>JAJHPF010000001.1:8201250-9401250 GCA_024447775.1 Carex cristatella | reverse complement strand
TTCTTATTTATTGATATTTACTTCAATTAGCTCAAATTTTTAAATATTCCATCACTCATCACAAAAAGGAACGCCCAAATAAGAGCTCCTCGTAGAACACCTTATTGAATTGTTGCATGATTGAAGAATCAAGCGCGGCCACAACTTTTATACAACCTATCTTTCCCAGTTCATTCACTATGTAGATAACTCTATTTTCTTCAATTCGTTCCCATGAATAAAGTTGTGGTGCACCCCATCCGAAATCTACATCAGACAATGCCGTTCCGAGAATGGATCGAATACGAAGATCAGATTCTTCTGGAGGTTCTCTTGCTGAGAATTTCTTGTCGGAATTCACCTCCACATAATCAATGAAAGATCTGATGTACTCATCAGTGACTCCATCAATGACAGCTTTCACGGTGCTCGCCACATTGCTAATTGGATTGGATATAATCTTTGACACTTCGGATACCGCAGAAACCCGCATCACTGCATTACCAAAATATGTTGTGAGCGGGGGGCTTAGGCGGCTTCGTACATCAACAGTAAAATAGAGACGTGATTTACTGTCGGGAGCGAGTCCTTTGGCAATGCAATAGCACTTCCAGACAAGTGCAGAAACTGCAGAGAAGGTCGAAACCTTGGTTGCATTGCCGCCCTGGCTGCATCGAATTTTGAGGTGGCTAATTTGTTCCTTTGAGAGCCTCAACAAACTTAAAACACAAGGATCTGAAGTATCTCCTTTGTTTGGTTGATCAGCTGTGTATTCTGGGAAATTAAAGCTGATTTTTGGAGGAGACTGAGCTCGAAGTGGAGTCTTGTCAAAGGACGGTGGGATAATGTTTTTTAGGTCTCCTCGTACAATTCTACTCCATGTTTGGTAAAAGTAAGAAGAACTCCGACCATCAAATGTAATATGACTAACGGAACCAGTTAGAACAACGCTACCACATTTTAGATAGGTTACCTGCCAAGTAAGAAGCGAGTGGTTAGATAGCTAAAATATTCACTATTTCAAATTAAATATGTTCCAATTAGCACAAGCTGCAATATTATCTCAAATGGTCTAGCTAATGGATAAAGTTAATTTGCTTTTATTAATTAAGGTCAATTTGACCATTACCATCTTTTTCATTGAATGAATTCCTCCATTTATAAAAAATTAAGATTTCATCATGAAAACCATGTTAAAATTACAATTTTTTCTTTTAGGATAATAAGGCAATTGCCATCTTACAGTTCTTAATTGATAAAAAAGTATTTACATCTCATTAATCCTACAAATTAGCACTTACTAATGTTAAACTATTTATAATCCTAACCTAAGTGCCCGAATCTTAACAGAACCTGCCACATCTCAGAGCCTCTCCGCTACCACCTAATTTACTAGTATCATGACCGGTCGCCACAGCCTCTCGCTGCCTCACATTTCTCGCCCCCTCACCTCGCATCTCTCGCCACATGCATAGGGGCGTAGAAGGGATGGCCGAACCCTCTCCGCCTCTCTCACAAGCAACTCTCATTGCTTCGCCCAGCTACCCGCTCGCCGCAGCCGTGTCTTCGGTCTAAGGTTTCGCTTTATTAATCCCCGTTGCGCGCAACCACCCTCAATCTAAATCGGATGGAACAACCGAACCTGTGCCACCCCAACACAAGCAACTCTTGCTGCCTTGCGTGACTCAACCTTCTCCGCCCCTCTCGCAAGAACCCTCGCTGCTAGAGTTGCGCCTCAGCTGCGTCGCCTCTTTCACCTCAGATGCCTCGCTGCTAGTGTTTCGCTGCGCTGCTACGGTTTCGCCTCAGCCACCTCGTCTCCTTGCTGTGCATAGGGGCGGAGAAGGAACGGCCGAATCCTCTCCGCCCCTCTTGCAATCAACTGGCTGCTAGAATTTCGACTCAGCCACATCACCCCTTTCACTTTCAACTCAGCCGCCTCTTTACATGAGGTCGATTTTTCACACACTAGAACTGAGAGGCATTTATGTTTCCTTAAAATTACAATTTTCAGAAAAAAGGTTTTCAATATTGCATACTATCTAAATTTATACCGTCTTATATAAGAAAGCTTTGTAGTTCTCACGCTATATTATAACATAATTTATTTGGCACGCAATCGCCCGATTTGAAATATTTTACGAGATTATATCTAGTTCTAAAATATGTCTCCAATAATATTTTTGGCAAAAATCTTTGGCATCCTCTGCCAATTCATCTTAAAAATAATTTTGGCAAAAATAATGCCGAAAGTTTTTTCGATGTTCAAATCAAATTACTAGATGCATGCTTCGAATTAGCATTCAATTAAAACTAATAGATGTGTACCTCTAAATTTGGTATAGACTATATGTCTCGTTAATTATAACTGCAGGAAAGGAAAAAGCTTAAGACTACCAACCTGCAGCATTATGAGGGATGACAGTTGCTTCTCTTTTGGAAAAAAGAGCTCTATCAGCTCCTGCGACATCGGTTCGAATTTCATGCTATCTGCAGTGCGGTCTAACTTGGCCACCACAAAAAGTACTCCCTCAGCATTGCAAACAATCTGGTCTCGGCCATCATGGCCAACCACCTGGCGACCAGCGACAGGGTAAAGCAGCACCAGTGCTTTGGCGAGAGCAGACTTCAAGACCTCAACAGAGAAGAAGTCATGGGCACCATAGGTGTTTTTGTACAGATATAAGGAGCAGTTGTGCTTGTGGTATGCAACAACGTCTAGATTTGACAGTACCAGAATCTCACTCGGGGTGTCTACGGATGGAACCACAAAGCTCGACTCTAAAATTTCCACGGTCGTTGGCTCCATTGCTTCCTTTGGCCTTTGCTTTGTTGCTAGGTTCAGATCGATTTGTTTTATGTGCGTGTGAGACTCCAAGGTCGTTGGCTCCATTGCTTCCTTTGGCCTTTGGCCTTTCCACGGTCGTTGGCTCCATTGCTTCCTTTTAATTACTGTTAACCCTACCCAACTGTTACCTACTGTTCCCTACAGGACCCCCAACTATGAATTCGCATCCTCTGAGATATCTCAAATTTTGCGTGACTTAAAATATCTTAACCATTTAAATAGTTTTGTACGAAATTCGAAGTACAAATAATACTGGCCCCTGCGCACTCTCCAAATATTTAGATATCTCAGAGGATACGCAAAAATTGAGATATTTCAGAGGATACGCACTCTCCAAATATATATCAAAAGAACTACAAAAAAAATGATTACTTTCTATATTACAATTCATCACCAATCATTACATGTTTACAATTCACCACCAATTATGGGACGGCATTAATTAAAAAAAATCATAAAGATATTTTTAAATTATAAATAATTATTAATTAAAATTATCGATTGTTTTGTTATCTTAATTTTTATTGTTTTTAATTATCTAATATTTTCTGTCCCATTCTGGTTTTTTCTTTAATTATTTTTCATTTGTTGGAGATGATAATAACAAGAAAAATATAGGAAAGAGAAAGGCATTTAAGACTTCACCAATTACAACATACATTTTATTCAAAGAGAGGGTATGCTTAATCCTACCATTTCCTGATTAGAACAGCTGAACACCCTGTACGAAGTAGACAAAAACCACGTGATGAGGCCCACGTCCACCACTCTAATAAATTGGATTGTTTGACGAAATTAACATGCAGCTAGCTGAAAATGGGGACAAGTGTCCTCTCGGATACTGTAAAAGATTTGCTTCACTTTACGGTTTGAGATTACTGCACGAAGTAGTATTATTGGGCATTGAGATTCGTGCCAAGTTAAAGAAAACGGTCCGGATCCACTAATTGTAATAGATTTTCTTTTCATGTAATGCACTGAATGTGACTTCGCAAAATTGTTGGCAAAGTAATGCACGCAACGCAAGAACCATCCAGTAGACGACAGTTTTTTATTTTTTGAAAATACAAAAATTAAAATTTTGCAAAATGGATATATTAACTATTTTATTTGTTGTAATAAAAATAACCGAACCAATAGTTTGAAACCTTTAATTTTTTCACCATTTAGTTTCTAACAATTACACGATGCGTCTAATAAAGACCCTCCATTTTTTTGTCTTCCCTGAGACACTTGGCTTTGATTTCGAGTTAATTTATAGTGTAATTTGTTGGTTCAATTGAGCTGAATCGTCAGTATATGAGATCATCTAACTTTAATAACAGATAGAATAGAATAGATGCTTTAATTAAGAAAAACACATTGATAGGAATAAAGAAGAAGCATGATTGAGATATTTTCTCACTAAAGCAAAATCAGAGAAAGACTAAACTCTAAAGAGTCATCTAAACTTTAAGGAGATATAATAAACTGAATATTTTTCATCACAAATCTCCAAATGGAGCTTCCTAGCCTGGAATTGGGACATAAAGAGGAGCAAAATCAATAAAATTATTTTTAAGGGAAATAGATGAAAGTCCAGTAAAAATTCAGTGTATAATTACTCAGGACTGTAATTAACAACGATCTTATTAGGCTCTGAGGCTCGAATTGGAACTCACTGAAAGGAAATTGGTGATATTATGTTGGGCTAAGCAGAGAAAAGGGATCGACAACAAATTAGAAACTCGAAATCAAAGCCAAGTGTCTCAGGGGTGAAAAAAACACTGACGATTCAGCTCAATTGAACCAACAAATTACACTATAAACCAAAAGAAATATGGTCAAAAATTCTCTTTTCATGTATTACACGATACGTCTACTAACGAAGTAACGATCCTCCATTTTTTTTTTGTATATCACTAGTACAGAAACGCTAAAGTATGATACCGTTTGCTAAAAAATTCCACCACTAAATTCGTGTCCAAAGCAAAAATCCATTGTTCCAAAAATTGCTCTAAAAATATGGTCAAATTTTACACGGTTTTACTGTTTACAACCGTGTATAAATGTGCTCCAACATTCATACACGGTTGTAAACAGTAATATTGTGTACAATTTGATCAATAAAAAATCGTATATGAATGTTGGAGGACATTCTCGGAAGTACTCTAGTGCATTTTCCGACAGGCGTATATGAGATACTCTAGCAATTCTACACGGTTTTACTATATAATCCGTGTGTGATGAAAGAAATAAAAAATTTTCCACGTCAATGATTCATGCTTTCAAACGGCAATAAAGCGGCGTTCTAGTGTTCAATTTCAACAACTGACTAATAAACTAGTTTTTGTAATTATCAATTTCAGTAATGAAATGGGCTATGCCTTTTAAAAAAAAATTCAGCAATTGACTACTTTTCAGCAAATGTTTGTTTTCCAATATTTGGAATTGCAAAAAAAAAAAAAAAAAGGGAACAACCTCAAAACCTGTGTTAAAGTTTCTGATTAAGTTTTTAGTTTGTAATTTTCTATTTTTTGTTTTTTACCATACTTCTTCTTAGGCATTGTTTATGTAAATGTACAAAGTTTTAGATCTAGAGTTTTTGTTATATTTTTATTTTATTTTAGTCAGAATATTATTCATGTAACTAATAATATGTGATGTAATTGTAATTGTTGTTTACGTATGCGTAAATGTTGCGTTGTAGTGTTTATATTTGAAATTTAGTTTAGTTTTTCTAATATTTAGATCTGGACTTTAATTTGAATTCAAATCTAGAGTTTGATTTCAATTCATATCTAGGTTTTCATATAATTTTTTTTTTTAAATTCTTGAATTATACACGGGTGAGTATTTTTCTACATAGTTGTACTTTAAAAACCGTGTAGGATTAGTATGTTTGTATGCGGTTTGAAAACTGTGTAAAATTTAATGACTCTATTGTACACGACTCTCGTAGACACAGTTCGAAAATCGTGTAAAAGTCTGCTTTTTTACCTGTAATTAGTAGCATTTTCTATAGTGTATAATCAACATATTAATTACTCTTACCCCATAATTTATTTTTTTCCCATACCCATCATATTCTACAATTAATTTTTTTATACAGATATTTTTTTTACCATCCATATTATTTAGGAAGCTGATAGAACTTCCTGTACTTAAATTCTCGAATCGTCCATGCACCTTAACTGCATGGGGAATCATAACTAGATGAGGAGACCATGCACAAAGATCCAATACTGATTTTTTTTTATAAAAGTATTAATATTGTTATTCTTAATGATTTAACCACATGCACGTAAGTATTTTTACGTATGAGGTGAACAATTTTTATGTAAATAATTGTTCCACCAATCAACTTAATTGTAGAACTATGGACTTAACAATTTCTCCTTATATAACTACCCACAGGCAACTGAAGAACACCCAAAATCAAATCATGGTTACAAGCCAGAAACTCAGTGTTCACCAATTCAAAAAGGTGAGTGAAACCAATAATATTAAGTTGTAAAAGGTACTACTAGAATCTGCCTTTTCTTCGTGGGTATAAAGGCAATCCCTGTGGGTCTACGTACCGCGCGTTACAAAAATAATTTTAAATAGATAAGTTTATGAAAATTGAGAAACTTTTCAATGTCTAAGTCGATATCTTTATATCCCTTAAGAAGAGAGAAGTATTTAGAATTTTATGTTAAAATTTTCTTAATCAATGTTGTCTGTGAAGCATTGGGGCATTTAGTCACTCGTGAAGGGGATCAATGCTTTTTGTCAGTTATATATAGGTGACATAAGGTGAATTTCAAAGACAGAATTCAATGCTACAATATAATATGAATTGTGTAGTGTATCTTAAAATTAAATGGCTTCGACAACATTCAATGAATGATTGCACTGAGTTGAAGAAGTGCATTATTTGTATTTATGGTATATCTTAAGCAACAAAGAGATCCCATTGAACCTGTAAGACCTAAAAATAATTGTACATATAGTGAATGAAAACTAAAATATTAAATAGAGGATTTTATCAAACATATAGTACACTGTCCACAAATAGGAGAAATTTCAGGACCTATCAGATACAAGTCACATCATATTTAATCGGGATAGCACGCCGGCCTAGGTTATCCGTAAAACAAGTCACATCATATTCACATAGTTGGATCAGCATTTTTCAAAGTGGCTTGATAAATAGTAAAAAAATTCAAAAAAATGTAAAATTTGGTCTCCAAGCACATTTTAATATAGAGATCACATCTAACGGTTTGGATATATATATATAGAGAGGTTGGCTAATATCAAATCAGTTGTTCCTGAGATCCCGTACAACCAAGTGGTTTTTCAATTTTCGAAGTCCAAAATGTCGATCCAAACCATTAGATGTGTTCCTTATATTAAAATGTGCTTGGAGACCGAATTTAACATTTTTTGGAATTTTTTTACTATTTATTAAGTCAATTTGAAAATCGCTAATCCAACGGTGGCTTCTTTTTTTTCTGTTTGGTTAAGCCACCGTTGGATCAGCGATTTTCAAAGTGGCTTAATAAATAGTAAAAAAATTTCAAAAAATGTAAAATTTGGTCTCCAAGCATATTTTAATATAGAGAACACATCTAACGGTTTGGATCGACGTTTTGGACTTTCAAAATTAAAAAACCACTTGGTTGCACGGGATCTCAGGAACAACTGATTTGATATTAGCCAACCTCTATATATATATATATATATATATATATATATATATATATATATATATATATATATAGAGTGAGGCTATGGTACTTGGCCAAGCACACTGTTTGCCGTGCTTTGATATATGAAGCGTTGGATTCGTATCCAGATTTGTGCCAGATGATGGCGCTGAATGATATTTAACGGAGCGCTTCCGTTATTTGTTTCAAGGAGCCGTCTCTTTTTGTTTTTCCCCTGCTCTCTTTCTCAATTTTCATTCAATTCTCTGCAGAGCACAGCCCGCCCCCCTCTCCAAACCTACCCCACCGGCTAGGTGCCTTTGCCTCTCGCCGGAAAA
Source organism: Carex cristatella (assembly GCA_024447775.1). Classification (NCBI taxonomy): domain Eukaryota; kingdom Viridiplantae; phylum Streptophyta; class Magnoliopsida; order Poales; family Cyperaceae; genus Carex; species Carex cristatella. The sequence continues at coordinate 9,393,412 of JAJHPF010000001.1, read as the reverse complement.
TTTGGTGTTGCGTTCTCTCCACTTGCTATCTACCAGTCTGATTCCTTCACTCTTTCTCTCCTAAGCCCTAGTGATCCGATAGCTTCCTCGAGCCTTTCCTGAGCGGTAGCGTTAGCGGCAATGTGAAGGTCTTCAAGTCTCTCTCTCTCTCAACTTCGGAAATTCCACAACGTTTTGAAATATTGGCCAATAGAAGAGTGCTGATGGGCTAATCGTCAATACTCCAAATCATTTTTCTTAATGTTGTATTGTAATTTTCTTATAGTTGAATTGGGAAGTAACAATTGAATATTGAAAAAATTATGTGGTTTGTTTGGAATGTAATGCAAGGATTATGGTTTCTGTATTGTTTTGATTGGATTGTACGATGTACTTTTTCGTTGCATATTCATATCAGTCCATGAGGCTATGAGACATGAAAATCTTGATCTCATGCTGCAATACAAGGCTCCTGCATCACTTCCTAAAAATGAAGTATTTTTTCTTAAAAATTAGTTTCTGATTCGTATTTTCCAATTGAAGATCTAACTATGCTTGGTTTACACCAAATTTGTCAGAATGAATTTATTAATCATAGTTGGATGGCTTATCGGATATGAAAAACCTTAATAATTGGTATTTGATATGCAGACCTCAAAATTAAATTAAAAATTGGAAGCAACATTATTTTTCCACTGCGAGAATTATTTAGATTAAAAATTAGCCTAGCAATTAAATAAAATATGGTATTTTTTTTTTGTTGCAAGTTCCTGATGTTAAAGCACACATACACAGACAAACTGATTCAACATAAAACACACATACACATACACATACAAACTGTACCAAAATATATATATATATATATATATATATATATATATTGGTTCTTACATAGCCCATAGGCCTACAGTATATCATCCACACAGAAAATCAGCATCTCTAGTTCCAAATTCCCTCAACAGCGTTCAAACTTAATATCCTCATCGCTTTCTTTATGCCAAATTCCCTCAACCATACTTTCAATCTTCCTTACAAATTGATAAATGGAGGTATGATTGTTCATCCATAATTTCAAAACTGCGTTCATGCTCTCACTGCGTTGGGTGGTGGACATATCGGCAAAAAATGTACCACGAAAATACGACGGAACCCATTCTGCACGTTTTTCATACATTACCCTTAGATGGTTATTGTCTTTAACTTCGTACATATCCAACATGGCTGCCCAAGTTTTCTCAAAATCTGACACAGTTAAGCTACGATTACGTGCCACTGACAGCACCTATGTATGGTATTTGGAAATACTCTTCTAATAGAAACCCTCATTGCAGGATCTTGATCTGTGATGATAGATTTTGGATGCTTCCCATACATTGCCCTCAACCATGTATCGAATAGCCAGGTAAATTTTTTTTCTTTCTTTGATCTAAGAAGTGCCATGCCAAAAAATATAGAATGTCGATGATGACTCACCCCAATAAATGGCGCCAATGGCATGCTATATCTGTTGGTGTTGTAGGTTGTATCGAATGTGACGACATCTCCAAACTCTAAATATGTCCTTCTTGCCCTTCCATCAACCCAAAATATATGTCGCACAGTACCATTCTCATCAGCATCTATAGCATAGAAAAACTCAACATCTTCTTGTATTTTACGAAAGTATGCCAATGTAGTTTCGACATCCACACCAATAATCTTTCTATTATGTGCTGCGATCTAATTGCTGACATCCTTTTTTTTAAAAGTCAACTTTCTCTTTCCCCCCCGCTTCTCAGCTATGTACTCTAATATTTGTGAGGTACCAACGTTTTTAACACTCAATTGAAGAATTATTTCTTTATCTTCTGCATTAATGCATTTCTGGGATCGCAGGTTTCATTTCTTAGATGGAGTATGGATTAGATCATGATTATGGTCCTCCCTAAAAATAGTCACTCGCCACACTCCTTTTACTAGCTTTACCCTAAGACATGCCTTACAATCAGATCTTGTAGTTCCATACTCCCTCTTAGGTGTTTTCATCTTAATTGAACTTTCTAATCCTTTTTGTTTAGCTCTTTGACGCGTAGAAAACCCTTCTTTTGATCAAACAAATCTCATGGATGACACACCATTCCTTGATTTCGTTTGGGAATTTTTTCGAATGCTAAATCCAGCATGGCTTCCGTAGGAATTATAGAAATTGTATGCCTCATCGGCTGTCCGGAATTCCATACCAACACAAGGTCGGACTTTATCCCATACAACACTCTTTTCTTTCTCCAATTTTCCTCCTTCCTGGTCTTCTTGTTGTTGCTCCTCATCACCTACTTCCTCTTCTTCACCTTCTTCCTCCTCTTCATCTTCTTCTTCTTCTTCTAGTAGTATTGCTAATTCTCCTCCTACTCCTTGATGTGTAGGATATTCCAGATTTGGGAATTCTTCAAACCCGATATAAGGGTCATTGCCATCCATCTGTAAGATAAATGGTAGTCAATTGAAAACATAAATCATCAAGGACGAGGTACAATATGGCACAGTGGTACAACGATACAAAATAATAACATACTGGTACAGTGGTACAATTGACATATCTTGTAATCAGACAGTTGAGAAATTCTAATACAAGAAATCAAAAGATTATCTCCATACAATTCTTGCCCTCTATTTACAATGAAATTTCAAGAAACAGTCTTTGAAACAATTTTTGAACAAAAATACTAAATATTAGAGTTGAATCTAACTAACCAGGATTAAAATCAGAGAATAAAAGGGGAGGTGGTGACCAAGACTCTCTAGGGTTTCCTGGGTCAGTTGTAGTGAGCAATTAGGAGAGGGGTCGAGGGGAAGTGGGTCGAACAGTTGAACCCGAAGAGATCAAGGGGAGAGAGAGCGACCCCTTCTATGAGAGATGCGGAGGCCACACTTCGCTAGAACTCGCAGCGCGGAGTGAGGGCAAGAGAATAGACGGTCAAATGGGAGAGAGCAGAGAAAAAGAAAAAAAAGAAAGAGAAACGGTAAATCTAAAATATTAACGGAGCGCTTCGTTAAACATCATTCAGCGCCATCATCTGGCACGAATCTGGATACGAATCCAATGCTTCATATATCAAAGCACAGCAAACAGTGTGCTTGGCCAAGTACCATAGCCTCACTCTATATATATATATATATATATATATATTTTGCAGCTTATGTTCTGTTCATCTTATCTGTACTGTATGATCTGATCAAAAATCTATTTGAGATATCCTCAATTTATAAAATTTCGCAATCAGTTCAATTGGATTTCGTCTAATATAATTTCATTTGGTACATCCATTTCTGCAAATTCTTATTTCTATAGCCAGCATATAATGTTTTGACAAATCGATGTCGATATTAATTAAGTTGTATTTCAACTCCACTAAAGTTTTAATTGTTGTGTAATTTTATATTTAACAATAATTGATAATATTAAATTTCATTGTTGATTCATGTGAAATTGGATATATTAATTAATTTTGAAGTTTTGATTACTGATAATTCATATCTAATTTGATCTAGTGAAATTTGTTATCATTACTTCAATTGATTTATTCCTGAAAATAGTTTTATAATTTAATCAGAGTTGCGTAGCGGAACCGTAACGTAGATAAATACAAATTTATGTTTGAATTTTGAGGACAAAATTCATTTTAAAGGAGGGAAGAATGTAACATCCCGAAAATTTGAATTATTATTTTTATGATCAAAAGATTTTCTTATAATACTGAAAATACTGAATATATCACACGAAAAAAAATATCATGAATAATATAATTTTAAATAATTGTAAAAGTACTATTCTTGTTTTATTTTCTATTTCATAAGTTTAGTTAACTTTATTTCTATTTTTGTGTTATTTCTAAATAACTATATAAACATATCTAAATAGACACATATACGAAATATTACATCATTTTAATTTGAATATCACAGAAATCATAAAATAAGCAGTTTTGTCCGCATCTTGTTTAATTTTGATTTAAATAAGAAATAATAAAACAAAAAACCCAAGAGGCGCGGCTCATCAGTATAACATCTTTTAACCGTCTCTCTGTTCTCCTCAAACAAAAACCGTTCCTCTGTCTATCTTAATTAATCCCGTCTCACTGTCTCTCTCATAATCTCTTCCGAGAGATGTTATTCTTCTAAATAAATATTCTAATATCGATTATTATCCGATTGTCTGCCCGATTCGAATTCCGACTACGTCGCAGTGATTCTGAGTTGTCGTTTTTATCTGACATGAAATTTCGAATATCTCGCTATAATGTAACCGGACTTCTCTATAATCTATGTTTTCGTTTTGTATGGTTGATTTGGATAATATTGGTATTGCATATTGAATTATGATGGCATATTTAACAGGATAGCGAGTCTGAGGTTAGAATTTGATATGTGATTATAGCCTTCCGTTGTTGGATGGATTTCCCACCGGGTTGGCGGCCTTCCAGTGTTAGATGGATTTTCCGCTGGATTGGCGATTTTGTGGAATTGTGTTATGTACAAGTTGGGAATCGCCTGTGTGATGGGATTCCAACTATGTGAATATGATGTGACTTGTTTTACGGATAACCTAGGCCGGCGTGCTATCCCGATTAAATATGATGTGACTTGTATCTGATAGGTCCTGAAATTTCTACTTCGTACAGGGTGTTCAGCTGTTCTAATCAGGAAATGGTAGGATTAAGCATACCCTCTCTTTGAATAAAATGTATGTTGTAATTGGTGAAGTCTTAAATGCCTTTCTCTTTCCTATATTTTTCTTGTTATTATCATCTCCAACAAATGAAAAATAATTAAAGAAAAAACCAGAATGGGACAGAAAATATTAGATAATTAAAAACAATAAAAATTAAGATAACAAAACAATCGATAATTTTAATTAATAATTATTTATAATTTAAAAATATCTTTATGATTTTTTTTAATTAATGACGTCCCATAATTGGTGGTGAATTGTAAACATGTAATGATTGGTGATGAATTGTAATATAGAAAGTAATCATTTTTTTTGTAGTTCTTTTGATATATATTTGGAGAGTGCGTATCCTCTGAAATATCTCAATTTTTGCGTATCCTCTGAGATATCTAAATATTTGGAGAGTGCGCAGGGGCCAGTATTATTTGTACTTCGAATTTCGTACAAAACTATTTAAATGGTTAAGATATTTTAAGTCACGCAAAATTTGAGATATCTCAGAGGATGCGAATTCATAGTTGGGGGTCCTGTAGGGAACAGTAGGTAACAGTTGGGTAGGGTTAACAGTAATTAAAAGGAAGCAATGGAGCCAACGACCGTGGAAAGGCCAAAGGCCAAAGGAAGCAATGGAGCCAACGACCTTGGAGTCTCACACGCACATAAAACAAATCGATCTGAACCTAGCAACAAAGCAAAGGCCAAAGGAAGCAATGGAGCCAACGACCGTGGAAATTTTAGAGTCGAGCTTTGTGGTTCCATCCGTAGACACCCCGAGTGAGATTCTGGTACTGTCAAATCTAGACGTTGTTGCATACCACAAGCACAACTGCTCCTTATATCTGTACAAAAACACCTATGGTGCCCATGACTTCTTCTCTGTTGAGGTCTTGAAGTCTGCTCTCGCCAAAGCACTGGTGCTGCTTTACCCTGTCGCTGGTCGCCAGGTGGTTGGCCATGATGGCCGAGACCAGATTGTTTGCAATGCTGAGGGAGTACTTTTTGTGGTGGCCAAGTTAGACCGCACTGCAGATAGCATGAAATTCGAACCGATGTTGCAGGAGCTGATAGAGCTCTTTTTTTCCAAAAGAGAAGCAACTGTCATCCCTCATAATGCTGCAGGTTGGTAGTCTTAAGCTTTTTCCTTTCCTGCAGTTATAATTAACGAGACATATAGTCTATACCAAATTTAGAGGTACACATCTATTAGTTTTAATTGAATGCTAATTCGAAGCATGCATCTAGTAATTTGATTTGAACATCGAAAAAACTTTCGGCATTATTTTTGCCAAAATTAGTTTTCAGATGAATTGGCAGAGGATGCCAAAGATTTTTGCCAAAAATATTATTGGAGACATATTTTAGAACTAGATATAATCTCATAAAATATTTCAAATCGGGCGATTGCGTGCCAAATAAATTGTGTTATACTAGATATAATCTCCTCCACCAAGTTCTGATTGTTTGACTTTTCTGTTGTGCATCAAAGGGGGTATAGGCCAGTGCACCAGGAAACTAAGTATTGCCAAAAGCCTTGCAAGTTAGGCCGTCTCCAATGTTCCATTGTATTAAGGGAGAAAGCAGCTCCCTCAAATTCATTAGCGATCTCCAAGAATTGGTGCACTTATAGACCCGCTTTGATAGGAAAAATTGACTCATTAGCAAATATTTTACCTTAACAACTTGAACCCAGAGAGCCTCATGCCCAGACGCCACTTGCCATTGGTACTTCGCCAGGAGCGCATCATTCAAGGTCTCAAGATTTCTCAGCCCAAAGCCTCCCTCTTTGTACGGTTTGGTGATCTTGTCCCAAGCCACGAAAGCCAAGTATTTACCCTCTTTTTTCTTTCCCCAAAAGAACGTTCAAATGAGGTCAGTTAAGGCATTGATAATTCTTTTGGGAACTTTTGCAGTGCCCATACAATAGACCGGAAGCGATTGGAGAGTGGCCTTGATGAGAACCACACGTCCGGCTTGTGATAAGAGTGATCCTTTCCAGGATTGCAGGCGCATAGAAAACTTCTGAATGAGAAAATTATCGGATGCATGGCCTTCCACCACTGGTGCACCCAAATATTTCGGGTCATTTCACCCTTCTGCAACCCCAAAAAACCCAGACACAGTCTGTTGGTCCTGATCCGAAGTAGATGCGCTGAACCATATTTGGCTCTTGTCAGCCCCAATGCGTTGGCCAGAGACCAATAAGAAAGATTGCAAGGTGCTTTCAATGATACTTACCTCGTGCTGATTTGCCGATCCTATAATCAGCAGGTCCTCGGCATATAGGCAGTCAGTGAGGGGGTGACAGTAGGAGCAAGTTTCACACCTTGGTTAATTTGATGTTGAACCAAAAAATGCAAGCCTCGAGACAACACGTCCATCCCCACGATGAATAAATATGGGGAAAAGTCACACTCCTATATGAGTCCACAACTCAGTTTAAAGAATTCATCCCCTTTACCGTTAAGAACCAACGTGAATTCTGCTGCCTCCACGCACCCCATAACCCAAGCAGTCAACCTTTGCAGGAAACCAAAACGCTGAAGTACCGATCGCATAAAGGACCAGTCCATCCTATTAAAGGTTTTTGATAGGCCAACTTTTAGACAGAAAGCACTGTCCCTATAGCCCTTTTGCTTGAATGAGTGAAGTACCTCACGCAATAGGATAATATTATGGGCAATCTCCCATCTTGGTACGAAGGCACTTTGTGCATTGGAGACTAGGGTAGAGATGAAGGGCTTGATCTGGTTTGCAAGTATCTTGGAAATTATTTTCTAGGTGGTGTTACAAACCGAGATAGGATGGAATTGTGACACATTGGTAGCATCCACTACTTTTGGCACCAAAACCAAATTGGATCGCATCACGTGAGATGGCATATACCCCGAGTTAAAGAAATTCACCACTTCCTTAGTGAAAGCCTCTCCAAACACCTCCCAATTATCTTGAATTAGTTTCGCATTTAACCCATCAGGGCCTGCCGCCTTGTAAGGGCCAAGGGAGAAGAGAGCTTGCTTGACCTCAATCTCCGAGGGGAACGCCTCTATGTGTGGAAGCACCAATTTTGGGATTTTAGGAAAGGATTGCAGCCCTTCTAGTGAGATCACTTGAGATAGGGGTGGACAGTGAACCGCAGTATAGATGCCTCTGAAATGCGCCAGAAAAGAACGCCTATTTTTTTTTCATCATCTGTCCACTGCTCGTTCTTCAATCTGAGGTTTCGAACTGCGTTTCGCCTTTTCCTGGTAATGGTCGCCGCATGAAAGAATTTCCAGTTTCTGTCGCCAAAGAATTAAGGCCCATTTGTACTTTGATAGATTAACAAATTCTCAATTTTTCTTAATAATACAATCCCTTTAAATCTTGTTGCTTTAAGAATTAACTACCTATAAGATCAATGTTAGTTTTAGAATCCGAGATTTTATAATCTCTTTTTCCTCTAATATAGAAAAATTATAGTCAACCTCTTTACATTCCCTCTGAATTATTTTTTTCATCCTTAATTATCTTTCATTATTCATCTCCTTCCTCCAATTGTTATAGTTGCATCCCCTCTGCCATCACTTCTTTCCTTCTTCTCCTTACTATACTCATAAGCTCAATGTTGGTTTAAGAATCAGTTTATGTTTTTTCGGTGATAAAAACAATTTCTGCCTACAATAGCAACCAACTTTTCCTCTCTCTTGGTCTTTTGAATATAACTTGATTAAAATGAATGAGCGAGGGAGACAAGAGAAGCTACGGTAGTGGAATCCAATCACTATAGATCCATCCTCTCTTTGAGTACCTCATCAGGATCCGGTTCTTATTGCAGGGTCAAGGAGAACTAAGAGGCGGAAAAAGATCTGAATTCCTGCACATTGATAGTGATAAAAAAACATAATGCTTTTGAAGGAAGAGAGAACAAGAACACAATTAACTCTTAAACAAATTTTCTTCTTTTTTTCTTAACTCTTAAAATTATATTCTTCTCACTTGCTTTCCTACAACAGAATACAAGTCTATTTATAGACTCTTAACATCATAGCAAAACTCTTTAAATTCAATAGAAGAATAAATGCAAAAACGAAACAACATAGTAAATTTTGACAACCCTTCACTAAAATAGTCATTACTCCCTCTAGGGAACTCCAAATGACTTAAACTCATCATTATAAACTACACTTAAAATACTTTAATTCCATTGGTTATAGACCCAGATTGAGTAAAATTTGCCCCTTCAATTTCTCATTTAAAACTGCCTTAAAAAAACTGACTGTGTTTGAGTTTATTCGTTTAACAAATTCCTCCCTTAAATTCAAACTTTTTCATCATTCATTCCAATCATCATCTTAAAATTTTCGATTTCTCGGTTGTTAGAGGTTTAATAAAGATATCCACCACTTGATCATGACTTACAACATGAATCACTCGCACATTACCTTCCTTGACATGTTCCCGAGTAAAATGAAAACAAACATCTATATGTTTACTCCTCTCATGGTGCACTAGATTCTTAACCAACTCAATTGCTGATTTATTATCGACTCGTATTTCAGTTAACTTGTGTTGCTGGATTTTTAGCTCTTTATGGCAAATTTCTTAGCCAAATTGCGTGACACACACACCAAGATGCTGCCACATACTCTGCCTCACATGTTGACAATGTCACTATTGGCTACTTCTTCGAGAGCCATGTGAAGGTCGTGTATCCCATATAAAACACATATCCTGATGTGCTTTTATGATAATCTACATCTCCGCACCAATCACTATCAGAGTAACCGACTAGTTTGTATTCATTTGTTTCTGAGTAGAGTAACCCGAGTAACTCCGTTCCTCGGATATATAAAAAAATTCTCTTAATAGCCTTAAAATGCGAGGTGTTTCTGCCCACACATGTGATTACTAGTGCCGGTATCGAGATACCACACCGTGTTGCTGTCGAGAGCGGTGTCTTTGTAGGCCATCAGGAGAACAACGTCATCTCTTGTGTTTTCTTCTGCGACTAGATTCGCATTCTCTTCTACCTTTTTCTCATAATAGCATTATTTTTTGTAGTGCCCATACTTGCCGCAGTTATAGCACTCGACATTTGAATATAAATCTTTTGCATAATGCCCATGCTTTCTGCAGTTGTAGCACTCGACATTAGAATAATTTTACCGGCGGCGTCTCCCACGACCACCTCCTCAACCATGCCAATTGTGTTGGCTCGGCTGACACTTTTCTTTAGAATTATTTCCACATCCGTGGCCTCCACCGTGACCAAACCCACAACCTCCACAGCCGCGTCCCCTTACTAAGTTTTGCTGCGTTTACATCATCTTGTCTTCCTTGATAGTTGCCTTAGCTTGTAAGGCCTCCTCGAGCAAATCTTGTTTCTTCTTCTTCTTCCATTTTTCATGTGCCTCAAGAAAACCAGCGTGATCTTCAATGGTCATCTCTTCCAAATTCTTCGACTCCTCAATTGCACACACAACATTCTCAAAATCCTCTGTCAATGACCGCAAAATCTTCTTCACCACCCTTGCATCAGTTAGGATTTCTTTGTTGCGTTTAAGTTGATTCACCACTGTATTCACCTCGAAGAGTTTGAAGCCGCACTTGTTTAACTCGGTTGGCACCGTTGAAGACCTTTTGTAAAGTAACCCACACTTCCTTTGAAGTTGCCGCACCAGCAATTTTCTCGAAACCTGACTCATCCACCGCAAGAAACATAAAATAGAGAGCGGCCTTGTCTTTCATACGCATTTCTTTCAACACCCTTATCTGATTAGCCGTCTAATTGCCCGTTGCAGTCGGCTCTTCATAGCCATTTTCGACTACTTCCCATGCGTCTTGCGCACCGAGTAATGAACACATTTGAATACTTCAATTGTTACATGGTGAGTCATGGCAGCGGTATCTGCCATAGCGATGTACTTCCGGAGTTCACCATAGCTCTGATACCAATTTGATAAAAAAACAGAGTGATTTTGGAGGAAGAGAATAAATGCAAATCAGATAAACTTTCTATTAACTCTTAAACAAACTTTCTTCTCTTTTTCTTAACTCTTAAAATTATATTCTTCTCTCTTGCTTTCTTACAAAAGAATACAAGTCTATTTATAGACTCTTAAACGCAAAGCAAAACTCTTAAAATTAAATACAAGAATAAATGCAAAAACGAAACAACATAGTAAATTCTGATAACCCTTCACTAAAATAGCCATTTGGAGGAACTCCAAATGACTTGAAACCTTCACCATTAAAAACTAGACTTTAAATCCTTTAATTTCATAGGTTATACACCCAGATCGAGTAACATTTGCTCCTTCAATATAATTTATCATTTAAAACTGCCTCAAAAAAACTGACTGTGTTTGAGTTTATTCATTTAACAGATAGAAGAGAGATGTGGGATTTGCCTTATCATTCAGTCCGATCCATCTACATCCAGATGGACGGCTGTAGGCACCTTTTTTTCCGGATAAGGATATCCTGTTTTATATAGGGTACATTTGTTTGCTTGAAATAGCATTCTAATCTGATAAAAAATCTCTATTCCAAAATAAGGATTTAACGAATGTTTAATATTTTTATGCTCCCAATATCACTTTCTAAAGAAAAATCATGACTAAAGCTGTTCCTTGTTTGGTTTAATTTGTGATTCAAGTCATATAACTTAAATGGATTTCTCTCTCTATTATATGCAATTCTGATTAGAATGAAATATGAATATGATAACAAAATTAAATATAACATTACATAATATGAGAAAAACAATGCAATTCTAATATAAAATTTAAAAGTAGTAGAACATTAATTTCTGAAGGAAATTCGTAATATCAAAAATTAAATTGGAAAATTATTATTTTCTTGAAGAGAGTGTGGAGAGAAAAAAATACGTCTACATAAATCCAGAATCGCACGAGTTAGGCATAGGGGCGGGCTAAACTTAAACCACCTCTCTAGCTGGCTTAAGTAATGTCCATCTTTAGGTCTAACTTAATGGCCTAACTTTAGATTAACATCAAGTTAGGCAGGCATATATTTTTACATTATATGTTTAATTGAGGCCTAAATCCATTATTCCATGGTCTATCCCCACGCAATAGTGGAAGTTTTAAACACCATGCTCCTGGCCTTAGTGAACCATTAGATAATGAAATGTTAAAACACACATTAAAGAGTATTTACTAATAAACCTAATCTAATCAAATAAATTCCATGCGAAATAAAACTGAACCCTAACACTATTATTACTTCTATCCATTGGTCCGCCGCCACTTCAAAAGCCTAACTAATAACTAATACTCACTTCAATTCTTTTGGTCTGCCTCAGCTGCCGTGCCACCCCCGCAAGAATGATATTGCGGAAGTTAGAAGTTTTGGTTAGAGGGAGATTACATCTTCAAGTAGGAGGTCACATATTGGAAGTATTTTGACCTTGATTTCTTGCTCAAAATTTCATATCTGTTCTCCAAAGATACCAAAAATGTAAGTTTGTTGAAAATAAATTTTATTGCACTAATCTTGAATGACGTAAATTGAATATGGCTAAAACTGGCTTCAAATGTTTGTCCATATAATTTCACTTTACACCCAATTCATTGCAGAGACAAAATTTTCCTTAATATTTGCAATGCCTTTTTATAATTGGCCTAATGTGGACCGACATGGAGAGGAAAATGAAAAGATAGAGGCAGTCACAAGTATGTCATTAAATCTTACTAGTGGCCCTATCTCCCATCAAACCTTTTTCGTTGCTCTAGTTCACAGTGGACCAAATGCATTTTCTCTTTCTATATTTATTGGACTTGGTACACCAAGTCTATGTAACATATTCTATTTCATTTTCTTCCCAGCAGTTCGGTTCTTTCTTCCCAAATCTACTGCTCTTCTTCCCGATAAACTCAAATTGACGCAAAGAGAAAAAAACGGCAGAATCACCTCCAAATAAAGCATTTTAATATCAAATTTCCATTAGCTATTTTAAAGTAATTTTAATATCAAATTTCCATTTACCTTGTTACTAAATATATTCAATTATTATTTTTCTGTAGTTGGACGTATTACCTTGTAAATAAAGCATCAAAATGATCAAAGAGTGAAATACCACAACCCGTGAAGTGTACCAAAAAAATGTTTATTGTCTTGACTACAATATATCGTGGCCGAATATTGTTAGATTAAAAGTTTGTATTGTTTTTCTTGCCTTTTGCGATCCGCTTATCTCGCAATACTTGTTTGCGATTCATTTACTCTTGTTTTCAAGTAGTTTATATGCACTTCAACCATTTTACTATTTACATAAATGTGCTAGTGGCAGCGATACTGACGCGAATTTGCTGTAATGAAATTAATGCAGAAATTTTGACATTTTAGTTTGGCATTGGCGGTTTAGGACAAGTGGTGTATTTCTTACGGGCTTCATATTCAAGGTATGGTGATTTTCATCATTTATATTATGAGTCCGCTAAGAAAATGAATATTTTTGGACTATCCTTTACATATTGTTAGACTAAAAGCACTACTATTAAGCCATAGTCCCGATATTGTTAGGGTTTCTAAATCCTGCATTTAGAGAATAAAATGAATATTTTTGGACTATCCTTTACATATTTACTGATGCAATATGGCTCAACTTTAGGCTCAAATGGTACAAGGAAGTCACCAGGGTTTCGACTCACACCATCTTGGCCACATATGGATTTGAGCATCATCAAGCACTCGCTCGATCATTCTCGAACAAGAGTCGGGAGGTGTTCCAATTGCTGGAGAATACTATAGGGAAGTTTAGACTATGGACAAACTATTTAAATAGGGCTGCAAGAGTAAAGAAACTACTGTGTTCAATTTGGTCTACCCATTTAGACTAAATAGATATTGTATAGGGAGAGCAGGGATTTTCTTTTTACACATAGAGTAGGCCCTTTGTGTAATAAAATATTTTCTCTTTTATTATAAAAATTTGTTGGCGGTTCCTGCCAACCATAAAAAAAAAGACAATAAACCTTTTTTTTTTATACTTTCGTGGGTTGTGCTATTTCACTAATGGATCATTTTTAAGCTGTATGTACAAGGTTTTAGAACTACTGAAACCTTTGTTGTTAAATATGTTTAATTATTATTTTTCAGTAGTTCTAAAACCTTGTACATACAGCTTAAAAATGTCTAACACTTGGCAGTCTATATGTCGCCTTAGCAACATGTCTCACGTGAGTATTCTTCCATTCAAGATCAAAGTTGTCACCAATTCTTGTGCTGTTGTTGCTTGAACTGTTTGAACTGCTTGGTTGTTGCACATCACGTATTTCTGCATATACAACCATGACATTCATGCACAAGCTATACCCGTTAGATTGTGTACAGTAACTAATGAATATGCAATTTTCTGATTCTAACCAAGAGAAGTCCGATTCATATATATTCAGATTTTCCGTATTGAATTAATTTTGACATAATGGGTTTTATTAAGAGAAAAACTTCCGTTGAATGCATGAGAGGTATTCGAGGAGTTTTGAACAATTAAAATAATTTTAATAACTTGACTGCATGGGGTGTATGTCCAAATAGACTTTGAACGAGTTTTAAAAACTTGGACTGAGTGGGTTTTTATTAGTAGTAAAGAGTTAATAGTATGTCTTGGGTTTTTCTTTTTTTTTTGAGAAATGTCTTGGGTGTTTTAAGGAGAGTATTTATTTCATTTACTTCAAATATGTTTGAAAATCAGCGAATTTTAATTTAAAAACTTGTTTTTTTTTATACTAGTGAGTTTATCTTTTATACTCTTCTCTATTACTACTAAATCAGTAAGTGAGCTTAACAGGCAAGATCATAACGGAACCGCTTTACATCATATTTCTGTTTTTTCTTGCTAAGAGGTGGTGAACTCATTGTGTATTCCTTCTTTTACAAAAAATTTCTAAATTCGGTTGATTGAAATTCTCCCAATCTATCTAAACTGACGGTGACGGTGTGAGTAAACTTCTCAAACCTGCGTCATTTCAAGCTTGCTCTTTATCACAAACTGTGTAATGAACAGTATCTTCCTTACCTTGCTAGGTTAATATTCCAAGTTTTCATCCGAATTAACCAATGTTCAATTTATAATATACATTAATATGTATTTTCATCTCAATTGACCTTCTAAAATGAAGAATAAGGTTTAAGTCTCATCCTCTCATAGATTATCATGCATCGTCTTCCCAAATTTTCTCTTCGTCTGTACCAATTATTATGATCCGCGCCATTCATATTATATATATAATAACAAAACATTCGAAGTTGTCATGTATCAGAAAGTATAGTGTTCTGTACTTCCGTAACTAATTTATCAAGCCAAACACATTATATTATACAAGTTCATGAATTTTGATCATTTTGGACAAATTTTAGATTATATAGTACTTAATGGTGCCGTCAAGATCATTCATGAGTTTCTCTCAATTTACAACCAACAAACAAAGAAAATAAAAAACAACAATAAAAACTATAAACAATTATAACACGCCGTCTCATTTTCTCCAACCTGGCACCAAATTGGACATATCCTTGTTGCGGTTGCAAAGGGGCCGAGAGAATGACTGGGCGAGTGCTTGATGGTGCTCAAGTCCATATGCAGCCAAGATGGTGTGGGACGAAACCCTGGCGACTTCCTTGTACCCATTTGAGCCTAAAGTTGAATCATCTACATTACCAGGACAAAAAAGTATTTGAAATTAATGGGTTCATTGGAAAGTGAAGGATGAATCAGAATTACCATTGTGTGATTGCAGTACTATTAAAGGAGGATATTTGCAAGAACATATTGGCTTGCTAACAAGTCCTCTTAATAAACGAAAAAGTTGGAATTAATATATCAAATATTCTCTATACATTCTTAAACTTAGTAGTGAAAACAATGATAATTCCAACTACATAAGGAACAGCATGAAAAATTAATAAAATTAAAAAATAAATTGAAGGAAAATATATGTACCTAATTTATTTTTATCTTTACGCATCGCAGATAGACTGTGCTTGACCTGAGATTGAATCTCAGCCTTAACATCCTCACTTCTCACAAGCTCTCTATTTGAATTTGAAGAGGCACTCGTACCTTCAGCATCAGTTGTCCGCTTTTTCAATTGTGGATGTATGTGCCCTGTTGGCTTTGACTTTCCAACTGTTGTTGAAGACCGTGATATATGTTGCCTATTATCTTGGGGTGCATTTTTTGCCAAATATAATCTGGCCTTCTCAATCATTTCCCAAGACTTTTCAATATTGGGGGATACGCTATAATTAGGTTGCATGTTTTGGTGCTTTCCCACAAAGACGGTGGTAACCTGCAGTGTTTTTAGAAGGATCAACTACAAACTGATGATTTTTAGGCAATTATAAATGTAAGGCTGTAAAACATAATCACAATTGCATGTTAGTCACTTTCCCCTTTTCCCACACCCACACAGATCTATCCCTCTAAAGAAGGAAAAAATGAATTAAAGTCACTTTATTGTCCATGCAACTATTGAGCTGAATCTAGGCCAAGAGAAGAATATATTGCCAATTATAAAAAGGCATTGCAAATATTAAGGAAAATTTTGTCTCTGCAATGAATTGGGTGTAAAGTGAAATTATATGGAAAAACATTTGAAGCCAGTTTTAGCCATATTCAATTTAAGTCATTCAAGATTAGTGCAATAAAATTTATTTTCAACAAACTTACATTTTTGGTATCTTTGGAGAACAGATATGAAATTTTGAGCAAGAAATCAAGGTCAAAATACTTCAAATATGTGACCTCCTACTTGAAGATGTAATCTCCCTCTAACCAAAACTTCTAACTTCCGCAATATCATTCTTGCGGGGGTGGCACGGCAGCTGAGGCAGACCAAAAGAATTGAAGTGAGTATTAGTTATTAGTTAGGTTTTTGAAGTGGCGGCGGACCAATGGATAGAAGTAATAATAGTGTTAGGGTTCAGTTTTATTTCGCATGGAATTTATTTGATTAGATTAGGTTTATTAGTAAATACTCTTTAATGTGTGTTTTAACATTTCATTATCTAATGGTTCACTAAGGCCAGGAGCATGGTGTTTAAAACTTCCACTATTGCGTGGGGATAGACCATGGAATAATGGATTTAGGCCTCAATTAAACATATAATGTCGAAATATATGCCTGCCTAACTTGATGTTAATCTAAAGTTAGGCCATTAAGTTAGACCTAAAGATGGACATTACTTAAGCCAGCTAGAGAGGTGGTTTAAGTTTAGCCCGCCCCTATGCCTAACTCGTGCGATTCTGGATTTATGTAGACGTATTTTTTTCTCTCCACACTCTCTTCAAGAAAATAATAATTTTCCAATTTAATTTTTGATATTACAAATTTCCTTCCAAAATTAATGTTCTACTACTTTTAAATTTTATATTATAATTGCATTGTTTTTCTCATATTATGTAATGTTATATTTAATTTTGTTATCATATTCATATTTCATTCTAATCAGAATTGCATATAATAGAGAGAGAAATCCATTTAAGTTATATGACTTGAATCACAAATTAAACCAAACAAGGAACAGCTTTAGTCATGATTTTTCTTTAGAAAGTGATATTGGGAGCATAAAAATATTAAACATTCGTTAAATCCTTATTTTGGAATAGAGATTTTTTATCAGATTAGAATGCTATTTCAAGCAAACAAATGTACCCTATATAAAACAGGATATCCTTATCCGGAAAAAAGGTGCCTACAGCCGTCCATCTGGATGTAGATGGATCGGACTGAATGATAAGGCAAATCCCACATCTCTCTTCTATCTGTTAAATGAATAAACTCCAACACAGTCAGTTTTTTAATGATGAGTTTAAGTCATTTGGAGTTCCCTAGAGGGAGTAATGGCTATTTTAGTGAAGGGTTGTCAAAATTTACTATGTTGTTTCATTTTTGCATTTATTCTTGTATTGAATTTAAAGAGTTTTGCTATGATGTTAAGAGTCTATAAATAGACTTGTATTCTGTTGTAGGAAAGCAAGTGAGAAGAATATAATTTTAAGAGTTAAGAAAAAAAAAAAATTGTTTAAGAGTTAATTGTGTTCTTGTTCTCTCTTCCTTCAAAAGCATTATGTTTTTTATCACTATCAATGTGCAGGAATTCAGATCTTTCTCTGCCTCTTAGTTCTCCTTGACCCTGGAATTAGAACCGGATCCTGATGAGGTACTCAAAGAGAGGATGGATCTATAGTGATTGGATTCCACTACCGTAGCTTCTCTTGTCTCCCTCGCTCGTTCATTGTAATCAAGTTATATTCAAAAGACCAAGAGAGAGGAAAAGTTGGTTCCTATTGTAGGCAGAAATTGTTTTTATCACCGAAAAAACATAGACGGATTCTTAAACCAACATTGAGCTTATGAGTATAGAAAGGAGAAGAAGGAAAGAAGTGATGGCAGAGGGGATGCAACTATAACAATTGGAGGAAGGAGATGAATAATGAAAGATAATTAAGGATGAAAAAAATAATTCAGAGGGAATGTAAAGAGGTTGACTAAAATTTTTCTATATTAGAGGAGAAAGAGATTATAAAATGTCGGATTCTAAAACCAACATTGATCTTATAGGTAGTTAATTCTTAAACCAACATGATTTAAAGGGATTGTATTATTAAGAAAAATTGAGAATTTGTTAATCTATCAAAGTACAAATGGGCCTTAATTTTGGATGTATATATCCAATGAAATATGATTTTCGAACTCAATACAAATTTATCACGTGCTTTAGGTCTGTCTAAATGCATGCATTTAGGTTAAATTTCTGAATTCATGATGATGTGTATATAAACAGTATCTCGCCATGTAGTGATGAATTAAGGCAGCCTTGAAAGTATGTACTGTCTAATGCAAGAATTATAAACCATTACAAAACTGAGACTATGGCCAAAGATAGTGTTGTAGTCTCTCATATTGGAGACTCATGTCAAATCTTAGCAGAAGCAACTTGAACCAGAAAGAAAGTTAAAAAAGAAAAATATATCCACGATAATAATATAAATGGTGAAATTCAACATACCTAGAAGTTGAAGCATGTAACAAATCATCCAAATTTCCTAAACCACTCATGCCAATGTTAAAAGCATATATCTGCATAAATTTTCATTACAACAAATTTGTTTTAGAATATTGCTTTCATAGGAAAAAAAAATAGCACCAAAAATTGAACCATGCATCAAATTGCTAATGAAACAACTTAATAATATTTACACACAAGTTTATAATAGCTGCATATGAATTTGGGTTTATCATCATATAAAAAGAAAATCACATTGCCTGAATGGTTGAAGTGCATGCAAGCTAATTCAATCCAAGAGTAAATGAATCGCAGACAAGGATTGCGGGATATTCAGTTTTCAAATGGCACAAAAAATTATAGAAATGATTAATCAAACAATATTAAGGCACCCCAAAGTATTTTAGTTAAGATAATAAACTTTTTTTATATATCTTAATGGTTTCTACTATTTAACTTGATCGATTTGTAGCATTATTTTACAAGGTTGTACAACTACAGAACAATAATAATTGAACATATAGAGCAATGGAAATGAGATATTAAAATTAATTTAAAATAGATAAGTTTATGAAAAATGAGACACCTTTAATTTTCTATGTCAATTTCTTTAGATCCCTTAAGAAGAGAGAATAAGTTAGAATATTATATGTAAAATTTACTTCCACAATGTTGTCTGCGTAGCATTGGGAGATATATGTAATCACTCCTAAAGGGGAGCACTGCCTTTTGTCAGTTATATATAGGTGACCTACGGTGGAATTCAAAGAAACAATTTAATTTAGTGTATCTTCATCATTAAATGGTTTTTACAACAATGAAAGAATGATTGTACTGAATTTTTTTTTTTTTTTTAAAACAGCCCGTAGATGCACGCACACAGAACACCCCATACCTGGCCCAATCCTGCCCCTCTGCAGAATTGAGCCCTTGTTCTCTTGTGGGAGAACTAATTCCTTAACTGTCTGCACTAGGCAGCGGTAGCAGAAGTACATTATTGGCATATATAATATATCTTAAGAAATAAATGGAATCATCTGTAAGAATAAAAAAAAATTGCAAACTAAATGAAAATTTTCAATAAAAATGTATATATATAGGAATTTATTAAACTTATAGTAAATTCTTCATTAATAAAAGAAGTTCAATTACTCATCAGAGTTTAATTTGGATAGTTGGATTTGGTTTGTTTGAATGGTCCTTACCAAATTGTGAAAATGGTCTTTATCAAATCCAACCGAGAAAATCAGATGGTCCAAAAAAACTCCCTCCTAATTCTATTTTTTGGACAAAAAACGGTAAAAAATTCCTTTTTGGCATACTAGTTATTTTGATCTGTGTACATATTGGATATAGCTGTTCTAGTCTGATGACTTGTAAGGAACTTTCATGTATTGATCCGCTTCAAAATTATTGTTGCGAAGGAGATTCCGATCAATAGGAAAAAAATTACTGACTATTACAGCTACTAGTAGAAACTAATTAAGAATACATTATATGCACCTGATCAAACTCGGGAATCATGATGAGGTGCTCAGCAGGGTACAAACCCGGCACAACAGGCCGCCAGATGGATTGGATGAGTTGTTTGATGCACATAAAGCAGAAATGGTGTCTCCGGCCGCAGATGGATTGGACGGAATCCAAGAGGCAGATCCCACTTCTCTCTTCAATCTTTGTGCGGGAATTTAGATGGATTGGATTCTTCTACCGTAGCTTTTCCAATCTCCTTGGAATGTTGGTTTCGATAAAGGTACGGCGTTGAGATTTTTTATTGTGCGACACTGTACTTTAGAGAGATAGAGAGAGAGAGAGAAGTGAGTGATGCGAAAGGAGGCGGAGGATGTCTTAAGGTTATCGCCTGATTTATATGAAGTGGGCTAGGTTTTGTCCGACTAATTAATTTTATATTTTATTTGCCATTGTAGTCCCCTTAAAATTAAAATATATTATTTGTGCTCCATGGTTCGGTTTTTTTTTGTGTTTTTTTGTTTCTGTGTTGTTAGAATACATATTATTCACGACTTATTGAAAGTTAATGCAAGAAAATGAGAAAATATAAATTTACAAACATATGATTTAAAAATGTTATAAATTGAAAATTTTCAGTTCGTTTGAAAGGACCTAGTTGATTTCTTATGAATACTATTTTTATGTCAATTAATTCTCAATTATAAATGATTGTTTTGTTGTCACATCCGATTAACAACCCGCTGTACTTATTAGCACAAGGCGGTTCAATCATCTAACATAATAACAAAAGATACATACATTACCAATGACAAAGATAAGAGCCACAATAAATTAAGGAACCTTCTTTTGAGTTTTATACATACGATATTTATATTTTTAGAAACGTTTATGATCCCCCTCATTTTGTTTGATTGGTGCCCGCATGTATTTATAGTGCAGTGACAGTTTGGGAGATTTAGTTGTGGAGATAATTATTCACGTTAAAATACTTTCGTTCATACATATAAATACTTTTGTTCATTTATATTAATATTTTATAAATTGTACAGGAACGGTCCTCTATGTTAGTTATGGAAGTTATGTTGACAGTGCAAGGACAGGAGTGCGGAGACAGTTATCAGCATTCTTTTTTTTCTCCCTCTCATTTTTATTCCCATACATATCAATGTGATATTAAGAAAAACATAAAAGTTCTCGTTTTTTTTGTTTATGGTATTAACAACAAAGTAATAGAGGAAATCAATAGGAAAAACAAATTAAGTTTGAAAAAATAGTTTTATATTTACACAATTTTAAGACAGTAGCTATAGTTTGGGAGCAAATAATTATCTGTTATGGATAGAAAAAATGATTCACAGAACACCAAATAGAAAAATGGTCGCCATAAATGAAAACATAAAAACAAAATAAAAACTCCTGGAATTGGGGAAAGAATTAATATTGGTGGGTTATGATTCATTGTTTAATTATTTTCTTATTAGGGTATTCTGGGTTGTGACTTGAGAGTATAATGTGAGTGGATAAAGGTTATTTGGTGACTATTAAATAATTGGGCAATTAATAAAAAAATTAAATATATATATATATATATATATATTCATAGTCAATTATATGGACTATATAAAATAGTTAACGCATGAACGGAGCAAAATAAACGTTTGATTAGCTCAGGCGTGATTTTCATTCTCTTGGTAGCATCAAAGAAGACTATACAAGGAATAGACGATGAACTAGCTAGAGAACAAGCAAAACGACGAATAAATTAGATTTGTTTTACCTTTAAGTTTTTTATACCATATAATTTTTTTTTCTTTTTCTTTGTTTTTGTTGTGTTTTCCTGAATCGTAAAGATAGATAATAATTTGATGGTCTATCTAAAGATGATAACAAAACTAACTATTAAATTAGTATTATTCATTGTTCTCTTGCTACCGTTTCATTACCCACTGATTTTAACGAGTAAGGGTTGAGTAGGTTAAGATTATTTTTTAATTCTTATTGGGTAATTATACGACATGAGTAAGATCAATTATGAATGAATATGATGTTAGTGTTGTGATCTAGAAGCCAATCATAGGATGATTGTTTTCTAAGTTTTGTTTATGTAATTGAATGATTATGTTTATCATTTTGTTCCTTGAGTATTTTATTTAATTATAGATCATTCAGGTTGAGGACTTGGAATTGTGGAACTCTATACATGTGTTAATAAATACTCTAAAGTGTCCCTAGTCTTGGTAATTAACAAGGGACATTAATTACCGGTATAAGATTAGCATTTGGATTAGATGATGATCATGTTCTGCAGATCATATGACAAGGAGTTGTCAATCTGATCAAATGGATACCTGATGGAGATCAGGGGATTGGACGTGACCAAAGTAAAACATTTAATATGGATTGTGTTTGTGTCATTAATGTTTTATTTGTGTCTGGAATTCTAAGGTATGAGATGATTGTTTCTATCACATGGGAATATATATTCGTGGATATTATCCAACGTTGTCCGTAACTGGCAATTATACAGATTTTATCTCAGTATGTATTTCTGATGTGGAGAGATAGTAATTATCAAGAATACCAATGTCCCTCATATAATGAGCGATGATATCATTGGGCCCCTTGATAAAATAATACAAGTATGTGCACATATGATTAAGGAGTTAATTATAATTAGTGAATTATTTCGGAATCAAGAAACGAGTAGATTTGCAAGGATGACACACTCCTACCTTGGATCTATTCATGATATCATGAGACATGCAATTGACACGAGGCAATTATTGCTTAGGGATCGTGATTCAGTATGGTACTTATCATCTGTGTCATTTGGGTAATTACAATGCATATTGCTAGGTGCCGCTTGTAATTTATGGAATCGAAAAGAGTTTCAAATTCTATTGCCGAATGACATAGATCCCACAGGATCACACCAATAAGTAATTAATTAGAAATGCTCCTTAATTTATTTGACATGTATGACTTGACAAATAAATTGGTTTCTCCACTAAAACATGAGAAATATAATTATTTGGATAATTAAATATGATACTACAATTAATTAGATTAATTGTATTTGATTAATTCAAACAAGGAAAGTAAAACTTGGCCCAATAAACAAAGCCTAATGGCTGTTGTTAATTATGGCTCATGTTTATTTAAAAAATTGTTTCCATAATTAAAAGTTAGCCCAAAATAGTTTACCACGTTTTCTGAAAGCTGCTGCGCAATGTTTCTTATTTGGGCCATATATTTCTAGTACGATATCCGTTTTTAGCGTTCTATATCTTTCTGGAAAGGTAATAGAAAAATCTACAACTTTGTATTTCTGGAAGAAAACCAAATTAGAAATATATCATGCTCAAAAACGTGGTAGAACGTGGTGCTAAATTTAGACTACCATGTTCTGGAAACTGCTGCGCATGTTTCGTATTTTGACCATAACACCCTCATACGATGTTTTTTTTTAGCGTACCATATATGGATAGAAAGGTAAAAGAAAGATCTATAACTTTTATTCAGAGAGAAGAATCTAATTCGAATTAGATCATGGTCAGAAACGTGGTAGAACACGGAGTTAATTTTGGAAACAGAATTTCACATTCCTTATTTGCTATATATGCACTCTCTCTCATTCCTTTTGAGAGCAATTCGTTTTGAGAGTTAAAGTTCTGCCAAAACTCTTTCTCTTTCTTGTTTGTCTCTCATGTGTTGAGAACCCACAAACCCTAGAATCAAGATCTTGTTCTCTTGGAGTATAGGGATTAAGGAGCGACCAAATTACTACTCTCCAGCAAGAGGAAAGTTTGGTTTCTAATTTATTTCTTGGTGGATACCGTGGAGGGCTTCTACTTTGGAGTCTCATCTTGGTACAAGGTGTTCAAGGTCACGCACACATCAACCACCAAGGCGCTGCAAAGCATCAACCACCATTAGCATCGATCAACAAGGAGGTGGAGGCTACAACCCTACATCTCAAGGATCTTCATTTTTTGTTTGGAGACAAGAAACTAAAGGTATGATGCTTATTGATTTGGAAATTGATTTTGGTTTGATTTTAGTCATACATAATGATCTTTTGGTACTTTTCTTGTCAAAATTTTTGAAATTCCGCTGTCTTAAGTACCATGAAAACCCAACAGTGGTATCAGAGCATAGGGTTTATGTATGACTGATTTTGGCCAAATTTCCAAATATGGTTAGTCAATTAAATCCCAAAATATGAAATTTTAGTTATAATATTGGGAATTAATTGATTAATAAGATTGCATGAATTGTTTATGCATGTGTGTAATTGTTGCACAAAAAGGAATTGACAGATTAATTATAATGCATGAATTGTTTATGCATGTGTGCAATGGTTGCACAAAAGCTAACTCTGTTTTGCAGCGAAGAGTGGGTTTGTGTGGCTCATGATTTCAATGCCTTGTGTGATGTAATGAATGCTTGTGTGAATGCTTGTAACGTGGCCTTTGGTGCCCCATGATATTAATTTATTTTATTAATTAAATAAGCAAGGATGTTAACTTGCTTCTCATGTAATTCATTCAAGGCTTGCATGCCTATTACATTTAGGATTGGAAATTTTAAATGTAATTTCAATTTCTATTAGAATAGTTCTAAGTAGATTTTGGGAGGGCTTAGATAATTAAGTTGTTCAAAAGAAGACTTCGGCCATGAGATGGTGGAAGGAGCGACGATTGCGGAAAGCGTTTTCGCAAGAGCCATACAAACTCACAAAGCATATATGATATGTTTTATGTTTATTGTTTGTATAAATTCTATGAGAGTCATAGGTTAGGTATGGGTGTATGAATCACACGACCACCTAAAATTAAATAACAAGTCCGAAAAATTAAGTGTCATTCCCTTCCTTCTCTATCCAGATCAAACTATCGATCGTTAGTTGATGGGACCTACTCAGTAGGCATCACTTTCTATCTTTAGGAGATGTGGGGCATGACGGTCATGTCGAACCAAATAGAGAGAGGTTTACTTGACAAGGATAATCCAAAACGGTTTTGGGCCTTGGGGAATAGTTTGTTCAAACATAAGAGGGTTGAATAAACGCCAAGAGTCACCTGGTTGTGATTGGCAAAGGGTTGCCTACCTAAGATAACTAAGTTCAAGTTTCATGCCGACGCTGGCTTGTCTTAGTGAAAATAGGGGTCTTGGACCTGCTACAAAATTGGACTTAAATTTTATAGTTGTAGTGGGAGTTTTATTATTGTAGTAATAAAACACAAAAGCATAAACTTAACTCAAATCTTCTAATTTGTAGATCATGTCGAAAGAATCTTCCTTCTCGTTGCGTTCTCTTTTAGAAAAAGAAAAATTGAAAAACGACGGTTCAAACTTCATGGATTGGCATCGCACTTTGAGAATTGTTCTCAGGCGCAAGAAAAAGGAATACGTCTTAACTAAACCTCTCCCCAACAAACCAAGTGACACAGCTAAACAGGAAACTAAGGATGAGTACACCAAGCACGAAGAGGATGAGCTTGATGTTTCTTCCCTCTTGGTCACGTTGATGAGCCCTGAATTGCAGAGGCAGTTTGAGGCGAAATCATCGTACATCATCATGAGCCAGCTTAAGAAAATGTTTCAAGAGCAAGCTCGTGTTGAGAGGTACAATGTGACTAAGGGTTTTCTAGGATGCAAGATGGCTGAGGGTACCTCTGTGAGTGCTCACATGCTCCAGATGATGAGTTATGTGGAGCAACTGGAGAAGCTCGAGTGTCCCGTGGACAAGGGGTTGGCCACGGACATCGTGTTGAACTCTCTACCATCGAGATATTCTTCATTCATCATGAATTATCACATGCATGGAATGGAGAAGAGCTTGGAAGAGCTGCATGGGATGTTAAAGACTGCAGAGGCTGACATGAAGAAAGGAGTTTCTCATGTCCTTGCGGTCTCAGAGGGAGGGAGGAAAGTTAAGAAAGGCAAAGGCAGGAGCAAACGAAAGGGTGATGCTAAGGGAAAGGCTCAGATGGAGATCTCGAGTACTCCCAAGGCCAAGACCAAAGTCCCTTCCGATGTCGAGTGTTACTACTGTAAGAACAAAGGACATTGGAAAAGGAGTTGCCCTAAGTACCTGGAGGATAAGAAGGCTGGAAAGGTTCCAACTTCTTCAGGTATGTTTGTTATTGAAGTTAACCTTGCTACTTCTATCTCGGACTGGATATTGGATACGGTTCATGTGCTCATATTTGTTCTAATGTGCAAGCACTAAAGGATAGGAGAATGCTAGAGAAGGGTGAAGTACAACTCCACGTCGGAAATGGTGCAAGTGTTGCAGCTGTTGCCGTAGGAAATGTAGAGTTGTCTTTACCTAGTGGACTTGTAATAAAACTTAAACATGTTTACTTTGTTCCTTCTATTTCAAGAAACATTATTTCTATTTCATGTATGGACATGGATGGTTTTGTGTTTACCATCGAGAACAATTGTTGTTCTTTTTATAGAAATGGTTTATTTTATGGATCTTCTTTTGTGCGAAATGGTCTATACTTGCTTGAAATGGATAAACAAGTCTTTAACATTAATAACAAACGACTCAAGGCCCAGCATGAGAGTGAGACTCTTGTGTGGCATTGCCGTTTAGGTCATATAAATGACAAACGCATCAAGAAATTGCAAGAGGTAGGACTTCTTGGTCAATTTGACTTTAAGTCGATTGATGTGTGTGAGTCTTGTTTACTTGGAAAAATGACTAAGGCGCCTTTTACCAAGAGTGGTGAGAGGACAAATGAGTTATTGGCACTCATACATACTGATGTGTGTGGACCAATGAGCATTTGTGCAAGAGGTGGCTATTCATACTTCATCACGTTTACTGATGACTTTAGTAGATATGGTTATGTCTACCTGCTGAGACATAAATCTTGAATCCTTTGAAAAGTTCAAAGAATTTAAGAATGAAGTTGAAAACCAACTGGGCAAAAGAATAAAAGCCATGCGATCAGATCGCAATGGCGAGTACTTGAGTAACGAATTTGGTCATTATCTAAAGGAGAATGGAATTGTTTCACAACTCACTCCTCCAGGAACACCACAATGGAATGGTGTTTCCGAGAGGAGAAATCGAACCTTGTTGGACATGGTTCGATCGATGATGAGTCAAGCTAGTTTACCACCTTCCTTTTGGGGTTATGCACTTGAAACTGCCGCATTCACACTAAACAGGGTACCATCTAAATCCGTAGAGAAAACACCACATGAGATATGGCATGGAAAGGTTCCTAACATGTCTTTTCTTAAGATTTGGGGTTGCGAGGCTTATATCAAACGGTTGATATCAGAGAAGCTAGGACCCAAATCTGACAAGTGCTTATTCATCGGATATCCCAAAGAAACTAAGGGATATTACTTCTATCAGCAATCTGAAAGCAAGGTAGTTGTTGCCAGACATGCTGTATTCTTGGAAAAAGAGTTTCTTGCAAGAAGAAGTAGTGGGAGAAGTGTGCAACTTGAAGAGGTTCATGATGCAACATCTAACAATGAGATCAGGTTAGATCCCATTGTCCCACCCATGAATGAAGAGGCTAGTGGGAGTCAGCAAGAACCTATTTCGCAAACAGTTGCGGAAGAAGTTCAAGTTTCATCCCATGAAGCAATTCCACAAGGAGTTGTGGAAGAAGGTCAAGAAGCAGATTCACAAAGGGTTGTGGAGGAAGCTATTAAACCTCAAGCACCTGTTACTCGTAGGTCAACAAGAGTGAGTCATCCGCCTGAAAGATGGTTGGGGCTCCATGAGGTGACAGTATTGGATACTGAAGATCCTTTGACCTATGCGGAAGCGATGGCGAGTCCCGACTCTACTGAATGGCTAGGAGCCATGCAATCTGAAATGCAGTCTATGTACGACAATCAAGTGTGGAATTTGATTGATCCTCCGGTAGGGATAAAGCCTATTGAGAACAAGTGGGTTTTCAAAAGGAAATCAGACATGGATGGCAAATTGACTACTTACAAAGCACGGCTGGTAGCGAAAGGTTTTAAACAAATTCAAGGAGTTGATTATGATGAAAGCTTCTCGCCCGTGGCTATGTTTAAGTCAATTCGGATTATCTTAGCAATTGCCGCATTTTATGATTATGAAATATGGCAAATGGATGTCAAAACTGCATTTCTAAATGGAGATTTAGAAGAGGATGTGTATATGACACAACCATGCGGTTTTGTAGATCCTAGTAATGCTAAGAAAGTGTGCAAGCTTCAGAGATCTATTTATGGACTGAAGCAAGCATCTCGGAGTTGGAACAAACGCTTTGACAAAGAGATCAAAATGTTTGATTTTGTCAAGTGCGAAGAAGAACCTTGTGTATACAAAAGGGTTAGTGGGAGTATTGTCACTTTTCTGGTGTTGTATGTGCATACTTCTGATCGGAAATGACATTCCTTCTCCGACTCAGGAAAACTTCATTGATGAAAGTGTTCTCAATGAAGGATCCGGGTGAAGCCGCCTATATTCTAGGCATCAAGATCTATAGAGATAGATCTAGGAGACTCATAGGATTGAGTCAAAGTACGTACATTGACAAAGTGCTAAAGAGGTTTAGCATGCGGGATTCCAAGAAAGGTTTCTTGCCAATGTCTTCCGGCATCCCATTGAGCAAGAAGCGGTGTCCTTCGACGACCGTTGAGCTCGATAGCATGAAGAGAGTACCATATGCTTCGAGCAATTGGTTCTATCATGTATGCCATGATATGCACCCGCCCGCATGTGTCATACTCGTTAAGTGTGACTAGCGAGATATCGAGCCAATCCAGGATTAGCACATTGGACTGCTTGTCAAGAATATCCTAAAATACCTCAAAAGGTCTAAGGATATGTTCCTTGTCTATGGTGGAGAATCTGAGCTTGTTGTAAGGGGTTCCACCGATGCTAGTTTCCAGACTGACCATGATGACATGAGATCGCAATCGGGATATGTGTTCATTCTCAATGGTGGTGCTGTGAGCTGGAAGAGTTCCAAGCGGAGACCACAACCGATTCAACCACCGAGGCTGAATACATAGCGGCCTCAGAAGCTGCGAAGGAAGGATTTTGGATCAAGAAGTTCTTGGCCGAACTTGAAGTGGTTCCTAGTTCTTCCGATCCTATAGAGCTCCTTTGTGACAATAATGGAGCTATTGCACAGGCCAAAGAACCAAGATCACACCAGAAATCCAAACATGTTCAACGAAGGTATCACCTGATTCGAGAGATTATCAATCGAGGTGATGTGAAGATTTGCAGAGTTGATACAGACAGCAACACAGCTGACCCGCTAACAAAGCCGCTTTCTCAAGCAAAGCATACGATGCACACTACCTCTATGGGTATGAGATACATTAGAGAGTGGATTTGAGATTGTATTAGGCTACACTTTTTTAGAGTTTTTTTATACATGGAGATGTATATGGGATTGACTCTAGTTCAAGTGGGAGATTGTTAGTGTTGTGATCTAGAAGCCAATCATAAGATGATTGTTTTCTAAGTTTTGTTTATGTAATTGAATGATTATGTTTATCATTTTGTTCCTTGAGTATTTTATTTAATTATAGATCATTCAGGTTGAGGACTTAGAATTGTGGAACTCTATACATGTGTTAATAAATACTCTAAAGTGTCCCTAGTCTTGGTAATTAACAAGGGACATTAATTACCGGTATAAGATTAGCATTTGGATTAGATGATGATCATGTTCTGCAGATCATATGACAAGGAGTTGTCAATCTGATCAAATGGATACCTGATGGAGATCAGGAGATTGGACGTGACCAAAGTAAAACATTTAATATGGATTGTGTTTGTGTCATTAATGTTTTATTTGTGTCTGGAATTCTAAGGTATGAGATGATTGTTTCTCTCACATGAGAATATATATTCGTGGATATTATCCAACGTTGTCCGTAACTGGCAATTATACAGATTTTATCTCAGTATGTATTTCTTATGTGGAGGGATAGTAATTATCAAGAATACCAATGTCCCTCATATAATGAGCGATGATATCACTGGGCCCCTTGATGAAATAATACAAGTATGTGCACATATGATTAAGGAGTTAATTATAATTACTGAATTATTTCGGAATCAAGAAACGAGTAGATTTGCAAGGATGACACACTCCTACCTTGGATCTATTCATGATATCATGAGACATGGAATTGACACGAGGCAATTATTGCTTAGGGATCGTGATTCAAGTATGGTACTTATCATCTGTGTCATTTGGGTAATTACAATACATATTGCTAGGTGCCGCTTGTAATTTATGGAATCGAAAAGAGTTTCAGATTCTATTGCCGAATGACATAGATCCCACAGGGTCACACCAATAAGGAATTAATTAGAAATGCTCCTTAATTTATTTGACATGTATGACTTGACAAATAAATTGGTTTCTCCACTAAAACATGAGAAATATAATTATTTG
Source organism: Carex cristatella (assembly GCA_024447775.1). Lineage (NCBI taxonomy): Eukaryota > Viridiplantae > Streptophyta > Magnoliopsida > Poales > Cyperaceae > Carex > Carex cristatella. The sequence goes on along the minus strand of JAJHPF010000001.1, from coordinate 9,362,809 downwards.
GATAATTATATATGATACTACAATTAATTAGATTAATTGTATTTGATTAATTCAAACAAGGAAAGTAAACTTGGCCCAATAAACAAAGCCTAATGGCTGTTGTTAATTATGGCTCATGTTTATTTAAAGAATTGTTTCCATAATTAAAAGTTAGCCCAAAATAGTTTACCACGTTTTCTGAAAGCTGCTGCGCAATGTTTCTTATTTGGGCCATATATTTCTAGTACGATATCCGTTTTTAGCGTTCTATATCTTTCTGGAAAGGTAATAGAAAAATATACAACTTTGTATTTCTGGAAGAAAACCAAATTAGAAATATATCATGCTCAAAAACGTGGTAGAACGTGGTGCTAAATTTAGACTACCATGTTCTGGAAACTGCTGCGCATGTTTCGTATTTTGACCATAACACCCTCATACGATGTTTTTTTTTAGCGTACCATATATGGATAGAAAGGTAAAAGAAAGATCTATAACTTTTATTCAGAGAGAAGAATCTAATTCGAATTAGATCATGGTCAGAAACGTGGTAGAACACGGAGTTAATTTTGGAAACAGAATTTCACATTCCTTATTTGCTATATATGCACTCTCTGTCATTCCTTTTGAGAGCAATTCGTTTTGAGAGTTAAAGTTCGCCAAAACCTTCCTCTTGTTTCCCCATGTGTTGAGAACCCACAAACCCTAGAATCAAGATCTTGTTCTCTTGGAGTATAGGGATTAAGGAGCGACCAAATTACTACTCTCTAGCAAGAGGAAAGTTTGGTTTCTAATTAATTTCTTGGTGGATACCGTGGAGGGCTTCTACTTTGGAGTCTCATCTTGGTACAAGGTGTTCAAGGTCACGCACACATCAACCACCAAGGCACTGCAAAGCATCAACCACCATTAGCATCGATCAACAAGGAGGTGGAGGCTACAACTCTACATCTTAAGGATCTTTATTTCTTGTTTGGAGACAAGAAACTAAAGGTATGATGCTTATTGATTTGGAAATTGATTTTGGTTTGATTTTAGTCATACATAATGATCTTTTTGTACTTTTCTTGTCAAAATTTTTGAAATTCCGCTGTCTTAAGTACCATGAAAATCCAACATATGAATATGAAAATACTTCCACCCGAACTAACTGTATTGCATCCATTTGAACCCCCGTAAAATTTATTACACAATATTTTGAAATTGAGGATTAATTGACCTAAAATAAGAATGTATTATAAGAAGTCAACATTAGTTCCAGGACATTTAAAAACCACATTTTAGATCCTATGTTGCTAGATTCGTTTTTCTCATTTTCAAATTTTTGTTTTATAACGTGATGAACAATGTCTAATAAAAAAATTATCTGAACCGGACGGCAGAGATAAAATATTTGCATTTTAGGGAGACTAATATAGTAAATCTACAATTTATTTGTCGGAGAGAAAAACCTGGCCCACTTCATATAGTTTGTATAAACCTGGCCCACTTTCTCATATCTCACCCTCGCACACTGACACTCCTTCCTCTCTCTCTCTCTCATTTATCTCTCGATAGATCGAACTGTTTCTTTCCGCACAATACTAAACCTTGTCACCGTACCTTAAATCAAAATCAACAAGCGATGGAGATCTCAAAGGCTACGGTAGTAGAATCTTATCCCTCCGGATCCATCCTCCCTTCAAGTTCCTCACCAAGACCGGCTTCTTATTCAAGGGGCATGAAGATTGTAGAGGTGATGAAAGATCTGAATTCTCGTACAGAGACTGAGGAGAGATGTGGAATCTGTCTCTTGGACTCTGTCCGATCCATCTGTGGCCAGATCGATGGCTGCAGACACCACTTCTGCTTCGTGTGCATTATGGAATGGGCGAAAACTGAGTCCCGTTGCCCTTTCTGCAAGCAACGCATCCGATCCATCCGTCGGCCTGCTGTGCCGGGTTTGTTTCCCGCTGAGCGACTTGTCATGATTCCCAAGCGTGATCAAGTGCATGCCTACTATACTGTGTGTGTGTGTTTGTATATATATATATGTATGTATGTATGTATTCTAATTAAATTTTGGTAGTAGCAGTAATAGTAGTAGCCTATACCTGTAGCCATATATCTATCTCCATCGTCAGAAGTGCATGCATGTCTGATCTTGCAACCGTCATGGTTTTGTCTGATTTTAGTAGTTAAACAGTTATCTGAACAAAATTGCACTCCACAATTTCCAGATTTTATATATGTAGTATATGTACTAAATTTACGCTTAGGCCTGATATTTCAAGATATATTCCTGATTTGTATAGGAAGATATATTTGCTTATTTAGTTAGTATAGATCGGTTGTAGAAGGTAATAATAACCTCTATTAGAGAAAAAGAACAACGCCCTCCGTGTAGGAGGTTTATTATGGATATTGAAATTTGGATCGAAGAATGGACCTCTATCTTAATTTCTCTCAAAAATAATAAAATTATTCCTATCAAGATCAAACTCACTGAAAGCTTAAAAAAACCTAATTAAATTGAATGGCTATCTCAAAACAAATGTACTAAGAATGCATGGCTTTATGTGTATTGTGTTTTAGTTAGTATTTCATGAAAACAATTGCAGTACTCTTTGCAATATGTGTGTTGTGTTTTAGTTAGTATTTCATGAAAACAAAACACTTGTACATCTCGAAATACATGCTTTATTGCTAAGTGCACATACTCATATTTTCTTCGGCATGAATAGACTTGTCGGCACATCTGCATTGTCTTGTTGCGCACGGAAGTTTCATCAACAGCAAAATTGTCAATATTATTTACAATACTATTGGCTCCTTGCCGACTTGTCAGAAAGCAACCTCATTTTGTATTGGACGCACGATGCCACTCTATATACCTAAAGAATCCGGTGGCAGTTGCACTCAAGTTTGTGACGGATTGATTAGGATTAATCAGCATTTAGTAGCTTGAAGCTGCAACTGAAGTGGGATAAGGATTTCTGTCTCTTAGATAACTTGCGTTTGTTTACATGAAATAGTATTCTCCAACCTAAAATATCTATTCAAAATGAAAACAAATGAATGATTAACATATCATGATATTTTGCACTGATATTTAGCTCTATCTGGTAATTAGAAAAGAAAATTCACTGATATTTTTCACTAATTTTGGTTATAAATATCATGAAAAAATTTGTGCTCAAATTTTTCACTATCTTTCACTGATATTTTTCACTATTTTTCACTACTTTTGTAAAAAGAGCTAAATATTTTAATATGATGGATAATATTTGTGCTCTCATTGCAAAAATTGTTGTTTTGTCCGTGCTACAATTAATTTGGGCTGGATTATTAACATATTTTTGTAAATAAAGAATATTCCTAGATATAGTAAAATTAGTTACTGGTTCATGTCTGAAGCACTATAAATATGGAGATGTGAATAATGATAGACTGTCTAAATATTTTGACAAGCATTCCAAATGATATCTTATATTTACAATAGTAGGGTTCTATTTTTTCTTTCCTTTTTATACATAAATTTGATGCAATATTTAGAGGAAATTAGAGGTAGGCAAATTAGATCGAGCAATTTTTCGGATTTTGTAAATCTTGCCTGAGGCCCGAAATAGGCAAATTTTTCAGATAAGTCCAGTTGGAAGAGAAGACCATTTCCAATTCAAGCCCAAGGTCCTATATTCTAAAATCTAGAGGTAGGCAATTACAAACCCTTGTTACACATGGCTCTGCCCTTGCTCCCGGCCTTAGTACACCGTCAGACGTGAATGAACTTGTAAAACACATGTGAAACACACATTAAGGAGTATTTACTAATAAAACATATCTAATCAAATAAATCCTAAGTCGAATAAAAACTAAACCCTAACACTAATACTATTTCGATCCATTGCTCCGCCGCTTCCAAAAACTAACTCACCATAAACACATCTCAATTCAATTGACCCACCTCCGACTAAGATATTACATCTCGGAGTCGTGAGCTTGATATCTAAAGATCATCTTAGCACAATCAACCCTCTTAGCCACTACAGATACCAGATCCTTTTCTTCCGAGAATTATACCAAGCATCATAGGGTAAGATATTACATTTCCAGGTAGTAAGTTGCATATTTGAAATTGGGTGACTACCATCTCAAATTTCAAATTGGTTGCTAAAAAATTCAGATTTATTTGCCACAGTTACAAAATAGTAAGTTTATCGAACTGGATATTACTTAAATTGGATATGACAGCAAAGGAATTGACAAAAATTTCCTGGTAATTGCACTTATACTCGATTCACTGCGGGGACCTGAAAAATTTATTATTTATAATGACATCTCCAATTGAAAATTTTAATTAGATCATTTTGAAACAATTATGAACATATGCTTGTTCTACCTTAGTTGCAACAAAATTAATTTTATGGACAGCAAAGTGACTTTCTTCCTTTCGTTGTTATTTCTATTTCTTTGATTATTTCTTTTATCTTTTTGGGAGGGGGAAGTAACAAACTTCTAATTGTTCCCAAAAATCTGATTGTATAAGATTATAATTATGCTTTACAGCCTTGCGTTTATAATTGCCCTAAACATCCACTAGAAGTTTATTATTTTAATAACATAGTGCAGGTTTACCATCCTCTCGGTGTGGAAAGCACGGCAATCAATGAAACACACCTTGATCCACATTGCACCCTTTGCCACTCCACATCAAATGAAGTTTATCTAGTAAGCTGTGCACTGTGTAATTCGATATTTCACACCAATTGTGTTGGTCTCGGCTGGGACATTCCAGAAGCTGAATTTTACTGCCCTGATTGCCATACTTGTAGAATTGAGTACTCGAAAATGCATCCTAAGCATGATGACTCTAAGTTTGTTGACCAAGAAACAAAGGAGAAAATAAGGATGATTAGAAGAGGTGGCAATTCCATTTCCATACATGATCTTGTAGCCGATATCCGAAGACAAGAAACGGTAAACCGACCTTTAATTACTCAGTCAACTGGAGGAGGTGACGGATCATTGAGTACTAGGGCACGGATGGAACAAGGCATTCAGGACCTCCGTGACAATTGGGGCCGTGTGCAGTCAGGCTCAATAAACATCTCAGATGTGATGAGACCGTATTGTAGAGAGGGCACCAGCCAGAACAATTCAGTGGCCACAATTTCTGGTGCAGGAAGAGAAAATAGCAATAAAGAATCCCGTGATGTTGAAAAATCTTGGGAAATGATGGAGAAGGCCAGATTAGGTCTGGCAAAAAAGGCACCCAAAGAGAGTAGGCAACAAATCACTCAATCATCGACAACAGCGGGAAAATCGAAGGCTAGAAAACACATACATCCACCAGCTAAAAAGCCGAGACCTTATGGTGAAGGTGTGAGTACCTATAATTCCAAACATGAGGTGTCTTATCCTAACATAGGTTTTGCGCAGTTTGGGAACAATGACCAAGCTCCAGGTGGATCTAGTTATCAGCCGGTTCAACAGGCAGCATGCATGCCTACTGATCCTTTCAATGCAATTACTCGAGTTGCTCAGGTTGATCTGGGATTTCATGGGACAGGAGCCTCTTCAACGATTGAAAAAAGAGAGTTTATGAGAACTGAGGATGTGAAGACTGAGATTCAATCTCTAGTGAAGCATTGTTTGTCTGCGATCAACAAAGATAAAAAGAAATTAGGTAAGTATAATTATTTTTAGATTTTCCTTTTCATTTTTGAATTTTTTTTCATGCCGTACCATATATAATTGGAATTATCGTAGTTTTCAATCCTAAATTTTAGCATGTCCAGAAAAATATTTGATATATGTTCTCTTTTATATTAATTAAGAGGACTTGTTGACCAACCAAGATGTTCCTGCATAAACCGTCCTATATGTTTCAGCCCTCAATTTTAAATGATATTTTTTCCCTGCTAATGAAGATGGAATACTTTATTTGTCTGAAAACATAATGTGCTATCTAGAAAATCATGTTCATATTCACTGATCAAGATGTCTCAACTTTAGGCTCAATTGGCTACAAGGAAGTCGCTAGGGTTTCGACCCACACTATCTTGGCTGCATATGGACATGAGCACAATGAGGCACTCGCTCGATCATTCTCTAGGCCCTTCTGTAACCACAACAAAGACATGTCTAATTTGGTGCCAGTTTCTTGCCATGACTGCTTCAACACTTTTCTCAGCCAGGTTGTCGAGGCAGTGTTGTTGGAGAAAATGTGATGGTGTGCTCTGGCCTTTTAATTATTTTTCATAATTGATAATTCGTGTTTTTATTTTCTTTGTTTGTTGATTGTAAAATGAGAATACCTTTTGAATCTTGATTGCTCTAGCTAATAAATAGTACAGTTAAAAATTGGTCTAAATGATCAAAATTAAGGAAATATGTAATGTTCTGTTTATGGGTTGTTAAATTAGTTACAAAACACTATACAATATTTTGATACTTGACAACATCCAATGTTTTGTTATTATATAATATGCATATGTGTTATATATGGGGAAAATAACAATTTGTCCAGAATAAGAGAATGCATGATAATCAGTGAAAGGATGAGACAAACATTAATACCCTCAAAATGTACTGCTTTAAATTTAAATTTATTTATTTTCTTGCAATGATTTTTTTAAATAGCTCTAATTCATGTATATGTATGTAGGTAGGTAGGCATGTGTATATGGGTTATCTCTAGTACAATTGGTGTACATGCATGCATAAATAAATATATAACATTGACAACTGATGACATTGAAAACTGAGTGTACCATATTACCAAATTTCATTGGTAAGCAGATAATTTCGACTCAATATATGGATTCATCCTTGCAAAATTAAAAGGCAGTCAAGTCGGGTTCAATCAGATTTTATTATCTAGAAGAAAACAATATTGATTTTTGCTATAAGATAGTCAAATATGATCATGAAATGTCATTTACTAGAATCAACAATCCTTAAATATTTATTGTTTAAAAGATATAAGTTATGTTGTTCTTTAATTAAGGCACCAACAATACTGTCATTAAATATCATATATACAGCGGAATGTTGTTGAAGTATAAATTTCTGCTATAACCCAAGTGAGACCAGAAAAATATTTGAAGTTTGGATTGGGTTATTACTAATGGAAGTTAATGTGTATGTTTAATATAAAATTAACTAACCTACCTACTAATGTGCATACAGCTGACAGAGGGTCAACAGTATTCTTTCAGACCTAACCAACCTTGGGAAATGAACGATCTACAATATGGGAGATCAAGGCACCTCATATAGTACCCATATTTATGTGGCTCATGCTAAGGAAAACCATATGTACAATTGACAATCTGGTAAAAAAGAGGCTGGAAAATACCAAGCATGTGTTACCTATGCTAAGCACAAGAGAAGGTTCCTCACTTGGTTTGTACATTACTTCTTCACAGCTGGATTGGTACAGTGCACGCAAAAGGCGGTTCCAAACTTGCCAAATTTCAATTTTTTTCAAAACGAAGACTATGTGGGAGCCATATGGAGATGAAAGCAAAACGATCCAGTTCCTAACACTGGAGATAATGAATTTGGAATCTGGTTTAGAATGAGGGAGATAGCACAATTTTTAAACACAATACAGTTTTAACTATTTAGTATTTCCTTTAATTTGCTTATCCACTTAATTTTGTAAAATTCTTACACTACTAGTGTCTGATAAGTAATGGAACTTGAAGGCTTGACCTCCACTTTTGTCCCTAAAAAAACAATGAGTTCCAACACTTCACATTGATTTCCGTATGCAAATGGGAGGTAACAATGAAAACACAAAAAAACATACAATGAACTTGCTTTTAACATTATAATTCCAGGAGGAGAGTGCTCTTCAGAAAAAGGGAAGCCAATGTGCAAGTGGGATGATGTGCATACCTCGAGCTAAGGAGAGGAGGAGTGGGAGGGAGGGAGAGAGAGTCTAGAGAGACTTGCACCACAGATGAAAAGAGGACGTAAGGAGCTATCTTCTCGATGTGACTTGTCTATGGTTGTCGATCATCCATTGCGGGGATAAGCAGTGGCAAGGCTTTTGTCCAGCGGAGATATTCTTGTGTCTCCTTGCCTCCACAGTAGCTCTATTGTCCAATGCATATGAATTTGACAGGAGCAGATCCACGAGAGCTCTAGAATATGTTTTTTCGAAAGAGATGTGCAATAAGAGAATAGGGTGATTTGAAGAATACCTGAAACAGAGGGAATAAAGAGTGATTTATTTTAGATATTAAGAGTAATTGAAGAGAATAAGAATATAGATATAGAATAGGAAAACATATATTAGAATAGAGAGGGTCAATTCACGTGTTGTAAGCATATTTTCTTTAATTATCAATACAATTTTTAGGAGGCATTCAAGGAACTAAAGAAAACAATAAAAACACAAGCACCTCAATATTGCTACAATTTAAAATCAGAAAACATATACACATACAAAAGATCAATCACAAATTTAGAATAACATAACAAATAAAGGGACCACACTCAATGAGAATAGAACAAATTCGACTTAACTGATTCCATATGAACTATTTCAGCACGTAAACGCTACCACTCCTGATTCAAAATATGACCACAATCAACTACTTAAACCAACTAAGAGACAGGACAAACTCAAACCACAACATAGCAGGCTAGCCATAAATTATCACGTCAACTTAGAACTAGACACAAACAGAATCATAACAACCAACACCAAAACAAAAGATTTGACACATTCAGTGCTTGAAGCTTATCCAATAGGTTTTTGAGAAAACATGTTCTCTAGATTTAATGGGATGGTTGTGTCTCAAGTCCGAAGCCAAATGGGAAAAGAGGGTCATAGTGTGTGTCGCCAACATTCATGGGCAGCTGATCGACAGACTTGAACCAATTCCTCGAGAGCTTGCCTTTGAATCCATAATCCCCAAAGAGCACATCAGCCACTCCCTTTCCTTCTGTGCCAGGTAGCCATGCAGCTATGAATGCATCGATTTTGTTGATGTAAGGTTCAATAACAAGGGGACGACCAGAGATGAGCACCACAATGCACTTTATGTTGCTACAAACTGTCTCAATCACGCTAGGGCCGGGAGCTGGAATGGTGAGGTTGAGATTGTCACCTTGCGTCTCAGCATACGATGGTTCTCCAACCACCACAATGGCATAAGAAAAACCACCTTTCTGGACAAAGTCAGAGCTTGGCTCCTCTGAGTAAACCACCTGTGAACTTTCATCTACCGCAGATTTTATTCCCTCGAGTATGGTTGTTCCTATTCATCAATAATTGTAAGTGCTTGATACAAGTTAGCTCAAAGGGATGTGATTGATTGTGTAAAAGGAATATGTTTGTGAAAATTACCGGAAGTTAGGTTGTTCCCACCAAGCCCCTGCCATGTGATAGTCCAGCCACCGCACTGGTAACCTAAATTGTCGGCATGGCTTCCGGCAACCAGAATTATTCTGAACTTCTTAGGGAGGGGCAATACTGGTTTCTCTCTGCATTTTCCATTCTTTAGAAGCACGAGCAATTTCCTTACAGCCTCCCTAGCCAAATCGCGATGCTCCTATCCGAAATTTCCAATTTATTCTGTTAATTGTCATCCAACTGTATTTCCAACATACTGTACCAGAAGTTCTTTTATGAATTGATAATGTAAAAAGTGTATGGTAAGATAGACCTGTTTGCCAAGCTCATCGGCTAAGCTAGTATCTGGAAAGGGGTTCTCAAAGAGGCCCATCGTGAATTTGACCCGAAGTATTCTACTCACTGCATCTTCAATTCAACTAATTGGAATGGTGTTATCATGGACCAGGCTAGTCAAATTTCGAATGCATTCCGTGTAGTTGAAGGGAATCATTATCTATAATACGCACAATATATTATGAGAAGAATATATAATTAGATGGCTAGGCGGAACTACAAAATTTGAATAAGAGAGATGAAACATAAAATAGTGTGGCAGTGAAATTCGAAGTCCCCACTACCACAAAGTGAAATTCTTACAACTAGACTACAAGCACAAATTTTGTATTTTATGACGGTCGTTGAACTGCATATAAAACTATAAATAAAAGAAAGAGAAGTCTGTTATATTTCAATATACATAATTAAAAAAAAACTTAAAATTATGGGAGTGGCTAAGCATTCTCTGACTTGGTTATAGATCTGCCTCCGTGCCTATTAGTATGATATATGTTTCTTCGTGATTGTGTTGAAATCCATGATATTATAAAAAAATTCGAATATTCATTTATATATTTGTTACAAGGTACTGACGTAGAAAGAAATATTCCTACCAAATAGAAATAGTTTATCTCATTTCATGTTGAAACTAGCAAGAGGGAATAATGGTTGGCTTGTATTTGGAGTTTTTTCTCTGGTAAATGTTATTAGCAGTACTACTTTTCTTGTCTTCTTTGACCATTTAGACATATAACTTTGTATGAATGTTTTTTTGGTTTATATTTTAGTAGAACTACGTGAGAATTCATCCCGTACCTTCTCCAAAAAAGGATCTTATTCAAATAGACAAAAAAGAAGAAGAAGAAATGGAAGAACTACATTGGCAAAAGCCAAGATACTAACCATGTCAATGCCAGCAAGCACTCCAAGCTTTATAGACAACCGGTAATCTGAACCTTCAGGGCTGGTGATTCTGTCAAGCCCTTGCCAATCTGATATGATGAAACCCTGTTACAGAAGAATTTTGATAAATTAAAAGAAACACCAAAAAAGAAAACTTTATACATCTTTTATATTATTTGTATGGACAGTAAGCTGATCGATCAATTAACTGATTAATGTACTTAGATAGAGGAAAGGTAGAAACCTTGAACCCTAGCTTGTGCTTGAGGATATCGTTAACTAAGTAATGATTTGCATGCATTTTGACACCATTCCAGCTATTATAAGACACCATGATGGAAGATACACTCTCGATGATGGCATTATAGTATGGAGGCATGTGGATGCTGAACAATCCATGGGAATCTATGATTGTGTTGTTCTCATTGATGCCCATGTATGTACCACCATCTCCCACATAGTGCTTTGCGCATGCCGCTACATTTCTCCTGTTTATTTATTAAGTTATTTATTTATTCTCATACTGCTATGTTAATTGAAGTAAGAGTAATTTGGTACTTACGTTCCAGCTACAAAGGGTTTTCCTTTAGAACTAAGTGGGGCTTCGCCTTGTAATCCAGGGATAATTTTTGTCATCGATTGGACGACCTTTGGATCTTCACTGAAGCTCTCGTAGCACCTCCCCCATCTGGGATCCCTACACACCTAAACATCAAAGCCCAAAAATTATTCAAAGCACTTGTGCTTTAAGCTAAACTGCAACAATAACAAGTTCCTTACCGCAACACATGGAGCAAAGACATAGGGAATGCCTGTAGCTCTAACTTCAAGGGCAACTGCTGCACCAATTTTTCTAACTAGTTCCGGCTCCCTGCATAGTTTCCAATTATATTGAATGTGCTAATCAGTAATTCTATTTTTCTTTTCTTTTCTTTTTCATAGTTTCCAATTAATCTGTTAGTAAGCCTTAACAGGTTTCATTTTTATTAAATGTGAAGTCCTGTATCGACAGCACTTAACCCAAATTTGGCATTCACATCCGAGAAACTGCTCAAATGCCTTGTTATAATGGGTCATGGATCATTTCTCTTGCAACTCATTCCCGACTCAATGGTATGTACATGTTTCTATTTTTGCGCAATTATCTTTCTTTAAGTGTCCTAAAATAACTACTCTTAGATTGGCCCAACTTTGGTTGTTGAAGCATCACACAAAATTGTCATATAGATGATTTCCCAAGTTTGAAAAAGATGTACTTCTCCTTGTTGTCAAAGTGACTTATGCCTAAGGGCCTTTCACTTAAAAAAAAAAAAAAAGTGACTTGTGCTTTGAAACTTTCCTTTTGTTTGTTGACAAAAATGGAGATGTACAGTGCTTTTGGATATGTCTATATTTATTTTTATACGCTATTATGAATAATAAACTATCAACATTATTTTCCAGATTAACCTTAAACCAACAATAAGAAAAAAAATCAACAAAAAAGAGAATACGGACTCTACCTGGTGGCACCGAGGCCAATGTTGTGTGGGAAGATAGTGGCTTTATAGACATTGCCATGACCATGGACAGCATCGATGCCATAAATCACTGGGATTCCAAGACGGGTCGCAAGCGCTGCCTTTTGAATTTCCGTCACCATGCTCACCCAGTCCTGCACAGTTGCCGCAGGTGTCGGCACGCTCCCTCCCCCACTCAATATGCTTCCTGAATCACATATTAACAACTAATTGACCAATAAACCATACACATTGTCAATCAAAACAACTAATTTGCTGAACAAATTCATACCAATGAAGTAATTTGTCATGACATCGGGAGTTGCAAGAGATCTCTCAACGGCTGAGGAAGCCAGCGATTTTTTTTAATTCTAAAATAAATAAGCATATAGATGGAGAATATTTTTTTTTTTTTTTTTGAGTAAAGGTTGGAGGTCAAGCCACTCAACTATTTAATAATACCCATGTTATTATAAGAAGAGATTTTTCCCAACTGGGTTTCGAACCCATGATCTCTCATATACAGACCATGTGCCTTAGCCACTAGACCAAATGCTAGTTCTCATATAGATGGATAATTAATTGAGAAAAATTGTTCATTCATTATTTTTCTTAATGAGTAATATCAACCTTGCAACATGTAACTCTGATTAAATAACTGAACAAAACAAAAAACACTGTATTAGTTCAAGTAAAAAAAAAAGTAAATGATGTGTTGATGACGTGTTAAACGTTAAAATTGGAGTTTTGTACTAACACTTATGGTCATTTTTAATGTGAAAACATTAATGGCGTGTTGAAGTTTTATACTTTGGTTAATGTTAGCACAAGTGCATCCATGTTTTATTACGAAAACATTGATGACGCACTAATCATTGATGTTTCAATGCTAAAACATTGATGTTTCGATAATAAAATATGGGCGTCACATCTTCTTAAAATTTTCATAAAAAAAAAAAAAAGACAACCGCTGGCTTTCTCAGTTTGGAGAGCATTTAAAAAAATATATATATTAGGACATTTCTCTAATTTCTTTTGTGGAGATATGAATAAAAATTTCTGTCATGTTCTCCAATGTAGAGGTAAATTCTAAGAGAGATATTTCTCACAACAAAATAATTAAGAGAGACAAAAGGGCTGCAGCTCTTTGAAGTTTTTTAATAATGTGTTGTATCTTTTTATTTTTTATTTTTGAAAATTAGGTTACTAGGGCAGTGTCATTGCTTGAAATATGTAAATTACAATTTACTACAATATTAATACTGATTATGTTTTCTGACAATAAATATGATCAATCCAACACAACATAACCACAAAATAGAGTATCAGTTCCAAAAGCTCACATCAAAATTAAACAAATTAAAATAGAAAGAAAACAAAGTAAACATTCTAAGATCCTTCATCGTGGGAACCCAAATAATTAAACAAATAATAAATGACCTATACATCGGTTGGTAAGCTTGATCTCGATGTGTATTATTTTAACAAGATTTGGGATTTGGCACCAATCACATGCGGAGTTTATTAACATATATAACTTGGAAGTGTCACATCCACGGGTGGTTTCTCTAAGAGATCCTTAATTTAGAATTGTGCTTTTATTATTGCAATCCAATTTCTTTATATCACATATATAGGACAATCCGCAACGACGTTACTATAATGCCTTCGAATTGTTCACAAAAATTATTCAGTACACATGCATGCACCAACAGAAAATTAAACAAAAATTATGATGTAATATTTAACAGGGACTCCCATTTATTTAATTATTATCTCCTCTCAAAATGCATGCAAAATACCTTCTTCTCTCGTCTTGACCTTTAATCACCTCTTAATGATCTCTTTCACCAAACACAAACCTGATGATGCTGCCTCCATGCATGGGCTCGCATCCTCCATCACCTTTGCTGCTCTGAACTGGTCAACATCATTGGACTCAAAAGTGCAAGTGCTTGATTGAAAATGGTCAAATCCATTATCCCATTCCCCCTATTTTTTTCGGTGTACATGCCAACTCCCAATTAGCAAGGCTTAATCTTTTGGTTTGAGGAGATATCCCTTGCCATAAAAAGGTCGTTCTAATTTTGTCAATTTTTTGTATTACCCAACTTGGCATCTTAAGGCATGACATAAAATAGGTAGGTAATGATGATAATACCGAGTTCAATAGTATAATCCCTCCTCTTATATCATACCAGTTATAGACCACAAATAAGTACAAAATTACACCTTGGAAAAGATCCATCTTGTATACCACATTTTGATAGTCAATTTTTTTATGCAAGATCTGTAATTAGAAGGTTATGAAGCTTGATCAAAATCGCTAATGAAGGAACCTTAATTGGCAGCAGCAAAGTTAGTATAACTTAATCGACAATGGGAAAGGCAGGACATACAAAAGAGAAGTTTTTTGCAACTCTTCACTGCCCTGGCGTCAATTCTCAAATCATTCCTGTCTATTTTGGTTCACTGCGCCTCTTCACTGCTCAGGAATTATATTTTTGGCAGTCATGTCATATGGTATTTGTTACATACGAGTTGTCCTGGATGCAGTCTGTTTATCCTCTAAATTTACTGGGTTCTACAAACAAAGAAGATAATTGTTTCTCAAAAAAAAAAACAAATAAGATAATTAATTTGTATGATTATATAAACACAAAGTCATCCAATTGATCCAATCTCTCAGAATTTCTCACAGCTAATCGATAAAGATCCTGCGATATATACACAGCCAATTGCCCCAATCTCTCTGAATTTTCAAATCTTGAGTCAATTCGGGACAGTAATAGCAACTTGTGCAACCTAAGGCAGTTTTACTACTGTACTCTGAAATTACATGAAATGAGGAATTAGATTAACTTGATTGTGGATATTTAACGAAAATCCAATATGTTGCAACTGGTACCGTAGAATGGTACTCAAGCTAACGGGCCAGTAGGATGCAGCAATAGATCCATTTGAAGTAATCTAGATTTTATTGTGTTTGCATATGACATTTTCAAGCCCATCTCAACCATAAGGTTCAGCTCAAAGGGTTGAGAGAATTTGTTGTACCGGTACAAGACCCCTGCACCATTTGAAAATATGCCTAACTTATGGTGTGTTTTTTTCAAAAGATATGAAAACAAATACAACGTACAGTACTCAATGCTAGGAGCTATAAAAAAAACAAAATTGTTCAAGTAATGAAATTGGGCAACCAAACTTCTAGATATTGTTGTAAAAACTAATAGATGAGATATTTAATTAGATTCAACTACAATTGTTTAGATATCCAGCCATGAACCATATAAACAGCCATTTAGATAGACTCAATAATGATCAATTTGGTACTGATACGACACAAAACCAGAACACCGAATATGGAAAGCAACCTTTTGCACAATGGCGTTAGATCCAGCACCCAATCCAATTGATCAAACAATTTATGTTTATACGGATTTGCCAATTTTTAGTTGTTTCCAAATTAATTGATTTCATAATGCACATCCTTTGGTACTTTGTGAGACTGGCAACAACCAGACATCAGATCCGGTAAAACAGCACAAGCCCAAAGTTCAATGTCACCATCCATGATCCTCTCACATATGACTAATGCCAATGTTACAAAGCACCTAATGATGTATATTATGAAAACAACCAAACTAAAATAGCTAACAACTCGATAATACATCTAGCAGGCTATTGGAATTCTTGTCGCCTGTCCATGATCCAACATGATTACCACAACGAGACACTAAAGTCTAATTATCGGAATTACATCAATAGAAAATTTTGGTTTTAATCTAAAATTGAATTAAATTTAATCAAAATTATATTAAAAAGAAATGATAATAAAAAAGCATCAAACAACAGAATATTTTAATTGAAGAACTCGATAAATTCCCTTGTAGAGTACCACTTGGTTCTTTCATTTTATCACCTTCAGCCCTAACAAAAGTTCTTATATTACAATAGAGTTTCTACGAAAATACGAGGAACCACTTCATGGACACAAATATCCAACAGCTCGGGATTCCTAAGCAAGATATAAAAAAAAGTATATATTATTAGATCATTCATATGGAGATAGTTGATCAGGTTTTGACAATGAACTATCCCTGTTTTATTTTATTTTTGCTATGACCAGAATTTTTAATTTCACCATGAAAATTTCAAATGACAAATCAAATGCCGCCCCTTTTTGGCAAGGAGCAAGGCTCAAAAAGTCATCAATTATGACATTTTGTTTCTGAATTCCTTGGCGACCTACGATTAATTGCACAAAATTTGTATATGACAGCAAAACACCAAAGTATAATATATACCCTCAGAAGTATCATGTATAAATTACTCTCTAAAATCCATACCAGAGGATCATGAAATGTCAAAAACGGATTACAAGTCAGAAATCTCCGATCATTCCAACTATTAGAGCAATATATATATATATATAACATGGCGCCACAACCCAAACCGCATGCCCAAGTAGATGAACGCAAATATCTCATATTAAATATCATTTCATGTATCCTCCATCCAATTTTAACTAAAACAAGCCAACCTACCCCCATTTTTTATTTTTACCTTAACACAAGTGATAATAATTAGAGGTACAGTTAGATACCACAAGGAAACTACTGAGGCATATATGCTTTGACATCCCTTCAGTGAAACCACTACACAAGTAAAAGTTTAAAACAAAATTGGACTGCCATGTTACCAACACAGCATGAGAGAAAGAGAGAGCAGGGGTGGGGGACTGTACTTGCACAAAGTGCGGCCTTTCTCTGAGGAGCTAGGAACAAACCACTGTTTTCGAAGAACTGACGATTCAAACTGCACAAAAAAACCGTCACTCTGAGATAGCTTCCATTTTCTTGATCCCTGTCCTTTCCACACCTATATATACCACACAATTTCAATTAGTATGCGCTTATTGATTCCAATAAGAGTATTTGCTCTCTAGAAAAAACATATATAACACCTAGAATTAATTCCATATATGCGCCTGTTAATTACAAAAAATCATGTAGATGGTGCAATGAATAAGAAACATCAATGCAAACTTTTCTAAAGGATCTAAAATCAATTATGTTCCTCCTAGTTTTTTAATTTAACACTTAACAGAACCTATGACTGATTTCATATATGACCCCATGAATAACCAAAAAACATATGATTATAAGAAAAAAAATATATTGCATATTTGCATACCATTCAAAAGCATATATAGGGAAATCACTAATGCTCCTCTCTCAGTTTAATTCACCTGAACCACCCCTCATTAACATTTATCTGGGGAGAAGCTGTGTGTGTGTGTGGGTGGGTTGGGAATTTCTGGGTTTTTGAAATTTAAAAAGGTAAATATGATATTATGAACTTTAGAGGGGGCAATACATAATTTCAAAGTGTTTGAGGGGTATACATGAAATTCCCCCTAAATTTTTACAGGGTATTGATTAAAAGTTCTTCTATTGAAGGTTGAAGGGTCCCCCATGAAATTTACATCTTCAAGCAGCAAAGATGAAATTGCCCCCAATACTAAAATTGTACTCCACAAAAAGGTTAACTTCAATACCATACTGACCAGTACCAATTGAAGCAGAATTGCAACAGCCCAGTAATTTAATGCCCTAAAAGTTTTCAGGTGTAATGCATACTACAAATTTTCAGGTCTAGTCCACACTTTGCTCAAACCTAACCATTTAAAATAATAGAAAACATACCTGTGGATAGGATATATCGCTTTTTGGGGCAACCATACAAGCAGCCTTGGAGTTAGAATCCACTGCATATTTTCTTAAATATGTGTAACATTCAGCATGTGTATCTGGTGACTTAAAAGCCTACAAACAGGTAAGAAAATAGGAGATTAAAGAGTAGCCCATGTCTAGTCAGCAGAAAGTGATCTGACACCTGGATAATACCTACAAAATCTGGCAGAGCTAGACCAACCTGACAGACAAGTAACCTCACTGTACCTATAGGAGTAGAGAAACTATGCAAAAAGTTCTTCATACCAAGAAATTACATCGGTGCATGACTGTGTGACCAGGCCACTAAGGCCATTACCAGTCAAAATTTATTCTGACAGAATGCAACCAGGAACCCAGTACTGTATTTCATTTTATATGCAAACCAGGGAAAAAGAAAAAGGAGGAATTTCAGTGTGCATGCGTTAGAAGTAGATAAATGACCCATTTGCCCTCAGAAACCGACCAATTAAAAGACTGGCAGTTTTCTGAAACATGCTACATATTTTTTATTTTGTTAATAAAGGGTAAAATGGATACTTCATAAATTTAAAATGAGTTCTAATAGAAAAAACAATCAAGGGGGTAAATTTGATAGTTTTTTTTAATTTAGAAGGGTCAATATCATATGATGGATTTTAGAGGGGGGAAATACGTAATTTCAGAGTTCTTGAGGGGTATACATGAATTCCAATGCAGATCCACACCCTTCGTTTTATGCGTTGGGGGAGGGGTGTT
Organism: Carex cristatella; assembly: GCA_024447775.1. Taxonomy (NCBI): domain Eukaryota; kingdom Viridiplantae; phylum Streptophyta; class Magnoliopsida; order Poales; family Cyperaceae; genus Carex; species Carex cristatella. The sequence goes on along the minus strand of JAJHPF010000001.1, from coordinate 9,344,285 downwards.
GGAGATGTGTGCTGGCACGATTCTCAAAGCATAAGAATGGGCCAGATATTGTGGGAGAGGATACAAATTCATGGTACATAGGTACTGGCTAAGAAGTACTGGTATTAGACAGATATTGTGAACCACGTACCCAAAAACTCAGAATATAATATTCTAAATTTGGATAAAAGCAAAGATTATACGCCAGTAGAATGTAATATATTACACAGCATTAGAATAAAAACACCCCTTTCTATTCTCCTGACATTTGGGTGCAAGTATGTATTGAGAATTTATGAAAGATGTAGTACCTGGTCTATCTTAACCACCGGCGCATATACCGTCGTGTCTGTTTTATCTTTATCGAGGAGAAAATTAACCCTTGGCAGGACTGTTGAGGTCTCATGCCACGATTTTATGGCTGCCTCTATTACCTCTATCACAAAGGAGAACATTTCTTCTGATTTATCCTTGTCTCCACACTTCTCATTCTTAAAATTAAAAAAAAAAAAAAAAAAGACGAAAGCAAATGGCATCACAAACAAAGCATGAATTTCACAAGTACAGTACTCTAGAAAGCAAAAAAATAATCAAAGTGAGAAATGTCATATACAGCCCATCTTTTCCCGGGTTTACTTCAAAGTATACTTTATTATCACTGTTTATCTCCATATTAAGGGCAATGCAGAGCAACTTATATTTTTTGTAGGAAATCAAAAGAGTATATTTAATATAGGGGAAGGAATAAGGATAAATTATTTTTATAGATCGAGTTAAAGTAAGGTTCAAATCAGAAATTACATTTATTGGTATATTGTTAGTTATACAGATAACCTACCAATAAAATTTCATGAAATAGAGTATTATTTGTTGATGCATCAACAAAAGTTAATGTCAGATCATTGAAAGTTCAAATCACTAAATGAGCGAACAACAAGCACCAAATCTCATCATTTTTTGTAGGCATGAAGTGTGAACCATATAGATCATGCCTATAATGTTGAATCTCAAATTTAAAATTTACTTTTGAAGATAGTCAAGAACGCAAGATATAATTCCACATTATACAAGTGCATGCTGATATTTCTTTTTCTGAAGGAATAAATGCAATATCTTTTCTTATAATGTGAAACTGGTCCTACTCATCTATGTTATCCAAATAACTATTCAGGGTTAGTATACCCGTAGTAGGTATATATTTTTATATGGATACATGCACAATACATATATATGAAATAGGTAAGCACTTAATGAACCAAAACATCCAATAGCGCACAACATTTTCAATGAATTATGTTTATATATGTAAAAAGTAGACCAAAAGGTTTGTTTAATGCAAACGGAGCCAAATGCGTGGTGTAGGAGATTTCCGAGATCTTATGTGGCCAAAGTCTAGAACATCTTAGTTCCTTTTTTCCCCTTTTGACTGAGACTCGCCTTAATATTATTTATACAAAGCCACACAAAAAAAATATACATCCCAAAAATAATAAGAGGCATGAGTACGTAAAATACATCACGTGCTAAGAGTTTGGCAAAATAATATACTAGCAAATTTGAATTGCATCACATAAAAAAAGCCATATCAGTATAATATATGCAACATGACCTATAAGAAGCTTACCAGTTCAGATTTGAATGGTTCAAAATGTTTCGAAATGTCAATATTAGATCGAAGATTCTCCACTTCAACAGCACGTTTCTTTTCCCTGGCCAATTGATTCAGCCGCTTTATTTTCTTGGATACTTCTAAATTTTGAGGGTTGTGCTTTAGTGCCTCTTGAAATGCACTTATTGCCTGAAATTTGAAAACCAACCACAGCAAAGATGCATTTAACAGTACATATAGTTACAAAAAAAGGTGTAATCATGTTGCTATATAAAAAGTTAATTATATTATACTAAGAGTGAGGCCATGGTAGTATGCATAGCACGGATTGGTCCGTACTGCAGATCCATTTCTCTGTTTTCAAAGTTTAAGCAGTCAATCCAGAACACTCAACATGATCTCCATATGAAAATGTACATACCAATCAAATTTTATACTTTTTAGAATATTTTTTTTATTATTTTGTTAGATAAGTAGAAAATCACTACTTTCAGATTAGTCCAGAATTTTGCGGTCAGGTATTTTCTACCTATCTAATAAAATAGTAAAAGAAATCTAAAAAATTTATAAAATTTGGTCTCCAAATACATATTCATATAAAGATCACGTTGAACGGTTCGGATCGACCGTTTTGAACTATAAAAAATGAAAAAATGAATCCATAGTATGGACTCATGTGCGCATTGCATAGTACCATAACCTCACTCACTCTTATACGAAACATCTTTGCGCACATTTAACTAATTGCAACAGCTATAACTAACAAGAGAAGAATTAAAAGAAAAAATATAACTCACATCATCATAGCGCTCCATAGCCTCCAAAACAGAGCCTTTCCTGAAGTACCCCTGCAATACAATTCATCATTTTATGATTACTCAAAAGTTTTTAGGATAAGTGTGCAAGGCAATATTTCTTAATTTATCATGTATTTATCTTTGAGTTGGGCCATTGTGCTTTGTAAATTAAAGAGACTGTTTTAATTTGTGCCCATAACCCCATTTTTAAACATTCAAATAGTTGATCTGAACATTCAACATAATCTCCATTTTAAAATGTGCTTGAAGACCAAATTTTACATTTTATTTTGGAAATTTTTATGATTTATTCAGATAGGTAGAGAACCATTGTTTTTCAGAAAATTTTGGACCATAAAAAAACAGTGATTTTGTACCTATAAATAAAAATTAGTAAAAGATGTCCATAAAATGTAAAATTTGGTCTCCAAGAACATTTTCATATGGTGGTCGTGTTGAATGTTTCACATTGAATGTTTGGACTTTGAAATCACAAAATATGGGTGCAAATTAAAACAAAGACTTTAATTTGCAAAGCACAATAACCCAATCTTTATCATTTAGACTTCTATTTTGTTCATTCTATTATTTATTCATGGTGAAAATTTGTACAAGCTCAGTACTTCCTATTGCAACAGTATAACAGAAAATTGCATAGAAGAGGCAATGCAATACCTTCTCCCATTGCGGATTTAGTGAAACAGTCATCTCAGCATCTGCCAGTGCTTTGTTTAACTTAACTAAATGAAGGAACGCAGCCGCTCGATTACTATTAATAAAAAAATAGACAAAATTACAAAAAATCAGTACAAATTGAACCTGGAAAAAGAATTTCTCACGGAGAGGAGAGTACCTATAGAGAGTGGGGTTGTTGGGTTCGAGCTTGATCGCTTGAGTGTAGGTGGCGGCGGCTTTGAGGTAGTTCCCGGCCTTGAACAGCTCGTTACCTTGATCTTTCAGCGCCGACGCACCGCCGCCACCGTTGGTGGAGGTGGCGCCACCCTGTTCCGCCATGAGCAACCCTAGCTAGGGTTTTAGAGTTGGTTGGGATCGTGTTGTGTTAGATTACGAGCGCTTCACAGTACACTCGACGAAGCAAAATGAGCCTGAGAAAGGTTAAAGATTTAACAGATCAGTTTTGGCTTCATACGGCGCATGAAGTGTATCCTCGCTGTTTTGATTCTATAATAGTTTGTTGAAAACTGCTCTGTTCAAATCTTTAATCAAATGTTAATGATGGTAATGTAGAGGAGAGTTAGATATCTCCATATTTTTTAATAATACAACTTTTAAAACTGTTTTGACAGCTGTCAAATAGTTTCAAATAATCTATTAGGCTAAAATAAATTGTTAGATGTAATTTGTATAATTTTATTTACATGTACATAAATAAATTGTTACTTTCCGTCTATAATTTTTATATGAACTAATAAGTTACTAATAATAAGAAAATATTTTTTGTGTTATTAGATATGAATTACTTAATCCAAGTATAATTAATATTTGTCAACATCATTTATTTATAACAATGCAGGATAGACAAATAATTTTTTTAAACAACACAAACGCATTTGTATCTTGTCATTAAAAAGAGGAGGGCTTAAATGCCCAATGCTTCATGTCCCAATTGTACCCCAATTATCTTTATTTTTGATTTTAAAGTTGAAACAAACGATCCGAACCGCTTAACATAATCTATACATTAAAATATGATTGAAGACCAATTTTTATGTTTTTTGAAATCTTTTTACTATTTTTTAAGATAGGTACATAATTAATTTTTTTAAAATTGTGGACTATCTAAAAACACTGATTTTGTGTCTATCTTAAAAAAATAGTAAAAAAATCTAAAAAAAAAAAATTGATCTCTAATTATATTTTAACGTGAATATTATTTTTAGCGGTTCGAATCATCAGTCTGAACTTTAAAATTGAAGATAAAAATATTGAAGTACGATTCGGACATGAAGCAATGGGCATTTGAGCCCTGCTCCATTAAAAATGTCCATAATCACATAAATTAACAAAATTTACGGTTATTAGGCGACAACTTTATATTAATTATGGCCCAAACAATTTGGGCTGTGAAATTAGGCCCAAAATATCAGTTCACATTGCTTTCCAAGATCATAATTTTATACAACTTGCTCTGCATGGGCGGATGGCAATGAGGGAAAAAGAGGACTAAACCTTCTGATAAATTGAAATTTTATATTCTTTTTATAGGTAAATTTAAAATTTAATAGGAGGTTGCTAAAATTTACTCTTTATTATGAATTGATCATTCAAATTAAATTTGTTTCTCTAAAGTTATTGGACTTTATATTTCTTCTAAATTACTAATATAGACACTAGATTTTCCAACTAAAATCAAATTGGTGTATTTGAACTAGATATATGGATTATATGTGAATTGGCTGTCACGTCATATTCGATTAGTTTTTAGACGAAAATAATAAAACAATGATTTCATTGAAACAAATATTAAGTTTAATAGCTTTATAAGAACAAACCAAATCCGAGCAATCATAACAAATAGTAGAATTTAGTCACCTACAACAAAATTTATCCTTTTTTATTTCTATTAAACATTTAAGCTTCATAGTTTTTGCATAAAATAATACTTTCTAACTAATCTTTTTATGAATAAAATTACACTACACTTTGTTACTACACTTTTTTCTCTGATTGCTTCATATTAGGATGGAATGGATAGTTCCATTTTTAAAGAAACAGGAGAAGATCCTCCCTCTAATTGGATTTTAATTAATTTAATTATATTTGGTTTCTAGAGGGGATAAGGATTAATTAGATCACAGTCAAAGTATGAACTAGACGAGATATTGTTGTCAACTCAGGCAGCGTTAACCACCAATGCACCCTAAAAAATGAAACCCAAAAAAAGACAACCTCCTGTGCCACCAACTCTGTTGCAAATTGTATAACAGGTCATAAACTGTATCATCGAAAAGATGAATTTAGTTAAATTTAAGTCTAATAGCCATTAATTTGAATAATAAGTTTTATGGTTTAATGTTTTTATTCAATTTTATCTCTATTAAAATGTTTAACAAGTAGCACTTATTTTATTCTCTCAGTTAATAGTTAACAGTTAACACGAAGCTAATGGTAATTGAAGAAGATGATTTGAATAAAAAATGTTCAACAAAATCTAAACAACAATTTGCATATGATTCAAAATCAACACAAATTTAAATCACTTCCATGCACATAAGCAACAAAATTCAAACAACAAAATGTTCCAATTTACAGAAAAAAACAAAATATAAATAAAGAAGCAATATTCCTCCAATTAAATTAAATTAAACAAATGTATAATCTTTTAATAAATTTCAGAACATATACTTGTATTTATATATTGCATGAATCTTCATTAAGTTGAGATGCTATATATACAGCTAGTTTATAGTGGCCACAGAAAATCCGAATCCAACAACACAGCTGGTGAAAAAGAGCTTTCCTGGGCCTAAATGCCACCTTTCACTAATTGAATTGCCATTGTCAATGTAAAAAATATATAGCTTTGGTACAAAGAAAAGCTTGTTATTATGCACAATCTCACAGTATCAATTATGTTTGAACCACAAACACATATTTTTTTTTTTTTTTTTAAAAAAAAAAGAAGAGAAAGAGAAAGCCCAACAAAAATGCCACATTATACCTACCCACCATCACTAACAAAGGCACATTGTGACTATTCAAGGAATGTGAGATAATGGCTCAAATATATTAAAGAGGATCTTATCCAAAACCCAAATATAGGTTTCTAAATTAAACAGCATGTAGATTTTACAGGAAAAGGAAACCCAAATGCAGGTTTCTAAACTAATTAAACAGCATGTAGATTTTACAGGAAAAGGAAAATAATGTACATTGTGTAAACTAAATCTTTAATTTATTTATTTTTTTATTTAAAAAGATAAAAGTCTAGCATTCCAAATTCTAATGTTTCTAAAGAAGGGATGAAATCGGATGGTTTTCTTTTGAAAAGTTAGGAGCTTGTTTTTTTTTCATTCAACCGTTGATTTTTGTTGAGATTTGTGTATTTAGGAAAAAATTAAACGGTTGGATGAGAAATATATCCAAAAGAAAAACAGCAAATTCGCACTCCATAAAGAATATCTTTCGAAATTTGAACCTTCGATCTTCCATACAGAAAGTTAATTTAGTCACTACACCAAAATTATAATTTATATTATTTATAAGTTTCCACCGTATGAGAGAAAATGGTTTTATATTCCATGATTAATTCCAATATTATGTTATTAATTACCAAAGCTCATGTTTGGTTGTGGAGTAAGAGGTGGAGTAAATCCCTTACTCCACACTTAAGGAGCCAAACGAGGAGTAAAATAGGAGTAAGATGGAGTAAGAAGTGAGTTAATCTGGATTAAGTTACTCCACCTCTCTAGGTGGATTAACTTACTCCACACTTAATCCACTTGTAGAGTCCACTATCATAGACTTAAGTTCATTTTCTAATATATTACTTCTTCATATGGATTAATTTAATCCATGACATAAACCACCAAACAAGATGTAAAATATGAGGAGTAAGGTGGAGTAAGCAATTTAATCCTCATTAACTTTACTCCACAACCAAACATGACCAAATAGATTACTAACTTTAGTAGGAAATTTTAATAACATAATTAATGTCAGTGCTAGACAGCTGATGATGTCAGAAGAGATTACTTCATTTTCAATCAAAACTTGCATTAATTGACATTATAATCACTTTATTTCTGAGATGCAACTTTTGCATCTCAACGCCGTAATTCATATAGTGATTAGTAATCACTATATGAATTACGGCGTTGAGATGCAACTGATTAGGGAAGAAATTGAGCCCCACCTACCTCGTTTAGCACCAATATGTTTCAACAAAAGTTTAGTAATGATAATTACACAATATGATGAGCACAATAAAGGATCCTGACATGACAATGATTCTCAGAGAATCTAACTCGTTATTATTTCTCATTGCCTTGTACATGTATACACATGTGGATGCACACTTGCTTTTGAGTATTCGGATATCCTGAAGTAACTCAATTTTTTGAGTTTAGATTTGGATCAGTCAGATTCAAATCGGGCCATCAGATTAAAGGAGCCATGTGTGCTCCACTTCAGATCGGATTGGCCCAAATTTGAATCGGACGGTCCGGATCTAAACTAAAAAATTAGGTTACTTTAGGGGATTTGGACCCCACTTTGCTTATAGTATCAGTGTATATTTGGCTATTTCAGTTAAGACATAATTGTTGACAGTTGTCATGCAATTAATTTTGATCAAATCAAAACACACAAGGGCGGACTCGAGTGGAGTCAAGAGTGTCCTGAATTTTGAAATTTTATGGAGATCTATATGTTCGGACTAATTTTGCCTCTTTTTGGAAAAAAAATTTGTCCCCTTTGAAATTCAGATCTGTAGTTTGGGTTAAATTTAGAGTTAAAATTAGAATAAATTTCTTGAATTTTGATTGGTAATTAGAATTAGAAATCAGAGCATTGAAAATTATAAGTTAGAACATTGGTTTTTTAGCTAGTATCTGATTTGAATCCAATTAGTTATTTGAACCTAATTGGCTATCCACCCTTCCGACAAAAATTCTAAATCCATCCCAGAAAACATATTTTGGTAGTAGTCTTCCTCTGCCAGATTCGTTCTTTGAACCTTAAATCACATTTGAACATTATACTAATGCACACTTAAATATATTTACGGTAATGCATGCTCACTTATTTATTCAATTTAAAAATATATATAAGTTGATTAAAAAACAGTTAGTCGTGTTGAATTATTAATCCAACATTGGGTTTATACTTTATATGCAAAATAATTATGTATTGTATATTTTTCAATTTTATGTTCAATTACAAGTGATTGCTACGATTAAGATTATATTGAGAATTAATGTGTCATATACGATGTGAACTTACACATCTTTTAATGTGTAGATTTTAAGATGTAATTTTCATATTAATGATGTGTTATAATGAAAATTGTCAATGATTAAGCAACCCATTACCAATAGGTTGACTTGGTTATATTTTTGTGTGAGAAACTTTTACAGAAAAAAAATAATAAAAAGTACTATTGAAAGGAATGTAAGATCAAATCAGTGGCGCTAAAAAAAGGCACAGATTCAGATATATATGCTTTCGTTGCTATATTGATTCAACACATGCAGATGATTCATAGAATTAATAATTATGGTTTTGATCGGCTCCAAAAATAAATATATTTAGGGGATGAATATTGGATACGGAGCTACATATAGTATTCATTGGATTATCCAGCAGTTAATTTAGGTAGTGTCACAGGTTACTTGTAGAGACTAATTAACACCTAATTTTTACTTCGTCAATGTCTTTCATAGTTAGTGAAGATTTGGCCACACTTTTAGGAGAAAATAATGGCTATATGTTCCAACAAAAGTTTATTAATGATGATTAGAATACGATGAGCACAATAAATTATCCATGGGTTATAACTACTACGTACCATAAACTCACCTTTAAAATATCTCTCATAATATTTGTATGTATCAATTAGTAGAACTAGGGTACTCCTAAGTTCACCAAGCCTTTTTGTGAACTCAACTCAAAATCTATCGGATTAATTTCAAACGACGAATTCAAATCATTGAAATCCTTCTATCTTACGAGTGATGCGTCTACATGTGAAAATTTTAAAGTTTTGAATTAATTTAGTATAAAGTCAAGCGGTCAAAATTAGAAGATTTATAAATTAATTTTAATGCATTCATTTTTTGGAAGCCTTTTGACTACTTGACTCTATACAAATTTTATTTCAAATTTTCAATTTTTTGTATCTAGACACATCACTCGTAAGGTAGAAGGATTTCAACAGTTTGGATTCGTCGTTTAAAATTAATTCGATAGATTTTAGAGTTGAGTTTACAAAGAAACTTGGTGAACTTAGGAGCACCCTAGTTCTACTCATGTATCAATACACACTTGTTTATTTTAATTAAGACATATAATCCTTGAAAGCTATAGTATTGATCACGTAAAAACATATTTTAATTAATAAAAAAAACACTTATGAAATATTAGGGGATGCATGAGAAATTGGGGCTTCATATAATATTCATTGGATTATTCATCAATTTAGGACTTCAATTAGGTAGCGTCATAAGTTGCTGTACTTAGTCATATATATTAATTTGTACTTGGTCCTTTGTTTTACATAGTTAGTGAAGATTTGTTCACACTTTTAGATAAAGAAAGGAGATATGTTTGGCCCCATATATGCACCATATCTTTGAAAATATATAAGCTCATTAAGTGTTGTTTAAGTAAAATAATTCAGATGTAAAATGTGAATTTAATGTCATTTATATTTGATTAAACGTCAACTCAACTCAAGGTTAAAAACATATATCAGTGAAATAATGCAATCCATGTTTTACCAACTCATAACAGATTAAAGTAGCTACCTTAAGGATTTGCAATTTGTAATAGACTATATATATATATATATCCAAAACATTTCCTCTAAATCATTTATAATATCCAATATTCCCTCATATATAATTATTATATATGCATATGAAGTCTTGTATATAAGTAATTAATTGTTTAGTTCTTGAGAATTAGCATTTGATTTTGTGGCAAAATATAACCTCCTCCATGTAAAAGATAATGAGTTTAAAATATGAATGAGAAATCTTATATAAATATTAAAATTTGAAAAGTTATACTTTCAATTTTTTTCTCTGAAAAAACAAAAAATTAAAATTGTTCAGTCCTCGTCTTCTTTAATTTCATGTCGGTTGTTGCATGATCCTCGTGCTTTTTTTATTGTCCTTTTGCACCCACCCCTAAAATTCCTACTAATTAACTAAGTTTCTTACATAAAATTTGACTACTTTCTGACAGTAGCTTTCATTCGTCATTCCATTCATTTGTCTTTAATTGTTGTCTTTTTTTATATGAACATAAAGTTAGCTCTACATTATAGACTTATGGCACATTTTTATTGCTTATCCTTTAAATGATGTTAACTAAGCTCATTTAAAGGTTATATATATGGAACAAGCACCTTAGATGCTTAGAGAACCAATAAATAATCCATATTATATATATCAACATCAATGTTTTTTTTTTTTTTTTTTTTACAAAGATCTTTGTTTTATTGTTGGTCCAAAATCTTCTCAATCAATGGATATTCCAGCTATTTAAATAAATAGTAAAAAAAAAATTCTAAATAAGGTTAAACTTGGTAAGTACATTTTAATACTGAGATCATGTTGATTGACTGTTTCAAATTTAAAAATAAAATATGGACATGAGGTAAATAATGCAATAATGGGTACATAAGTCAATTTTTTTTATTAATTAATTTATCACGGATAAGAATGAGGAAGAGTTTTTTTTTTTGTTATATAATATTTTTTTTGGGAAAATTGGTTATTTGCCACTCCAAAATCTTCAAATTTGAAAAATGTCATCACAAAACTATAAATCTGAAAAATGCCACTCTAAACTTGAAATCGCATCCTCTGCGGAGTTTTTACCTGTGGAGTTGTGCGGTTCTTTTAATCCGGTTCATTCGTTTTTTATCGGACAGACCAAATAAGATTTTGGCATAAATTTTAAAGCAAAATTAATACTGCCCCCTCCATCATCCAAGCATTCACCGGCTGAGATTAAATCTGGGCCGTCCGATCAGCTCCGCAGGGGGAAAACTCCGCAGAGGATACTGGTCCCTCTAAACTTAGTTAATTCTATAAAAAAAGTATAAAAATTGTATATTTGTGGCAAATTTAAGAATTAACTAAGTTTAGAGTGGTATTTTTCAGATTTATAGTTTTGTGATGGCATTTTTCAGATTTGAAGGTTTTGGAGTGGCAAATAACCAATTTTCCCTATTTTTTTTATCATAAGTTAACAAATTCTGATTTTGCTATTTTCTGTCGAGAATTTAACTAATATTTTCTCATCCCTGTTTTGTTGCATTAATATGGTTGTCCTTGGTATTTAACTTAATTAAAGAAGTTTTTCATATTAAAAAAATTGATTGAAACTATATCAATATTCAATAATCATAAGGATGAAAAGTAAATCCAAATATGGATAGAATTATAGCTAACTCAACAACTTTAACTGTCCATCATTTGCAGCAGGAGCAAGTTCATACCCAAAACATCAAATGCAAAGTTAAATAAAACTAGATAGCTATAATTAAGCGTCCATTCATTTTATGTACACTAGTAAACAAAGTCTAGATACAAATAATTAACAAAACTCTACTGATACATAAAATGATACATTGATACAATAACAGTTCAATTATCTCTCAATTTTAAAAATTCAACAACCAGTTAATCGAACTTTAATTGAACATTTGAATTTAATTTATACAAAATTGGACCAACCAGGGACTAAAGTGAAGTTTACCAGCTGTTCAGTATGTATATTGACAGAACTTTTATTGCCTTTAATTGTCGAGAAATATTTACCAGGATGAATTTGGATTCATCATAACATTTTAAATCTGTACTAGTATATAACCCTGACTTTAAATTATTGAACCTTACAAGTTTTATCTAAGCTGACCTCTCTAATCATGGGTTTTAAACTACTTAATTTAGTTAACTACAACCCAAAATTAAATTAATTTTAGTTTAGTTTAGTTTATTAACACTGAAAAGAGATAAAAGGGATCGATAGTGGGAGAGAGAGAGAGAGAGAGAGAAAGTTGATTTGCATATCAGTGCTGATAAAGATCTACTGTCTCAGTCAAGAGCTCTGGTGGCTGCAGATGCTGCTGCACCTACTGTAATACAAGGGTTGATTTGCATATTCACCTTAATTATTTCGTCAGATGATGTGTCGGTTAATTTACTGTAAGTATAAATCCTTGGTTCTACATTTTCTTGTTAGGAGGGTAAGTTTGAGTACCATTATGATTTAGACTGGTACATTTGCTAGGTCTTGGTTAGACTTGTCGGCTTTAGGTGATTAGTATAGTACCAGTAATTTTGTTTGTACTGGTACAGTAGCAGTAGTGGGTGGCCTTGTTATGATGGATTTTTGTGAAGTTTTTTTTTTTTTTAAAGAAATGTTAAAAGTGGCTTAAATTACCTTGTTTTTAAAAAATGAGAGAACTAAGAATTCAGGTGGAACAAATTATTATTAATGAAAACAGAAATTAATTTATATCATCTCACAAATATATATATATATATATATATATATATATATATATATATATATTTTTAGAAAAAGTTAGTTCATATTGTATGATAAATGATTAAATGATTCTAACTTACAACATATGAGCTATATTTTGTACAATTGTGAAAGAGCTGTAGTTTTTACACAGAAGTTCCTTCGAAATATTCCAATTTTTTATCTTATTTGAGAGCCGTTAATTGCTTATCAATTATTCTTCATCATAATGTTATATTATGACTAGCTAGAAAGAGAAAAAGTCCAATATATGATGCTTGTAATGATTAACTAATTAACTACTTTAATTAAACACTTAAATATGAATCGCCTTTTCTTCTTGTCGGAAGACGTGCTGACTCTCCATTTCTCTGCAAAACTGGAGACTTCCCTTCTCTTTTATGGTAAAGGTGAGATGTAGCTGAGCATCTATATATATTGATTATTTCTTTCTAATTTGAAATCTTACGTCGCAATTTTATTTGTAATTTCAGTATTTGCTCATCAATCTTAGAATTTTCTAGGATGTATGATATTTTTTTTTTACAAGTAAGAGTACAGTACTTTGAAATTTATAACTTCAAATTAATAAAATTTATTCTATTCTAATTTGAGTCTAATTTCATGAACGTACATGCTCTTATGTGAAATTGCGAATCCACCAACCGCAGATTTCAAGGTTAATATAATCTAAATGGCAAGATTATGATTGGATCTCACAATCAATAATATAATATATACCAACATGCATAGTCACTTCATACAACACAATCAAACAACATTTTATTTCTAAAATAATGCAAGAGCTTATTACTTATTGTCTCACAAAAACGAAAAAAGATATTATCTTTCTGTAATTTTGTATTGAGCATACAACTTGCATGATAAATTTACAGAAAAAGTGAAAAATCCACAGAAGAAAGTGCATGCCTTTAAGTATCCTATAGCAATCCACACATACAATGTTTTTTTTTATCAACCTATAATCAAAATCATTCCCTATTTAAATCTCATTCTTTCTTTGATTAAGTGAGTAATACAAACTTTCTAGTAATCAATTATTCTCACACAACCTATAGTTAATTCACCAATGAGGAGGCGGTAGTGGAGGCGGTAGCTGTGCAATGCACCCGTTCGCATCACAATGTGCCGGTGGCCGATGTAGAAAATCTATGCATTCCTCCTCTGGCCGTTGGTGGGGCCGCCAATATATGCAATTCTCGCTGTCATTAAGTTGCTTAACCTTCAAACAAGGCTCCGGTTCATAGAGGAAATAGTTATCGGAGTATGTAAGATTCTTCAAGCTCGGCAATTCACATACAATCTCAGGTATTTCTCCGGTCAACGTGTTATGACTCAAATCCAACACTTGAAGATTCTTCATCTTGCCTATGCTCTCCGGTACTGTACCAACCAAGTTATTGTAGCTTAGGTCTAGCACTGTTAGTTGGTCCAGTGTACCAACATCCTCAGGTATACACGAACTAATGTTACTGTTTAGCAATAGTAACTCATTTAAGGTTTTCTTCATGGCTCCTAGGTTTTTAGGCAGGCACCCGTTTAATCCATTATTTGCGAAAACAAGGACAGAAGCAATTGAGTTGACGAAATTTGGCGGGAGAGAGAAAGAAAACTTGTTATTGTTTATGAAGAATGCATCTATATTTGTGTCGAATACTTCACTGGGTACATCCCCGGAGAAGTTGTTAAACCGTATGTCTAGGTACTTCAATTTAGGCAAGGACAAGAAAACCGAAGGAAACTTTCCCGAGAAGAGGTTATTCGAGAGGTCTATTTCAAAGAGTAGAGTTAGGTTGCTTAAGCTGGCTGGTATTTCACCATGGAATCGATTCGAGTTGAGATGGAGTAGTGTGAGATCACGAAGGAGTGAAAGGTGGTCCGGCAGCATTCCCATGATATTGTGATGGTTGAGGTCGATTCCGGCAACTGTCAAAATGTAGGGATCATCTGGTGCAGGTGCACAGTATACACCAGTGTAGTTACAAACAAACGGGCCACACCAATTGTGCGTTATGTTTTGTGGATCGGAGGTTATGACATGCTTCCAAGCTTCAAATGCGATGAAGGCGTCGGCAAGGCGGGAGTTAAAAGGAGAGAGGTGAATGGAGGGGGAGGGGAGAGGGGAAGGAGAAGGTGATGGCAATGGGGGAAGTTGAGAGAGAGAGAGGAAAGGAAGGGAGAGAAGGAGGGGAAGGTAAAGGGAGGTAAGAGCAGTCATGTGGAACTATTGTGAGTTTGTGTGTGTTTTGTTTATTTAATTTGTCATTTAGGTGTGTGTTTATTTTGGGGAAGGGGGATGTGAGGGAGAGATTAGATTGGTTTATATTGGCAATTATGGCCCCATGAGGGGATAAAATATGAGAGAGTGCAATACAAGCTCTTGGTTAATTTTTGGATCTGTGGCCCCTATGAAAAGAGAAAATTATAGGAGAGTGTAATAGAAGTTCATGCATGTTTGCATCCTTTTGTTTCTCTTCCTTATTATTATTATTTATTTGTTTTCCATAGTTTGGTCTATTTAAGAGAGACTGATTGGAACAATAGATGAAGTAATGGACAGACTTTTTATTTTATAAGATCTTTGTATTATTCTTTTTTCTCCATTTTTTTTTATTGAAGTAAAAGCTCTAGTATGTTGTGAATTATTGTTCAATTTGATATTTGAACCGGGTAGATGTATATTTTCATAGACAGAAATTTTGATACAGTAATCATACAAAGCTTACAATTCCTGTTTATTTAACAAAACAATGACTACCTTTTTCTTTCTTTTTTAATGAGGATTTCCATTTAACTGTACATGTTTCTCATCAGTCTCATATTTCATCTTTCACCTCTCATTTACCTCACCAAGATAAACCAAACCTCTTTTGACTCTGTCAACGGTGGTAGATGGCAATGCACAATTTATCATCAAAACTTTTTAAGGAAATGTTTGTAATTGATATACTGCTTTAGCTAGTGTTAATTTCAAAATTCATAGAAAAATGACGAATAGTATAAATTCAGGCATAATAATAATTTACATTAATTGTAGTAGTTAAGAACACAGAAAATTTAATTATTTTGGAATACACAGCACACAAAAATTAAATTAAATAATCAAATTCTTGCGTTGGATTGAGTTGGTGGATCATTTCTAACACATAATTGGTTTTCTCTTTTAGTCTTTTGATAATTAATGATTTCATTAACTTTTCTAATTAAAAAATTGCACGGGCTGGGCTGGCTGCTATTGGGCTTGAGAACCCTTTGTAATCTTCTGTCCTTTTGTACCATTAAATTTGATCCAATCAAACTAATTAAATCCTGTGGCAAAATTGAAGATTAACAGCAAATTATGAATATATGGACAACCAACTACTATAGAAGTTGATAAATATTGAAGCCTTGTTGCTGAAAGAAAAGAGGTACAATTCGTACAAATGACAGACATATATATATAATTGAAACAAAAACAATTATTCTTATACGGAAAATTAAGAAAGTAAGCTAGTACCAAACTAAACAACTTAAATAAGAATCTTAATCATTAAAAAAGTACACAAATAAGCGCACACAACACAAAAGATTATTTCTTGAGAAAAGGGTGCATAAATAAGCACCCAATAACAATATCATATGATCCCATAAAGGAAAATAAGTGGTACAAATGACGGACACAATTTAAACATTCATATCTCTAGCAACCGCATTTCTCTCTCTCTCATGATCTTGATGGTCAGTGGGTTCGGGCATAGTTACAATACCAGCATGTATAAGTAATGCCCATAGCTGTGTGATCAACTCCCCTCTATGTATAATTTTCTTAATTATGACCTTCTACATTAATTAATTGTCACATGGAGCGATGAGCTCAACACCATCACCGCCCAAAACTCAGCCAATAATATCTTCCACACATCTTTTCCATCTTCCGCGTGGTTCATGAAGATCCTTGGCCAATAGGGTACCCTTTCCAACCACTGAACTTTGAACCCACATTGTGTGCAGTAGAAAGTTAAATTGATGTTTTTTCATTATTTGTTTCTAATCAAAGAATATATAGCAATAGCCAATATCTCTTCTCTCACAGATTCGTATATTTCTTCTGTACACTCAACTTCATCTATACGGCACGGTATGTGAAAAATTAACCTGATCACGATACGAGACTAAAATCACAGCGTGTTAATCAAGACACAGCACAGAACGCTTTTTCGACTCTAATGCCATGAAATAGCATTAACAAGTTCCCACCTTTCAAGAAGGGTGCACATCATCACAGCATACTGATGGGACCAACGAATATCATCGCCGGTCACTGTAGAATCATCAGTGTTAAAAATAAAACTGAATAGCAGAAACGTACCTGAACCAATAGCATAAGAGCGTTATTGATTTGGTTCTTCCAGAATAACAAGACTCTTTAGAGAGGCTCTTTTAGTTTTGCCTTCTCGATCTAAAGTGTCTTATACTCTCATCTAATGGAATAATGAGATATGAATTCAGATTGATCATGTATTATAAGGACCAAATCATAATATACACCCCAAGACATATTTGTTTGTCTAATGTGGTAATTATCCAATTCAACCCATCATAAAATTGAATATTACATCTTAAGTTTGTTGTACCATAAAAAACTGCCAATTCATCCATAAATATAAATATGTCATTTTTTTGTAATTTTGGGTGATTGTTGAACCTTAAGAAGATAGCATGTGAAAAAAATAACATATCATGAATTATGAGATAGATATAAATTAGAAAGTGTTGAAAAATTGAAGCAAATGGATATGTCCATCAAAGATTTAAATGGAGGAGATGTATAAATCCATTTAAATAAAAAAATGCGAAAGAGGAGCTCACGGTTCAAGGTAGAATGGATAAAACAAAATAATTGATTAATTTAACCGAAGGGTTAATACAGGCTATGGACATTCAAATATCCGTTTCATTGGGCTTGGGCCTTTGTATGTTACTCGTTGGAGTGAGATTAAAGTGAACTAAAGGAGCGAAATTAGGTGCTAAAGTTTCTGCCTCCATTAACCTGACTGGAGGTCCCCACATCCTTTGAACCAATCAGCGTTCAAGCTCAAATTAAAATTCAGGTGCATTTGAATGATTCGCCCATGCCTACTATAGGCACGGCTCATGAAGAGCCCATAGAGTTTGGACCGATTAATTAAACAATTAAACAATATGTTGATTAATTAATATCCTTTGGACCGATTAAATTGATCACACATAATAATAATTAAACAATTATCACTGCACTTATTACATGAAACTATAACAAATATTAGTCTTCCTTTAGGCTGATGAATATTTACACTCATTACATGCAGACAATAAAACTTTTTATATTTTAAAATAAATTAATTTCAAAAGAAGAGCTCACTTTGACGAGGGACACGCGATTGAAACTAATCTATTTTTAAATAACACATGTTAATAAGTGGGAAATGAATATGCTGTTATTCCAGAGGGATAACAAGACATGTTACATTGTTACTCCTATCCTAACCATTCAAAAATTTTAACGCACAAATTAATCTAAAAAAAATTCTTTTTTCATGTGTAAATCTCAACAAAGATCAACGGTTGAGATCGGAATAACAAGATCCTGTTATCTCTTTAGAATAACAGCAGATTTGATTCCAAATAAGTGTGATGTTTAAAGTAAATAATAAAAGTAATCTAATACTAGCCTAGGAAATTTTTTTACATGTCTTATGAAATCTAATTTTCCAGAAATTTCACTTTAACAATCTTATTAGGACCATCTTTAAGAAGGCCACCAATAAATTTGCAATTGGCATACAAATATTTGATACCTATGTGAATAACTGTTAATATATAACAAACAAACAAACAAATAGCAAAACAGAGCCGATTATCAACCAAAGGAGCCGATTATCAAATAAACAAATAACGACACAGATAATGACAGCAATGATGAAAATGCATTGACGGACATGATTAAACAATATCTGGAGTCAGAGATGAACAATTCAAGTTTCTTAATAAAAAATAATTTGTCGTTAGATCACAATCAAAGAGAATTGAACGTAAAGAGAGAAGACGCTGAAGTACCTTCAACCGATTTTTTTTTTTATTTTAAAATAAAGTTTGAGAAATATGTTTCGTTCGATCAATTTATGAAACAACAAAGACAAGCCACGAGCAGGGCGACAAACAACAAATTTTAATAGGAGAGCAACAGAACGACATCAATATATAAATAAATGATTAATACATTGAGAGAGTGCTTAATAAACATATCGATAATGATTGCACAATTACATGAAAAAAGAGACACCATACCATCAACAGTCCAGCCGTTGTGGTTAATTTATTATACAAAGTCAAAGCCATACATATGCATTGTTGCATAATTGATTATATCAACAATAAAAAACAACAAGAAGGAAAAAATATCAAATATAAGCCTGCTCAGCCAGCCTGGGTTTGAGCACAGCAGAAACCGGCACGGCCTTGGGTAGTGCGAGGCCGAATGCCTCATTTAAGTCAAGCACAACTCCTTTCGGGAGCTCGAAATCAAAGCAATGCAACAACGTACCGAGCGCATACTCCACCATCAATACCCCCATTCGATCGCCAGGACACATCCTCCTCCCAGCCCCGAAAACCAACAGCTCAAATTGCCCATTTGCCTCCATTGTTGCCCCTTTCCCGCTCATGAACCTCTCCGGATCGAATTCAAGTGGGTTCTTCCACACATCTGGGTCCCGCCCGATAGCCCACACATTAAGAAGCAACCGGCTGTTCTTTGGAATGAAGTACCCGTCTGCTTTGCAGTCTTGCGTGCAGAGCCGGGGGATGCTAAGCGGAGTAGATGGGTGCTTTCTAAATGTTTCTTTGCATATGGCTCTTAGGTAAGGGAGGTTCGGTATATCAGACTCCTCGAGACGGCGCTCTCGACCGATGACGCGGTCCATCTCCGCTTGAGCTTGCTTGAGGATGATTGGGTTTTGTAGCAACTCAGTAATGGCCCACTCAATCGTGATTGATGGTGTGTCGGTCCCAGCAGAGAGTAGATCCTACAAAAAATAAGTTTAATTAATTTCATATGTAGCAGGAAATTAATAGTGGAGTATTTGTTTAAATAGAACTGGAATGTTCTTGAGCTCACCAATTCATTGGTAAGCTAACTCCATAACATATTCAAATAATTTCAAAAGAATTCAAACTGTTATATTAGGATCCAAATTGCTATTTGGATCCAATGGGCAGTGTATTCAGGTTATAAGTACTATGTAATTTAGACTTTTTATGAGAGAAAAAATTAGTAAATTCAGTTTACTCAAGTCTGTTTGCTCTCCTGTCTTCTTCCTCTCCGCACAACCCCTAACAAAATAGTACCAAAACTTGGTGAAATAAAGGAGGGTTCAATCATTCAATCATAGCGAAGAAGGAAAAAAAAAAAGAAAAGAAAAGGAGTTTCTGCTATTCTTATTTAGTTCTTCATATTTGATATGTGATTTTTGACGTGATGTTATTTGTTGTTCTCTCTGTTTTTGTTATGCGTTTACTGTGTTTTTAGCCACTCTGCCATCAGGTTCATCGACAACACAAGGGCATAACACCCTACCCGTACCTTAAACTCTAAACCCTATCAAATTATGTTATTTATCAGGTTGACCTTTACTCTGACATGTTACACGATTTGGTCAAGGTGATCTGATCAATATTTCTAATTTCATAATGGATTAGAATTTGTATACTTTGATTTGTTGTGCTTTTGATTTTCGGGTAAGCCAGCACAAACTGTGTCAAGACCAATTATCTCCAATTGTACTGCACAGTCACGACAACTTCTTCTTGTGAGAGTGGCAAGATGTGTGTTATGCCGCCTATACTAGAAATCATGTTGCAGGAACATAGCCATTTGATCTCCATATTTCAGTAATTTTTTCTGGTGAATTTTTTTTTAAATATATTGTTGCATTTGGTGTCTAGAGTGATTGGTAAAATGGAGGTTTGATAAATTGGTGTTTGTGAATTGATATTTGCGGTGATTTTGATGTTTTGAGATGAGAGAAATATGATTCGTGAATGTACTAACACCGAATGTTAATCGTGAATTCCTTTTGTTGAAATGCTTAGCCAGTGCATACACAAAACCGCGTGGGGTGATTCTTTATTACCACACCATGACTATTTTTGGATTTAGTCCGTGGAGTGATACACCAAGTCAATTTAGACTAAAAATCTGGTATGTACGCATGGCCGTGATTTTTAGGTAATTTCATTTGTTAATAATTTTGTTATTTGGAATTTTAGTGATTTGGTAGTTTGTTGTTTGGGTGATTTGGTGTTTCGGTCACTGAAGGTATTTAGGCAATTTTTGGTGAAACAATATTTTGTTTGGTAATGGTTATGTCATTATAGATTCAAAACTAATAGATAACACCATGAGGTTCTGATGCGTATATCTGCATCATGATTGTCTCAGACCGATACACATACATGAGGTTTTGATGCGTATAACTGCATCATGATTGACTTAGACCGATACAAATAGTATATTTTGGTGAGTGGTTTACATATTTTAGATGATTTTATGGTAGTTTGTGAATGTAGTTATGTTATTGTAATTCCGGTTTTGATGGTTTGGTAATTTCAATTTTGGTAATTCGGGGAATGAGTATTTTGGTATTTTGGTGTTTTGGATATTTAGTGGCTTTTAATTTGATTGATATTGTTCGACCATGTTTAATATTGAGAAGTTTGATAACATCACGAGTTTTGTAAGTTGGCATATGCATATGATGACTTTTATATCAGATATTGGAGGGATGAATGATAAGGGCTTTGTAGTGAATTATTAAATGTGCTCTCTAGGAATTAAGTTGTTGGACTATTCAGCAAATCATCATACTTTGGAGATGGCACGTACATTTGTTTTGGTCCATAATTGTGATTTTTTCATGCTTCTTAATGATGTGAAGAATATTGTAATTTGGTGGACATTGAGGATATTGCCATGTCTTTGTTAGGCATGTTGAATGAAGGGTCGTAGAATATCAAGTTACTTAATTGGCAGGTACTTGTACTCCCTTGAGAATGTGAAGAGTAATTTTTGTGGTCAAGTTCGACATATCCATAATGACATGACATTCGAGAGCAACTATATATCAAAATATTTTGGGTGAGATTTCGATTTGAGGTGGAGCATACATCTTGTTTCACCATTATCTATATGTTTTATTTCTAGCATATTGCTAGTTAGTATATCTTTATGTTTTATTTTTGTTTAGATTATATTTGTTTTATGCTTTGATTTGGTTTAGATGCAATTTGGCTAAGGTGGAGATAGTTGTGTTGTGATCCAAATTACTATTTGGACCCAATAGGTTATATATCCATAGAAACTTAGTAAATTTAATTTACTCAAATCTGTTTTCTCTCCTCTCTTTTTTCTTTTCGCACAAATCCTAACACCAACTATTCAAATTGATTTACTTCATGAGCCATACATTTACATGTGAAATTTATAATATTTCAAATTAATTCAATACAAAGTCAAGCAATCTAAAAAAGATGTATAAGTTTTTTAATAAGTTTATTTTTCACTATTTTTATAACCACTTAACTTTATACTAAATTAATTTAAAAATTATAAATTTAACATGTCAACATCACTTGTAAAGTAGGTCGGTTTTAACGGTTTTATTCATCGTTTAAACTCAATCAGATAGGTTTTTTGAGTTAAGCTAATCAAAGAACTTGGTGAGCTTAAGAACACTAGTTCTACTCAGCTTGTTTATTATTATTATTTTTTATCAAAACTGATACTCACCAGAAGAAGGGCCTTGATGTTGACATGGTTGAGGCGCACCCCGTCTCGAGTCTCCTCGTTCATGTGTGCTGTGGCGACATCTATCAAGTCTGGACTACCCTGGCGCTCGGGTGCCGACATCTCATGCTCTGTCACAATCCTCGTGAGCATCTCGTCAAACCTCTTTTGCAGTGCTTTCATCCGCTTCTCCATCCCTTGCATGTCCAACCACGCAAGCACTGGAAAGTGGTCCCCAATGTTGAACTTGCCCCCCTCCTTGAAGAGCTCCACCACCATGGCCTTGAATTCTGCGGCCTCTGCATTAGCATCGTCGAACACCCTCCGGCTCACCGCTACCTGCCCAATGATGTTCGCCATCAACATACTCAGCATCTCAATCAGTTTCACTGGCTCTCCTTTCTGGCTTGAGGAGTGCATCGATCGAACCATGTGGGTCATTTCGGAGCGCCGAACCTCGGACCACGACTCGAGAGCCTTGGGACCTAGCATGTGCACGTTGCAGATTTTTCGAAGCAGCTTCCACCTGCACATGTTAATTAAGAAATTACAATTTACAAATCAATAATACATTTTAGTATATATACCTACCTAATTACATTACCTGGGGCTGTATTGTGCGAAGACAAGGTCCTGATCTCCATAGGAAAGTCGAACCCCAGCGTTGTCAATGGGACGGTCAGAGAAGTACGCATCGAGAGTCTTGAAGAAGACACGAGCAGCAGAGGCAGTAGAGGCAACGATGACATGATGCATGCCCATTTTGAGGTGCATGATGGGGCCATATTGCCGAGCAAGACGGGCAAGAGAGTCGTGTGGGTTGGCACCAAGCAAGGGAAGGCATCCGACTATCGGGTAGCCAGACGGGCCCGGAGGGAGGACGCGTGATTTTGTAGGGAAGAGGAAGGAGAAGAGGTAATGGAGGAGGAAAAAGAGGAATGTAAAGAAGAGGAACTCTTTTACCAGGGATATGTCCATAGTGCAAAAAGCAAAGCACAACACAAGAAAATAAAATTAAATGAGGGGTGTTACGTTGTGATCAGTTTAGTATGCTCTTCAAAATTTGGTGCAGTTGCATGTATGGTGGGACTTTATGCACGGTGGCAAGAGGAAACGAATTTTTTTTTTTTTTTTTTTTTATCGAAGTCCGTAGGCAAGATGCTCTTATGATGATATTATTTAGGTATTAGTTGGAGAAAATGGCTTGTATGTACATTGCATTAATTAATATATCGATTAAATGTTCTTCCTGTTCATTTAGAATTTGGTCTGTTGTCTGCAATATCGATTTGTGAATTGGTGTCATCATGATTATTAATATTTGCATTCATTAGAAGAGAGGGACAGTTGGAATGAAATTAAATCTGTTGCGATTCTAAAGGGATCGCAGAACCCTGCTTTTTTATATCCAACCCTCAATTTTTCTTGAGATTCGTGCATAAAAATCAGTTTCTTTAGAGATTTGTGCATTCCAAAAAAGTAAAGGTTGGATATGGAACAGCAGAATCCTGCGATCCCTGTAGAATCACAACAGATTCGTTTCCAGTTGGAATATCTAAGTCGTGCATTTGCATTGGAGTAGGTTTTTTTTATGCGCATTACCACCCTCTTGTAGCGATTCAATCTACAGAATCGCTAGAAGAAACTACGTAGTTCTAGTAGAAACTTGAGAGACATATTTCCAATAGTAACTAGAAGGAATAAAAATAAATTAATGGAAGAGTTTTTAGTAGAGCAAAGCTAGGGTGTGATGTGCTTACTAAGAGAATTTGGTGAGCATAACTCTAAAACTATATCGGATCGGCTTTAAACAATAAATCATATACTTCATGAATGATGCATATTCATGAAAAAATTTAAAAATTTCGAATTCATTTGCTACAAGGTCAAGCGGTCAAAGAAATTATGAAAAAATGAATATATAAAACAACTTATAAAATAACTTATAAACGGTTCATTTTTTTGACCGCTTGATCTTGTAACAAATGAAATCGAAGCTTTCAAATTTTTCATGTACATGCATCACTCATGAAATACATGGATTTCAACAGTTTGAATTTGTCGTTTGAAGCCAGTCCAATATATTTTTAGAATTGTGCTCACCAAACTCTCTTGGCGAGCACATCACACTCTAGTTTTGCGTGTTTTTAGTAATACATGAGAAATTAAGTCTTCGTTTTAATATAGGAAAAACCAAGTCCACCTCAGTTGTAGCTATATATGCTATCATAAACTCAATTTGAACCAGCGTAGACATATCGTCAACGAATTTACAGTTCATCCCCGTTAACGGCTCGGGCATCAACCCTGGGTGGAAGATTAAGAACTGGACGACATATTATCGGAGATTAGGGATTTGATATCAGTTACAGAAACACATCAGAGAAAGAGCTAGCACAAGTTATTAATTAAAAACGTGCTCGTTAACTGTCTTTGTATGGCGAATATGGTTTTATTATATATTAAGATGTATGGTTATAGAAGCCTAAGATGTTCATAATGTAATTCTGTAAAAAAATATTCGATTGACTTTTTATACAATTTGGCTATTCCTCGAAGTAACGGTTAAAGTTTCTTTCTCAACCATGATCACTTGGCCTACATTGTAAGAGTGGTTGGAAGTTGGGCAAGAGAGATTGAATTAATTAGCACAGAACATAAATGGGAAACTGTCACTGACACAGTGGATTTGTAAGGGAACAACTGTGGCCTCCGCTTTATCTTGAATTCAATTCCAGATAATATAAACAACTCAGAAATAAATAAATAAATAGTTCCCAAAAAAATTCTACGGAGATCTTCCAACTTTAACTATCTTTGACCGGGACGACGTTTTAGAAGGTTACTAGTGAATTTACAGCCGGCGCGTGCAAGTGTTAATATATATACCTATGCGTGCAAACAGGAGCGGGTCTAGACCTTCGAACTATGGGAGTCAAATATGAATGAGGATCAATCATATTTTTTTTTTGCTGCAAATGCAGATCAATTTACTGTGTACATAATATTTTCTTCTAAACTATATAGAAAATCACCTATAAATACAAAAAATTGGAAAAAAAAAAAAAATTTGAGGATCAATTGACCCTCATATGCTATTGGTAGATCTGTCTCAGTGTTCAAGTATTGATCTATAACACATCAACTATTTATACCTAACATACCAAATATTTCTAAATATTAGCCATATCAACTCTTAATTTATAAAGATTGTAGAGCTGGCACTAGCTGACTCTAAATTGAATTGGAATATTCTATAAATGCTTCGTATCAAAATTAGGACTAGCTAGTACAAATATTAATAAATTAATTGATTTTAAACTTTTCATCATGCCCAAAGAAATATTAATTATTTGTACATACCATATCAAGTATTTATACATAACATAATAAGTATTTATATCTAAAATATCAAGTATTTATATCCATATTTTTTAAGGCTTATGCTTAAGATTAAGTTTAAATACTTGAGCTTTTAAGTATTTTTACTTAGCATATCAAGAAGAAGAAGAAACAACCGAGTGACTAGAATTCAAAATTACTTTAATATGGATCTATATTTAAAGAGAAAATCGAGTACAAGATGTTCGTAGTTTTAGATTCGCAAAATTCATCACAGATCGTTGGAAATATATATGAGCGAGATTAAACGAAGGAAAAATTCTTCTCTAAAAACGTGTAAAAAATGAGTTAGTTATTAGAGAGAGAAAATATTAAATTTTTCATTTGTAATGTAAGTGCTAATTTATATGCGTGTAATGATTGATATATAACATATCAAGTATGCTTAACATATATATCAAGTGTGTGGGGGAAAAAAATAAAAATGAAAGTTGAACTTAATAAATAAAAAAGTTACGGAAGTTCAAAAAAGAAAAAGAGGATTGAGAGATTTTTGGAATACTTTGAGATGGAAACTAGATAATTTTTCTTAAAAAAATAGAGTAAATGCTTGGTGAAGCTGTAGCTAGCTTGTTTTTCAGGAATTAATAAGAAGACTTAATTTCTCATGTTTCCTTAAAACCTCGTCTAATACTATCTTATTTGTAACAATCATTCTTGTTTGTTTTTAATTGTTAGATAAAATAAAAGTAAACCCTCCAAATTTTATTAATAAATGACATCAGATATGCTAGATTTTACCATCGGTAATTATAAAAAAAAATTAAAAACAATATAAAAAAATAACATTTTTTAATGGTAGTGTCACTAGATATCTCGGAAATTACTAAACTAATCTGTGAAGTCATTGTTGATCTCCAGACGTTGTATTAATGCTTTGTTCTAGCTGCACGTTCTTTATTAATCTGACTACGGCTAATTAAATTTAACCACTTCTTTTATCCGTTTGTTAATATTGTTGTTTTTCATTGTTAATTAATGGTATTGATCATTGTGGTTTAAATAACTTAATTCATTTGTTTGATTCAATAAGTTCGGTTGTGTGCTAGCTGTGTGCGGGTGTTTATTAGATTGCATTTTCATGATCTAGGCACAGACATTTATTTTCACTCAAAACCAAATTAACTTGGAGTTAATGTAAAAACAAAAAGAAAAATAGAAAAAAAAAAAAAAAAAAACATGAAAAACTACCCTAACGAAGCAATCATGGAAGTGCAACCTAACAACACCAGCACACAGCCCTTTGTAGCCTGCGCTTCTGAAGAGAAAGAAAGAAGAATATATATCAAAGATGAGGCAAGAGTACATAGTCAACTCGCTCTCTTTGTATATATCTGTCTCGGTGCTTCTGAAACTTATATATCGTGTATGTGTTGTTTACATCCATTTATAGTTGCAACATGAGACCATGACAAGAACTTCTAAAGCTGAGCGCAATTTGGGTCTGATGGGCTCCATAACCGTACGATCCGCTTTAAGATCCGTGCACACGGATATTAAAGCTAAGAGCACGAATTTACCGTGCACGGATATTAAAGATCTGTAACTTTTTGGAAAGTCGCTGAACAGGCCCTTAGGTCATGTTTGGTTGTAGAGTAAAATTAATGATGATTAAATTGCTTACTCAATGTTACTCCTCATATTTTACATCTTGTTTGATAGTTGGAGTCATGACTTAAATTAATCCACTTGGTGGAGTAAGATATTGGAAAATGTGTTTCTTTTTATGACAGTGGGTCATACAAGTGGAGTAAGTGTAGAGTAAGTTAATCCATCTAGATAAGTGGACTAAGTTACTCCGGATTAAGTCATTTCTTATTCCATCTTACTCATCCTATTTTACTTCTTGTTTGGCTCCTTAAATATGGAGTAAGGGGTTTACTCCACTCTTACTCCACAACCAAACATGACCTTAAAGTTTGCTTTGTCTAGACCATTTGTAAGAGGAGAGAACGTGAAGCCCATATGAATATTTGCAAGAAGAGCGAACAAGGGCCTATCTATTTATTTGCAAAGAGAATAAACGTGGGCTCCAGCTGTATATTTCCTTGCATTAATATTATTAAAGGAAGAACTAATTAATGAATTAAATTGATGATGAAGCAGAAGAACATGGGTGGCAAACCCAAATGATTATTTTATAGTGCGAGGATCGCATGGGATTAAAAAAAAGAGGGGGGGAGGAGGGGAATTTACATATAGTACTCAAAAACTGAGAAATTACGTATTTATTATTCAAATATATATAAAATTTCACGTACCTACGTCCCAATAGATGCAGGTAAAATAAGATTATTATTGTATAATGTTTCCTAACATACAAATATACAATGCAATTAATGATATAATTTTTTTGAAAAAAAATGGGATCGATTAACCCATATTGCTCAGTGAATCAGCCCAAGGTCGCATATTTAATTTAGAGCATATCGATCATTTTCGTTCGGCCCGTGGATCGTGTAAGGCCCCGTTTCAGAACAAGCTGTAAGGATAAATGCTCATATCAAAGCCCGAATTAATTTTATATGCCATTTTAGCCCAAAAGGTAATTAATTTCTACGAGATAGGTCTTACAAGTTTATTTTTTACAACTTGCATTAGCGTTTTATTATTTTATTTCTTTTTCCAAATGTGCAACAGATTGTTTTTCTATCACCTTATAAGGGGGGATTTCATGCGTACTTTCCCTCTAAAATTCATAATATCATATTTACCCTTCTAAATTTTAAGAACTCACAAATTTACCCATTCTAAAATTTATTGCCTTTTCTATTAAAATTCACTTTAAATTTATAAAGTATCCAATTTACTCTTTATTAAGAAAAGTACAAAAATAAGTAGCATATTTTTTAATTGGTCAGTTTTTGAGGGGAAATTAATAATTTCTCTACTTTTGATGTATACACACTTACACAATGACATTTAGGTATATACTTGTATATGTGTCAGAAGTAGAGACATTTAGCAAGCTACATATTTTTTTTATTGTTCTTAATAAATGGTAAAATAGATTAATTGTAAATTTAAAATATGTTTAATAGAAAAATTAATAGAATGAGTAAATTTGTAGCTTTTTTAATTTAGAAAGATAAATATGATATTATGAATTTTAGTGGGGAAATACGTAATTTCAAAATTTCCCCTATTTATAAAGCTAAAGAATTCCTGAAAAATGGAGGACTTATTGGGATGAGCATTCCCAAAATGTTAACTGTCATGCGAAAAATTCACAAACAAGGCAAAAAAAAAAAAGAGGGGGAAAAAAAGCTATATATACTAAACTTTGAAGAATTCATATTTAGTGTAACATCTGACCTAGAATGGGATCTGAGTCACGTTTTAAAATAGGCATTAAATTAATTTTGATATGGCTGTGAGTATTTTACACGGTTCAGATATTTTAGGAGATACTTAACTTTTGAGCTCAACAATTTTATGTTAATATTGACATTTCAAGCTAAGTGCCACCCGCCTTCAAAATCTATTGAATAGATGAAATGACAAAATTAAATTGTTCAAATCGATCTATTTATATAAGTTATTAATTACATGTATATTTATATTACTCATGAAATAACAACTTTTAATAATTAGTTGTTTAAGGTTTATTCAATAGATTTTAGATTTAGAGACACATGCACTGTTGATATTTATACTAAAATGTTAACATTAACATATATAATACGTGTTCGACTCTTAAATTTGTATAATGGGACAATATCCACGACAATAAAAGTATTTTTTTTCCGACGATATCATTGTAGATATTTTTGTCGGTAATACTGATATGCTCAGAAATATATAGTGCGTTTATATCGGTGTACCCTCGGCAATAATATTTTTTTTATCCTCACGAATATTGTCCCATTCTAGTAGAGCTTTGGTAACACATTGCATATTGGTGACTTTATACATACACATCAGTGTCAACATAAATTTATAATATATTTAAATTGAATATGTGCTGCTCTCTATGTTGGAGATCGCAGGTTTAAATCACAAATGTAAAAAAAAAAAATTACATATTAAATAGTTGAGTGGCTTGACCTCTAATAATTATAAAAAAAAATTTGAATATGTGCAGGAACAGATGCAGGATTTTTGTCTGGGACGGACAAAAATCGGATTCAAATACCTTATCGGATCGATTCAAACCCATTACCTTCGTGAATTCTAAAAATTTGAGAATTCATTTAAGAAATTTTTCAAATTAATTTCTAAGAAAATTAGTCGATTCAATGTCTTAAAACATATATTTTTTAAATTCACAAAAATGAGATTTGAATTTATTGAAAATAAAATTCATGTTAATATTCTACGTGTTAAATCAAGAATTTCGATATGAAGAACGCAGAAAACGTCCAAACAGTTAATTTTATACGGATTTTACAAGATTTAACATATATTTGGGGACAACTTGGGTGTGGTTGATGGCAATCCGACCAGTGGAGCCCACTGTCATAGAGACAACATTTGAATTAATTTGAACTCCTTATTTAATGTGACCCCTTCATTTTAGATACACCCATACTACATACACCAAAGAATGATAAAACATGGAGCTCATCATAAACTAAGTCTATCTGAAAATTAAAATAAAAAAAGAGGATTATATTGAGTCAATGACATGTGGAAATTTTTTGTAAGAGTTCTCTTCCTCCTTTGCTATCCGAAAATTGGTCTAAAAAAGATAATTTTTGAGCTACAAAATTCAATCGTTCTTTTTCAGAAAGGAGCAACCTAATTTTCAAAGGGAGAGAAAAATAGAACCCGACCCATTTTTTTTTGTTAAATTTCAAAATCTAGGAGGGGCGGTTAGCCCTCCCTAGACTAACATGGGTCCACCCCCTGAATATGTGCTAATTAATTATTTAGAGGCCGGACAGTCAAACTTTCCGCTTTTAAGTTATAATAAATGATTACATAACTATAATCAAGGATGCATGTCACAGGTGTAGTTATGATAATATATATAACTATTTGTTGTTATTATATGCAACAACATGCATGCATGCATGATTGTTAATTTGCTTGGCTAGCTATAGTTCAATTCCAAGAAGTCAGGCAGGCATGTGATTCTTAACTGTAAGATACCAAATAATGGGATGGCAGTGCGAGAATTAATTCTTAAGCAAATAATAAAGGGAAAGGAGACGAGACATGTTTGAAAATTGTAGAGGAATTGTTGGAAATTTGATGAAGTAGTTGCCATTTTTTAATTAATGTATGTGTGTTATCAATTACTTGAAAATGCACCATTCATTAATTAATTCAATTGATTCAATATATTGCCAATGAGAACTATCATATACGATCGAGAATTACTTTTATTAGATAGCTAATTATCCAATATTTTTTACGTTAGCTGTTAATATGTTGGCCTATATACAACTATATTTATATTTTATTGTATCCCACGATCCTCGCAGCATATAATCAATATACATAGTTTTAAATGTTTGGTGCAACTGGATGTAAAGCCAACATTTGAATTTCCTTAATTACCCATGTTCTTCTGCTTCATGATCATCAATTTAATGAATTAAAGAACTAATTAATTAATTCCGTTCATTTTTTGTTAATACGTTTAAAAGTTCTTATCACGGCTAATGTTGCAACTATACACAGCAAGAATGTGAGGTATCCGTGAGGCTAATGATTCGCATGTGCAAGATAAGTACAATTAATTAGTCTCGCAGATAAGTTTTTACCAGTGCTCTAAATAGCTAGCTATAGCATTTTTGGATAATAAAATCTATACTAGCTATGAGATAAAAGTGCGTTATTTCAGCTATGACTGCTATAGCTGTAATAACTTAGCGCTATTACCGCTACGCACTATTTCAACTACGACTACTATAGGTATAATAGCTTACAACTATTACCGCTACGCGCTATGCTACATGGGTTTTTTTTGTGATTTACATAGCCTTATGTACTTCTATTTCTATTTTTAATACTACATAATCTGTTATAATAAGAATGCTAAACCAAAATATGTGTTTTTGTTCCTATTTGTGATTCAGTCTCTCATTTTATATCGAAAAATATTCAAATATTAATTCTTTATTTTCGTCTGTTGTAAAATTATCACCGCTCATTTCATTGAAAGATGATTTTGATTATTACAATATATAAAATATTTAAATAGATATACTAACTTCATTTCACTTATAAAATTAATTGGTTTTCGTCTATTACAATATGTTATACTATGAAATATAAACTATTAATTAAATATTGTTCCCTAGTATATCTTTTTTTTTCCCTTCTTATTTACATGATTGAAAAAAATATAGACTTAAATTAGTTGACATTTTAGTTGTTACTCCAATTCTCCAATATTGATTATGTTGATAATTCGTAGAAATATAGACTATTATAAATTTTGAAAAGAAAAAAAATATTATGTATGATAGCTTTCGCTATAGCTGCACTATTCACAATAGACTTTCTTTTTTGCCTCCTCACTATGCCGCTATAATCGCTATCTTAATTTTTACTGAGGAAAATAAAATTGGATCAGCCATAAGAGAAGGATACGCCATGTAAAATTCATTGGCGCTTCTCTCTCAATCAACCCCTGTTAATAGTTAATTCCTTGAAGTTTGAAGAGATTCCTACTCAAGTGCATCTTCACACTTATTTCATTTATTATGTCTAGCTCTTTTTCTTGTCTCTTCATTTTTTTCTTCATTTTCTTTTTCTTCACTCTGATTTGTGTAGATGGAGTCTTCTCTCATCTTCATTTTCCTCTCGTGTAAAACTTTGATTTTATGTCGAGATTTAACATGATGACGCTCAGATATATGATGATCGTTATAAAAGTCGACTACCACAATCAGACTGAGAATAGGAAAATCAATCACGACAAGATTGATATATCCAATATTCAATAACAAATAGAGTAGGGTTTCTCTTGAATTGTGTTTTCAATCATCAAATGTGAAAACTGCAAGAACATTAATTTTGCTAATCATTCATTAATTGATTATTGGACAGATAATATACCAGCAAAAAGTTGATGAAAACTATTAGGCAGCAAGGGGATTGACCGAATGCTAATATTGATGAAAACTATTTTTTTTTTCTCCATACAAGAAGTTGGAGATGGATAAGGTGTCTAGTGGCTTTTCTTTTTGGGAAAATTTTTTCTTTGCCACTCCAAAATTTGGAAATTAGTTATTTGCCACCTCAAAACATGAAATTAGTTATTTGTCACTCCAAAGTTATAAAATTAAGCTAATTGCCACAATTATACACTAAATTCAGATTTTTGATTGGAAAAATCAACAAATTATATTATTGACCAAAATAGCCCTGCTCAAGAGATATGAAATACTGAAAAACAATTTTTCCCTTTTTCCGTCAGTTCAAACCCAAGCACCGCAGGGCACCCTTTCTCCTCTGCCCGCCTCTCTCCATTGTTGAGAATATGTTAATACAAAGCACCATAATCTAAACCTGGTACATTTCTATTGATTCAAGCATTAACATAATTCAAGCAGCTATTGTTAATTAAATCAAAACCAAACTAGTGTTCCTTTTCTGCAATTGCACCAGTATTAAATCAAGCCAAACTAGTGTTCATCTGTGGTACAACAATACCGTAGTATTAAATCAAGCCTGCAATTGCAAAGCTGGTACAACAATACCAGCACACACAGGGAGAAGTCTTCGTGCCATCAACAATACCAGCACACAAAGCTGGTACATTCAATTAAATCAAGCATCTCATTCAATTAAATACCACAGAAGAATTGAATCAAGGATTTCGTGCCATCACAGAGACGAGGAAAAACAAGACGGTTTAGGCAAATTTACCAGACAAGTCTTCGTGCCATCACCGAATTCTCCACTGTACTGAAGAGAACCGACGGAGGCAACACCATGCTCTGCTGTCGCCTGTGCGAGATGATTGACGGAAGGGAAGGGGATCGACAAAAGGAGATGATTGACCAAAGGAGAATACTACCGATCGACAGAAGGGAAGGGGATTGTCGGAAACCACCAGGGTGCTACTACCGATCGAAGGAGAAGAAGAGTTTTTTTTTATCTACCACCTTCACTTGCTTTTCTGGCGACAATAATCTACTAAAGCTGTAAGAACAATAAGACAGGCCAAGAACGAGCAATTCAACGCAATCAAGCAGCAATTGGCTGTTTCTTCCAACAAAGAGACTGAGGAGAGATTGGCAAGGTTGGAGGCTAGGTGTGATAAGCAGCCAAGAGACAATCAAGACTCACCTCCCTTTGTATGAATGAAGATTATGATTTTCCACAATTTCTGATCGAAGAAGAAGAGGGGTGAAGAGAACTGGGGCGAAGAAGTTTTTTTTTTTTCTGTTCAATGGATATTTTAGGGGTAGTATTGGAAATACCAAAATACATTTTTTTATACTTTCTTTTTCAGAATAAATTTAATCAAAAATCTGAATTTAGTGTATAATTGTGGCAATTAACTTAATTTTATAATTTTGGAGTAGCAAATAACTAACTTTAAATTTTGGAGTGGCAAATAACTAATTTATAAGTTTTGGAGTGGAAAAAAAAAAATTTCCCTTTCATTTCTACTTTTATGTTTTGGGTGCTTTTTTACTTCTCTTCTTCTAAATGCTTGTTCACTTTTAACTTTCAAGTGTCAAATCTCTTCTTACACAAGCCCTCTTGAAAATAAGTTTTGGATATGTGTGTGTATGTGTATGTTGAATTAGATATATATATATATATATATATATAGAGAGAGAGAGAGAGAGAGAGAGAGAGAGGGGGGTTGGCTAATATACAATCAATTGTTCCTGAGCTCCCGTGCAACCAAGTCGTTTTCCAATTTTCAAAGTCCAAACGATCGATCTAAACCGTTAGATGTGATATCTATATTAAAATGTACTTGAAGACCAAATTTTACATCTTTTTGAATTTTTTTACTATTTAT
Organism: Carex cristatella; assembly: GCA_024447775.1. Lineage (NCBI taxonomy): Eukaryota > Viridiplantae > Streptophyta > Magnoliopsida > Poales > Cyperaceae > Carex > Carex cristatella. The sequence goes on along the minus strand of JAJHPF010000001.1, from coordinate 9,309,513 downwards.
TAAGCCACTTTGAAAATTACTGATCCGACGGTGGCTTATCAAACAGTAAAAACAGAAGCCACCAGTGGATCAGTGATTTTCAAAGTGGCTTAATAAATAGTAAAAAAAATTCCAAAAAATGTAAAATTTGGTCTCCAAGTACATTTTAATATAGAGATCACATTTAATGGTTTAGATCGACCGTTTAGACTTTGAAAATTGGAAAATGATTTGGTTGTACGAGAGCTCAGGAACAATCAATTGTATATTTGCCAACCTCAATATATATATATATATATATATATAGAGAGAGAGAGAGAGAGAGAGAAGTTGGCTAATATACCAACATTGGTATAGAGCATTTCGTTATATCAAGTAGATTTTGTAATTTTGAAGTTCAAGTTATCGATTTAAAAGGATTTACGTGTCCTCTATATTGAGATATGCTTGGAGACCAAATTTCACATTTTTTAAAAAAAATTTACTAATTTTTTTTTAAATCCCATTTTTCATATTATTTTTTTACCATATTAAACGGCGATTTTTAAAAATTCTAAAAAATAGTAAGAAATTTTTAAAAAAAATATAAAATTAATTTGATCTCCAAGCACATTTCAATATAGAATATTAATTAAAAGAAAAACTAGCATAACATGCACGGTTTGTACTTAATTAATAGCCGTATATGGTACCAAAACTCATAGAGAATTATGTGTATAATCTTTGTTATTATACACGGTCACTATAACTGTGTACAAATCACCTGTCTCGATGCCTTTTTTTTAGATTTGACATGGTTATCTTTCATAACCATGTATGTTTAATGCTAGCTATATAAACACAGTTTAGCAACCATGTACAATAGTTTGAATTTTTCATACATGATATGATCCGCGCATATATGGTTGGAGAACCGTTTGTCATTAGCTTTTTTAATCGTGTATATTCGCCTTTTTCTGTAGTAGGGAATCCAATAGTTTTTTATGTTAGTTGTTAATATGTTGGCCTATATGCAACTATTTTTTAAAATCCCATGCGATCCTCGCAGTATATATAATCTCTATTGTTTATAATATTTGGTGCAACTGGACGCCAAGTCAACAGTTGAATTTGTGCACCCATGTTCTTGATCTGCTTCATCATCAATTTAATTAATCAATTTCGTTAGTTTTTTGTTAATTCGAGAAGTTGTAATTACCAAGTACGTCTTATGCATGTTGCAACTATAAATATGGATGTAAACAACACCCGTTTAGCAATTCAGAAGCATCGTGCAAGCAAGAGAGAGCAAGATGACTATGTACTACTCTTGCCTCATCTTTGCTATTCTTCTTTCCTTCTCTTCTGCTTATGGTGAACTCAGTGCCACACATTATAAAGACAAATGTCCCGGGGCTGAAAAGGCAGTTGCCGATGTAGTAGCAATGAACATAGGGCAGTGTGCTGGTATTATTAGATTACACTTCCATGATTGCTTCGTTAAGGTAATTTTTTTTTTCTATAATTCTTATTGTTTTTCATTAACTCGAAGTTAGTATATATATGTGTGTGATCTAAAACTTAACCAGATAATAATTTGTTGAGCTCAGATTCAGTTAAATACCTGACTGTACATGTCATATTAATAAGATCTGAGCCGTATGTTTTAACATGACACAAATCTCAAAACAGACCTCCCTTATTTTCTGAAAATGGACACTCTACAACAGTTTTGAGAGACAGGAAGTTGAACATAATGTCCGGACAGAAACCCTAGCTACCTTTAATAGTTGTTAAAATAATAACCCTTGGGTGTTTGACCCTATTTTTTATTTTTTTAAAAAGATGCATAAAATATGGGGCAAAAGAGTTAACAGTATTCCTTGTTTTTCTAGGGCTGTGATGGATCTGTTCTCCTCGACAGCAGCACAAACAATCCGAACCCAGAGAAGTCTGCCGGTAGCAACACGAATCTTCGCGGATTTCAAGTAATTCAAGATGCCAAGAATGCTGCGGAGGCAAAATGCGTCGAACCTAATTCTAACGTCGTCTCATGTGCTGATGTCCTTGCCTTTGCAGCTCGTGACTGCGTAAAACTCCTTGCTGGTTTCACTTATGATGTCCTTGGCGGAAGGCTTGACGGTAAAATTTCCAGTGCTGAAGAGGCCGACAGAAACCTCCCTGGAACAAAGTTCAACTTTCAACAGCTTAAAGACAACTTTGCGGAAAAAAACTTGTCATGGCAGGATCTCGTCGCCCTCTCTGGTGCCCACTCTATTGGTGTGGCCGGCTGCCCATCGTTCAGTGATCGCTACAACTTTATTGTCGATGATCAAATAAATCAGACTTATGCAGAAGAGCTAAAAAAGAATTGTAGAGAAAACCCTATTGCATCACAGGACTTTGTCACGCCGGATAAATTGGACGTCCAGTGGTATAAAAACATGAGAGAGAACAAGGTGCTGTTTTTCTCCGACTGGGTCATGCGCACCGACAATAATGCAGAGGCTCTTATGAAATGGTTTGCAACCACAAATGCTGATTTACTATTTGGATTAAAATTTTCATGGAGGACGACCTTCACGGAGGCCATGAAGAAGATGGGCAACATCATTGAGCTCGGTGCAAGTGACGGCGAGATTCGGAAGGTCTGTAATGCCATAAATTAATACAAACTAATAAGTTATACACATTCCTTAATTCGATCTCTCCAATCAAATATTTAATTTCCATTTGTATCTTTTTTTCAAGTATATCTATTTTCTTTGTCAATGTCATGCACGCATTCATGTAATTCTTTTATTTGGTACAAGAAATAAGAAAATGATTACGTAATTATTCTTTTATTAATTTACTTATATGCACGCCAATTCATTTTCCTTTTTTTTCTCTCTTTTTTGCTTGCTAATGTACATGACCCAATTTAATTTTTCGCAACATGGGCATCAAATAGACCCAAAAATGGAAGTAATCTCGGCTTTTGAATTTTGATTCAAATATATATCACGGTACAAATTAATGACAGCAATATGTAATTAATAGAAGTATATAGGCTATTCAATCAGACAGTCTGAATTCAAAGTCAATGAGTTAATTTAGAGGGTCGGAGTATTTAGAGGATCGGAGTTCCCCAGCAAACCCCCCGCCGCTCTAACCCATACAATGTAAATACTTACTATTTTCAACTTGTACACTAAAAAACAACTTTAATAAGACTGAATTGAATCCTATAAATCTTTCCAATGAGGGGAATTTCATGTGCATCCCTCAAAAGTTTCAATATTACGTATTTATCCCTCCAAAACTAATAATTACATATTTATCCTTAAAAATTATACAAACTCACATATTTGTCCAATCTAACTCTATTTATATATCAAATATCTCTAAAAAATAATTAAATAATATTTTTTAAACATCAAATTTTTTTTAAATATAAATTAATATTGTAAAGACCATTATACCTTTCATCTCTCTCTTTAATCTGTTGAATCGCCCTTTAATCTGTTCAGTGCAATTTGTTATTGTATGGTTCAGTTCTAGTACTGGTATAGTTCAATTCAATAGTGATATTGATACAGTACTGTTCAGTACTGGTACAGCTATGGACTGATACTGGTGCGTTTTAATACTGCTTTCTAACACACTGACCTTAGAAAGAAAAATAGAAGAAGGGTAAAATGGGAATATATAAAAAAAAAATTAATGTTAAATATAATGAATTGGACAAATATGTGAATTTCTATAATTTTTAAGAATAAATATGTAATTATTGATTTTAGAGGGATAAATACGTAATATTGAAACTTTTGAGAAATATACATGAAATTCCCCCTAAATAATTTGTCTCTGCCACTAAAATATTTTAGGGTTCCTTCCTATAATTATTTGCTTTTTCTTGTCTTTTTTTTATCCTTAACGGTAATTATCCATAATTAGATTTTACTATTGGAGGTCTTTTACATATTGGGCCTGATTTCTTATAAGTTAAATGAACATGTTTTACATATTGGGCCTGTAGATTTCGTTGTACCAAATTTAACAATATAATTAATTAATAAAAAAAGCCCAAGAAAAATGGGCTTTTACGTCTCCATTAAACTTTGGGATGGACATTGGTAAATATTTCAATTGTTCAGATAAGTGTTTATATAGAAAGACCCAACTATGATGAGTGAAGTTATGGATCAATCCATACTATACATTTATATTTCTATTTTGAAAGTTTAAATAATTAAGTTGAACCTTTAAATATGGAGACATGATCTCCATATGAAAATAGACTTACAAACTAAATTTTATATTTTTTTTAAATATTTACTATTTTTTTTAAATAGATAATACATTACTACTTTTGAATGGTCTAAAATTTTTTATTGGGTGATTTTCTACTTGTGTATAAATATAGTAAAAAGTTTTTAAAAATATATAAGTTTTATTTACAAGTATATTTTTATATGGAGATCATGATGAACAGTTTAAATCAACTGTTTAGACTTTGAAAACAAAGATATTGATTCATAGTATAGATCAATTTGCGCTATACATAGTACTATAGCTTCAAATGACGAGTGCTTCTAAAGAGATTTGCAAGGACGATTATAAAGAGCGAGGCTACAATATTAAGCATATTACGGAGCGGTCCGTATTATGGATACATTTTTAAAATTATTTTACTAGTTTTAAAATAAATACATAATCACTACTTTTGAATGGTCTAGAATTTTTAGGCCAAGTTATTTTCTACCTATCTAAAAAAAAGTAAAAAAAAAAAATAACAAATTTGATCTACACGTATTATAATGGAGATCTGTTGAATGATTTAGATTAGGTCTGTAAACGAATCGAACCGAACCAAACTTAATCCAGTTTCGAGTTCAAGTTCGAACCAATTTCAAATCAAACTGGTTAGAAATTGAAGCAAGGTTTCGAACTAAAAAGAAGACTTCAAGTTTAATTCAGTGCAATTTAAACCAATTTTGAACCGAACTGGTTCGAAATTGAAGTAGAGTTTGAACTAAAAAGAAGAGTTTCGAACTGAGCCAGACTCAATTTGAGTTCAATTAGAACCAATTTCAAACCAAACTAGATTTGATTTGTTTCAGAATTGGTTTAATTCGTTTTGAACTGAATTTTTTTTCGAATCGAATCTCATCAAATTACGAATTACGAGCTTTTCGTACACCCCTAGCTTCGATCAACCATTTTGACATTGAAAATGAAAATATCTATTGCTAGTACGGACTAAAAGTTTGTGATTTCTTTCAACCATGTAGTATATTTACCCAATAAAAACAGAGTTTGAATGATATCGTTGCTACCGTTCCTCTAGTTTGTTTTACAAATGGGCCCAAAATGCACATCAACACCAACTAATGCGTTATGGTATGATTGATCATTGGCAATTCAATTATAAAACAGTGTCTAATGTTATAAAACACTGCATACGAGCTCGAGATTGCGATGGTCAAGTCAAACAATTCAATTATGTATCGCTTCATTTTTCCATAGAAATTATTATTATTATTATTATTATTATTATTATTATTATGAGGAGGGATCCACTTACACTCTTTTTTTGTAACAGTATGACTCCGGATTACACTCTATATTTTTAAATTTTTCAAAGTCCAAACAGCCAATTCAAAAAGTTCAACATGATAGATATATTATAATATGCTTGCATATCAAAATTTACATTTTTTTTTTAAATTTTTACTATTAATTTATTAAGTATTTTACAAAACCTAATGCGACCAAAAAAATTACTCCGTATGAATTTTGTACTCAAAGCCTGGACATCTATTTTATGTTTGGTTTAATTTTGCATCATTTTTTGGGCGTACATTAAAGCAGCAAAGGATGGGTTGTCCTTTTATATGCAGATGAAGTCGGGATCATGACACTTGTCTAAAATTTCTAGAAGGGTAAGTTTTCCTTCTTTTGTTGGATCCGACTCCCGTTGCTCGTCAAATAGGAGAGCAGGATTTTGGTTGTCTAAATCTAGCCATTGAATGTTTAATGCACAAATCTCAACACAGACGAATGGTTTGATTTAGACAAGAAGAATCATACTCTTCTATTTGACGAGCAGTGGAGTCGGTTCCTCTTTTTTTAGTATATTCTATGACACCTCCATGACTGAATAATATGAGATATTTGAGATAGAATTTATCTTTTATGTATTTTTACAAAAATGTAAAATTCATGTAAGGTTTAGCATAAGAAGAAACATTCAATACCTCCAAATTAAATTCAAAAAAAAATAATAATAATGTATGACAACAAACAAAGTGGACATGAAAAAGAGCATCTATCAGGTGGATTTTGGTTATGACCATCTATTCATGTGCCAATCATAAATAGAGTACAAATTCAGTGCTGATCTTCTTCCAGTTATACATAGACCTCTATAACTTTACCTTAATTCTCTTAATTTCAAAAACTAAAGGAGATGAAGCGAGAAAAAAAGAACAATGAAACTGCTACTACGAGATGATGAGCCATTGTAACGGTTAACTCAATACTCTTCCTCCATTTAGTATTTATTAATCTCTATACATCAAATAATCAAGATACCCTTTCTCTTTCTCTCTATTATTTTATAATATTTTCTATAAATAAAAAGTTTCTCTCCTAGAGAGGTCCAGTAGAGAGATGATAACAAAAGGTGTACCATTCTAGCAAGGAAAAATGCACCAGCAAGGCAGCAAACAAACCGACCTGGGCCCACCCCCACCAACCTATCACATCTTATTATTTGGTTGTCCCACCTATAATTAAATTAACAATGGATTCTCATGAATTTATGATTTTATTTTCTCATGCATCTCATGGAATTTGTGTACTATAGAAATAAACTTTGTTCAAGGTATTATATATATATATATATGCTTTTAAGTTTTATGAGTGTACGTACTAGAAAACTTTGTTATATATTCTATACGTACGTAGAGATGGATTAAAGTTGCATAACGTACTCTGTTCAAGCCTTACAAGTAACAAATGTATATAGATGGTTTAGATTTATTGGACTATTGAAATTAATGTAGCTCTGAATTTACTTCTCTCAATCTCAATATATACGAATCGAACGGTTTAGACCGAACATCAAAAATATTTTGGTCCGATGTGCGTTAAAAAAAAAACTACTCGCCGCCATCAAAACAATACGTACACATATAGTACAAGTGTTTTCTTTGATGTATTACAAACTAACAATAAATACTCCTACTCTAAGGTTCTAACTAGCTAGCTATATATAATACTTGTGTTATAACTTTTTCGAACCTCAAAAGTTATAGTGTTATCATCTGATTTTAATGCTAAAGCTACCTATAACTGTTTTTTAGCCTTTTTTGTAATGACACGGCAACCACTATTTAAAACTTTTTACCTATTCTAAAAAAAATTATTTTGAATATCTTCAAAAACAGAAGAAATGTGTTAAAGCATAAGAGAAAAAAGGAAAAAAAAATAATCACTGACAACGGAATAAACATAAGCCACCTAAAAAGAAAGTTATATAGACAGTAAAAAAAATAGACTTACGTCATTTTAGATTGACCTAACTATTTCACATTTGAACCAAACATGATCATAAAATTCAAAAAAAAAAAAAGTTGGAATTCCTAGGCATTTCATGTTTCATGGTACAGTATACTAAACCTATCATCAAAACTTATCATATACCAAAGGCCCATAATAAGAAGAGGCTTTGGACTAAGAATAGACTAGACCTCGGACTTCTAACTTGGACCAGAACGAAGCCATGAAGAGAGTCCGGGCCGAAGATTATCCCTAAAATACCATATACAGTACAGAGCCAAAACCAGCTCAAGCCGGGTCCCCGCACCGGACTGGACAAGATGAGTAGGAGTTCGATTCAAATCAGCCTAACAAGGCCCGAAATTAAGCAGATACACCCGAGCAAGGCCAAGTCTGATACCGGCGCAGAAAGACCCAGTTCGGCCCCAGCTTACAGTCGTCGTTGTTGTCTCCGTCGACAATAAATGCGATGTCATCACCACCCATACGGACAACTGAGCATATTCAAGACACTGAGCTTAATTTATTATGGTCTTTCATACTTACTGAGATATGATATGGTAGAGTTAAGTACCTCTCATAATTCTTCGTCATTATTAGCACAACACACCACCATACGATCTCGGTCCGTTGCTTCGAAGCGGGACGAGACCAGAAATGAGAAGTCCAACAGTATGATCCGCTCCCTCTAAACTGGACGTATAAAAGACCATATACAAATACACAACTGTTTCCTTTGTTGTAGTACAAACCAACAGTAAATACATGCACCTACTTGTCCATCCCTTTGTTGGTTACTTTGGTTTGGTTAGACACTGGGCCCTACATTTGGGCCCTGTGTAACTGTTGAATTTGATCCCAATATTTTGCCATTTGTTGAATACTTTATATATGGATATTTCTATAAAATATTTATCCATATATAATAGCAATAAAAATTACATATTCACATTAATAATAATTTATTATTAAGGAGATGTTAGGTTCAAAACTCAAAGAAGTAATTCTTTATATATATTAAATAATTTGTGGCTTGACTTCCAACTTTTACTAAATAAAAAATTACAGATTCTCATTAATAGCAAAAACTGTATAAATTTTCATGCAACAAAACTAGCTAATAAATTAAAATAGTAACATAACAAATTGCAGTATTTATTGTAATAAAAAATATCAAACAAAATATATAAACAAATGTATGAATTAAAATTTCTCCAACTTATTTTCTATGAAATATTAAATTTTGAACATATTTTCTCTCTTATAATATGTCCATGTTCCGATCTATTTTAAAATCATTAATTCATGGATATATTGTTGAATATAGGGGTATACGTGAAATCCCCCCCCCCCCAAACCCAATATCAATATAGTTTGAAAATATTTTATAATGAAAGAAATATAGCAAATTAAATATGTGATATTTAAAAAAAAAAAGTCATATATTTTACGAATAATATGGATAGTCATTGAAAAAGAAAATTTTTGAATATTATTTGAAAATTTTCTTATATAATAGTCAAAACGTTGTTATAAAAAAAAATCATTTGCAGAATTAACTTAGCATCTGTAGTGTGTAAATCTGATCTATTAGTATATTTTCTGCCATGGAATGCATTTTTTTTATTTGTTCAATGCAATCTATACCATTTTTCTTTTAAGAATACTGAGCAAAAAAAATGATTACAAAGAACAAGTACATGTGATCAAAAGACTTGCAGCTGCTTTATTTACCATATATTTACATGCATGCATATATACATGTGATCAAAAGTGATTTGGTTTCACACGGCGAAAAAGTACCGCTTTAATTAATTATTAAATTAAATTGCATGTTTAAGGTGCATAAAAAGATTATTATTTTAAATTATTGATTTGAGTAAAAAGGAACTTTTTTTTCATTTTCCTCACGTGCAAACCACTTGAAGCAAGTAATTATAGTTAATTAATTAATTAACTATTTATGGCTAGTAATCTTAGGTTTACATGTGCGCCACATGTGATACACCTAATCTCTAAATTATAAATTATGATGGATATAATTATAATCTACATTAATTCTTCCTTGCGGTTTATAACTTTTTCATTATACACCAAATAATTCTTTTAATGTTTTGGTCCAAAAATTAAGGATTATATATGCCATGCATGTGCAAATTGCTCCTTCTACTTTATTTATTTGATAATTAATGCACATTTTCTGACATAGCATTATTTTTCTTGAATAAATGTATTTCCGCCCCCTGTCCGGGTGCAAATAGATCGGATATTATCTGTCTATATCCGAATATGAAAAAATTAGATACAGTTATTCGATATCCAAATATCCTTATAGATACGTATATAATTTAAAACTTTAATGATCTATATCCAATTAGTAGGTATGTATCATATAGTTTAATATATATTATGAAACAATATATGTTATTCATCAATATAAAAACCAAATATATGTATCCATCTAATATAAGATTTGTATCTATATTCGAAAAATAAAAACAAATATATACGGTTTCAACTATCTGATCCGTTTGCACCCCCTCATTGCCCCCCCCGACCCACACACACACACATATAGAAGAGTAAATAAAATTTGTTGTAGACAATGCAGTATAGCTTTAATTAATATGGATGGAAATATGATGAAGTTAATGAACTGGAGGTCAATTCATTACAGCTGCCTAACAAGATTTTGGTGTAGATACATACATAAATTATAAGACCATGTGGCGTTGAAGCAACGCATTTAATTTTGGAGTCTAAGCATTTTAGATATTGGCCTTTTGGTTTTAATTGGTCCGTGGCTCCGTGCTACATAAAATAAAAACAAACAATTAATTGACACCATTTGATCGATAGGAGATTTTTTCTGATTTTATATTATCTGTTTGTGCTAATGAGGTTTTAATCAATCTTTGATATTGTGGTAAAAAAATTATAAATTCAAAATTTAAATAATTAGATAATTTGATCTTCATCTTTTATTAAAATATTTACATCTGTTAAAAAATACATTATTGCTTAAATATAAATAGGTGCATCAAAATATTTTCCCAACTATATTTTTAAAAGTTGGGGTCACGTTAATTAATTCAAATTACCCTAAATTAATTTTATATTAAAAAAAACTATAACTAAAGGGTGGTTATTAAAACTAGTTTTGTAATCTAGAGAGTAAAACAACATTCTCTGTGTGAGAGATCACATGTTCGAAATATAATAGTGTTATGTGTTATATTTTGAGATTTTGCTAATTTCATGTTATAAATTATTTTTTCTAAATGCTAAATGCTACAAATAAAAAAATCGGAATAAAATTAAATGTATGTTCACAAGTATATCTTTGACATATAACTAACTATATGTTTGAAATCTAGGTAGCAATAATTGATATTGATTAGATCAATCTTGTTGTAATAGTACATTGTACTAGTCTCCAATTTAGCACCTGGCTTGAATTTTGAAGCACTAATATCAATTGCAAATCACAAACATGTTTCAATGTTCAAAACATCATTAGTTTCATGGTTTTTATTTTTTTGCCTAACACAAAAAATATTTGTATTTCTTCTGTTATTTAAGAATTATCACAACATATTTAAATTTCCCTTTAAAAAATGCATTATATTTTAAATCTATAGCACATGGAGTATTCTAGTGCAGTTTTAATGAATTACCACAAAACTTGTTCAATTTGGATATGGTTTGGACTAAATTATCATTGAATTATTTTGTTTTCAGTATTTTTTAATGAATAATTACAAATTATTCTCAAATTATTTCCGAATTATTCAATACTTTGATTTTCTTTCTACAATTTTAAAAACTATATAATTATATTAATTATAAGAAAATGAATTTTCTCAAAAATATATTCAAGTCCCAAACTTTAAATTTTGAATTCATTTATGAAGTCAAGTGATAAAAAAATGAATGTATTGAAATTAATATAAAAATCTTCTTTTTTACCACTTAACTTCATCCGAATTATTCACATACTTTAATTTTCTTTCTCCAATTTCAGAAACTTTATATATCCATATGAATTTATAGGAAAATGAGTTATTCTCAGAATATTTTCAAATTACAGTACTTTAAACCTTGCCCAGTTATTTACAAATTTCAAACCCATCACTAGGGCGGCACAAAAAATTCGTAATTCGTGATTCGATTCGAGTTTGATTCAAAAAAGTTCATAAAAAATTCAATTCGAAATAGTTCGAAATTAATTCAAACCAAACTCAAACTGGACCTGGTTCATTCGAAATAGGTTCGTAAACATTCTAGTTCGAATCTCAAAATAACGTGAACTGTTGATTTCCGAGAATAACTTAAAAGTTAAAACATAAAACCACTCAGCCATAAATCATAACTCGTAAGTCGTAAACCTTACTCTCAGTCCTGAAATCTTAGACGACTTTCACCTCTCGAGCTTGACAACTACGATTACTCTTCCTTTTTGTAAAAAAGTTCGTAAAAGATTCGAAATTGAGTTTGTAAAAAATTATATTCGAAATTAATTACAACCAAACTTAGTTTGAAATTAATTCAAACCAAACTCAAACTGAGGTAATTTCGATTCGTTTGCAGCCCCACCCATCATTATGCATCTCAAATTATCTCCAAATTATTCAAATACTTTAATTTTCTTTCTATATTTAAAAAAAATTATATATCTATATCAATATATATTCAAATCAGGCGAATTATTTACAAATTTCAAACTTGTCACTATACATCATATATGAGATTGTCAGTTTGCCAGCACACCAAGTTGCGATCCGTAATCGCCACAGAAGATCCAAACTAGGTTTAAAGTAAAAATAAATAAAAAGCAATCTGACCGACATGGGTCGCTGGTCGCTGGATACTTAGCATCCCAACCACTTATTCTTTTCATTAATTATTACTTCTTTGGCCTTTTAGAAAAGATTAGGCAACTATCATGAGCCCTTCCCATTTATAAATTTAGAGTAATAAAAAGCATTAGGGGCTAGTTATAAAGAACCAGCCTTTTAGGCTTTTATACCCTTTTTGCTATTTTTATTTTTCAGAATACCACTTTTGATTAAATTATTAAATAAAGAAAGAGAACGCTAGTTTTTTTTTTTTTTTGTTAGTGTAAGTTTTACTTACACCTTGTTTGGATGGAGAGTAGAGGAAGAAAGAGGAGAACTAAATTTATAGATATGCTCTATAAAGTTAAGGTGAGTTGTGCATTAAATTTTGAGCAATTTGATTTTTTTTTCACCGATTAAGTATCAATAAAACTAAATTAAACCTTTTCAATCATTATGCAAATTGTGTCAAATTTTCAATATATTTAAACGAGTAGAACGAGGGTGCTCCTAAGTTCACCAAGTCCCTTTGTGAACTCAACTCTAAAATCTATTGGATTGACTTCAAACGACGAATCTAAACAGTTAAAATCCTTTTACTTTGCGAGTGATGCGTCTACATACAAAAAAAAAAATTAAGTTTCAAATAAAATTTGTATAGAGTCAAGTGGTCAAAAGGTTTTCAAAAAATGAATGCATTAAAATCAATTGATAAACCTTCTAATTTTGACCACTTGATTTCATATTAAATTAATTTGAAACTTAAAAATTTTCACATGTAGATACATCACTCGTAAGTAGAAGGATTTCAACAGTTTAGATTCGTCGTTTGAAGTTAATCCGATAGATTTTAGAATTAAGTTCACAAAAAAACTTAGTGAACTTAGGAGCATCCTAGTTCTACTCTATTTAAACTATATGAAAAAAACTACAATTTTAATTTCTTAATTTTTATTATTATTTAATTTTTTCGAAAATTCAAAATGAGTGTACATTCCAATGGAATTACATTCTAGCTAGCATCAAAACTTTATAATTCTGCAATAATTCATGAGCAATTTTCATGGAAATCAGGTTTATGCTGCAATTGATGCAGAAATAAATGTTTAAAGATTTTAATTAATGAGTAATTAATCACTTATTAAATATTATTTTCAATTTTTTCCTTATTAATTAAGATATTGAATTAATTAGCAACATATCTTCGTCTTTTAATATATATGCCATTATCGTTTTAAATTTTTGAAAACTAAACTGGCTTCTTGGAAGATCAATTCTTTGGGTTATTATACATTATAATAAAGTACGTATTATTCTTTTTATTTTTCCGTTTTTACTTAAAAAAACAGGGTGGAGGAATTTGGAGAACATTAATTATTATAAAGTAAAATTTATATTTCCATAGCCTTTCATTAAATTCTTCAAAATAAGATGCATTCTAAATTCTTTTAATTTCTATACGTAATATTCGCATTACTTGTTAATATTCTCATAAGAATAAGGCTAGCGTGCTATATGTAGTATAGTGACATGTCATACTACCTCTTCAAAAATCTATTGCATATATTTCAATGGCTAATCCAAACCGTTGAAATCAATCTACTACATAAGTGGTGTATATGACATATCAAAATTATAATGTTTTGAATTCATTTGGTATAAAGTCAAACGGTCAAAAAAATAAGAATTATAAGTTAATTTTAATACATTCATTTTTCATTATTTTTGTAACAGCTCGACTTGATACTAAATGAATGTAAAAATTGGTAAATTTTATATGTAAATACATAACTCGTGAAGTAGATCAGTTTCAACGGTTTGGATTTGTCGTTTGAAGCCTACTCAATAAGTTTTTGAGAGAGTCGTACGATATGTCACTATGCTACAGGTAGCACGCCAGCCTTTTCCATTCTCATAATTACACACTAAATAAAATATTGATTTTTGAAACACAGTAATTATAAATCTAGTGGAAGATTCTAACTAAATGACTAAATAAATGAGAATATGATAACAAATGATTCATTAATAAATGAAAAAGAAAAATTACAAAGATTTTGTTCCTAAAATTTTATTTACAACTAAAAAAAAAAAAAGACAAACCAAATAACCACAAAATCTGAACAATTTCATTTTTGATACGGCCGCAACATCAAATGGTGGACAAAAATGAGGTGTCCGCAATTTGAAATTACGAACAACAATTTTTTTTATAAATGGTAAAAATAAAAATAAAAATTTCGGAATTTTGTTGTTTTCATCTTGACATCAACAGGGATAGTGGGGTACACATAATAATTTACTTAATTAAATAAACAGTTCCTATTTTATGTTTATAATTATTTTTTAATTTTCCTTGATTCAATAGTAAAAGTGTATCCATTGAGTGGCGTTATTGGGACAGGTGGTTAGCCGTTCCTTTGTTCCCTCCATTATTCCAGGCTGTAACTTCCATCTATATAACAAATTAATGCAAATAATTTGGGGCTTTATGATGCTCCAACTCAGGATACACTAGGGACTAAATTAGAAATTTAATATTGAACAGGATGAAAAATTTAATGTAGTATAATTTTATTTTATAAAAAAGGCTATAAAATATTATAATAACAATCTTTCATCTCAAATAATTTGGTGTAGGTTAGAAATAAAATCCATCAAAGTTTCGGTATGTTTCATTTCCATAAAGAATATTTTTTTTTCTTACGTTAGCTCGCTATGTCTTATCATAACTCTCTTTATTTTTTCTGAATTGGAACAGACTATGTAGAAGCTGCATAAGTGCAGTTTTTTTCCTCACTACGAGCTGCCCTTGTGATGCACACTCTCAAATTGTTATTTTTTAAAGAAGAAATTAACAGATCTCAAGTTAGAAATAAATTTGCGGATTTCAAGTATTCTAAAAATATGTTGCAAAATATGTGTTACAAGTTAATGTGAGTAGATAAAGTAAAATAAAAAATTATTATATATTTTTTTTCAAGTTATTAGTTGCCGAAGTCTATGTATTGATCCAACTAACTTTTTTATCATCTTGCAAAAATATGTCTTAATCTAGTTTATTTTACGGAATAATAATAAATTGTGTAAGAAGTTAAACAATTACGAAAGTTATATCATACACAAAATATTTATAATATTTCTCATGTAATTTTAAAAAATCACTGATCACACAAGATTCTTTGACGAGTAAAAAATATAAAAATTTAAGTGAGGCTATGGTGCTTTGCAATTTAAATCTACTTAGTATGTCTCGATACAATTAACAATCATTGAATATACTTTGATTTTCTTCATACTCGCATCTTGACAAATAACCGACACCTGCTGTATTGAAGCACACTAGATAGGTATACATTGTAAAGCACCATAGTTTCACTCTAAAAAAAAAATTAAATAGTGTGAGGTTTTGTAATAGAAATTTAATTTTCATTTTAATACAGTAATTAATGAATATTAGTAGACGACGCGTTACCAAGTCATCTAATACCCAAGAGAAGACACAAACTCGGAGACGGGAACCGTTTCCTGTAGCTAAAAGAGCAAAGTAGCGAACAAATCAATCACTATCCAATCCCCCGTCCCCACCACTGTACTACCTAAATGAAACACCACCAAAGAAGCACCAAATTCACTCCAGTGTACAATTATTGCCGTTAGATCTGGATCAAGATTCGGGCGTCACCAATTTGACGTGAATCGGACGGATTTTATTGTGCATAGGACCGAATTTGATCCGATGGATATCGGAAACACCCCGGTCGTCAATTAAATAGTAAAAAAATATTCAGAGACAAAATTAACGCAACTCCTTTTTGCTCCAGTCTCTCTCTCTCTGCCAGTGTCTACACTTGCACCAGATCCGATCCTATACGTATCTTGTGCCGTTCGATCTGTGTTAAGATTCGCGTCTCCATTAAATAATTATAATTTCATTTTGTTACACGAATCTTGATCTAATTGAATGGATAAAGATACGTCGGATTTGATTAGTCCGATGCCCATTAGAAACATCCTGCTCGTAAAATAAACGCCAAGCCCTTTATTTATCTCTTTCTGCCACTTTCAACCCTTGGATTAGATTCGGTCCAACAAGATTCCTACCGTTAGATTTATGTCAAGATTCACGTTACCATAGATAATTTATAATTTTAAGATTTCACACGAATATTGATGTAATTGGAATGGAATGCAATGGGTTGGACTTGATTTGTTCTGATGCCTATTGGAAGCATCCTGCTCGTAAATTAAACAGTCGAAATATTTCAGAGACAAAATTAACGCTTACTTCTTTTTGCTTCTCTCTCTCTGCCACTGTCTACACTTGTACTCTCTCTCTCTCTCTCTAACCTCCCCCCTTCTCTCCTTTCTCTCTCCTACCTGTCAGCAATAAACCAGCGAAAAGGGTGCGATCAAAGAAGGAAGTAATTTTTCTACTGTAATAGCATAGAAGGATCAAGCGATAAGAGAGAAAGAAATCGCCATACCGTTGCTTTCCTTTCTTCCTCCCCTGTGATGGCGCATTAGGTGTTCGATGAAATGCGGCTGCATCAATTGGTTCAGCTGCGTCGTGTGAACGAGCGAGATCGAATTGCCTGATATTTCATCAGTATGTCTTTTTTTTTTTTTTTGGAATTTTGAAAAACTTGATTTGATAGGTATTGTTTTTTTTTTGTATTTTTTGTATTTTTGTCTTGTTTGACAAATTAGTGAGAAAAATAATTGAGTACTTAGCTTGCTTTATCTGTGTTGGTAGGTGTACAGATATTGATTGAATTTTGTTTTAGAGAGATATACCCACTCTTTGTTACTATTTTCTTGTGTCTTTTCTTAGTGAAGGCAACACTTTTGTTCTTTTCCTCAATTTGTGTATTTGGAAATTTATGGGTTAGGTTTCTACTTTGTTTTGGAGGTTTGGAGGAATCTATTGATTGGGTTGGCATGTATTGAATGATGTTATCATACTTTGATCAAAGCCTACTTCCAGCTTATAATTAAATTTAATATTGATGAAGTTATAATTCTAATTAAAATTTAATTGGGAGAGAAGTAAATCTTTGCTAGTACATACTGAATTTCTTGGAATGAAGGTTAGTTTTCTTAATTAGATACAAAATTAATAAGATTTGATTCAACAGTTTAGTTTGTAGAATTGGTGACTTGTTTCTCTTTCACAATTTCTCCATTTGTTTGGTAGGATTTGTGTTTCTTTGACTTAAAAAATGCTTTTTGTTAGGTTAGCTTCTGTTTTTAATTGCTTGGCTGTTTCAATCATTTGGTGACTTGTAGCTGGTTTTTCCTGTTAGAAAAAAATTATCTAATGGTAACTTAATTCCTAAGAAATTTCTGAAAGTGATTGGGTTTGTTTGTAAATAGTAACTTAGCCTTTCACTTAATTTTGATCACTAATCAAACTGTAAATCAGTGAAAATAACTAGCATATTTCAGAATTAGCCTTTCTAATTTGTTAATTGCACAGATTGTCTAGGAAAGTTTTTTTTTGTTGCTTCACTGAGAAATGGCGGCCTTAACACAGAGCGGGTCAAGGCGAAAGTATTCATGGTGGTGGGACAGCCACATCAGCCCTAAAAACTCCAAATGGCTCAAGGAAAACCTTACCGGTACTTATTCCTTCTAATTTCTTGAGGCTATGGTAATATGCATATTATAGATTGATCCGTGCTATGGATCCATATATCCGTTTTTAAAGTTCAAACAATTGATCTGAACTGTTAAATATGATCTCCATATGAATATTTACTTGGTAACCAAATTTTACATTTTTTAGAATTATTTTACTATTTTTTAGATAGGTAGAAAATCACTTGATGTAAAAATTCTAGACCATTCAAAAGTACTGATTTTCTACCTATCTAAAAATAGTAAAAACAAATATAAAAAATGTAAAATTTAGTCAACAAGCAAATTTTCATATTAAAATCATGTTGGATGGTTTAGATCAACTGTTTGAACTTTGAAAATAGAGACATGAATCCATAGCACGGGTTGTTCCGTAATATGCATATTACCATAGCCTCACTCTTTTATTTTTATTTTATTTTCATTGGTCACTTGTTCTAAGACACAACTACACTACTAGATATGGATTCAAAGATAAAGTCAATGATAAAGATAATAGAGGAAGATGCTGACTCCTTCGCGAAGCGTGCTGAGATGTACTACCGGGCCCGGCCCGAGCTGATGAGTCTTGTTGAAGAGACTTACCGGGCCTACCGGGCCTTGGCAGAGCGGTATGACCATGCCACTGGAGCCCTTCGTCAGGCCCACCGCACCATGGCTGAGGCCTTCCCTGATCAGGTCCCGCTTGATTTCAATGATGATGATGATGATGTCGATGATTATGGTGGCGGTGATGTTGATGATGGTGATGATGTGCCGCATTTTTTTAACCCGGCTGATTTACAGAAGCAGGTTAAAGGTGTGTACCTGTTAATGCCATATGGTGATGTTTCAAATTGCTTTCTTTCTTTCAAGGGATCTGACCAAACAGAACAGGTACAGTGATGTGTTGTACTGGCAATGGTAATAACTTTTAAAAATAGTGTACCCCTCAATTTATATACCAGCATGGACTGGTACATTCAACTTTGGATGGAACTGTACAACAAGTGTCTTTCGGGCCGTACTTGTCAGCCTGAGTAGTTTTGTTTTGTTGATATGAATGTAATCAATAGTTGTGATGTTTCTTCCTTCTTTTCTTCAGATTTTGAGATTCTTCAGAAGGAAATATTGAGGTTGTCACAAGAAAACGAAAATCTCAGGGACCAAATTGAAAAAGGCCACTCAGAAGAGAGGAACTTTAAAGAAACCCTCTCAAAGATGGAAGCTGAAAAGGAGGCTGGTTTGTTACAGAGCAAAGAGTCAAGTGATAGATTAAACAGTCTGAAATCAGAGATATCTCACACTCAAGAAGAATTCAACAAATTGAAGGAAGAGATGCAGTTGAAGCTACAGGGTCTGTCCAGTACTCAAGAGAGGTGTGACATACTGGAGAGGACCAACAATTCTCTCCAGTCTGAAATGGAGAGGTTGAAACTGCGAACCAGAGAGAAGGAAGAAGAGGTGGAGAAGCTTAATATATCTCTCCAGTCTGAGCAGATTCAAAAAATGCAATCTGAAATGGCGCGTTTAGCTCTGGAAAAGAAACTGAAAGAAGCTTATGAAAGGATGAAGGGTCTAACTAAAATGGAGAAGGAAGTGGAGAGGATCAAGGAGGGGAGGAGGAAACTTGAGGACCAAAACCGTCTTGCTAATTCAATTGTTAGTTGTCTCCAGAATGAAATCAAGAGTGGAGGTGAGAGATGGGATGAACTGGAGAAGAGAAACGAATCTTTGAATTTTGAACTGGAGAGTATGAAACAGAGGCATCGGGAATCTGAAGAAAAGGTGACAACATTAGAAGAAGAAATCGAGAGGGTAAAAGAGGAAAACCGAAGTCTCTCTATGAGCTTGAAAGCTGGAGACGAGAAGTACTCTGCACTGGAAAGAATAAACCTTTCTCTGAATATGGAACTGGAGAAGTTGAAACAGAGACAAAGAGAGTGTGAAGAGGAGGTGAAGATGGAAATGGAGAAACTAAATTACTCTTTACAGGAAACCCAGTTACATAAAATGAAATCCGAAATGGCAAATCTGTCCCTCGGAAAGGCACTAGAGGAGTCTCATGAAAGAATAAAAACTTTATCTGAGGAGAATGAGAGGTTGTTGGTTGAAATGGAGAGGGTGAAAGAAGAGCAGAGAGCTCTCAGTTTTAGCCTCAAAACTGGAGAGGAAAGGTACAATTCACTGGAGGGGAGAAACCGATCTTTATCCCTGGAGCTAGAGGACATGAAGAAGAGGAAGCCAGAGGTTGAGAGGATGCGTGCGCATTTGCAAGAAGTGAAGTTACAAAAGGTGCAAGTCGAAATGGAGAAGATTGAATTGGAGAGAGAAATGGAGAGGACAAAAGAGGAGTACACAACAGTCAGTTTAAACTTAGAGGCAAAGGAGAAAGAGTTGAATGAGAAGATAGGAGAATTGGAAAGATTGCAACTGCAGTTACAGGAAATGCACTCGCAGAAAATGCAAGAACAAACAATCCATTTATCAATTGAGAAACAACTAGCAGAAAAGATAGGGGAACTGGAAAGGGTGCAAGTGCAGTTACAGGAAATGCACTTGCAGACAATGCAAGAACAAACAATCCATTTATCAATTGAGAAACAACTTGTGGAAACCCAGGAAAGGTTGAATCGTTTGTATCTTCAGAAAGAGAAATTAGAGACGGAAATGGAGAGGATAAGAGAAGAAAACAAATCCCTAGACGAACAAAACCACCTGGCCAACTCAAGAATTATTCAATTACAAGATGAGATAATTTCTTTGAATGAATTTAAAAGGAGGCTTGAAGGTGAAATCTCTCTCCATTTGGAAGAGAAGAGGCGTGCACAAGAAGAACTTTCTAGAATCAAACATGACAAAAGTGAGCAAGACTCGAGGCACATCTCTCTTACTGATCAAATTCAAATAGTAAGTTCAAATGTCGAATCTCTCCAGGGGCTGGTCGAAGAACTAAAAGATGGCAATTTTGAATTAAAAGAGATAATTAAAAATCATGAGGATGTGAGAACTCTACAGTCTGAGAATCTGAGACAACTGGAGAGGGTGTCTGAAAAAAACTCCCTTCTGGAGAAGTCTCTATTCATTGCGAATGCTGAACTGGAGGGGCTGAGGAGGGAGAAAGAGGAATTGGAGATGTCCAGTGAGAACCTTCATTCGAACATAGAGAAACTTGTTATGAGAAAGAATTTGTTGGAGAACTCTCTGTCCGATGCGAATGCTGAGATCGAGGGGCTTAGAAGGAAGTTGAAAGAACTGAATGCGTCATACCAATTTTTGATGGGTGAGAATGAAAAACTTGAGGCCGAGAAGGGATCTCTTGTCTCTGAGGTAAATGCATCTATCTTGCGTCATACCAGTTTCAGTGCAGTACCAGAACCTACTTTGTTAGTATGGACCCGTACCAATAAGGTTAAATTTTTTACCACATTTGTACTAATTGATAATAAGATTTACCATAAGAAATTACTTGTTTTTTTTTCAGGTACAAAGCTCCAAAGTAATGCTCAGAGACTTGGAGAAGCAGTACCAAGAACTTGAGATCAACCACAGAAATCTACATCAGGACAAAACCCTAATTCTTGATCAAGTCAGGTATCTGCAAAACATGCTAAATAAAGAAAAATTAGAAACTCAAAGTGCCAAAAACCTTTTAGAAGCTGAGCAACAGAGAATCGTAAATGCCCAGAATGAAATTTTCAAATTCCAGAGAGCCCTAAATGAGGCGAATGAAATGATTTCAAAACTGAATTGGGTTAGAAAGGAGAAGGAGAAGTTGCTACAGGGTGTAAGGTCGTTACAGGATGCGCTCAAGCTGGATAAGAAGTACAAGTCTCTTGGTGAGTTACAGGAGGAGATAATCATGCAACTCATATTGCATGAAGTTGGCATGCTGGTCAGCACGGTTTCCGAGGCACAAGATGCAAGACAAAGCCGGCTTGTTGAGAAATCTCTCGTTGTAACACTTCTAGAACACTTTGGTAAAGAAGTTCACGAGCTGAGGGTAGAGAGAGAGAATCTTAAGGAAGAGAATGTGACCAAATCCAAGGAGTTATATGAGTTGAGGGGGGAAGTCGAGTTCCTGGTAAGTCAACTTACAGACTTGCAGGACTCACGTCGGTCTCTTCAGAAAGAGATTGTTACTCTGTTTGAAGAAAATTCTTACCTCTCCCAAAAGCAGAATGCACCGCAAGTCGACTTAAATGAAATTCTAACTGAGTCAATCTCACAAGATATCTTTGGAGTGGTTTTGAAGTCCATTTGTGAAGAGATGTGTGAAGAGAATATTTCACTGAAAAAACGTGGTTTTGAAATTGAGAATTTAATGGGGAAAACCAAGAGTGCAATTTTTGATGCGTCTCTGTTCAAGGAGGAGGTTCTAGAGTTGACGCTGGCTTGCGAGAGCTTTGAGATTAGTGCAATGGTGCAGAGGGAGGTGTTGAAGGAGGAAATTTCTAGAAGGAATTTGTGTGTGCATGAATTGAAAAAGAAATTGAATAAGATTGAGGCTGAGAATCAGAGGCTGAAGGTGGATTTGGATAAAGGTGAAATGATGATTTTGGGCTCGCTCAAAGACGAGGTGGAAGCACTCGAACAGCAGACACTTTCTCTGACGAAGGGTCGGTTGAGGGCTAGTAAGAATAAAAAGGAGGTATACCTTTTGTTCATTTTTTCTTTAATTAATATGTTATTTTAGTATTAATATAAAGTTGTGCACTTTTTTTGTGTGGGAATTAAGCTTTAGTGATGCTTTCCCTGGTTAGATATGCATATTGGTATAATATCGCCGGTTACCTTATTGAGTGAGGCTATGGTACTATGCATAGCACGGATTGGTCCGTACTAGAAATCAATATATATGTTTTCAAATTCAAACAGTCAATCTGAACTGTTCAATGTAATCTCCATATGAAAATGTACTTGCTGACTAAATTTTACATTTTATAGAATTTTTTTACTATTTTTTTAAATAGGTAAAAAATCACTACTTTTGAATGATCCAGAATGTTTAAGTGATTTTCTACCTATCTAAAAAGATAATAAAATAAATTGTAAAAAATGTAAAATTTTATCTACAAGTACATTTTCATATGGATATAATATTGAATAGTTCAGTTCAACTGTTTGGACTTTAAAAACAGAGATATTGATCCATAGTACGAACCAATCCACGCTATGCATACTACCATAGCCTCACTCTACCTTGTTAGTGCAGTAACAAATTTGAGTCTGAAAACCTTTTGTTCCTTTTTTTCTTTAATTAATATGTAATTTTAGCAATTATATGTTCTGATAGGGATTGTGAGTTATTGGCAATTCATATTACTTCTGGTCCGAAATGTAAGAGAATGCATATTATACCTAGTTACCTTATTAGTGCAGTAACAAATTTGAGTTTGAAACCTGAGTCATGCAGGGGACCCACCTGTGCCTGGTACCAACCAGTAAATAACTATACATATCTGTCAAGTAAATGCATCAACTAATTATTTATTTTCTATCAGGAGAAGAAACTGTCTCCATCAAAGCGTGTCAAAAGCCCCCTCAAACCAACCAAAGGAGATCAAGGCAACACTGCAACTTCAGTTACACGTAACCCTGAGTTGCAGCAGCTGCACACAACAATCAAATCCCTCCAGAAGATGGTTACCAGCACAGCACTAGTGTTGGAGCAAGAGCGGGTTGATTTTGCTGCCAGCCTGGCAGATGCGAAGAAGCAAGTTGAGTTGCTAAAAATGAAGGAGATCTCAGATGACGATTTTTCACAAGTTAATTATGAGCAAATGTTGAAAGACATTCAACTTGACCTCGTGCAGAGTTCAAACTCTTCATCCTCATTAAACTCGAGAGGAGGGAGAGATAGAGAGAGAGTGAGAGTGCACTCTTCCCGGCAAAAGAACACGCGTGCTATTACAAGTGGAAGTACCGTAAGTGGGAATTCAGGGAGTTTTAATGCTGAGTCATGGGGACTTGCAGGAGGGGAGAGAGAGAGTAGTGAGAGAAAGAGGCTAAATGTACGCTCTTTGATGCAAAGAGATATAGAGTTGGAGTATCCCGAAATTGACCTGGTTCTAGATAGAGATAGAGATATGAGGGGAAAGAGGCTATCAACTGATCAAATGTCAGAAAAGGAGTTGGGCATTGATAAACAAATGGTACCAAGAAAAGCAAATGTCGGTACAGTTGAGTCGCATCAAGAGTGGAAAACAAATATCATAGAGAGACTCACCTCTGATTCAAAAAGGCTTATCGAACTCCAATCAGGATTAAATGAACTCAAATCCAATATTGGATTATCGGAGGGGAAAAATGGCAAATTTACCAGTCAACAAACGGAAGGCATCACAGTACAATTGAGAGAAGCTGAGGAAACCATTTTGCAATTAATCGAAACCAACAACAAATTGTCGAAAAAGGTTGATGAAATTGATGCTAATTTGGAAGGGGAGAGTGTTACTGATACTTTTTCTAAGAACCAGAGAAAGATTTCGGACCGTGCAAGAAAGGCATCAGAGAAAATCGGACGATTAGAACTGGAGTTACAAAAAGTGCAGCAAATGCTCTTGAAACTCGAGGCAGAAAGTGTAAGTGAAATTACGGGAAGTGTGGTGCCATTGCCAAAGAGATCAAAGGTACTTCTAGTAGAATATCTCTATGGCAGGAAAAAGGATAGCAGCAAACAGAGAAAGAAGCCTCGGTGCGGTTGCATGCGAACCAAAACGCAGGAAGATTAGTTGCATGCATGTTCTTTTGATTGTGCTTATTTGTATGATTAATAGTAGTGAAGATGTAATAATTTTATATGCTAGTTGTTGACTAGATTACTAAGGGATAGATATCTCTTGAATAATAATTTGGAGATAAATGGTGTGTGCTTAGCCTTTTTTTTTATAAGCAAGGTTGTAAATTGGTGGAGATAATGACCCAATGAACTGCTCTAATATATGCTTGTCTTATGTTGTGTTATTTATTCTAAAATTATTCAATTTTGTTTGTTGCTTGCTATAATATTAATAATTAAATATTATGTCGATATAAATATGTACTTTTGAGATCAAATTTTACATTTTTTTTTTAGAATTTTTTATTATTTTCTTAGATAGGTAAAAAATTATTACTTTCAGATGGTCTAGAATTTTTAAATCAAGTCGTTTTTTAATTATCTTTTTCAATTGTAAATAAATCTAAAAATTGTAAGTTTTGGTCAGCAAATATATTTTGAAATGGTGATCATTTTGAATTGTTCTGATCAATTTTTAGCCTTTGAAAATAGAAATTTGAACTGTTCTGACCAATTCTCACACTAACAATGCTGCTGCTTCAATATCAATTTTGTTTACCCTCTAAAGTCTAAACAGTAATTTTGTGGGAGGGGGCTATTTACAAAAACCTCCCATATTTTTGAGATAATTGCAAGCATCAGACTATTTTGAGATAATGTCAATAGTGTCTCCAGTCTCCACTACAAGGTGACTATTTCTATAACTATAAGCATGGTAAGTTTTTCATATTAACATATCATCACTATATTTTTGTCAGATAGTGAGTAAAATCAAACTGTTGCTTCTATTCTCCTGATATGCTAAAAATCAAACTGTTGCTTCTAGTGAGTAAAATCAAACTTTGCATATTAACATATCATCAATATATATGTAGATCATATGAGATTTACTCATACAAGTTATTGTCCATACAAGTGCATATATTTTTCTAACACAAGTACCACCTTACCACAAAAATTGCTTGGATAATTTATCTATTCTTAATCTATTGTTAAAGAACATTCCATATATGAAGAGTCAATATATAAAAGACTAGCAAAAATGACAAAATTAGATCCACTCAACTTTCTCTGATGAAGAGGTGCCCCTAAACAAAAGCTTTTGAATCATTTATATTGAGATCAATAGTTTTACTTTTAGAAAAGTTAATTTTTTTCAACCCCCAATTTTTTTTTAAAGCTTCTATCATAAATTATTTGGCCTCTAAGAAAGAAAGTATTATCTCCAATTCATGTGACTATCCACTTGCATTCCATGAAAAAATAACTTGCAATAAAAGAGTTTTACAAGATAAACTTGCATGCCTGTTCCCACTTGGTACCTGTTAGTTAAAATTTTCAGTGGTCTTTCTAACCATGAGCTGCTACTACAAACCTAAAAAAAAAAATAGAATGATCAACCCCTGCATTACCAAAGCCTAGAATCAATCTCTACCCATAAGAGACCGGACTCTCTCTAAAATCCGGTGGTAATGATAAAATAAACTCGAATGCTCTCCAGAGAGTCCGTCCCGGTGATGTCGGTTACTCCCTGCCAAATTATTACACGGACTCCCTCCGATTACCAAGTCGATACCTCCATGCCGTGCAATAAACCTCGTCAGAATTGCATCACTTACACGTGTTACATCATCTATTTCTTCAAGCTCTCCCTCCTGTCCCGTCTGGTCCCACCAACCCCTCAGAATGTTGCGATTGATGGCTGATATCTCAACAGAGAGGACCGCTGTCATCTTTATCCCGAGTCGATGAAGCGCCACCTCAGCACCGCCGATTCCTGTGAAAAGAGACAGAACCCTAATACCTTTCGGAAATAGTTCCTTCAGAGCAGACAACTGGTAAGCAACCGTATCAACCTGAAAGGAATTCCCCAAAGACCTGTACCGCTCGGTACGGCTGACACCACGGGTATGATCTCGTGGAAAACCTAACAAGAACTCCACCTCGTCAGGCTCGAGCGGCGCAACTCGGTTCTGACCGACCCATATCAAATTCCATTTTTTGCATTCATATAGGACCCACCTTATAACTTCTGGTGGTGGCGGGTCCGGCGATGAAACCAGCCTTGACCGAATCCTCTCTGTCAATTGTGCACTGCCGATGCATGTCTGAAGGCAGTTGAATTGCGTGCGGGTGTCCCATAGGGGCCAGTTGGCACGTGCTGAAGGAAACGCCTCCAAAATGGTCATCGGTGGCGTTGGTTCCAGAGGAAACCGATTTGCAATTGGCATGTTATGGATATAACCCCTCTTTCTATAACAAGCAGAGAAGTACCTGGAGTCTATGTACTCGGGTGGAATGCCATAAAGGAATCGAGAGATGGTTTGCCACACGCCTTTTGGAGTAAGTGCAACATTTTCGTAGAAGAAGTAAGGTGGGCCCTGCGCCTCTTTAGGGATATCCCGGTACAGCTGGCGCATCGGGTCCATGGGAAGACCGAACCCGACCATCGGGCTGGGGAGGTTATTTCGATCTGTTTCGTTGTCCTCTTCTCTGCTGCGTGGGGGCCTACTTGTGGGAGTGGGCCGGCGGTAGGCCCGCTTGACCCGCTCACGCATGTGAGTGCTTCTTCGACTACTGCTTGCGCCATCACATCTTTGTTTTTTGTTGCTATGCACAAACGGGTCGTATTTGTCGCCATCTTTCTTCTGTAAATTCATCCAAATGAGTTTTAACAGAAAGCTATGAGAAATAGAAATTTTTTCAAGGGTAGCTGAAAGACTGTACAAGTTACACTCAGGACTCTTACCGGTATCCAAGTCAATTTATGGTAAATTTCAAGCCAACAAAGTCCAAGGTTAGAAGTTAGAACACAAGAATAAAAGCAGTATCCTGTCAGTAAATATAACCAAAAATCAAGTGGATTTTACTTTTGGTTTGTTTGAAATAATACCACAAGAAAAAGAAATTTGTTTCGAGGTTAGCTGAAAGACTGTACAAGTTACAATCAGCCCCCCTACTGTGAGTCTTTACAGGTATCCAAGTTAATTTATGGTGAATTTTAAACAACCAAAAGGTAGTACCTAGCAGTAACAAGGTCCATGGTTAGGAGTTAAAAACACAAGAATAATAGCAATATCCTGTCAGTAAATATATCCTGAGTTCATCAAATGAATTTCAAGAGAATGCCATAAGAAAAGATTTTTTTTTTTTCAAGGGTAGTTGAAAGACTACAATTTACAATCAGGCCCCTTTTTGTGGATATCTTTTTTTAGAAATAAAATAGTGTTTTCGGCTAGAAAGGGAAGGAATCGAGTTAATTTTATTTCAAAATATAAAATGCTTGCACCGAGGCATTGTTCTGGTGGTACTACTTTTTGAAAATCAACTTGATTCCTTCCCTTTCCAGCAGAAAATAATACTTTATTACCAAATAAAACAAACTCAAGTAAACAATAAGCAAGAAGCATCACGCTAATGATACATAGAAAGAGTATAACCTTTTCTGTATTGGGTGCATCAAATTCCCCAAACCCGCCTTCTTCCTCTGCGGCTTCTGCAGCGCAGATAGAATCGGCCAGCTCATATATGGGCACATCTTCCCCTACAATTACAAATTAAAAAAAAAAAACACATCAATAAAGTGGGCCTCATTCCGACAAGAAAAATATATATTTTTTATTAGAAGAAGTGTACCGCATCTCTCAATTGCTGAAGTGGCCGCTTCCTTACGAAAACCCATCTCTAGTAGGGTTCGGAGTTTCTTGCTAAAACTAGTCTGACCAGACATCTCCAATTCAAAATCCTATTATAAAAAAAATATAAAAAACATAGCGCTCAAGCAATGACTTCATATCAGATGCTTCAGGTGCTAGTACATAAGTGTTAATATATGCTTACACCATAATATTGCATCAGATACTGGTAGAGGTAGAGCACACCAAATTAGAATTAAGAAAAATGTTATTTAATGTATTAGTCTTTTCCAGTATAGACTATACTGGTATCTACAGTGGTTACCATAGTACTGGGTAGTACAGACCCTCCTAATTCCTAACTGTGATGTGCAGTCACTATTTCTTAAGGGAAATTTCATGTATACCCCTCAAAAACCTCGAAATTACATATTCCCCCCCCCCTCTAAAATTCATAATATCATATTTACTCTTCTAAATTTCAAAAACTGACCAATTAGAAGACTAAATATTTCTCTTAAACATACATTTTTCATTTTTTAGTAAAGGATAAAATGGGTTCTTATAAATTATAAATGAGTTTTATTAGAAAAATCAATAAATTAGGCAAATTTTCTAAGTTTCTGAAATTTAGAACAGTAACTATGATATTACGAATTTTAGAGAACGAAATACGTAATTTCGAGCTTTTTGAGGGGTATACATGAAATTCTACCGTACTATAAAGTACAGAAATAAAGTGTCAACTGTCATACCATGTCATCAAAATCATCGAAATCAGAAGAGTCGTCATCTGCCCAGTCATTTTCATCACTTGGTGAGTTTACGCCATTTGTCTCATTTGCTGATGGATTTTCATCAAGCGCCTGCATTGTTTCAGGGAAAGAAATAAGGAAATAATTATCAATTGAAGAGTGAGGCTATGGTAATATGCAAATTACATGGCAGCTGCACTATGAACCAGTGTTGTAATAAACATCTCTTTAGACCGATTAATCAGCCGATTAGTCATTGGCGGTGACCAAACCGTCAAGGATTTTCCCGACTAATCAGCTGATTTTTTTTTCTAATTATTACCGATTATTTCCGATTAATCACTTGGCGGTACCCTATCTATCCGACGAGCACATACCGTTATTTACAACACTGCTATGAACTCATATCCCCATTTTTAAAGTTCAAACAGTTGATCTGAACCTTTTAACATGTTCTTCATAAGAAAATGTACATGTAGACCAAATTTTACATTTTGTACAATTTTGTTTTACTATTTCTTAAGGTAGTTAGAAAATCACTCAAATTGAAATTTCTGGACCATTCAAAGGCAGTGCACAGATTCAGGGACAATCACTTGATTTGAAAATTCTGTAAACTGTGCACTTGATTTTGTAAAATATGTAAAGATAGTCAGAAAATCAAGTGCCTACATTGTTTCAGGTAAGAAATTTTTTTTATTAATTTAAAGTGCACAGTTTACAGATATCCCTATACAAAACTTCAAAGATGCCATGAAAATCCAAAAATTAATGGGAAAGGAGCTGCATGTTCATCATATAACATGCCAAACTATGAAATTACATTCTTTTCTGACTCTTATCTGAACTGAAAAGATAAGGACCTATACCAGTTTACGAACTCCTTTTTAAAACAAATAGTCTGACAAAAATGAATGAGTTAATCTTACAGAGGTTTTACTACAAGATACAACACATATTTAGGGTTTAAGGGTTTTACAGAGGTTAATTGACATATAAACAACACATTTGAGTACTTACAGCATAAGTGAGGAGGAGGTTTAAAAGGGACTCTGAATTCCCATCACCTACAATTAAAAAGCCAATTATATTCTCAATTTAAAAAAAATCAGAAATATAAGATACATTACTATAGGACAGGTATTAGTAACTGGGTGTACTTGTGTTTTACTTATCAGTACTGACACCAACAAAGAAATAAAAGCAGTGTGACAGAATAAATGAACAGCAATGCAAGTAAAAAGAGTAAATAGGACATGTCAGACAAACCTTAATATTCTAATTTTAATTGAATATTAATTCATCTAAGCCCTTCAAATAAAAAGTGACGAATTATGTACTAGCTCACCATTTTCTTTTAATGCTTTGGATACCATCTTCTCTGGAAAACCCATGGCCAGAAACTGAGTCATTAGGTTAGAACTAGAGGCGACATCTTGAACAGACTGAATTAGAAATTCAATTACATAAGTTACTCAATTAACTCAAAACAATAAAGAATATGGTTTAAATGCCTCTTTCATGCCTCAATTGTTCCTCACATTCTTTTCTCCATTTTTAAAGTCCAAACAATCAATCCAAACCGTTTAACATAGATACAAAATCACTGTTTTTTTAATACCAAATGGGCCCTGATCTCCATATTAAAATGTGCTTGGATACCAAATTTTATATTTTTTGGATAATTTTTACTACTTTTTTTACACAGGTACAAAATCGCTATTTTTGGATGGTAGGGTTAAAGTGCCCCAATCATGCCTCACATCCTTATCTCCATTTTAAAACCCCAAATAGTCGATCCAAACCGTTCAACATGATATTCATATTAAAATGTGCTTGTAGATCAATTTTTTAATTTTTTGGAAATTTTTTACTATTTTTTTACATAGTTACAAAATCATTATTTTTTAAAAGATTATGGATCATCCAAAAACAGTAATTTTATACCTATCTAAAAAATTGAGTAAAAAAATTTTAAAAATAATTTAAAATTTGATCTCCAAGCACATTTTAATATTGCAATCAACTTGATTGGTTCGGATCAACTGTTTGAACTTTAAAAATGGAGATAAGAATATGAGGCATGAAAGACATGAGGCACATGAACCCTAGTAAAGTAAGAACAGCATTAATTGGGCTAATAA
Organism: Carex cristatella; assembly: GCA_024447775.1. Taxonomy (NCBI): domain Eukaryota; kingdom Viridiplantae; phylum Streptophyta; class Magnoliopsida; order Poales; family Cyperaceae; genus Carex; species Carex cristatella. The sequence continues at coordinate 9,278,235 of JAJHPF010000001.1, read as the reverse complement.
ATACCCCATTTGAAGGCCCTTCGATCTGAAGCACAGCAGGCTTCTCTTCTTCATCATCATCAGGAACCCATGAGAGATCAACGGAACCATCGCTGTCACTTACCCAATTCTACATCGCACAAAAGTTTACAGTCTCTAATTAGCAAATAATTCAAGATTTCTTCTTTTACAATTCAGTGAAATACCATATCGGAAAGGCAGTGTCGTGGTGCGGCGTACTCGAGCTCTCTTCTCCGGCCACCCCCTTAATTTCCCCACTCAGGCAATGGTTGCAACAGAAGGAGAGAGAGAGAGAGAAAGAGAGAGAGAGGGGGAGGCGGGGCGGGAGGAGAGAGGGAGGGGGAGAGGAAGCGACACGTTTTGCGGTTCTCCACTGGCGACAGAAGGAGAGAGGGGGTTAGAAAGAAAGAAAGACATAACGGGCCGTTGGTTTTGAGGCCTAACGGCCCGTTTCAAATTGACACGAATATTAAAGAAACTGTAAATTGACACGAATTCTGATTAGACGTTTCATTTTTTTAAGCTGACACATATGTTAGCGTTTTGTTTTTTTCTTATACGAGCTCAGATTAAGGTGATTCAAAGTTATATAAAAAACTTAAAATATATTCTACGACTTAAATATTTTGAGTTTGTCTAAAATTATTAAAAAAAAGTGTGCTAAATATTAACTGTTTGGAGTAGTGTTATAAAAAAAATCATTTAAGCTGATTAATTGATCGATTAATCATTAACAGTGATCAAATTATGACAGATTTTTTCAACTAATTAACTGATTATTCTAAATTATTTCTGATTAATCATTTAGAAGTATCATATTCGTTCGCCGAAATGTCGAATACATATCGTTATTTACAACACTAGTTTGAAGATTTTTATTATTTATTAGTTAGATATGAGAATATGTGTGTCATTAATAGAGCTAAAGAGAGTTTATAGTTTGTATTATTTTCTAAATTTTTAGAAAGGTTTTTTAAGAGTCACAAGTTCATTAAGAGATAAAGTAGTGAAAGTAATATTTTATATTTAAATAACTTGTGAGTGAAAAAGTAACGCTATATGAAGTTATGAACAACCAAAATCAGATTGTAAGACAGCTTTTCAAATACTACAAATTTAATGTATTGAATTGAGTTTATTTTCTCTTTGTTCTATTTGAATTGAGTTGATTTCAATAGTATGAAGTATTTATATTCCTCAGTTTGCCTCTCATTTTATTATTGTTGTAATTTCAAATGTGCATCAATTAGAGGAATTGATGAAAAAATTTAGCTCATGGGGAGAAAATAAATAAATTAGATCCGATAAAATGTATTGTTTTATTTATCTATATTTCCCACGAGCTAGTAAAGAAATGGAAAGTGTGGTACAAATAAAATGTTAATTACAATTCATTCAAAGATAAGCAAAGCACAATCGAGGTTTTGTGCTTCTCAATTGTCGACAACATGAAAGGGGAGGGGGGGTTTAGAGAAATAAGGGGTTGTCGGATTTGAGATCTTAACAGCTCGTTTCGAATTGACATGAATATTAAAAAAATATAAATTTTCAAATTACTCGAGAATAATTCGAATTTGATTAAACGGTCATATTGATATGTTTTATCAGTATTTTGGTCGTAACTCGTTCATACAAACTCAGATTAAGTTGATTTGAAGTTCTGTAGAAAGGTTAAAACATGTTCTACAATATTTATGTTTTCAGTTTGCCAAAAATCAAAAGAGTTATGATTGAAATGGTATTCTAAGGAAGTATTATATGTTTGGAGATTTTTATTATTAATTAGTTAGGTGTGAGTTTTTGTGTGTCATTCCTAGAGTTAAAAAAGAGTTTAACAAAATCAAAAGAGTTATGATTAAAATGGTATTGTAAGGAGATATTATCTGTTTGGAGATTTTTATTATTAACAAGTTAGGTGTTAATTTATGCGTGTCATTAACAGAGTCAAAAGAGAATTTATAGTCTTTATTTTTTTATGGGTTTCTAGAAAGGTCTGTAAAGTTATTAAGAGTCTTTTGAGAATAGTGAAGTCGCTAAGTAGTATTAATGTTTAAATAACTTTATGTCCTGAGTTGAATTTATTTTGTGTCCCATGTGAATTGAGTTTATTCTTCTATACAACGCTATCATAATTATTTACAAAAAAACTAAATAAGGTTTTTTCGTTAGCTTATTGGGTATGGGTAAGAATTTTTTTTTTCATTAACTAAACAGGTATGGGTACAGGTAAAGATTATTTAGTACTGGGTAATTATATAAAATAAATTACATATAGATGTATAAATATTATATTCAATTTTAAGTTTCTCTTATCATTATATCAATGTTATTCCATGAGAAAATATATGTATTTTATTGTAATATGAATATTTTATTAAACATATTATTTTTTTTATTTGAATATTTTATTATTTAATTAACGAATTGAATTTTAAATTTGTTAGAAGAGATATTTGTATTTTTTGTTTTTTCTTTATAAAAAAATTATTAGTTAGAATTAATTGAATATTTGTATTTTTTTTTTTATATTAGTAATTGTGATTGTATGACATAATGAGTTTTGATTGTATATTTGTAAAAATAATAAAATAATTATATCAGTATTATTTGTTATTCATTCTCTATCGTTTCATTACCCACTAATTTTAACAGATACGGATAGAGTAGGATAAGACAAATTCTTAACAGATAAGAATACAATATTTATGAGTAAGGTGGTTGTACCGGTCCATGGACCAATATTTTTTTTTCACTCATGCATATCTAATGAAAAGAGACAAAATAATAGTCTATAAGTCACATGTTTTCAGAGTGTGACTTTTTAAGTGATATATTAACATGATCATGTTTCTTTTAATCTCATGTAATATTTGCAAAAGACTAATATTTTCGATATTACATGAGATTCAATCAAATATAATATAACACCATAATTATTTATATACATGTAATAATGTAATAATGTAATAATGTAAATACTGTGTATACACCTTAAACAATAATTATTACTATATATTTATCATCCTGTTGCACATTAATTTCACAGTGTGGCCACAGAAGAACCCAAACTCTGACCAAAACCTGCACAATTGTGGCGGGAACATAATCCGTCTCATTTACAACGGAAAGTTTACGTTATTTAACAGTACTGACATGGCTTTGCTAGGCGGCACCGCAGCACTCATTTAGAGTCACGGACTCACAGTACCAAACCAACTAATAGCATTGCGACACACAATTTCCTGTAAATCACAGTAAAAAATAGAGATCCACCTGTTATCTAGTATAGAAGCAGGAGTCCGTAACAAAAAAAATAGTTTGGGTTTGATTGGGTGGAATAAAAAGTTTATAATTGAAATATAACTCGAAAATAATTCGGTAAAAAAAAAAAAGTCATCTCCAAAACAAAAATATTGCGTTTTTTCTCGCGAATAATTCGTGATTCATATTTTATTCGCGAATAAAACGTATTATGCATTTTTTTTGTTTTATTCGTAGTTCAGTTTGGAAACGTAAAAAAACGAATAAAATGCGAATTATTCACTAATTTATCGAGAATTCGATAACAAAGCCAAGTCTCGAACTCCAAGATTAATTGAAGATATATATAATGAAATTAATTAATTAGTCAGTGCACCAATTCAAACGATGTTTTGAGACCATGATTTAAATTAACGGAAAAACCGATTTAATTAACCGATTTCTATTGAAAAACCGCAAACCAATATTTAAAAAAAAAATTCCGATTTAAGCATGTTCTACTTTTTTTCACTAATGCATATCCAATGAGATAGAGAAAAGTAATAGTCTATAAGTCACATGTTAACATCAATATCATTTTTTTTTTATCTCATGTAATTTTTATAAAAGACCCTAATATTTTAGATATTACATGAGACCCAATCAAATATGGTATACCATAATTATTTATAATATATATGACAATAAAAATATGTATGTATACACCTTAAACAATAATAATAATAATTTTATTACTGTGTTGCATGCACATTTCAGTGTGGCCACAGAAGAACCCAAACTCCGACATTTATCTGTTCAATTGTGGCGGGAACATAATCTGTCTCAATTACAAGAAAAGTTCATGTTTTTTCCCAAATACTGACATGGCTACGCTAGATAGCACTCACAGAGACACAGTGCAAAATTTACCAGTCCTACTGTGCCACGCTATTTCTTGTAAACCACAGCAAAAGTTAAGAGGTCCACCTCCTATATATAGAAGCAGGAGTCCATACTTCACACTCCACTTAATTCTAAGCTGGAGTTTATCTTCTCTGCATTAACGCACCGTTTGGCTTTATATACTATATCTCTGTCCGTTCGTAACATATTAACACGAATCCTACTAAAGTTCCCCATGTAGTCGATCTGGATTAATAAGGGTTATGATCGAAGGTCAAGAGTTAAACTCAAACAGTCAGTTAATGCAGAGTAAAAGGACTCAGTGTAGCTGATGTCGATAATGATTGATAGAGCACCATGCAACTTGGAGATTCTTTAATACGAGTAAACGAAGACTAATTATGTAAATATATATAGTGTTTATATAACCAATTAGGAGGATTGTAGGTGTACTTAATTAGTAATTATATATAGTGTTTATATAACCAATTAGGAGGATTGTAGGTGTACTTTTTTATGCGAGGAGGGTGCAAATGCCTTATTGTTTTCATTTTTATTTTTATTTTAAAATTTAAATAGACGATTCAAATTGTTCAACACGATATCCACATTAAAATGTGCTAGATCAGAATTTACATTTTTTGGAATTTCTATACTATTTTTTTAAGAAAAGAACTTCTATACATTAACAGGTTTTGGAGAAAGTTGCATTTTTAGGCAAAAAACATAGTAAGATTTCATATTTGAGAGATTATTGAAGATGACATTAAATCAAGACATTACATGGTGTATGGAATAGCTTATATGAAATGCACAACAAGTAAAATGACAAAATTCTATGAAAATACGCTAAGTCAGGAAGGCGTGCGGGTTCCCCCTATGCGCATGTGGCATACCCTAGAGGCCGTATGATCTGCAGACTCAATCCGTGAACTGTTCTTCTAAGCCGTTCAATCGATGTATCTCAGTTGCAGATTGAATTTTCGTATGAAGGCTGATTTCTTGACCAACAATGTTGTTTTTAGACAAAGTCTTCTAGAAGCAACGTTATTTTTGAAGTGCTATTTTTAGCCGAAACATGCTAAATCTTGGTTGGACCCAATGTCCCCCATGATCTCAACTACTCTCACTACTCCTTAGAAAAGACTATAAATATTAATCTTGTAATATAATTTAGTGTGCGTGTTTACTTATGATTAAGTCCAAAATGTTAACTAGCAATCATCATTGTTATGCTAGGTTAGGAGTACTAGAGAGAGAGGCATAACTATTAGAAGTTGAGGCAAGGAAGTGTCATTTAAGGATGCAATATTCTTCTATCTTTAAGAGGATTTGTAATCTATGTTATATTTATTGTATTTCTCTTTATTTGTCATGGTCATGAGAAACTAAACCTCTCACCTCTAGGGTGGAGGTTGAACTTGATTTCTTAATAATGAATTGATATTTGTTTATGTTTTGTTTGCGTTGAATTTCTTTTGTAATTTAATCTTTTTATAATACCCATACATACATAGTTTCATCTTCTATATGTCAATGATCCTCTACATACCAATAGGTGCGTAGTCATTTGCATTCTTGTATGAGAAGGATAATACATTGTAAGTATTAACACTTCGACTAATGAGACTTGGCAACAGTTCAAAGACTAGAGTTAGAACCCAAGAAGCCCCCTTGACGGGATAAAGTAAAAAGTATCTTACGCTAAGTTTGGTTCCTCTACGGACATCCTAGACTTAATCGAAACAACATTAAAAATTATTTAGATTAGGTGGGGGATTTGAGATATTTCAACTACATGGTAGTATAAGAAAATAATATAATTCTGTACTTAAAATACTTTAAGTTTGGTAGCCCAAAAACCAATGTAAAGATCAGAAAACCTTTCAAAACACATAACAAACTAATAAGGACACCCTGCGGGTAGTGACACTGTGACAGTATCGCATGCAGGGTACCCTACGGGAAGTCTATACTGCACACGACAGTGACAGTGCCGCATACGGCATAGACAAAAGATGAAAACAGATATCAACATGATTAGGAATGATAGGAAACCTGAACTCTAGATAATCTCTATCTATTCCAGCCGATCACAAAGTAGTGCCACCGTATTAAACTCAAAGTACCCGAATATAACCTACCTATATAGAACTAGTAAAAATTGTTTATAATCTAATACCTTGTCCTTGCTGATCGACACTCCAATTATACTACGCAATAGGAATATGAGCTTGTAATTTGAATCGTAAGTGAAATTAGGGCTAAAAAATATATTAATTTATACAAAAAGTTAGTGTTCCAATTTTGATCATCAATCAGACAATGGGATAATTGAGTGATTAAAATATAGCACGTGTAATAGTTTTAGGTAGGAAAGAGAGAATCATGTATTAATGTGTTCTTCAACTTACCCCTCGATTTGAAAGTTTCTTTTTTATGGGCTCTTAAGTTGAAAAACGCAGTGATATCTACCTTCACTGTCTCAAATCGAGGGGGATAAATTAAAAACACATTATTTATGGGCTTCTCACATCATGTATTAAAATATGAATATCACAATGATTTGAAAGTTTCTTTTCTAATTATTATATACTTCAACACATTATTTATGGGCTCTTAATTTAAGTTTGATGCGGGCCGCTGCAACATTATACCAACCGACAAAGAAATCAACCAAATCACTCCAACAGTAACACTACTAATTAATTATTAATAGATATATTAGCCATATAGGCATGAAGCACGCATTGCTTATTTAAACATAAAAGGTCATACAAGGAAAGAAGTAAAGAAAAATGGCTTCTAATCTGGATGAAAAACTTGGCAATGTTAAATTCATCCAAGCTGAGAGTGTTCAAGCTATTGCATCCAATTTTGGTGCCTTGTCTAATGAGGTACCGAATCGGTACATCATGCCTGAGGTTGAGGCTGATGCAGTTGCTGAAAATGGTTCCTTCAAGCTGCCGGTCATCGACCTTGACAAGCTGCGGGACCCACAGTTCAGTCAGGCAGAGATTGCAAAGCTCGGCTGTGCATGTGGAGAGTGGGGCTTCTTCCAGGTAAGTATTTTTTTTTTTTTTCCAATTGTGTGGATCTATAGTTCTATCTACCTGACAAACATATGTTTTACTATATATATAATTACTCGAATTCGATTTTTTTTCCTTTTTAAGAAATTTGAGAAAAAAAAAATTGGTGACTTTGGCGTTAACTTTCATTTATTTTCATAAACAAATTAATTAAAAGCTAATGAAAAACTAGAGAGAACACTCATTTTGACATTAGGACATCAATCCTTCACCTAAAAGCAGTTATATATTTTGAGGGAGAGAAGATAAAAATTATCTTGTACTCCAGACTCTACAAAAAGAGAAGATATATAAAATTTCTTGTACCAACCTTATACCCCAATATTGATACATGCTGATTATAAAATGGAGAAATAAGTAAACACACATAACATATAAATCTTAAGAAACAAAAACTGAGAAACAATTTAATTAATAACAGAAAAACATAAAGCACATAAAGATTGCTACTTTGCTGGCAGCAACTATATATGCAAATTAACTGGTTTTACTGATTCCAGCTGATAAATCATGGAGTGGATAAAGATCTACTTGAGAGAGTGAAGGTAGATATCACTGCGTTTTTCAACTTACCCCTCGATCAGAAGAAGTCTGTGGCAATGGAATCCAACAGTGCCGAGGGCTTCGGTCGACAGTTAGTTGCATCAGAGGACCAGAAGTTAGAATGGGTTGATATGTTGTACCTCAACACACAACCTGTCAATCAAAGAATGCTTCAATTCTGGCCAACCAGCCCTCTGACTTTTAGGTAATTAACTATTTAATTATCACACACACACACACACACACACACACATATTTATATTGGTATACATTGCTCCTTAATTTGAAAGGAATTTCAAAAAATTATTTAGGGATACGATAAGTGAGTATTCTCTTGAGCTCAACAAAGTGGCCAACGAGCTATTAGAGGCTATGTCAAAAGATCTTGAGGTTGCATCAAATGTGATGCTTAATTTGCTCAAGGGGGAACCACAATTAATGAGGATGAACTACTATCCACCATGCCCGCAACCCGAGAAGGTTTTGGGTGCCTCTGCACACACCGACGGATCGGGTCTAACTCTTCTGCAGCATGTAAATGATGTCGAAGGATTGCAAATAAAGAAGGATAAAATGTGGATCAATGTCAAAAATCTCCCAGGCGCATTTGTCGTCAATATCGGTGATATTCTTGAGGTAGGGTTAATTTAGTTTCTGAATTAAAACAAATTATGTGTATTTGAAAATTTATCGTAAGGGCGTCCTTTTATGGCTTGTTTGTCTATCATGGGATTGCACGGAAAGAAATTTGGCGGAAATAGGAATCCACTTTTGATAATGTATATTAGAATTCTCACCAAGCTAGCTATGCATATTTTTCCTTGAACAGATAGCTAGCAATGGGAAATATCGAAGCATAGAGCACCGGGTAGTGGTAAATACCATGAAGGAGCGTATCACGATAGCAACCTTCCAACTTCCAGACCGCTCAAGCACCGTGGGCCCACTTCCTGAGGTTGTCAAAGGAGACAATGAGAATTACAAGTCACTTCCCTACATGGAATACATTAATGGCTTTTTTTCTAACAAGCTGAAGGGAAGGAGTTACATTGAAAGGCTTAAGAAAAACTAACTAATTTTAAAATGAACATATCCAATCAAAATAAAGAATGGAGAGGATCAATGCATGGGGCAGTACTTGTACTTAGTACTTGTATAGTCTACTACTCCCCAAATCCAGATGATATGCTTGTATGAGAAACTTTTATGTTCTCTCTTATAATATGTCTCTATTGTAACGTACGGACACGATAATATTGTTCTATATTATTGTTTTGAAGGTCGTTGTTTCTGAAAATTTTATTCATGTCCTTAAAAATAAAACGAAATTCCAACATAATATCAGATTTTCAAAATTTCAAAATTTCTAAACATGCCCTTCAAGCAATGGTTGTAACAGAAAAAAAAAGAAAAAGAGAGAGGGAGAGGAAATAACACAAGGTTTTGTGCAACATTGCAATAGAGATAGAGGGGTTAAAGAAATAAATAAGCCGTTGGATTTGAGGTCTTAACAACCCGTTTTGAATGGACATAAATACTAAACAAGTTATAAATTTTCAAATTAATTCGAATTTTGATTAGACGGTTCAGATTTTTAACTGCCACATATGCTTCAGTTGATGTGTCTCAGTATTTCGTCTATAACTCTTTCATATATACGAACAAGGTTTTAGGTGATTTGAAATTCTGTGGAATGATTAAAAAATGTTCTACAATTTTCATATTTTGAGTTTGTTCAAAATCATAACGAGTTGTGGTAAAAGATACATGCTAAGGAAGTGTTATTTCTTTGAATTTTTTTTTGTCATTAATTAATGGTGTGAATTTATTTATATCATTAATAGAGTCAAAAGAGAGTTTGTACTTTGTACTTTTTATAATTTCTGAGAAAGTTTTTTGAGATTCTCAATCTAGAAAGTTATTAGCCTCTCAATCTTTTGAGTGAAAAAGTAAGCTGGGCTATGAACAACCAAAATCAGATTGTGCGACAACTATTAAAAATATTACATATTTTATGTATGGAGTTTATTTTCTCTTTGTCTGTTGTGAGTGAAAAAGCACACCCTTTCGGTGCTGGACTCTAGCATATCCGATTTGTGAAAAATAATTAGTTTACGACAGTTTTTAAGTTGTGCCTCAATTTGTGAAAAGTTGTTGAGATGCCAGTGGCGCAAAGACGTGTGAACTGCTTTGATCTACTGCATGACTGACTCCCACTTGACCTCTGTACAACTCGTTCTATTTCCTCTGTACAACTTAAAGACTGTTTGTTGGATTCGAGGTCTTAACATCCCGTTTCAAATTGACACGAATATTAACTTTTTTTTATGAATTTTCAAATATTTCAAATTAGTTCGATTTTTGACTGGACGGTCAAGATTTTGAACCACAACATAAGCTTTAGATTGTTATATATTTCGGTATTTTGATTATAACTTTTTCATATGAACTCGGATTAAGGCGATTTGAAGTTCTGTGGAAAGTTTAAATATGTTCTACAATTATTATGTTTTGATTTTGTTCAAATATAGAACGAGTTATGATCAAAATGATGTGATAAAGAAGTGCTATTTGTTGGAACATTTTTATTATAAATTAAAAGAGATCGAGTTTGTAATCAAATATTAAAAACGTGTTTTGAAAGTTTCTAGAATATTATTAAGTCTCTTGAAAAATATAATAAAGTAGTAAAAGTAGTATTAATGTTTAGATAACTTATTACAAATTTTATGTATTGAGTTCATGAGTTTATTTACTCTTTAAAGCAATGTTATCAGAATCGAATTGAACTGGTCTGTTTAACCAGAAAAAACCCGGACCAAATCACTTATCTAATTTTATTCGGTTGAAATATGCTTTTGTAGACATGTAGTTGAACCGAAAAAGCCGATTTAATTAACCGATTTTACCGAAAAAACATGAAATAATATTTAGAAAACACCTGACTTAAGCATGTTCTATTTTTTTCCCACTTAGGGCCTGTTCGTTTGTCACGGAATTGTACGGGATGGGATTTGACGGGGTCGGGAACCCACTTTTTTATTTGCGGGAACCCATACTCTTAAATATGTACGGGAATAATTATGGGAATGTACTGAATGAGTGTTCGGTTGTACCGTGAGAATAGTTGTGGAAATTATATTTTCTTTCTAAATTAATAATCATTGTGGTGATCAATACAATATTTCCATTTTACTTAATTATTTAAAATTATACAATTATTTTTATCAATAAAATTATAATAATGCAATTAAATGATAATATTAAATAGATAAAACATTTCTAATACTACTAAAATGGCTACAAATAAAATGAAAATATTTATAAAAAATAAGAAAACAATAATTAAAAACATTTAAAAAATAAAAATTTAAAATAATTTAAAAACATTTTTAAACAAATAGATATTTAAAATATGTAATTACCAAAATAAGAAAACAAATAAATATTTAAAATATGTAATTACAAAATAAAAAAAAAAGAACAAACATTTAAAATATGTAATTAAAAAATAAGAAAACAACAATTAAAAACATTAAAAAATATTTATAAACAAACAATAAAAAATATTTATAAACAAACAAACATTTAAAAGTATGTAATTAAAACAATATATAAACATTGCTTATTAATTATTATTTTATAATATATTTATTTACAAAAAATTATAAATATAAGTGCCAGCTAACTTTTAAAATATGTGCTAGGATATTAAATATAGCAACTAACATTTGGAGCAGATTCAAATACGTGATTAAAAAAGAAACCGTTTGTCCGGATCAAACCATTATTAATCCCACAATGAAAAGTTAGATAGAATGGAGGACGTTATATATAGATCATAGTGAATGCGTTGAAGTTCAAAGTCAGAAAGAGGAAAAAAAAGATTGTTCACGTGGATGAGAGAGAGGAAAGATTTTTTAAAAAGTTGTAGTGTGGGCTCTGTTAGGAGAGAGAAGCAATGGGAAGAAAAAAATGCACTCCAAGCTCCGGATTTTTTAACCAACAAAATACACTGCAAATAGGAATTTGATAGGAATTTTCCATGAAAAAATTTGGACAAAAAAAGACTGTCGAACAGCCCTAGAGGATTTTGATCCTATCCAATCCGAACCCAACAAATTTCCTATAGGAATATGGTATCCGAACAAAGCCTTAGTGCATATCCAGAGAGAAAGTCACATGTTAACATCATGCTTCTTTTTATCTCATATAATTTAAAAGAAAAACCCTAATACTTCAAATACTGCAGGAGACTCAATCAAATATAGTATACGCCATAATTATTTATATACATTCAATAATAATAATGTGTATACACCTTAAACAATATCATTATTTTTATTACTCTGTTGCACATTTTACAGTATTGCCACAGAAGAACCCAAACTCCGGCCAAAACCTGCTCAATGGTGGCGGGAACATAATCCGTTTCATTTACAAGAAACGTTTACGCTATTTCACAATACTGACATGGCTCGGCTACAGAACTCACAGTGTCACAGTACAAAATCAACCATTCTCACTGAGCCACGCTATTTCTTGTAAACCACAGTAAAAGTTAGAGGTCCACGTCCCATTCGGTCAGCATATAGAAGCAGGAGTCCATACTCCATACTCCTCTTCTAGCTAGAATTTATATTCTCTGCAATAACTCACCGTTTGGGTTTAGATTTAATCCGTTTGTTACATATTAACTCTAATCTTAAAGGGACCCGTGCATTACAGGGTAAGGCCGGATTCTAATCGAACGGTCTAAAGTTAATATCAAACGGCGCGGTGATGCAGAGAATTTGGACTAATTGTAGCTGATGTTCGTCAGATCCAGACCAGCTTGAGCTCTTCCTCTTATCCGAAAATCAGAAACAATCCCATCCCTCCATCCAATCATCTATTTCTAAATCAAACCAATCCTCACTGTCCATTACTCTTCACAAATTAAACCAACCCCTTCTCCACCTCGAATTCAGCTTCCTAAAGTAAAGCAAATTTTGAGTTTTTATTGGACCGTCCGATCTTATCTGGCACATATATTAAAGGAACCTTTGCTTTCCTCCTCGGTTTGAATCGACACGGATTCTGATCGGACGGTTAATAAGAAAACACAAAATTTAAGTTCCTTAGGGATCCGTGCTCGTTGATGACGTCAGATCCAGACCAGCTTGAGCTCTTCTTCTTATCCAAAATCAGAAAGAATCTCATCCCTCCATCCAATCTTCTATTTCTGGATCAATCCAATCCCCACCGTCCATTACTCTTCATAAATTAAACCAACCCCTTCTGCCTTCACCTCACTCTTCATTTCTCACTCAAATCCATCAATTCTAGAGAGAAGCAAAAATGTCTCTCTTTTCATCGTTAATTCGTCGCAAAACCGCAATTCGATATCGCTTCCGCGCGAGGTCTCTTTCCTCCTTGGCGGATACCGGGTCGGGTTGTATAGAGAAGATCCTGGTCGCGAACCGGGGCGAGATCGCGTGTCGGATCATGCGAACCGCTAAGAGGCTCGGTGTACGAACAGTGGCTGTCTACAGTGACGCGGATCGCGATGCACTGCATGTGCGGTCGGCTGATGAAGCGGTTCGGGTTGGACCTGCCCCGACCCGATTGAGTTACCTCAATTCCTCGGTCATTGTTGAAGCTGCTCTTCGTACCGGTGCACAGGTTTGTGTTACTTCTATGCTATTGTAAATTCATGAGAATCAGATATATGACCTCTTGCAATTTTTTTTATAGGCTATTCATCCAGGGTACGGTTTTCTCTCGGAGAGTGCTGAATTTGCCCAAATTTGTGAAAACAAAGGACTCAAATTTATCGGACCACCTGCATCTGCAATCAGAGACATGGGCGATAAGAGGTACCATTCTTCCAATTACATATACATATATAAGGATGTAAATATGTACCGTGCTGTGACCAAATTGGGATGTACAGTCACGCTGTGACCACACGTGTCATGTCCAAACGTGACTGGTCATGTTTGTCACGTTTAACCATTCTTCTTGTAATTTAAGTTAGTTTATTCAAAATTCACCATTAGATCCTAATGGCATCACACGTGACTCGTGTAACCACTTGCCGTGCCGTGCCAACTTTTTGAATGATGGTTATGTCACATGAACGGTCACGACATGAGACATGCGAGTCACGACACGTGACTGGCACATGTGTGGCACTGTGATGAAACCGTGCCATGCTGTGACGTACCCAATCACAGTGTGACTTTTTTACATCCCTATACATATATGATACACGGAGGTGCATTATTATATTTTGCATATGTTAGTGCATCGAAGAAAATTATGGGTGCTGCTGGTGTACCATTGGTACCAGGCTACCATGGGGATGAGCAAAATGTGGAGTTTTTAAAGGCTGAGGCAGACAAGATTGGGTATCCTGTTTTGATAAAACCTACTCATGGTGGAGGTGGCAAGGTATGGTAGAGTACATTGCAATACTTATATGTGGTACTGTTATATTGGTAAATTCACCACTTGCTCTACCTATTTGAAATTTCAATTTGGATCAAGATTTTCAGTTTCTCTGGGATTATTTTGCTAGTATGATAACCTACAGCTACTAAAAAGTTGAGGGCTTATTCGGTCAAAATTTGTGCATTGTTTCCAAAATTAACCCCAGTTTTCCCCAAGAAAAAACCTTGGAAGAGCCAATTTAAGTATGCATAAAAAGGCATTAAGAAAATGTGTTTCTTTTTCCTCCAGGGCATGAGAATAGTAGAAAGGCCAGGTGATTTTGTCGAAAATTTGCTCAGTGCACAGCGTGAGGCAGCAGCTTCTTTTGGAGTAAACACAGTTTTGCTTGAGAAGTATATCACTCAACCTCGTCATGTAGAAGTACAGGTGTATATACTATATCATTCCATTTTATAAAAGGAGCATTTTCTTGTCTACCCCTAAAAAATTGAAATTACATATACACCGTGCAAAGTGGGAAGTAGCTCATGTTTTATTGGGGTAAATGTGTGTAATTTCTATGTGCATTCCGGTTATGCATGATAAGTGCTCCTTCTGTAGATGTATGCCTGATACATTGACATTTTACAAGAATAAAGGTGGAACCACCACTTTATTATTGTTTAACCTCCTTTGTACTATTTGTGAATTGAAGGTATTTGGGGACAAGCTTGGGAATGTAATACATCTATATGAGAGAGATTGTAGCTTGCAAAGGAGGCATCAAAAGATAATAGAAGAGGCACCAGCAGTTAAGATCTGCTTCTTTAACTAACCTAATTTTATGACTGCAAATTATTTGTCTTCTGAGCTCATATTTTTTAAAAATCATTCAATGGCTATACAGCCAAATGTCACCGAGGAGTTCCGGGCCCACATAGGTCAAGCTGCTGTCTCGGCCGCAAAGGTAAGATTCTTTTGTAATCTTGAATGAGTGAGGCTTTGGTACTATGCATAGCGTATAATGGTCCATACTACGGATCAATATTTTCATTTTTGAAGTCCAAATAATCGATCTAAACCGTTTAACATGATCTCCATATAAAAATAAACTTGTAGATCAAATTTTATATTTTTTAGAATTTATTTACTATTTTTTTAGATAGTTGGAAAATCACTTGATCTAAATATTTTAGATCATTCAAAAATAGTGATTTTCTACGTATCTGAAAAAATAGTAAAAAAAATCTGAAAGAATTGTAAAATTTAGTCTGCAAATACATTTTCATACGGAGATCTCATTGAATGGTTCATATCAACTATTTGGACTCTGGAAACGAAAATATTGATCCGTAGCACAGACTAATCTGCACCATGCATAGTACCATAGGCTCACTCATCTTGAATTAGTGGTTGATTCATTTGAGGCTTGCTAAGTTATCTCAGCTGTATCAATTGATTTCTCAATTACCTATTATTGAAGGCAGTTGGATACTTCAATGCTGGAACAGTGGAGTTCATAGTAGACACAACTTCTGACAACTTTTATTTCATGGAAATGAATACACGTCTTCAGGTACTGAGGTTTCTTAACTAAAGAAGGATTATAAAATACTGTCATTTGATTTTTAACTTTGTTTTTATTTTTATTATTGAAGGTTGAGCACCCGGTGACAGAGATGGTTGTGGGACAAGATCTCGTCGAGTGGCAAATTCGGGTTGCAAATGGAGAACCATTGCCATTAACCCAAGAGCAAGTCCCCTTAAATGGTAGTACATTCTCTTTTTTGTACCCGGCGCACCAAATTTTCACATTTTTTTTTCTCATCTTTATGTTGGTGTTATGGTGTTTAAATGTAACACTGATCAAAGGTTCAGGCTTGACCTTTGATGTCATATTAAATCTTTCATGATAACTAAGCAGTTATTGTTCTTCTTTTTAAATATTAGGTCATGCTTTTGAAGCACGAATATATGCTGAAAATGTGCCCCGAGGCTTTCTTCCTGCTACTGGTACCCTACACCACTATAGACCAGCTGATGTAAACTCAACAGGTACCAAAGTTTTCTTTGTTTTGTTTTATTAACAGTAGGTACCAGAGAAAAATAAATAAAGGAAATTCTTGATGCATCTTTACTAAAATATGAAATTTTACTTGGGTGATGTCCCCCCACTATTGCTATTAGTAGATGTGCATTTTGTGAATTTTCCATGAGTATACATATTTTTTGGTTATGCAAGGGTATCAATTGGTCAATATCTTAACAAAATAGCTTGTCTATATAACTTCTGTGTATCCAATTGACATTTTGAAATATTTTTCTTTGCTTGTGTGCGGGCATGTGTGATGTGTGCATCAACAGTGAGAGTTGAAACAGGTGTGGAGGAAGGAGATACAGTGTCTGTACACTATGATCCAATGATAGCCAAGCTAGTTGTGTGGGGTCACAGCCGAAGTGCCGCTCTAGTCAAGTTTAAAAGCTGCTTGTCTGATTTCCAGGTATATAATTCTTTTAAGTATCATATTCCTAGTATCTTTAAATGTTGATTTGTTCTTTGTGGTTGTTTTTGTGTTCATGGTTTTGCTATTTATAGTACTAAAACTTGAAACTGTGCTGAGACAAAAATAGAAAAAAAAAAACATTTCATGGTTTTGCTATTTTGCAGATTGCAGGCTTACCGACCAATGTGAGTTTTGTTCGAGATCTTGCTAGTCACTGGGCCTTTGAAAAAGGCCAAGTTGAGACACACTTCATTGAGCACTATAAAGATGACCTTTTAATAGATTCGGCCAGTAAGGCAACTAATGAGGCATTAATTGCTTCAAAGCTTAGTGCAGTGCTAGCTGCGGTGTGCTTATGCCAGAAGGAGCACATTTCTTCTGCGGAAGCCATCCCTTGTATGTTTAATTGCTAATTGAGTGAGGCTATGGTAATATGCATAGCGCACATTGGTATCTACCTTGGATCAATTTTTCCGTTTACAAGGCCCAAATAGTCAATGTGAACCGTTTAACATGATCATCATATTGTAGATCAAATTTTACATTTGTAAGAACTTTTTTACTATTTTTTTAGACAAATAGTTAAAAAATCACTTGATCTAAAGATTCTAGACAATTCGAAAGTAGTTATTTTCATACTATTTTAAATATAGTAAAAAAAATTCTAAAAAATGTAAAATTTAGTCTGCAAGTACATTTTCATATGGAGATCATGTTGAATGGTGCAGATCGAGTGTCTGAACTTAAAAACAAAGATATTGATCACGGACCAATTTGTGCTATGCATAATACCATAGCCTCGCTCTTACTAATTTTGTTATGTCAATATATAATCATACTGCAGAAAATTCGATGTTTTAATCTGTAGATAGTTACCCCCCCTCCCTTCCACCATCTCAGCTATGAGACTTATCTGTAACTGTAACATGTCTAGAACCACTTGCTAGTCATCCCTACATGTTTTCTGATTACTCTTTGGTTTCGTACAGGTAATGATAGGTTGGTCTCTTTGTGGTATGCCAACCCGCCATTCAGAATGCACCACTCTGCCAAAACCATGGTCGAATTTGAATGGGACAAAGATTTTGATGGCTCCTTTGGTGGTAAACTAAAACTTTCCGTCACGCACCAGACTGATGGAGGGTACTTTGTCGAGGTAAATTCTTAAGAGTGAGGCTATCGTACTATGCACAGCGCAGATTGGTCCGTACTATGGATCAATATCGTCAATTTCAAAGTCCAAACTGTCGATATGAACCGTTCAACATGATCTTCATATGAATATGTACTTGCATACTAAATTTCACATTTTTTTAGAATTTCTTTGCTATTTTTTTTTAGATAGGTAGAAAATCACTACTTTTGAATGGTCTAAAATCTTGAGATCAAGTGATTTTCTACCTATCTAAAAAGATAGTAAAAAAATTCTGGAAAAATGTAAAATTTGATCTACCAGTAAATTTTCATATGAAGATCATGTTGAATGTTTCGGATAGGTTGTTTGGACTTTTAAAAATTGAGATATTAATCCATAGTATGGATCAATATGCGCTATGCATAGTATCGTAGCCTCACTCTATTTTTAAATTATATTGTTGTACCACTCAGGTTAGATGCTTGATCTTTACAGAAAAAAAGTTACCTATTGAATGAAATGTGATTCTTCTTTTGAGGGTCAGTATGAGATACCAGTCAGGTCTGTTACTTGTCAGATTCCATTTCTGAAATTAAGATATTAGAAAAGGTTTAGAGCTTTGATGGAATTTTCTTTTGTTGTTGCCAGATGGAAGGCGATAATTCCTCTGGTTTAGAAGTAAAAGTTCTACATAGTGGGAAGAATAAGTTCAGAGTGGAAGCTGGTGGCTTACAAACTGATGTTACCTTAGCACATTTTATCAAGGTACGCCCTTAAGAGCATGATATAATGTATTGCATGTCGCTCTTCTCCTTTAAAAAAATAATAATGAAAATTGTAGAGTACCTCAAAATGCCACCGTGCTTTTCTTCGTCTGCTTGTTTGACACATAATGGAATAGAGAGATAGGAAAGGGAATATGAGAGCCTTGAAAGCTGTGCCATTTGAGAAAGGAGTAGGTCCGATGCCCATTGAATCTACTTTTGGGTCCAATGAGCTCCATAACCATCCGATTCGCTTTAAGATCTGTGTACCTGAAAATTGATGCGAGGCTGCATGACTATTAAAGCGGAGCACATAGATCTTAAAGCGGATCGGACGGTCTTGGAACCCACCGAACCTAAAGTAGGTCCAACCTACTCTGCAGTGGTGCCATTTATGCACTAATCCAATCTTGTTCACTGTTCAGCAGAGAAATAGAAGTGGAATAGAGAATTAGGCCTATTCCAGCCCATTGAGAAGACACTTTTCAACTTTTTCCACTGATCCACAATTCCATTCAATTCCAATCCCATTCATAAACTATTCCAACTCTTTTTTCTAGGGTTATGTAAGATATTCTCAGTTTGCATGGGTACTATTATCTTTTGAGATATTTAAAATCTATTCAGGATGGTTCTACATAAGGACAATCTATCAAGTGCAAAAATACGCTAAATGTAAAGTTTCATGTCAAATTATTGTTCCTGTAATTAATACTATTTATTTTCTATATGTTAATTTAGGACCATAACAAGCACATACATGTATGGCACGGTGACCACCACCACCAATTCAAGCAAACCAAAACCATCAGGCAAGCATCAGATAGCGGGTCCCACTTGAAACCTTCATTTGAGTCATCAACCCATCCGGAAGGGACTGTTTTGGCTCCAATGGCGGGTTTAGTCATAAAAATCTTGGTTGAAAATGGGGCTCGGGTTGAAGAGGGACAACCCATTATGGTACTTGAAGCAATGAAGATGGAGGTACATTCCAATTTTTTTTTCCAAATAATTGAGTGAGGCTATGGTGCTATGCATATCGCGGATTGGTCCGTACTATGGATTAATATCATTGTTTTCAGTTCAACATGATCTCCATATGAAAATGTACTTGCAGACTAAATTTTATATTTTTTTTATATAGGTAGAAAATCACTACTTTTGAAAGGTCTAGAATTTTAAGATCAAGTGATTCTCTACCTATCTAAAAAAAATATAAAATTTAGTCTGCAAGTATATTTTCATATAGAGATCATGTTGAACTGTTCATATCGACTAGTTGGACTTTGAAAACGGAGATATTGATCCATAGTATAGACCAATCCGCGTTATGCATAGTACCATAGCTTCACTCCAAATAATGTCTTTTTGTTCTTGTGATTTCTTATAATTTTGTTTATTTATGTCTATATTTTATTTTTACGTAGCATGTTGTTAAGTCGCCTCGACCAGGAATAGTGGATGGTCTGAGAGTTACTTCTGGACAGCAAGTATTTGACTCGACTGTTCTTTTCAATGTAAAGGTACGTGCATGGGCAGTGCCGATCTGTACCAAACTAAGACTTCATTATATTTTGATATCTTTCAT
Organism: Carex cristatella; assembly: GCA_024447775.1. Classification (NCBI taxonomy): domain Eukaryota; kingdom Viridiplantae; phylum Streptophyta; class Magnoliopsida; order Poales; family Cyperaceae; genus Carex; species Carex cristatella. The sequence goes on along the minus strand of JAJHPF010000001.1, from coordinate 9,258,052 downwards.
CCTGAGAAATTTGCCATTTGTATTAGTTAGAGGCTAAACCATTTTTAGTCTTCATTAGCAGTCAGAGGGGGTGAATAATAAAGGGGGTTTTATATTTTTCTTAAACGGGTTACATATTTTTTTAATAAAAGGTAAAATGGGTACTTTATAAATTTTGAAATGAGTTCTAATAGAAAGTTAATAAATTGGGTAAATTTGTGAGTTTTTATAATTTAGAAGGGTAAATATGATATCATGAATTTTAGAGGGGGGAATATGTAATTTCGAGGTTTTTGAGGGGTCAACAGGAAATCCCACCAATAATAAATGCTCAATTACTTGATATGAAGCATGTTTGGGGCTAATTTGGCTTTATATTGACATTTTGGAAGGATTGTTACCAAACTTAGGTATAGGCCAATAACAAATTAGAATAGATGCCTGTAGCATTCTAAATCTTTCACTATGTTTTGCTTATTTCCCAGGAGAACAACACAAGCTGAGATGGTGCACAAAATACAGCATGGAAGGTTATTATTGTTAATTTTTTCAAATAAAGTTTCACATTTGCTTGGCCTATATATGTACATATTGTCAATTACTAAGTTTCCTAATAATAGTGTGTAGCAAATTTTATTCACAAATGTTGTGGTCAATACCAAGTCGTTCTTTGCAGGGAATATCCCTGTGACATCCACTAATAAAAAAAGAAAAATATGGAAAGCATATAGCCAGGATATGGCTATTAAAATTGAAATATTTATATATATATATATATATATATATATATCACAATCATCTAGATGTCATGCAAGTTTAGAAAATGACATTTTTTTTTAATTTGAATCATTATTTTTGAGAGAGAATCCTGAATTGTTTGTCAGCAATCTACCTTCCGGATGTATATTACATAAATAAATAAATAATTTATTTAATAATGCGTTAGATACTAGTAATATTTCAATTATAGTACAACCCATACACAAACGAAAAGGACTGAGTCATTTACAAATGGGTAAATGGCATGGAAAAATTGTCAAGGGGTTATGTGAGTGTTTCTGCGGCTACAATGCCGACGTTTTACTACTTGAATCGACATAATAAATTTTTAATATGATATTATGTGAGCATATTACTAAAATCGACATAACAAAAATTTAGACGTTACTACAGTAGTAATTAAAAACACCTATAAAGATATGAGTCCGTATCTTCTGAGATATATCTTTTTTTTTTAAAATTGACAGAAGCTGCCAATTGTCTGCATTAAATAAAATGTTCTTACAGAATCTATAAATTAAATTAGCAAGAAATTACAGAAACATAGAGGAATAAAATAAACAGTAAACAAAAAGCATTGGGCCACCTTGTAACAGTGCCATGCATCATGAAGCTGTTACGTGCTCTTCTTCTGTAATTTCTTCTCCACTCAGAGCATATGAATTATCTAGCAGAATTTTACAAATAAATTTCAACATAAATAATCATGTTATGTTTTAAAATTAAAGATAAATAATTATGTGTAATTTTTTTATGCGAGTTTCATATAGACTGTTATTTTTCCATGTAAAAGTTTCAATCATTAAAATTTTAAAAAAGTGTGTAATTTTGTGCCTGCTCCTTATCGAAATCTTATTGGATCCGCCCCTAGCCGCTATTGAAATCTTATTGGATCCGCCAGCCCCTAGCCACAGTATAAAATTGAAAGAATAGTAGCCTATTTAAAGCAAGCTTAATTTGGGCCATGTTACTCTTTGAGTAAAGGTTGATGTCAAACCATCCAACTATTTAATACCTCTAGTATTATCACAAAGAAATTTTCCTATTTGGTTTTCGAACCCACTTCTCACATGGAGATCATTTGCTTTAAATACTAGACCAAAAGTTAGTTCTCGGCTATGTTACTCTTTGACTCGGGTGTTCACTTAGAAACTAGCACACTGCATTTTTTTTAAATTGTTTTACTATCTATTAAGTATTTTATAAAACTAATGTTTTTTAGTGGTCCAGAATTGTCTAAAACCAGTAGCTTTTTAAAATACTTAATAAATAGTTAAAAATTCAAAAAAAATATAAAATTATATCTCAAAGCACATTTTAATATAGAGATCATGTTGAACAGTTTGAATTGACTGTTTGGACTTTAAAAATCACAAAATCGAATGTTGTAATATGTTGTAACTTTCAAATGTTGTAAGTGGATTCCTCCTCTCTCTCTCTATATATATATAGTAGGGATCCACTTAAACCATTTTTTGGTGACACAAAATTACGCCATCTATTTTTAAAGTTCAAACAGTCAATCCAAACTGTTCAACATGTTGGATATATAAAAATGTGTTTGCATATCAAATTTTACATTTTTTTTATTTTCTTACTATTTATTAAGATAGGTACACAAATTCAATGGTCTGAAAACAACGATTTTGTAAAATACTTAATAAATAGTAAAAAAAACTTCAAAAAATTGGTCTCTAAGTATATTGTAATATGGAGATCATGTTGAATAGTTTGGATCGACAGTTTGGACTTTGAAAACTTTAAAAATTGATGGTGTAAGAGATAGAGAGGGGGTGTTGGCTAATAGTGAAAAAAGACAGTTATTGAAAACAACGATTTTAAAAATGGCTTAGTAAATAGTAAACAAAATTAAAAAAATGTAAAGTTTAGTCTTCAAGCACATTTTATTATAGATTGAATATTGAACGGTTTGAATCTACCGTTTGAACTTTGAAAATGTAAAAACCGAAGCGTTTGTTCCACGGTACACATACACATATATATTGCATTTACATGCATCACTGATAAAGTAGATGATAACTGATATATCATTTCCATTGATGCCGGAAAAATGTTTCCAGTACTCAACATTTTCAGGTTCGAATGGCTAGCACTACACAAATGTTGTTTGGCATACAAATATTTATATATCATGCATGAAAAATTGAAGTTCATTTTATAATATTTAGCTATATCATAAAATATCTGATGCTTTGATTGAGATAATAATATATAATTCTAATATCGTTTATGTTATCAGGCAATTGACGAGCTGTTCCTTCAAGGAGAAGATTAGAAGATTCTTGAAGGGGTAATTGATAATAAAAAAAAATACATCAATTGCAAGTCAGTGACATGTTATGCAAATTCATGTGGCCATGTATGAGAAGATCCATTGCGTTTTCATTTTATTTCATTTTTTATGCCTGCGGAACAATATTTAAAACCTTATTGGTATCAATTAATTGCATATACAGGCACAAAATGTACATTGGATAGGAGTCATATATAGGCACTAAATTGCATATATAGCTAGGCACTAAATGTACATGAATTGCATGAACAGGTACTAAATGATGATCTATACATGTCCCCAAATACTCACCATATTGAGTTTGACCTATATATCTTTGGTACTTGCATGGATAACTTTTTTCCATGCGTTATTGTTTAAATGCTTTCACAGAGTATAACTTTTTCCCTTATGTTGTATGGATACGGGCACGGGTATCGTATCGGATACGATATGGGTACGGTGATACGGCAATTTTGAAAAATTTAAGATACGATATGCCTATTATATATAAGTTTCACAAATTAATTCAGTGACTCCATATGTGACACTTGTATTTAATTTGAGTGGCCCATTGTCACAGAAATTCAACGGTTGTATTTAATTCAGCAATGGAACACCTAAATTAAGGGCCATATCGGGCTTGTATCCGTATTTGACACCTGTCCGACATGAGTACGGAGCCTTCTATGAAGTATTATGTTGAGTAACATAGCTTTTTTTCAAAGAGAGTTTTGACGTAAGATATAAAAATTGTGAAAATTGTCATTCAACGCAGAGTATAAGTGAATTAGAGAATTGGGCCTATTCCAGCCCATTAAGAAGGCATATTACCCCTTTTCACTGATCCACAATTCCATTCAACTTCTATCCCATTCATAAACTATTCCGACTTTTTTTCACATATGTTGTGGCCTTAAGACTTTCAATGGTCAATGTACCTGTGATATTATTAAAAAATATATATATGGAAAGGATGTAGCCAGGATATGGCTATTAAAATTGAAGTGCGTATATATCACAATCAGCTAGATGTCATGCAAATTCAAAGGATGTGGTGTGCAAGTTTAGAAAATAGCCTTAATTAGCTGTACAAAACATGCTATTGTTGATTGTGATTCATCAAGATAATGACATTTTTTAAGTATGAATAAGTATATTTGAGAGATAAAAAAAAACTATGTATTTTATACAAGAATAGGATAATATTAAATACTAGTAATAATTCAATCATAGTACAACCCATGTACATAACAAAAAAAATATGAAATGGGTAAATAGCATGGAAAATTGTCTATGGTTAATTATGCGAGTCATCATTTTTTTTTATGAAGTTAATAAATAAATTAAATGCATCACATAGTAAATTATAAATTAGTAGACATAGCATGAATACTGACATTTAAAAAAAAATTACAATCTACTATTTCATGTATTTATTTTATTTAATTTTTAATTCCATATAAAAGTCGGTCCGAGTCATGACTCAAAAAGTTATGTCAACACATTCTTTTGTTCTCATCATCATCTTGAAAGTGAAATTTAATAGGAAATAAAATTCGTTACGTATGAATGGAAATTATTCTCCTTTTCTTTCTATGATTAGATGGCATCTATGAAAATTATGTATAAAGCAACCATATTAATTTTAGTAAATATCTTTTTCAATAAAGTAGGAAAAGTGTTCAACGACATATTTTGGTAAAGCATCAAAAGGGAATTGTTATATTAATGGGACGTGATAAACGATTGTGCTTAACATGAAAATTAACTGTTTATTTCTTTCAAAAATAAAAATAAAATGAATTGTCTATGATATGCTCCAAAGGAAGATAATTTTTATATTTATGAGAAAACGACATAATGAATGTACAAAAAGTAACACATTAAAAAAAAAGTGAACTTATGTCAAGCTATCTTATTACATAAAACATTATTTTATAAAATATCACAATCATTGACACTACTGACCACTACTTTTTCTTTAAAGGAAATATGGAAAAAAAAAAATCTAGCATCATTTCCAGCATAAAAAAAGTTTCCTTGCTACTCGGCAAAATTATTACTGTGGTTCCATTCGGCAACATGGATTAATGAAGGATGAATTAAGAACTTAAAAGAGGAGACAAATTTGGGTCTGATGCCCATCGGACTCAAATTTGAGTTCGATGGATTCCGTAACCGTCCGATCCACTTTAAGATCCATGCACACAGATATTTAAGTGAAGCACACGGATATTAAAGCAATACACAGAGATTTTAAAGAGGATCGGACGGTTATGGAACCCATTTAAGTCTGATGAGTATCGGACCCAAGCTGCTCTCCTTAAAGAGTGCTAAGGGATTCGCGTTCGATAAATAATAAGGATTAAGATTGTAGTGCCTTACTATAGCATGCTTCTCTCTATTAAAGCTCCTTGTAGACCAGATATTTTACTCTGATAGAGAAGATAGAAAGTACTAAAATTAAAGGGATGGGAAGTTACTCTCCAAGGATGGCCGGTTGCAGTTAATAAACTCGGTACTATGTAATGTGTCTATGTATCTGATGACATGCTTTGTGTTGCCAAAATAGGTGATAAAACGGATCAAAAGCGTTTGTAGGAACTTCTTTTGAGGAGAAAACGCAAGGTAATGGAAGAAAGGCGCTACTGATTAATTGGGAAATAGTATGTACCCAAAAAAATTTGGTGGAATGGGGTTAGATCCTAACTTGCAGCTATGAAATGATTCAATTCTTCTTCGATGATGGTTGAAGACAACTCAGCCGGCCGGGTTCCTTATAGTGCTTATTTTATATAAACCGTAATTGATTATATTATACTAGAAATTGTGTTTTGTCCGAAAAAAACTTTACACAAATTTTATGTTGAGTTAGGTTTAAAATGTTCAATTTGTGTTGATATTTCTACAACAAATTTAGGACTGGATAAACTTAAATAATCCCATAAATTTCAACTAATTATGCAAATTTAACACAAATAAGATGATTTAGACAGATTTGACTAAGACTTTGTACTTTGAACAAAAAATCACCCAATAGACTAAAAAAAGGACATTTTGTATGACAATTGCGGTACCAACATTGACTTTCGTTTGTGAAAAAAAGAGTCAATTTTGGAAGCATTCAAATTTCAGAATTCAAACTTAAGTGGACCCCCGTTCATTAATTAGCGATTTCTTTCAAAGTTTTTAAACTATCTTTAGGTGAATTTTGCTCGACAAAAATTGCTAAACTTGTTACGGTTTCTGCTTGAGAAATATGTTTTTTTTTTTAAATTATATATTGATACTTTCTATCTTCATGTTGTTTGTTATTTTATTTCTAAATTATGTATTGTTATCTTTTATTTTAATTAAGTTGTCATTTACTTTATTTTTAAATTATGTGCGGATACTTTTAAATTTAATTAGAATTCCAATTTTTGTTCACATTGTCTAATCGTTATATTTAATTCAGTGTACTAAATAGCTAGCTATAGCTGAGCTATAGTTTTTTTTGGACTATAAATGCTAAGCAATGAGATTAAAATGCGCTAATTCATGTACGATTGCTATAGCTGCAATAGCTGACCGCTATTACCGCTATATTACATGAGTTTTATTTTTGCAATTTACATGGGTTTCTGTGCTTCTGTTTCTATTTCTGATGATACATGGTCTGTTATGATAAGTATGCTAAATCGAACTATGTGTTTAATTATTTCGTATTTGTAATTTAGTCTCTCATTCTACATTGAAAAAATATAATAATATTAATTCTTCCATTTGGTTGCTCTTCGTCTAGTATTAACTTGTAAAATTATCGTTGTTCATTATATTGAAAGTTGATTTTTATTATTATAATATATAAAATGTTCAAATAAGTATATCATTTCACTTGTAAAATTAATTGCTCTTCATCTATTTAATATGTAATACTATAAAATATGAACTATTAAATAATGTTACCTTGTAGATCCTTTTTTTTATTTGTATGATTGAAAAAAGTATAGATTTATATTAATTGTCATTTAGTTGTTATTTCAATTTTACAATATTGATCATGTGATAATTAGTAGAAAACGCTATGTACAATAGCTTCTGCTATAGCTACGCTATTCGTAATAGTTATTTTTTTTTTATCTCCATGCTATACCGCTATAATCGCTATTTAGAACCTTGATTTAATTAGATATTATATTTTTAATTTAACTCTAATCAGTATATGAGTATGAAAGGGAAATAAAATTGTGCTATTGTTAATCAATGACATTTGGTTAACATAATATTTTCTGCTAACAAGAAGTATTATGCTATAAATTGTGCAAGAGAAAGGAAAGGATGCATTATTGAGCCCAAAAAAAAAAAAGACATCACATGAATGTGGCCCTCACTGTTTCTTTGTAATCATTTCATATGCTCATGGTTGAATATCTTTCCTTATTCATGCCCTTTATATATTTTAAGTTTACTTGATTCATGCCTTTGAATATCTTGCTTGATTCATGCAAGCCTTTGCTAAAAAAAAGAAGAAGAAGACTTAAAGCCATAATTTTCAACCAAACAAGAAATACTTTAATCCACATTTTTAACTTTAAACGTCAACTAAACATGAATAACTTAAACTGACTTAAATTAAAATAGTTAATTTAGACCTTAACCAAACACCACCATACAAAATAAATTGTCTATACTTTGTCCTAGAATTTAATCATGTAAATTCAAACTTCTCAATGCTATTCCTCTATGTTTCTTCTGCAATTCAGTTATCATCAAGATTAGAACTTTTTTTTTATTTTAACAAAAGATATCAAAAGTGATAAATTAAATGAATAATTAGTGATGGTATCCTTTCATCCACATGGTAGGTTCCACGTATTAATATCTATATCATGAGGAATTAGTTATCTAATTTTTTATGTTTTGTCATATACTCTTTTTAGCCATCAAATATTAGTTTTCTATCAAATTATTGTAATTTATTGTATCGTGCAAACAAGGAAGAACTTCCTCACAAATAATATAATTTATTAGGACGTTTATATATTGACCCATGTAAATTTTATTAATTATTTAAAAAAGACATTGTAACATGATTCTAATTTTTAAGATGTGTGTGTCCGATTTCAAATTTTAAATCAAATTATATTAGTTTTTAAAATGTTCGCCACGTCTTTACAGCAAAGCTAGAAAATTTTAAATAGATATCAAAGACCATATCAATAAGTTTTAATTTCCCTTTTTTTATATATAGAAACAGAAACTATATGAAATTTAATAAATGTTTATAACTAATTTCTGTCAAATGTAAACATAAATTTGCATCATTCTTGCACAAAAAAAGGGAGAAATCAACGATTTTGGAATCAATAATAGACAAGTACACGTGCTTATAGGGATCTAGATACGTGCCGAGTCATGACTAACTTAAAATTTTACGGGTTGTGTCGTGTCGTGATTAAATTCTTAATGATGGTCATCGTACATAAATAGTCACGACACTAATTTTTACGTGTTGTGTCTAGTTGTGTTGTGTTGTGTTGTGTCGTGTCATCTCGTGATCAAATTATTGAATGGCCATGACTGTAAGTGACATGTTCAAACGTGACTGGCTACATTTGTCATATTTGTCTTTAAATTTATAGTCAATATTTTTATGAGAGCACATTTTTCCCCTTCCACTAACTCAAATTTAAAATTGTAACCATCTCAATAGAATTTAGGCACAAACTAATTAATTTGAAAAAAAATGCTAACTAAAATTGAATGGAGTGTTATGTAAATTTTGATGTGGTTTTTTTCCTTCCACTAACTCAAATTTAAAAATTCAAACCATCTCCATCAGAATTTAGACTAAAACGAATTAATTTGAAAATTCTACTAACTCAAATTCAATGGGATGTCAGGTCAATTTTCATGTGATTATACACTTTTTCTTTTTTCCTTTAATTTTAGAGTCAATTTTGTTATAAAGAGCACTTTGTTCCTTCCACTTGGTGGGTCCCGGATTCTCTTAGATAATTTTAATTTTGAATTTGAAATTCGGACCCTTAAAATGCAACAAAACAATTTGTACCCTTAGAATGCAACACACATACACACATAAAAAATATTATAAAAAAATCAACGGTTGAATAGTTAGAGTTGGTACAAGTTCTCAAATTTCATAATCTGTGAGACTGTGACAGTGCTGCTACCAACTAACCATTCATTCTAAGTTTCTCATTTCTACTAGAAAATAAATATTGACTTGACCACCAGGCAGACTTGACTGCATTAACTTCAGCGCCGCCAGTCAAATTTTGTATCTCTGTTTTCCCATTGAATTATTGTGTTTGGATAGATTTCAAAACAACAACAAAAAAATGTTTGCATCAAATATGAGTTACTGAGAATAACTAGAATAGCAAGTTATTCAAAATAACTGCTGTTTGGAATAGCAATGTGCATCAAAATGATATTTTTGCTATTCGAAATAGCGAGAATAGCTGCTATTTTCTATTTATTGGAAATGTTAGAATAGCTACTATTTGAAAGTGTGAATAGAGAAAAAAAAATGTTTATTACCGTCAATATAGTTCCGAAATGATAAAATTAACATCATTTATTTTATCTCTACGTCGTAACAATTCAGTTGAGACCCAACTTATCTATCTTTTATCTTAATAAGCACATTGTTAACACTATTATTTATCAGTTACAGCTATTCACTATTCCAAATATACAATCCAAATAACATTTTTACTATTCCGAATAGCATCATTTTCACACTATTATGAAAATCAATATTTTTTTACTATTTTTATCTACTATTCTAAAGAGAGAGAACCGCCGATTCAATGTGGCGTGCTTAAATATAAATAGCATTCCATATTAGTACTTATTTTTTAGTTAGTGCTAACTCAAGCCTATCCAAACAAACGGCCATTCCTTCATGTATTCAGTTTCATCTCCCTTTTTCTCAGTTGGAGCAGGATATCTGACGAATATATGACCAAATTCGATCATATGTCTAGTCTGAATTATTCAATTTGTATTGAGATTCGTGTGAGAAATTAAAATTATAAACTGTTTGTCAATCTAAACAGGACATACAAATTTAATCAAATTATCTAAATCAAGCATCAGACTGAATTTGATCTGATAGATGCTCATCAGATCACTTCGCTCCCGTCTTAATATGAATTCGTATTTAAATATTATTTTAGATCGGATTCCTGAGGAATGCTTTAGTTTAACAAGTTTTATGTTGTTCTAAAATATCAAGCAAAAAAAAAAATGAAAATTTATTACTTCAACAAAAATATAAAACGGTCCAATTTATTACTTCTACCCATAAAATGCAAGACACAAAAATTATTTTGTATTCTTTGCTGGTTTGCGCAAATTGCAGCCTAATTTGTGCACCAGTCTAATTTGATGCACAAACCCAGCTTGCATAGTGAAGTGAAATTTGAAAATTTCAATAGTAAAATGAGAATTTTGAAATTTTAGGATGGTAACTAAAAAAAATTCAGTTTGAAATCCAATTCAGTTTAAAATTGATTCGGATTCGAACTCAAACTGAATTAAGTTTAATTCAGTTTGATTCAGTTTAATTCGTTTGCTGCCCTAATCTGAGCTACCCACCTAACCATTCAAATTCTTATTCCTACTAGAAAATAAATATTGACTTAGACCGCATTCTAACTTCAGCGTCGCCAGTCAAATAAAATCAAATTTTTATATCTCTACATTCAACATAATTGAGTTTGAATGCTAATATTATTACATGTGTTATTAATACATGTGTTATTGAGTTTCATTATATTTTCAGTTGGCATGTCTGTGTCAGGTGCAAAAATGGCGTCCAGGCTGATTTTTTTTTTTTTTTTTTATATTTTTGGTAGAGATCTCTGTTTTGATTACAGTGTTTTAAAATTTGGTCTATTCGGCCGAATATTCGTATTCGGTTGGAATCCGCATAGAAAATAAGTATTCGGTCCAATATTCAGTTTTGAATATTCGGCCACATATTCGGCCGAATATTTAGTATTCGGTTCCGCATATTCGGCCGTATATATGCATATTTGGCAGCATATTCGGCATCTGATGTAAAATATTAGATACTTTATTAATTTACGTACAAATTAATATGAATTCTCATTTTAAAATCCGCATATATAAATCCGAATAAAAATCCACATATGCGGCCGCATACCGTATATGCGGTATTCGGTGGTCTTCCGAATACTGAATAAGAACTGAATTTCAAAACATTAGTTTTGAATGACGTCCAATCTGAACGTCATACCGGATATATGCGTTTCTATTTTTCAAAATTTCTCAAAATCTTACCTATTTTTAATTGTCTTTTCTTTTATTTACCATTAATAAAAGTTTCGGATGAATATCTGATCAAATTCATTCAAATGTTCAATCTGAGTCATTCAATTTCTATCGAGATCCGTGTGAAAAATTTAAATTATAAACAGAGTACATCTGAGTCATTCAATTTGTCATAAATATATATTGCAAATGCTAACGAACGTGTCCAACATGTCACTATAAATTTTTTTTTTTTATTTTTTTTTATTTTTTTTTATTTTTTATCTTGCCTCTGCTTAGGCACAATAAAATCAGTATCAATTAATTAGACAGAAAATATAATATTAATAAGTATATAACTAAGAGCAAAAGTGTTTAAAAAAAATATAATATTAATCTTCAAGTAAATTTTCATATAAAGATTATATTAAGCAGTTTGAATTGACTGTTTAATATTTAAAAATCAATTTATAAACATAACAGGGAGCAACAAGTAATATGAATATCAACATAGGGTGTAACTGCATTTAATCACATTAAACGGTTAATTTATCATTTAATAGAGGTTATAAATAGAACAATTAGGTGGGAGACAAAATTGTCATTGTTCCTGAATAGTAGGAACTCATTCAATGGTTGTTAATACAAAAAAAGACATCCGTACATTTTTTTAATTTAAATTTATAACAGTTTTAGATATCATTTTATTTATTATTTTGACTAATAAGATTTGATACCGTGGATAAACCAAAACCGAGGTAGGAATTTTTCTTCATGTATATAATTATTTATTTATAGCTTGGACTTTTTTTTTTAAGTTCAATTGTAATTACAGGTTTTTGAATTTTGCACCTGTCAACAAAAAAAATATTATATTTCAATCTAAATGTTTTCAACGGCTTTCAAAATTTATTAAATAGTCATCAAACAATAAATCCAAATTGCTTAAACCAATATATTTTACTAGTGATGCACGTACATGCATAATTTATAATTTTTTGAATTCATTTAGTAACTTATATAAGATTCTTTTAAATAGAACTAATTTTTGTAATTTTAATGAAACATACACAAACAATTGGGTTTTATAAAAAAAATAGTTCCATCGATTTCACAAAGCAGGTAGATTTTTTTTTTTCTCTCTAATCGGTGGAGCTAATTTTTTTTTAAATCCAACTGCTTTGTGCTTCTTTTGTTAAAAATCATTTTAAATTAGTTGTATTTAAAAAATTCTTAAGTTTTATATTAAGTGGTATTTTTTTTCTTAAGTTAATTGTAATGAATTTATTCTTTTTATCATTTTTCCATAGCTTGACAAATGACTTCAGAGATTTATAAATTTTTGTATATAATAAAATGAATGGTAAATCATTTTAAATTCGTTATTTTAATCTTATAAAATAAAATTTGAAATTAAAACTCAAAACATTCCTTAAGCTTGTCAAAATTTTTCTCCATATCTACAGCACTACCGAATATCTTTGGTAAATGGAATATTTACATAAAAAAGAAAAAAAAAAGAACATAATACTTTTTGAAAAGGGTAACAAAAGTATGTATAAAAAATGCAAACAGAAAAAAGGAGCTTTTAAAAGCAGAGGTGCTTTCTTGAGCTTTGACAAACTTAACCAACCAAAAAATTACCCGGCCCCCTTTGTCGTTTTATGTTTTTAACAGCATAGTTTTAACTTCATGCAGCGCATAAATGGTATACAACACTGTTTTGATTCTACAGTCCGTGTACTGCATCAATATAAAACTTCTCTGTTGATATCTTTTCCCACTTGTCAGACGCATATCGTAGCGCCAATCATACTTGAATTGCAATTTTTGGAAAATTCCGATTTAACAAGATTCCTCTCTGTATTATACGGCCCCACTTGTCAGAGACACATCGTAGCGCTAAGTCACGCTTGAATTGCAACAACTTCCTCTCTGACTTATGCGGCCCCACTCGTCAGTGACATATCCGATTTAACAACATTCCTCACTGAAATACCAGGCCCCACTTGCCAGAGACACATCATAGCGCAAGTCGCCCTTGAACTGCGTTTCTTGGTCAATCCATCTGAATTTATTCGACCCCACTTGTCACCGAGACATCATAGCGCAAGTCGGCAGTCGCGCTTGAATTGCGATTTTTGGTCAATCAATCTGAATTACCCGGGGCCACTCGTCAGTGACACATCACAGAACAAGTCGCAGTTGAATTGCGATTTTTGGAAATTTCTCATTTAAAAAACATTCCTCTCGCGAATTTTTTAGGTGATACCAATTCCACTCTCTCTCTCTCTCTCTACTTCCTCTCCTCTTCTTTCAACCTTTCAACGCCTTCGATTTAGATTCAGCTCAAAAAGCGCCACGCTTTTGCGTGGGCAAAGATTCGACCATGGCGGATAGCAGCGGCGGCGGCGGCGCCTCTAAACTGAGGCAATCAAGGAGTTTCGACGGGAACGATGCCTATATCAGAGCAGATAAGATCGATCTAAAGACTTTAGATATACAGCTCGAGAAGCACTACACGAAAGGATGGACGAAGGATAAAGCTGCGAGTGGAGGAGGCGCACCGCAAGGTCCGAGAGAAGATTGGGAAATCGATCCGTTAAAGCTCGAAATCCGATATGTGATCGCACATGGCACCTATGGTACAGTCTATCGTGGCACCTACGATGGCCAAGATGTAGCAGGTATTCGATTCAATTCAATACAATCTCGTTTTGTTCAATTTTATGAAATTTGTGGTTGTTAAATCTCTATCGATACTTAGAATTATCTATTTGGAAGTTTGCATGAAAGGAATTGGGTTTGAAATTTCATAGGTCCATATGTGAGATGTGCTCCTATTGCATGAGTAAAAAGGTTCAATTTTACTGATAGTGACAAAAGGTTCAAGTTTCACCAGGCTACATAAGGCTCAGTTTTACTGATAGTGATATTTAACGGGGCCGTTTATGCTTATATGGAAATTTGTAGAGAGTTTTTACTTTAATTGAAAGTGCCTAATTTTGGCATGCAAGACCTAATTTAATTTACCTTTCCGGTTTTCAAATTTTTATATTTTTCAGTAATATAAAGATCAATACTATTAAAGTTCCCCTTTTGGATGTGTTAATGAATGTTGTGGGAAATGGCTGAAAGTTACTGACTATTAAATGTGTGAAATGCTTGATTAAGGTGATATGGGGATAACCGAACATTTAATTAGAATAATGAACAAAACCTAATTTTGGCATCTACCTTCCGTAAAATTAAATGTTTAATTATTCACAAAATTTCTTGCCAATAGAAGTGTTTTATGTCTAAATAAGTAAATATATATTTCAGTGGTAAAAAATTCTTTTATAAATTTGATATTTCTTCAATTATTTTGAAACGTTATTTTCATATGAAAGAGCATCATGTGGAAATTGCAGTTTTGGTATATTATTAAATAAGTGATCATATTGGTATATTATTAAAATTCCTTTATTTTGTTATGCTACCAATATCTACCAAATAATTCTTACTAACTTAGTTCCGTAATTAAGAATTGTCGTCCCTAGGAAATACTAAAATGTTACGAGCATAAGAAAATGACAGTACTCCTTGTAGCAATTGACAATGGAAACTAATGTTTTTTTTTTTTCATTATTTGTATAAGGATTGCTAAACATATGGTTTTGACATGTGACGCAGTTAAAATATTAGACTGGGGAGAAGATGGTTATGCAACAGAGGCTGAAACTGTAGCACTTCGCGCATCTTTCAAGCAAGAGGTTGCTGTGTGGCACAAGCTCGACCATCCAAATGTCACCAAGGCATGTATCTCTGTTTTCTTTCTGATTGCATTTTTTCCTTATACCCAAAATACCCCCTCCAGTTTCATTAATGGAACCAAAGCAACTCCTCTTTGTTCTCTTTTGTTGAGGACAAACTAGGGAAAGGGTGATAATTGAGATATTTTGAATGAGAGCAGGGTTAAAACGCCCCATTGTTTTTGTGCCCCAATCATATCTCTATTTCCAAAGTCCAAAAAGTCGATCTCAACCGCTCAACATGATCTCCATATAAAAATCTGTTTGGAGACCATATTTAATATTTTTTGGAAATTTCTTACTGTTTTTTTGTACCCTACTCTTTGAATAAAATGGGGGATAGGATAGTTATTGAACTTGTTTATGAAGCTTTACAGTGTTGTCCTTGTATGTGATATACCTTATGATTCCAATAAGGTACCATCAACCTAACCGACATATTTTGTATTTTTGTCTTTTCTTGGTTTTAAAACAGTCTATCGTTAAACATTATCTCTATATGAAAATGTACTTGCGGATCAAAGTTTACATTTTTTAGAATTTTTTTACTATTTTAGATAGGTAGAAAATGACTGCTTTTGGACGCTCCAGAATTTAAAATCTAGTGATTTTGTACCTATGTAAAAAAAATAGTAGAAAGTTTCTAAAAATTATATAATTTGGTATATGCAATTACATTTTCATATGAACATCATATTGAACTGTTCAGATGAACTATTTAGACTTTAAATATGAAAATATGACTCCATAGCACAGGCCACTGTGTAATATGCATATTACCATAGCCTCACTCCAGGCTTGGATAACTTTTAATGACTGTTTTACCCTTCGGTGCAGTTTGTTGGTGCATCAATGGGTACAACTGATCTGAGATTACCAGAGAACAGCTCGACTGGTACAGGCCGAAGCACAAACCTTCCGGCAAGAGCGTGTTGTGTAGTGGTCGAGTATCTACAAGGTGGTACGCTAAAACAGTATCTTATCAAGAACAGCCGTAGAAAACTTGCATATAAAGTTGTTGTACAGCTCGCTTTGGATCTCTCTAGAGGGTAAGTGTTATATGTTTTATTCAGTTTGGAAAAACTAAATTAAAATAGTCAAAATCAAATTTTATTTGGTTTTCAGAAACCTAACCGAACCAATCAAATAACAACTGAACCAAAAAATTGAAGAACATTTCGGTTTGTTTGGTTGAATTGAAATAGGAGATTAAATTTTAAAAGGTCAAAACAGAATACATACACAAATACATTAATAACCATAGAAATAAATATCAAGATATATATCAGTCAAACTGAAATAAGACAAATTAAGCAGAACCAAATTTAAAAAACCGAAGTAATTCAAGTAAATGTGAAGTAAAATTTGGGTTTGTTTGGTTGAACCAAACCAAATATGAAAAATCGAAGTAATTCAAAAAATTCAACCGAACCATTTAATCCAAGATTTGTCGTTCGGTTGAAAACCAAATAGAACAGATCCAATGAACACCCCTATGGGATCAGGCATGAAATCATGATATTTGGTTTGTTTAAAACCCACAATATTTATAATTTCTTTTTGTTTTTCCTTTCCTTTAATTGTTCTCGTTTAGGTTGTGTTATTTGCACTCTAGGAAGATAGTGCACAGGGATGTGAAGAGTGAGAACATGTTGCTAGACACTCAAAGAAATCTCAAAATTGCTGATTTTGGTGTTGCACGTGTTGAGGCTCAGAACCCAAAAGACATGACTGGTGCCACTGGTACACTAGGCTATATGGCTCCTGAGGTATCTCCCTCTATGTTTTCCCTCTTTATATTTGCATTTTTAAACCAAGTTGTACCAAGCTGGTAGAACTATAAAGCAAATGAATATAAGAAAGGATAGACCTTTGAAGAAAATTAGTATCCCCTACACTAAAATTCATATTATCGTATTTACCCTTCTAAATTTAAAAAACTCACAAATTTACCCATTTTATTGTCTTTTCAATTGAAACTCATTTTAAATTTATAAATTACCATTTTACCGTTTATTAAGAAAAATAATATGTAGCACGTTTCAAAATAATGTCAAGTCTTCTAATTGGTTGGTTTCCGAGGGCAAATGAGTTATTTCTCTACTTTTGATGCTTTCATGGGCATACGGAAATGTCAATGTGTATGTGTCAGATTTAGAGAAATGACTATTATCTAAGCCTCTTGCCAATCGTGTAATTGTGCCTCATTATAACTATTATCTAAGCCAAGTTGTACTAAGATGGTCTAACTTCGTAACTAATGAATATGAAAAAAATTGTGGGACTAAAAGCTTGTTGTTGTTGTTGTTGTATGTTGGTATATGTATCCTCCGAGAGAAATATATTTATGGAATTTGGAAAGGAAAGCAATATTATAGTAGCTAATTCATTTTTTTTATTTTGAATTTTGCATATGACAGGTTCTGGAGGGAAAACCATACAATAGGAAGTGTGACGTCTACAGCTTTGGTATTTGCCTTTGGGAAATCTATTGCTGTGACATGCCTTACCCAGATCTTAGCTTTGCTGATGTGTCATCTAAAGTTGTGCATCAGGTCACTCTCTCTCTCTCTATAATGTTCTTTTGGTATGTTTTCACACATTATTTCTGACAAATATGCGGTGCCAGTTTCTGGCATGGTAATCGGATCCGACTCTGCTGCTTTTCTTAGAGAAAGGCAGGGTCCTGCTTTTCCGATCTCAACTATTCAAAATTTTCAATTCGCTTATCTCGATAAAGAAACTTTTTCATGCACAAATCTCAATGAATTTGAATAGTTGGGATCGGAAAAGTAGGACCCTGCTTTTCTATGAGAAAAGCAGCAGAGTCCGATTCATGGTAATCACCTGATGACGTATGAATTTCAAGCATTCCTTTTATCTCTCTATGGTCTCTGTATGAATTTCAAACATTCGATCTAAACCATTTAACACGATCTCACTTGATCAATTGACCATTCAAAACTAGTGATTTTCTACTTATCTTAAAAAAATAGTAAAAACTTCTAAAAAACGTAAAATTTACTCTACAAGTACATTTTTATACGGAGATCATGTTGATTGGTTCTGATTGACTGTTTGAACTTTGAAAATGAAGTTATTGATCCATAGCACGGACCAATCCACGCTATGCAAGTACCATAGCCTACCTCAAAAATGAATTTATATTACAGATATTCAACGATAACTGTTAACTCCAATGCCAACTAATGCAACCAAAATTTCGGATTTGTACACACTGATACTTTCTGAATATGTATTGATGATTTTTTTTTTAAATTGTTGAATAGAATCTGAGGCCAGAAATCCCACGGTGTTGTCCCAATGCTTTTGCGAACATCATGAAGAGGTGCTGGGATGCTAATCCAAATAAAAGACCTGAAATGGATGAAGTGGTACAACTCTTGGAATCTCTTGATACCAGCAAAGGAGGCGGTATGGTACCAGAAGGCCAGAACACTGGTTGTTTCTGTTTCTTTCGGACACGTGGCCCCTGAAATTATTGATTATTAAAAATTGAAAATGACGGGGGAGGAGGGGGGGGGCGGCGGGGTGAGAGGTCAGGGATTTTGAATTTTTTTTTTTTGGATTTATGATTTGAATTCCTTTCTTGGGGGGGGTTGATGTTGAATATATTGTTATTGGTTTATATAATAATATTATATGAGCGAGATCGAGCACATCTTAGTTGGAATACATGCAGCGGCAAGTATAATTTGTAAACCATTTGCTTGCAGTGAATAATAATGGCTTAATTTGAATGTAAATTGTGATAAATTGATCCATGTTTTTCTTTTCTTTTATGTTGTGAGCATTTTGTTGATTCTTTTGATATCAAAATTTAGTTTTGTAAGAATAAGGCTATCAGTAAATGAGCCCGGATTCTCTTAAATTCAAATTTTTAGTTTAAAATTGGGCTGTCAGAATCTGGGCCAATTCAGCCCGAAGTTGAAATTTCATGAATAGTCTCTTTAATATTTGTGCTTAAGCAGATCGGACGCCCTAGTAAAAGGAGCCATAAAATATAAAAAGAGGTTCCAATAACTCAATACTTTTCATATCTCAAATTTTATATTTTTTCTTTTAAAATATAAATTGTCAATTTGAATCGCACAACATTATATTCATATTAAAATATATTCGGAGTCTAAATTTTATAATTTTTAGTATTTTTAATTTTTTTTGTAGATAGATACAAAATTACTATTTTTGAACGGTCTAGTAACTGTGATTTTGCATCTATCTTAAAATATAGTAATTTTTTTTTTTCAAAAAATTGCAAAATTTCATTCTCAAATATATTTTAGTACAGTGACAAGTGAAGTGGTGATTTAAGTCATATTAATTCACTAAACGAAAGTGTTTTATGATAGAGTACAGTGAAATAAAACTAAAACACAAGAACAGGTCCTCTCTCCCTATTTATAGTTGCAATGGAGATCATGGGGGACATGGGGTCCACCCCTCTCTCCCTATTTATGGTTGTAATGGAGATTATGAGAGACATGTGGTTCACCCATGATCTAGCATGGTTCGTCTAAAAATAACATATGTAAAAATATCATTGCTTCTAGAAGACTTTGTCTTAAAATAACGTTCAATTTTTGCCATTTTCCGAAAGAAAATATAGTGATTTTCGTTATATGTTTGAGCATTATCACCCTACTCTCTACCATAGATGCTAGCGTTGTGTCCATCCCTTATCTGTCCAAGTACCATAGTTCACTATGCCATGTGCTAGTCCTAAGTCTTCGGCCTGTCCCTTTCTCTTGAAAGATCACCTTAGAAAAATAAAGGAAAACAACACATTTTAGTTGAAGTATAATGACGCTAATGAATAACCAAGTTTACACAAAAGAAAGGAGAATGTAACACATTAGAAAGGATCATGAAGTTTGTACACTTAACAGTTACCTTGGCAACAACAGCTTGTGTAGTACTATCAGAAATTTGAAAGCTTTCTGAAGCTTCTAGGTGAGTATAGGTAGAAAACTCACGATGAGCTCCAGTGACATGTCGAGACACATTAGAAACTACAATCCATTCTGATACTCTTGTGGTATATATGGAAGCAAGTGTGTTTATACGAGTATCTTTGTCTAAGTGAGAATAAGTGGCAAAGTTCTGCTAGATGAAGAAGGTTCGATGGCTCCCTCAACAGCGGCCTTCTTGCTATCATCACTAGCCAATTTATTCCTCCTTAACATCTCTAGAAGTTCATGATCCTCCTCCGCGAAGGTCAAATCTGTTTCTCTCTCTTCCTTGGCCACCGTAAGATTTGTTCGATTCCCTCTAGATGAGCCACCTCTACCTCCTCGTCGGCCACTAGGCCACCCTCATCCATCGGCTTCTCTATCTATAGGTGGCTTTGGGCAAGCTTTGCTCAAATGACCCACCTCACCACAATTGTAGCATTTGCGAGTCTCACCATAACTCTTCAAGAGACCATAATTCGAGGCTGCCAAGGCCGACCGCACTCCTAGAAGTCCCGTGACATCATAGTGTAGTTTCATGTAGCCCTCATCTTGCATCATAGTTGTAATCGCCTCCTCAAGTGGGGGAACTTTTGGCTGAGCCAAAATAACTGCCCTCCTCTGATCAAATGACGGGTTGAGATGCTTTGGGTATTGCATGGTCCTCTTTTGTGCAAATATCTCCATGCTCTTGCACTCAGGATCCTTGCACCCTATCACAGGCGAGAAGTGTCATAGTCAATCCATAAACGCTCCAGATCTATGGCATACTCCTGAATAGTCCTATCTCCTTGAAACATTGCATCTATCTCTTGCATAAGTTCATTGCCCTAACATAAGTTCTGTGCAGCTTAGCCCATATGTCTTTAACACTCTAAATGCCAACAACTGTAATGGCAATTGATTGGATCATAGAGTTGAGCAAATAAGTATACAGTGATATGTGTGTGGTTTTCCATGTCTTTCACTCAGCAGTGTCTTTTTCGGGCTCTTTCTTCTCCCCTGTCAGGTAAACCTCAAGGTCTCTCCCTGCTAGGGCACTTGTGATCCGTCGTGACCAACTCAAATACGTAGCTATTTCATCAAGTTTCATATTCACTGGAAGAAGATCCATTTTCAGAGGCTGTTGCTGTGTTCCTAACGTTGTCGACCCTGATGTTGAAACCTCTGCCTGCTTCATGAATCTCACCAACACCTTCACATCCTTCTCATCCAGTTTTCCAAAGATTTTATCCATGTTTTCAACTTGAGCCTACCCCTCACAATGGTAGCACAACTCTTGATCTTCCCACGACCCACAACAACTATCTCTCTCTTCTTTCTTGATGAGACCAGAGCCGGTCCTGAAGAATTTGAGGTCCGGGGCAGAAGAAAAATTCGGGCCCTTATATACACAATTTTTTTTATTAATTTGTCAATAGATCATACAAAATAGGATGGACATAAAACCAATACCTCTCAAAATAAAACATATACAATGATTAATATACCCACATCGTGCTTTCTTCTTGCTTATTGCTTCTTGATAATCCAATTTTCAAGATTTGTATGTTGTACCTGCACAAAAAAACACATATAAATCACATCTTATCTGAAGTGACTCCTCCTTGTATTTTTAGAAGAAAAATCATCAATTATATGTTCAACATCAACAGTTTTCAACATATTTTTTTTCAATACTTAATATTGCTAATCCATTCAACCTATCTTGAGTCATAATTGTCTGTAAATAAGATTTTATCAATTTTAATTTTGAAAAACTCCTTTCTGCAGATGCCACAGTGATAGGTATAGTTAGTAAAACTCTATAGGCAACCAAAATATTTGGAAACATGTCCATCTTTTTTACAAACTCCATAACTTTAATGGAGTTCCATGCATTTCCATATTGACACGCTACATTTGGTAGCATTACCTGCAATATTTGTAATTCTGAAAATAAACATTGTCCATCGATATCACAATTCTCATCATGTGTCAAAGCATTTTCAAGTTTTAAACAATAATTTTTCATTCCTTCATCATCTAATGAAATTAACCGCCATGCATCAAACAAGAAACCAAATATAGATTCAAAAAGTTCAATTTGTTCAAATCTAATTTTCAATTGAGAAATTGCCATGTCAACTAAAACAAGAAAATAGTCTGTTCTAAAATTTTCTTGAGCAGATTGTTGCTCTCTATCTGTATCAGGATTTTCATCAAAATGTTTCTTTCTTACAGCCCTACGTTTTACCTGAAATACTAGTTCAATTTCCATTTCATCAGCAATCTCTTTAGCATCAATCATAGAAGAAGTAAACCCATTTTCTCTATATTTAAAAAAAAAAAAAACTAACCCTTTCCAAACTTTCAATAGCTACATCAAGATGCATATCTTCAGATTGTAAATTTTTGCTCACCAAGTTTATTTTGAACAACATTTCATACCAAATAACCAAACTCAAAATAAATTCAAAGTTTGACAATTCATTTGATACTAACTTTTCAGCATCCCAACTTATATTTGGATCATCAGAAACTTCAGCTAATTTTATTAAAGCCTTTTTTTATTTTGGGAGCTTGATTTTTTTATTGCTTTTACACTTTCTATACGACTTTCCCATCTTGTTACACACAAAGACTTCAAAGTTAAATCATCCACATATTGAAGTAAAATGTTCCATCTTTTTGTTGAATTAGCAAACACATTATACAAAACTTGGCATGCTCCAAAAAAAGATTTTGCTTTCAAACAAGAATTTGCCATATCAGAAAGTACTAAATTAAGAAAATGACAACCACATGGCATATAAAAAGCTCTTGGATTTAGATCAAGCAATCTTTTTTGGACACCTTGATGTTTTCCTCTCATATTAGAACCATTATCATACCCTTGTCCCCTTACATCATTTATATCTAAATCAAGATAATTAAGAGCAGCTTGTAATTCGTTCCATGTGACTAGCATCAGGAGTGCAATCAAGAATCACAGAAAAATATTTAGCTTCTTTAATTTTTTTTATTATTGCATTCCTGACACTTAATGCCAACATGGCAATTAATTCATTTTGTATTTTATGACTAAGATAATGATAATGAATCTCTTTATCTTGAATAAGTTGAAAATGATATTTCATTGTTTGATCGAACTCAGCAATAGATTCCAGAAAGCCTAAAAAATTTCCATTAGAATCCTCATTAATTTTTTCAATTGTTCCACGAAATGCCAAATTATTCATTGCAAGACGCTTAACAACATAAATTATTCTAATCATAACCTGTTTCCAATGTTCTGTATCTTTTTTTATTTGTTCTTGTAATTCTTTATCAATAGTTTGATTTGTTCCTAATCTAACTCTTAGTTCAACCCAAGCTCTAAGATTGGTAAAATGTTCACTACTATCTTCATGTAGTTTAATTTTTCACTTAGATGTTTCCAATCATTAACACCTATAGTTGCTATTTGACTTTTAGAACGAACACGTCTTACAACTTTACAACAAAAACAAAACACTTTATTCAAATCTTTTGAGTAAACCAACCATTTCCTATCAACAAGTTCTCCATTTCTTAATTTTTGATCAAAATAACATGTAGAGAACCCCCGATTGTAATTATCCTTAGAGAAATTAATATTAGAATCTCTAATATAACCATTCTCAATTAGTAAATCTCTTTGTTTTGAATCTAAACCATCCCATACTCTAGGATCATATATATTTATAGAGAACGAAGAATCTAAGCACTCAGACACATGATTAATTTCTTCATTATTTTCACTGGCCTCATTTCAAGCACATTTGTTATTTCTTCATTTACCTCATTTTCATTTTCAAACACATTTGTTGTTTCTTGATTTACCTCATTTTAGTTTTCAGATACATTTCTTGTTTCTTCATGCACCTCACTTTCAACTTGGTTTTCCAAAGACTCATTTTGCGGTTTAATTTTCTTCCAAAGCTTTTGAATAGAACCCTTTTGAGGTTTTAGTTTTTTTTCTCCCTCTCTTTTTCTATTTCTTTTTTCGCTACCTGATGCATATTTTCTAGGAAACATTGTTTTAAATTAAAAATAAAACAAAATAATAGAAGGATATAACCTAGGTAATGACTAATGAGGCACAGAGGCAGTGTTGAGCCGCTGACTTAGACCCAACTAGGAGTTATCCAAATTTGATCTTCGCTGTAAAACAAAAAAATGGTAGAGGCCAAGTTAAAATTACCCTCTTTGTACTTCTAATATTTTAATGTTGAAATTTTTGGGGCACTAAAATATTTTTTCTCTTTTCTCGATGGAAGTAGAATATTAATTTTTACTTAAAAAAATAGTAGATGCTAAAATAAAATTACCAGATGAAAAAACAAGATTTTCTACCCTCCGCCTCTCGTTTGAACATTAATTTTGAACTTTGAATCTGTGATTTTGTGAAGAATGAAGAGCTAGGTTTCTACCCACCTCTTGTTTCGTGGAGCAAAAGAATTTTTTTAATTGGGGTCAATCAATGTGAAGAGAGCAATTTTGAGGTACACCGTACATGCCTTTCTATTTTTTAATAACTTTCTACTTTTGAATCTTTCTATCAAAGTCAAAGAGAGAGAGAGAATAAAGTCACATATGTCACAGTTGGAGGCCTGAGATACAAAGATTTTTATTAAGCAATAAACATAGTGTACTGTGTTGGAGTTTGGGGCCCGGGGCCATTGCCCTGGGTGCCCTGGGTAAGGGCCGGCTGTGGATGAGACCTAGGCCATTCCACTGATCATGGCCATGTCTATCTTCTCATCTAACCCCACCACGGGAACTATGGGGAAAAGCCCCCACACGGGTGGCGGAACTGGAAAGAGAACGAGGTGTGGTGGCCTAGGGTTTTAGCAGACAGTTACAATAGCGGTTGAGTTACTGTAGCGGCAGAGTTGTTGTAGCAGCGGCTGATACCAAATTGTTTTGAGAGAATAACTACTTAATTTCATTAATCCCCCAATTGGGTTATATATAGTTACCCATATTACATAAAGCTCCCTAATCTATTCTCTAATTAGTCTTTTTACCAAAATACCCTTTTAACCATAATTCCCAACAAAATTAATCATTTTCTGCATACTGTTTCTAAAAAAACAACAATATTCGACATAAACTGGCAATCTTTTATTGAAACTCAAATGCAAAAAAATTATTTACGGAGAACTATCAAATACACTCTGGTTGAAGACATGTCTCAGTCGATTGACAACAACCACTTATTAACCCGTGCTTTAGCAATGCCCACCTGTACAGTTTCATTAAAAAGTTTTGAATCAATTAATACCTCTCAACTAATGTGGGGAAAAAATCTTCCTATAGAATGAGGTATATTTTACCAGTATTGTTTGACACTGGCATTTTGTTCCTTAACTGACAGTTAAGGTACTAAAATGATGCCAGTCAAAAAATGTGTAAAATATGTTATTTGCTATGGAAATTTACCTCTTTGTGCCAGTCGATTTTCCAAATAATGAATAGGAGAACCAACGTTTGGATTAGGGTCCCAAAAGTCATGCCCATCCAAATTCCCTATTGAAGAAAAAAAAATGGCAGAAGTATAACAGTGGTTACTTTCATTTTAATCAAAGAAGGCAAAATCAATTGATTATTAATAAATAGTACATAATATTGTTTTACCTCAACTTCATAGCCAATCAAAAATCCAAGGATAATACCCAGTGGAACTCCAACTAAGTAGTAGCATACAACATTTACATATGCTACTGAGGACTGCCAGCCGGCCCCGACAGCAGCTCCTGATTTTCATTATTTTCAAATACAGTAGTTGAGATGTTATAAAATTTAGAAAAAAGTTAGTCTTAAGAAATATTTAATTTCAAAACTAAGCAAATAATAACCTGAAAGCACTGGTTGGACGCTATTCAAAAGTATTGTGATAGCAAGTAGAGGTGTCAGGTCAACAACGGCGTCAGCAACAGCATCACTTGTTGTAAATAGATAAGCCAGTCTTCTATCAAAACATATGAATAATAAGAAGATAATAGATCCAATGAACGTTGATGTGGCTGAAACAATCACAATTGAGAATTTAGTGGCTTTTGCATTGCCTGCTCCAAGCTCGTTAGAAACTCGTACACTTCAAAACCATATAAGAAAAAGAAATTGTTGAGCACAAACTTCTGAAGGTTATTCGATTACTTATTAATGAAAGATAGGAATCAGATAACAGTGAACAAGAGAAAGAACCATGATAATTTACACATTACCTGGCAGAGGCTAAGAAACCAAGGGATATCATGATTTCCCAAAGAGAAATGTTGAGACTGCTCATAAGAGAAAATGAAAGAGAATCTTTGTTAATCTCAAGAAAAGAACATAAAGACGGTATTAGAAATTTAGAATGCTAGTTTTGAGTAATACTTACCATATGGACAAAGCATCAAGAGTAACCTCGGCATTTGCCATGTATCCAGTCAGCAATACCAGTATCGAGTTGTACCACAGCTCCAAGCTGCAACAACATAGCAGAATAACAATTTCATGTAATGTTGAATTTAAGTCTAATACCCAATGTACAATTGATTTTCCAAAGAAAGAAACCTTTCTTTTTTTCTTTTTTTTTCTTCTTTGGGGAGATTACCATATCATAGTGCCAGAAGACAAAGATAGCTTGACAAAAAGCCAGAGATCAGTAAACGCGCTCCATGTAAAACCCTTCCATGTATCAGGACATCAGCCACCCAGCAGATATGCAAACTGGCCAATCACGGGAATCCACATGGAAATAATCATCAAAATCATTGCACCCGTTATCCCCATTTGCAACTTGATGACCAACACCCACGAGGGGAATATATGCAGCGTGACTGACAGCAAAGAAAAATACGAGATGATCTTGTTCTTGCTTTGTGACTGGAGGTACATCTGGAATGTGAAATTGAACACATTAGAGAAAACAACCAGGATGAACCAAATGGAGATGACGCTGGCGACACGGGAGATTTCTGGCTCTTGACCAAGCAGACACAGCAGAGGCGATGTGAAGATTAAAAGCGGGAGGATGAAGATGGAGGTTGCGAGGAGGATGATCCATGATCTTTGGAGGTAGATGCCGAGCATGTGGTACTGTTTTGCACCGTAGGCTTGGCCGCAGAGAGTCCCAAGCACACTTGCCATGCCAAGCTGCAAAAATTAGAAAGTAAAATAATTGTATTTTTTTTTTAAAATTGATCAGAATCGGATCATTGAAGGTTTATTACATTATTATTTTGATGCTAAACCAGGTGGAGATTTGCATAATATTTATGAATAATTGTGGTGCATAATATATTTTGTTCAATATTAAAATTCCATATATGGTAATATCATATTTGCAATTTGCAAATCATTCAACAGTGTTTATCATTGCATCAGAAACTTTGTTCATCCAATAAAACTTGAAACTTTAGATATGGTCAGTCAGTGCGGTGTTGTAGGGAGTGTTATGATAATATTAGTCAATTTCAGCGCAACACGACACGTCTAAGGACACATTTAACAAAGACACGGCTAAACACATTTCGACACGGACAAGATCTGTTTATAAGAAAATTTTGGAACTAAGGTATAAAGGAAAAAAGATCCATATTTAGTAATACTTTTATTATTATCAGGACTAAATTGAAAACTTTACAATTTAGTAATATTTTTTATCTTCTTTTAGACCATCTGGTAGGGGCGTAAACGGATACGGATTATCCACGGATAATCCGCTCCGAATCCGCTTATTGTCCGTATCCGGATTAAAGGGATACAGATAATTTTAGTATATGGAAAAATAATGCGGATACGGATACGGATATTTCCGTGAGGATATAAACGGAGCGGATATCCGTATATATCCGGATCTGAAATTTAATCTTTTAACAGCTTTCAATTCATTTCATCCTTGCAAAATTTCCAAAAAACATACATATTTGTTTAAGTCCAAGAATATTGGTAGAAAAATTATATAATCTATTAGGATAATGAATTTGTTTTCTGAACCAATAAGCAATTAGTCATGTATAATCATCACTGTGCAAACTTAAAAAAACTATTAAATTTTTGTCAATTTAGGTAATTTAAAATTATGAAATTTAGTAGAATTACTCAATATCCGACAATTATCCACTCCATATTCGTATTCGAATCCGTATCCGTATCCATTTAAGACGGATATGATTTTCAATTTTGATATCCGTTTACTATCCGTATCCGTATCTGTATCCGCTTATTGAAAAACAGATGCAAATATGGTATTAGCATTATCTGCTCCGAATCCGCTCCGTTTACACCCCTACCATCTGGAGAACACGGAGAAAACCAGAAAAAGAAAAAAAGAAAAAGAAAAGAAAAGGCGGTGGAACTTGAATAAAAATCAGACTAATTATTAAGATTAGTACAGACAAACGTAAAACCGTATTAATTTTAAAAGGAGGTTCCAATACCTAATATCATTCATATCTCATCATACTTTGTATTTAATATATTAATTTTAAAATCCAAACTGTCAAACCGAACTGCTGAACATAATATCCATACTAAAATATACTTGGGATGAAATATTATAATTTTTGGAAATCTTTTACTATTTTTTAAGATAGTTACAAAATCACTATTTTTGGACTGTTCAATTTGTATCTATCTTAAAAAATAGTAAAAAATTTCCAAAATTGTAAAATCTGGTCTCCAAATATATTTTAGTACGGATATCATGTTTATGAAAATGAAAATATAAAATATGAAATATGATGAGTTATGAAAAATATGAGGTATTAAATCCCTCCTCAAATCTTAATTGTTTGTATAAATTTTAACACAGATCATACTATTAAGATGTGAGCCCGGACAAAACTCTGTCCAGAACTTTTGGACCAAAAAAAAATGTATGCTAAGCAGCATTCACTAATTAAATGTATGATTGGCTGGTGGATTTCATCGAGTATTTAATGAGATTTGATGGAACATTAATTGCCACATCTCCAATATATATTGCTAATTAAATTGTGTATTCAGTGTTACACAAACAGCACATCTCCATGCTTCATGCTTGGTAGAGATTGCCGCATTTTGAGGCCAATAATATTCAATAGTTTTACCAAAAATAATCAATAGTTAATTGTAAACATGTTAAGGTTGTCGCAATATATATATTATTTACCAAAAATAATCAATAGTTAATTTTAAACTTGTTAAACTTAGCTTGTTCGTACAAGTACAATTATTCCCAAAGTACACACTAAACATAAAATAAAAACCATTTATTGAAATAAACATAAATATTCATATTACTTTGTTTGATATTACAATCAAGTCATACCAAACTCTCACATAGCACAAGTTAACACTTATCCAATAAGCATACGTACATCATATCAACACAACCCACAAACCCTTGCACCATTCTGACTTCTTAGATAGTATGAGAGCTTAATCTTGAGGTGCATGAAGTCCAGTCATTTGATAATGTTCAAGCTGCAATTAATGATTATAGATATTTGAAAGTTAGATTTGTTGTCTTGTAAAATAATTTTCTATTTAGTTAAAAATTTGAAATAATAAAATAGAATTAATATAGTTTTACAGTAGCAGTACAGGTTAAATTTTGTTGTAGTAATTTAGCAAAATGATTCCATTAAAATACTAATTCTGTACTCTGAAACAACCTCTAAGCAATGGAATAACAAAATGAAGAACATAAGAATATTGAAATGGCGCATCTGGCACCAAGTTATTGCTTGCACTATGTGAATAATAAACAACTTACCAACTTTAAAAAATGACAACTTTATACTTCACTTAAATTAGGCATTTTGTCCTTCATTTCCTCTTTGCACTCTTTGCCTTAATCAAATTGCTTCTCTGGACCTGAGAATCAAAGCATGTCACATGTACTGAAAATTAGTACAAACAAACTTGGCAATATGGTCCAGGTCAAATAAATTAGTACAAACATGGAGAATGTCATTCAGATCAATAGTTCCTTGAGTAATCTAAGCATATGGTCCAAACACAATTTATTACATAACATTTAACAAGTGTCAAACAAAAAAATTTAATATCATCACGGACTAATGAAATTGTTAAAAATTATTGTGGCATCCCTTGACCTTGTTTTTGTATTTCTCACAACTATTACTCTCAACCATATATAGTGAAACAAAAAGGCAAAAATTAAAGAAAGAAATGCATACCTTGCTCACATATAGTTGTAACAGCTGAGCACTAGAAGTCTAGAAATGGTCTTCTACTTCAATAGCCACCTGAACAAGTCCACCTTCAAGTTGAGATATGCACAGCAGCACTGGTGCATCCTACAAAATATTTGACCATCTTTGACTATAGCACATGAGTAAATAAACCACATGCATGTTACAATCCTTTTTTCCTTGCTGTGTTTTAACCCACTATGTTTATACTGGTATTTGACTTCGAGTCGGGTTCTGTAAAGACCAAATGAATAACCATCAATTCTGCAAATACCTTGAATAACCATCGTATGCATGATTTGGTAGTTTTTGTTTGAGCTTCAATTCAATTGTAAGTTGTATAACTAAATTTTTTCAGTTGAACCATATTAACGAGTTATTGGTCAATCTTTACTTTTTATGGTCCTCTTTAATCAAGGCTAAACTAAAAAGCACTTAATTTTTCCGATCACACGGAACCATATTAACAAAAAATCGAACTATTTTTTTGCCATGAAAATAAAAATAGTAAATGACCTCTTCATACTCTTACCCAAGCACTCATGCGTACCATAGCCGAGACGCTTCCTCTTCTCCTTGTTTGTGAATGGCGCTAGGTCATCATTGTTCTTCAAGTGCCTCGTTGCATCCTTGCTAATTAGGTCTTGTCCTTCCTTTCTTCCTTGCCACTCCAAATTAGAAGTCTCCTAACCCTAGAAAAAAATACGTGACACGTCGTGACGTGACGTGACAAACATGCCGTGATTTGGTCACGTGACGTGACGTGACGTGATCAACTTTTTTTTTCGCGTGACGTGACGTGACCAAAATGGTGTTAGCTGGTCACGTCACGCGAATGGTCACGTCACGTGTAGTCACGCTGTGACCATACGTGACGTGATCACACGTGACGTCATGGGCATATTTTGACAAGTTCTTTTTAGGAATTATAAATATTTTGATTAATTATTTCTTTTTTTATGGAAAGCATTAAATTATACAAAATATAGATTATTAAAATCTATATTTTTTTAAATATGAAGTAATATAAATACTTTTTTATTATATTATTCATCTTCTTATACGGATATTCAGTTAAATATCCGTATAGGATAGCCTACGGATGTGAAATTTTATTAAATATGATATAATATAAATATTTTATTATATTATTCATATTCCTACACAGATATGTAGTTAAATATCCGTGTAGGATTCCCTATTTTTATTTTTTTAAATATAATATACTTTCAATTTCATATTTTGTTATTATTTAAATATAAAAATGAACTTATGTAGATGTTTTCATTGCTGTGAAGCTCTTTAAATATTCATTCTTATAAATTAAGAAATTTATTCATTTAGATATGAACTTTGTAAATATTAATTTCTTTATAATTTATGTATTCATTCTTGTACACTATTTTACAAATAAAAATATTCATCACTGTGTTAGAAATATTAAATATTAACAAATTTAAAATTGTACAACTAATACAAAAAATAAATAATATATTACTACTGATATATATTACAAAAGTTACCCAAAAATTGATATAATAAAACCCAAAAAAAAAGAAACTCCTACAATAACAAAAAAAAAGAAACTCTAAACAACATTTTTTTTTTTGTCCGACGAATGTAGGGCTTCGGTGGCGGATGGCCCCTGGGGTTGCGACGTGGGCGAGTCGGCCATGGTGGCCATGGCCGACTTCTGGGATAACCTGGTGGTGGTCGTTTGTAACCGGGTGGGATCCAAGGCACTGGCATGAAATCCTCTGGAAGTGGTGGTAGTGCCTCAACAGGTGGTGGTGGTGTCTCAACAGGTTGTTCTTCTGTGACACGCGACATTTTTTCATGACTTAGAGAAATTAAGATAGGTTTAAGAGGAACCGATTCCGAGGATATATAGGGTTTAAGGTAACTCTTCGTTTTTCTGTGTTTATTTTCGGTATATTCAATTTTAAATTTGTAATTAATTAAATAGGGTGCGCATGCTTTGAAATAAATAGGCCTGTCCCTCCTAAGAATTGTACCGATCTTTTCCTACACGGATAGTTACTTAAATATCCGTGTTGAAAGAGTATTCATACACGGATATTTACATAAAAACCGTGTAGGAAAAGAGGAGAGCTACACGGATATGTACTTAAATATCCGTGTAGGATACCTATTGCACATGAATTTGTAATAAAAATCAGTGTAGGAATCCTTGTAGTAGTTCAAAACTAGATTATGTCTTCCAAAATTTTCTAAGTCCCCAGTTCACTTCTTCCTCCTCTGATTTTGAAATTCTTCCAAGTCCGAGTTCAAAACCCTCACCTCTGGTCTGCCGCGCTTTCTCTTCTCTCTTCTCTTTGTCTCTCTCTCTCTCTCTTTCTTTTGTCAATTCACTTCTTCCTCCTCTAATTTTGTTTGTAGACTTTTGGTAATTTACATAGAATCCAACTGCCTCTAAGGTACCTCTCTTGCTGCCTCTCTAAGGAATACCACTGGATGCCCATATTTACATAGAATGCAAATGTATGCCTCTCTAAGGAATACAAAATGCAAAATGCAAAATGCAAAATTTTAAATTAGTTTGCTAATTAAAATTAGGGTTTAATTAAAATTAGTTTGCTTTTGCAAAAATTAGTTTCCATTTTTTTTTTCAATAATTCGATCCGTCTCTCGTTATTAACTCAAATTATAATTGTAGTATAACCGGAGACAAGCCACTTACTCACCCGAGCAAGTCGACGAAGTGAGAGGAATGTGGTCAAGGTGGTTTATTTCTGAATTTTGTACCCAACAATATGGATTTGTATAAATTAATTTGTGTAATTATCAATTTTGAATTGTTATTTTATATTTTGGCAATTTTTATCTGTGCTAGATAAAAAACATTCTGATTGTATATAATTTAATGGCTAGCAAAATTGGAGGCTAGCCAGAAACAAAAAAATTGCAAAAAAAAAAAATGAAAATCCTACACGGATATTTGAACAAAAGCCGTGTAGGATATGGTAAAAATAAAAAATATCAAAAATTAATTTAGGGATATTTGAACAAAAGCCGTGTAGCTAGGAAAGGAAGCCACACGGTTTTTTAATAAAAATCCGTGTAGGAAGACTATTCCTACACAGAATTTTATTAAAAAACCGTGTAGCTCTCGTGCTGGGAGATGTACTTTGTGAGGCTTTCCACACGGCTCTTGATTAAATAATCCGTGTAGAATTAGTATAATCGTACATGGATAATTATCCGTGTGTAAATGATGGACTTTCCTACACCCCAGTATTGCACACGTTTTCAAATTCGTGTAGCTCTCCAGTTAAAGTCTGTGTACAAACTGTATTTTTGTAGTAGTGTCGAAGGAACAGTAGAGATACATAAACCACTTTTTTTTTTTTCTACACATAATGTGAACATGTGTCCGGATTTTTTGTGGCTCTATCATCGATGGCTCTTAGATTTAAGCTATGCTGCCCCTCATATGATGAAGCCACATAGAATGAAGACACATCTCTTTTTCTGACACTTACCTTAGTTTAAAAACAAAACAAAAAAAGCTCCAAAAATTAATAGCTAGGAAGATCAAATCAATAAAAAACATTCCACATCCAAGTAACTGATCAAGTTGAAATAGTGCAATTAAAAAAAATATATATTGCTTCCTGTAGGATGTTTAGCATTTTCTTATTTATTTTTGGAATTGCACGCCAACTCAGTTAATGCTCTCTGTTTCGAAGAATACTTTTTATAATTAAGATGTTGCTTCAAGTTGCTCAACTTTATCTTCTGATCCCAACAATTTAGTGCTTGTTTTACTGGAATTTCAATTGGAATAGAAGATGACGAAAATATTGCTTAAGAAATAGAATAGAAGATGAATAGATGCATGCGGGTCGAATATTAGTTTTGTTTGATTGTATAGATAATAAAATAATTATGCAAATATTTCAAAATATGATGACCTGTAGGTGGAGCTTTATGTAATAAAATAAAAAAAAAAAAAGATAAAAAATGAGTTGTGATATAAATAACTACGAAACTGTTAAGAACGACCGAGTTTTGAAAAATATAAGATAAATAAATTTAATATATATATTATGAAAACCTTCTTATGAAGAAGCAACAAGAATAATGACAAAAGTAGAAAATAATTTCGTAAAAGCCTAGATAAAATTTATACTAACAAACCCTTCATTTTACTCCGTAAAACTACCAAACGTAGGTAATATTACACGGTTGAATTTTAAAATTTATTCTAAAAAGGGAGACTACTTTTGACATTCACAATTTTCTCATTTTGGTACGTAGAATAGATGTCAGAAAGAGGTAATAACGTAAAAAGAGTGAATTAATGTTACCTTTTAAAGGCAGTCAAAGCAGCAAATACAACTGTGGGATCGACATGCTGGATATATAACATATATATATATATATGTGCCAATCTGTAAAAGCGCTGACTTGATGTGTCTATATAAGGAGGTAGGGATCACTGCTCATTTGACAAACCAACAGTTGGAAATTGAAAATTATTAGTGAGCTAGCAAGATATAAGAAAAAATGTCTTCCTTTAAGATGTCATTCTTTGTCATGTTCACCATTATGCTATCACAATAATAAGTGCTCTTGGAGTTGAAGGAGGTCTGGTAGGCCGGCGAGCACTTGGTGAAACTCAAATTAGTGGTGGAGGTGGTGGTCAACTTTCTGGGTCAGGTGGTGGTCAAATCGTTGTTACGCAACCTTAAGGTTCATGGTTCACGTGATGGTCACAATTAGTACCTCTTTGGATCATTAATTAGAGGTGCTTTTGCCTTTGGGAGTCAAATTGAACAAGTGTTGTGTTTATCTACAGTGTTTGAATTCCGTTTTGATTGTGTCGTTCTTTGTAAAACTATGATCATGTACTTTTTTATATTTGTTTGTTAAGTTAATTTGCTTTTTTTAATAAAGGAAATGTTTTTTATATTCCGTTATGATTGTGTCGTTCTTTGTAAAACAAATCATCTATCTTCAATAAGTAAGCGCACTTCATCAAATTTGTATGTTTAACAAATTGTTCCAGCATATATCTAGAACTGTTGTTCTTTTGAATTGGTTAACCAAAATTTCTTCACCAAAATTTTATATTTATAATCTATCTTCGGACCTTTTATTAATTTCTCCAAATGCTCGTGCTTACCTCCTCTCCTCTATAGTGGCGTCTTGCTTGCTCCTCCATTCCTTTGAACTAAACTCAATCTCTTCGTCTCCTCCAGTAAAACTAGCTCCCCTCGAATATACTTATACCTCTGCCTCGCCTGTCAAGCAACATAGGTCAGTGACTTCGGTGATCCTCTCTCTCTCTAGTGCACTTCTGTTCTACAATAAACAATACTTCTCATGGGAACAAAACTCGCTCTCGTCCCAAAAAAGATAACGGGATGGCTCGTCCTCCTGCCTAAACCAGACAAAACTTTATCACCTGCCAAATCTCCCCAGAGCCCTCATAGCGAAAGGGACGAGACAAGATGATATTGAATTTAACCTAATCAATTATGATTTTCTGTGTGAACTTATAGTAAAAGAGCCGAATTTTTTTTGGTACATACGGATAAATTCGAATTAAATAAATGACGTGGCGCATTAGGTTCGCACAACCCTTTGGCGCACCAAGCTAGTTCGCACAGCCATTTGGTGCACCAATAGATGCGCACATATTTTATTATACTTAGCACGTATCTTGTGCAATTGAATGGTCTTGAATTGTGACCATATATATTTTCAAAAGTCAAAGAGTGCGGCTAATGACCAAAATCTGCGCACAGAAATTGACATACTTGCACAGATTTTATTGCACTTAGCACGGATCTTGATGCAATCGAATGTTCCTGAATTGTGACCATATATATTTTCAAAAGTCAAAGAGTGCGGCTGCTGACCAAAATCTGCACACGGAAATTGACATACTTGCACGGATTTTATTGCACTTAGCACGGATATTGATGCAATCCAGTGGTGCGCCAAACCGTTGTGCGGACCTGAATTGGTTGGTGCACCAAACTCTTGTACAAGAGTGTTATTTTTTGAGATTTTTGAATCCGAATGTCATTTATTTAATTCGGATTTATCCGAGTCTCACAAAAAAAAATTCGGATAAAAGAGACCAGATGAAAATTGACTTCTAAAAGGACAATGGGCTAAGAATATTCACCTATGATGATTTTAGTCATTTAATTTTGTTGTTGTTGGTTCTCTTCCAGTATCTAATAGCGTGTGAAACTGTTTTATGTCAATACTCTTTGCTAATTTGCTTTATCAGTACTTCATAATGATTTTCATTGTAATATCCTTTTATGTGATTAATTATGGTTGTTTGTACCAGTTTGTATCACAATTAGCCTGTACATATTTTCTGTAGGGATATAAATTGTACGTCGACTCTTATATATATTTCTGTTTTTGCTCAAGTTATCTGCTGTAATGTGTACATTATTAAATTGTGCTGTAGATTTTCCATTTCACCATTTATAATGAATATGTGTAAATATATACGTGAATACTGTTATTGTGATAAAATAATTAATATTTTTTTTTCAATTACAAATTTACAATGGTGTTGGTGCCATACAGTTTGAGTTTTTATTATTATCATATTAAAACTTATCATTATTAATCCTCTAAACAATATTTTTTTTTTTTGACAAACAGGCAACAAGACCTGTTTCATATATGAAACATAAGAGTTAAGTTACATACTACTAGAGTAATCAGTATTTAACCCGGTTGGATAAAATAACTGCTCTTCCTAGTCTTCTTTTATGAAACATGAATATTGTCAAAAAAAAAAAAATTAACAAAATATACAGAAATCTCTGAGCATCCAATTAACTGTAGATATTCATGTATTTAAAACATTCAAATTAAATTCATGATTTGGTTAGTGAAATAAAAAAAGTTTAGAAATAACTGATTAAATTTTAATATTGTTTTAATATCAGTGATATTACATTGAAATGAATCAGTCAGCTTCAATGAATTATAGAAGTTTCTATAGAAATCCAAATTGGAAAAGAAAAGAAAATAAAAACTTGTGAAATTTAGTTAATTCTCTATAATCTGATGGTACCATCAAATTATATTGTGGATGAATATATAATGATCCAAAAAAGATAATACTGGATATATCCGTGATTTGATTAATTATTAAGGAATGACTAATAGTTCCCTCCATTCTGTCTTCTAAATATTCCTCTAACTAACTAATGTATAAAGTACAATGAGAACCACTAACTAATTAGGAGAAACAATAACTACTTGGGAGACCACTTATATTTGAAAAAATTTACAACTGGTGTGTATATGTATGAACACTTATGCGAGCAAGTATTCTTATATAATATATCAAATATTCATATCTAAGATATCAAGTATTTAAACAAAAAACTGGATATCAACTTTCTTTCATTTCTAATTATGCATCCATCTTTTACACATTTTTAGAAGTGGGTTTTTTTTTTTTTTCCGTTTAATCTCGTCAATATTTTTGACGATCTGTGAAGAATTTTGCAAATCTAAAACTACGAACATTTTCTACGTAATTTTCTCTTTCAAATGAGATCCATGATGAAATACTTTCAAGTTCATCGTCGTTCAAGTACTCATACCTCGGCGTGCAAATATTCATACCTCGTCAAGCAAGTTTTAATACCTTGTCAAGTATTCTTCTTACAATATAATATAAAAATAATACAAAAATAGATAAATTTTATGAAAGTATTCATACTAAAATATATAAAATATTCATACTAGAACATTGAAAATATACATAACAAAATTAATAAAATTAATCTTACTAAAACAATGTAAGTATTCACACTATTATAAGATTGAAAGTATTCATACTAGAAGATGTAAAGTATTCATACTAAGATTCTGCTAACTGCAAAGTAATACACAAATGGATCAACTTTAGAAAGTATTCATACTAAAATTTAGAAATTATTAATGCTAAAACATATAAAATATTTATTTTATAACTTTGAAAATATCTTTATTAGTAAATATACAAACTTTAGAAAGTATTCATACTAAAATTTAGAAAGTATTCGTGCTAAAACATATAAAGTATTCATTTTATAACTTTGAAAATATCATTATTAGCAAATATACAAACTACAAAGTATTCATACTAAAACATATAAAATATTTATAGTAAAACATTGAAAGCATACATATACATATAAGCAAATATTCAACATATAATATATTCAAACTACAAAATATTCATACTAGAATATTGAAATTATATATATACATACCAACAAATATTCAAAATAAAAAATATTCAAAGTGCAAAGTATCATTAATAGAAAATATTCAAACTATAAAGTATTCATACTAAAACATATAAAATATTCATACTAGAACATTAAAAGTATATATATATCAAAATCAATAAAATTATTCTCGCTAAAACAATGTAAGTATTCATACTAGAAGTAGTAAAGTATTCAAACTAAGATTTTGCCTGTCAAGTAAAACAATTCTTCTATCCTTTGATCCCAAATCAAGTATTCATACTTACATATTGAAGCGTGAATTTGTATATTGTAAGAAACTCCTAAATTATTTACACCTTAATTGTTAAGCAAGTATTCACCATGTCGAGCAATTATTTACGACTCGTAATACAAATATTTATACTTAAAGAGACCTAACATATTTAAAAAAAACTAGACACAAGTACGGATGTTTATGCCTGCAAGTCTTAATTATAACATATCAAGTGTTCATACATAAGATATCAAGTATTTATAATATACAATTGTCTTTTTAAATTGCTCTCCTTCCAACATAAGGTCACACAAAAAATTAAAAGAGTATATTTTTCCTTTCAAATTTTAAAATAATTAAATAAAAATATATCAGATAAAATGTTAAATAAACAAAAACTTAACAATAAGACAAGAACATCGAAAATTCTTCATTTGACCAACTGGTGTTCATTGAATCCAAATGATATGTATCCAGCTAGGGGTGTTCAACTAGTCGGTTCGGTTCAAACTGAACTAAAATAAACAAATCAATTTTTTTTTTCAGTTTTTGAAAATCCAACCGAACTGACCGAACTAAAATAGCAAACGGAATTAAAACCGAACTGATTAAACCGATTTAAATTTTGGTTTGTTCGGTTGAACCGAATAGAGGAATTCAATCTCAGAAAATCAAAAATCTATATACCAATACATTCAGAATTTCACAAAAATAAAAATCAAGATATCATTACACATGTTCAATTTCATACAAATACTATTACACAAGTTCAATTAAATACAAACATGTAGATTCAAAATCAAAATAATATACAAAGTCTCGAACTATTAATAAAATTGGTAAGTTCAGTTTACTCAGTTTTGAGAATCCAAAACCGAACCGAACCATTTAAACCGAACTATTACATAAAATCAACCAAACCGAACCATTTAAACCGAAAAATTGAAGTTTCTTGGTTCGGTTTAAAACCAAATAAACCGAATCATTTGAACACCCCTATATGCAGCACGACTTTGAACAGTTAGATTCCAATCAGACAAGAAACGTTCTTCACAAAAATTATTAGTATGCCAACAATTCTCAATGCTAGATTCATATCAAACCGCATGTATTCTTCACTAAGAGCATTAAAACCATTGCACAATGGAGAGAATCGTCATTGCTTTTCTCGTAGAAAGGTAAATTTGGGCATGAGACTTATCATAATTCTCTGCAGACTGATTTGACAGCCAATCATCTGGCATGTAATAAATGACCTAAATGAGCACTTGAACACAAAGACCACACAGAAAGGTTGCACAGATAATTCAGTGATCTCATTGTTTGCGGTGTGTAGGAAGTCAGTTTAACTTTTTTGGATGACTAAATTAAATACACTGTAGGACGTTTAGGAGACTAAGAGGCGGGAACAAAATCCTTACTCTAATTATTAATTAATTGTTTAGATCTAGGAAATATCTTAAGGTTCTGATTGGGATTTATCCAAATTAAAATCAGCTCCTTTTTTACACCTTTATTGATAGTCCAACTCGATATTTAATTTTATCCTTAGGCACGCACACGCCTGTGATTATTAGCACTTTAGTGGACCAAGTTCTTGTTTTGCATCATTAATTAGAGCCGGATTGAGGCACAAAAAAATAAAGACAATATTAGAACCCTCCTCATAAAGAAATTAGACTTTTTTTAATTTTATTTTTACGGAAGGATGACTTCAAGTTTCGTTTTAGAAAATATAAACAATAGTAAAAAGA
Source organism: Carex cristatella (assembly GCA_024447775.1). Classification (NCBI taxonomy): domain Eukaryota; kingdom Viridiplantae; phylum Streptophyta; class Magnoliopsida; order Poales; family Cyperaceae; genus Carex; species Carex cristatella. Next base: position 9,217,495 of record JAJHPF010000001.1, on the reverse strand, counting down.
CAAAGGAGATCTGATTAATTATCACAAAAAACAAAATTGTCAGAAAATCACACACAAAGTAAGCACTGCGTATACTAGCAGTAGCTTGTAACTTAAAAAAAAAAAAATTAAAATAGAAAATCACAAAAATATATCTAAAACGTGCAAATTAATAGGTATCCAGAAAAGTGTTAAGACTTGAAGTAGGACCAAATCAATGTTGTCGATCTGATTACTGCTGGTGAATAAGCAATAGTACACCACTCTCTGATTTTAATGGTGACCGTATACTTGGTGGTTGTGTAAATTGTAATAGTCAGATAAATTGACATTGGAGCCTCAGGAGGAATAACTGGTACGATACAGTTGTACAATCCCATTGCAATGTGAATTTCCATAGGCAGAAACATGGAAAGCTTTTGATAAATGATACAAATAACTGTCTCCGCCCTCTCATCCCCACATATCCTCGCACTAAAAGACAAAAAAATATTGTCCCAACAGTTTGAGTATTTAAATTTTCATCAAAATTATCATTTATATGTAATGTATTTACAATGCGTCGAACAAGTATTTAACTCTATTCATTTGAATATTAATTGTCTGTTCAACAACAAAACAATCTATGTCCCCGTAAAAAATTAACATATCTGTCTCTGCATCCCGCACTAAAAGACAAAAAAAATAGATTCCGACATTTTATAGTTTAAATTTTTTGTAGTATTTAACTTCAATATTTAATGTATTAATAGTGTATCGAACAAGTATTTAACTCTATTCATTGGAGTATTAACCGTCCATGTCTGCGTCCAACTTCAATATTTGATATATCCCTGCATCCCTACACATCAGTATTTAACTTTAAAAATGTTAGTATTTAACATTATGAATATTAGTATTTATCTGTAAAGTCAAGAATATTAATCTCTAAAATTATAAATAAGTTGTATGGATTCTATTTAACATCTTATATCTTAGTATTTAACTTTATACACCTCAGTATTTAACTTTAAAAATGTTAGTATTAAATTTTAAGAATGTTAGTATTTAATATTATGAAAGTTAGTATTTATCTTTAAAGTCAAAAATATTAATCTCTAAAATTATAAGTAAGTTATATGAATTCTATTTAACATTCTATATCTTATTATTTAATTTTATACACCTCGCTGCAATTATTATACTTTCCTTTTAGCACGATGTGATTTAAAAAGAAAAAAAAAAAGGCAGTGAATGGAAATTAAATTGGAATGAAAGTATGAAATAAACGCACCATATTCAAACCATCTGGATAAACCCAAATAGATTCAAAACAGCACAAAATTATCCTCAAATCGTCACAAAATCGTGAGCGAGAGCCCATGCGCGAGCATCCCATGCCAGAAAAAAAAACAAAATACTTCAAGTCAAGAGCTCAACCTGGTTAAAACAATTGAGAATCGGTCTAAATTAGAAGAATCAGTCTGAAATTAACCGGTGAAGAATCACTTGACTCGGCCGATTCAACACTGTCCAACCTGGTTTTTCACTGAAAAATCTGCCGCTGCGTAACTCAGTTGGAAATTAGCACGGGGTCATCCGATTCCGGTCAACTTGACCGATTTTGCAGACCAAGGTTCTGGAATATATACTTAATTACTCACCTCTGCTAGCCATGCATCGATCATACCAACTCTAAGGGGGATCGACGCTAAATAGGCTGCATGGAGTCACTGCGGCACGAGATCTCAACCTTTATGCATTAGACTCCCCTTTTTTGCGGGTTCTTTCTAATAAATGGTCATTCTTTACCTGCGCAGTAAGGTATGACAACGGGTTACAGTGGAATTTGTCAACCTCAGGACTATTCACTTGCGCTTCTGCATACAAAATATTACATCATACAGAGGTGCTGTCACGAATCCATAGACGCCTATAGAAAAATAAAAGCACCGATGAAAGTCAGGATTTTTATCTGGCTGATGCTGCAAAACAAGATCCTAACACAGCAGGTCTTATCCAGACGGGGTTGTATGGTTCAATCAGGGTGCCATTTGTGTGGTGCGCAAGGGTTGGAGACAAGATATCACATAATGTGGACGTGCTCATATGCAGAGAGGTTCTGGAGAGGAATCTTTGCCCATTTTAACATGAATATCCAAACAAGGGGCTCAATAAAGCAGAGGTGGGATATAAACAACCGGAGAGGAACCGTGGCAATGAACTCTATTGCAAATTCAGTTTGGGCGGCAGGAGTCTGGGTGCTATGGAGGAAAAGGAACAGACGTCTCTTTTCAAATAAGCGCAAACCTGTGGATATATATACTAATCAATGATACGACAGGGAAGTTAATTTGTGGGCAGGTTATGGTTGAGAAAGGGGCAAGTCAAGAGGATCTGTATTGCGCTCTTCTGGTGGCTATTTTTACAAGTTGATGTAATTATTTATTGTACGGGGATTGTAGACGAATTACTTGAGTAATTAACCCTTGTAATTAAATATTTTTCTTATCAATATATTGTTGGCAGTTAAACCGCCAACTTTAAAAAAAAAAAACTCTTAAGGGGAATTTGTTGAATCAAACATTTGTTTCTAGGCTTATGTACTATGAGACTGCACTGAGTACTGGGAGCACACTGGTATATATATACTGCCACTATTTTATCTAACCGTTAAAAAACAAAATTAAACTTATACCATCACTTTTCAGAAATCTCGACATAATTGATAAAAGGAGATATAACATAGAATGCTAAATTTCAATGGGTATAATGTATGTTACAAAGTTTTGATGGGGAATTACCTATTTTTAAATTAGTTTTGATGAGTACACGAGAAATTTTAATTATTTTTTTTAATACATGTACGTACTGTGAATATAAGTACCCTAAAATAGCAGATGAAAACGAAGGAAAATGATTTTTTGTTGGCTATCCCAGACATCTACAAGAAAAAATATTGATATTGTAATTTAATTTAAATTTTTGAAAAAAATTATGAATAATATTTTAGTACATGCGTTTAGCAGTAGTCCCGGCTGAATACATACGTTTACAATATGAAACTCTTTTTAAGTATCCGACGAAGAAACCAAAACACAAAAATGTGCATTTTGACAGAATAATAGAGTTTGCAGTATAATTGACTAAGTCATCAAGTAGAGGACCGAACGCTAGGCTGGCCAATTTGTTACAACCTGACGGGCTGCCCAAGCAATCTACTTTGGGCCAAAAGTATTCGATTGGGCTTTGTATGGATCCCTGCTGCTGCTACTACTAAATATAGAGAGAGAAGAGTGAGTTGAGCTATGGTGCTTTACGAAGAGAAGCGAGTATTTTACTTCACACTTATATTTTGCGATTTAAAAATTTAAAAATTCTAAAAGAAATAGTAGAAAAATAAAAAATAAAATGTCAAATTTGGTCTCCAAACACAATTTAATATGGAGATCAACTTGAATGATTTGGATCGATGTCTCGAACTTGGAAATCACAAAGATGTCCTTTGATCTAGTGGCAATGATGTCATCCGCGTGAGAGATCACAGGTTCGAAACCCGGATAGGAAAATCTTTTGTTGATATTGAATAATTAGGTTGCTTGACCACCAACTTTACTTGAAAATATGGTAAAAGATGACTATGCTATACTTGAAACTAAATTTAATACTTTAATGCTATATATTAATTTTGTAAAAAAGTCCAAGTCTCTGATTTAATTCGTCTCAATGGAATTTCATGTGACGATTTTTTTTCCAAATTTTTACAATAGATAAAAGAGATATAAAGAAAAAGTTAAGGTCATCCAAAATTCAGTGAATAGAAATCAAGCCTGCTTAAGATCGAATTTTGAAAAAAAAAAAAAAAAAATGGGATTCATTAGTCTTGCCTAAGCTACACAAAATAATAGTTAAAAAGAAGAGTTGAAATAAATAAGTTATGAGGGTTCGAATATTGATAAAAAAATCTTTGCAAAAGTTATATATTTATTCTCATTGATTCTGGACAATTATGCTTCCGATAAAAATAAATTATGATATTTTAATAATAATAATAATAGTGGTGGTAATAATAATAATAATAATAATAATAATAATAATAATAATAAATTGACTAAAATAACTACTAATAAATACATATATAAGTTTTTTTTAGGAAAAATCCTGACTACGCACTCAATTTACACTGGAAAAATCCTGACTACGCACTCATAAATCAACGCACTAATAAATCCTGACTACGCACTCATAAATCACCACTAGCTAGCGCTGATTTGTCTATATAAGGAGCTAGGGATCAGTGCACACTTTACAAACCAACAGTTGGAAATTGAATTTATAGTGAGCTAGCAAGCAAGCTACATAAAAAGCAACAATGGCTTCCTGTAAGATGTCATGCTTTGTCTGGTTGATCATTGTTTGTATAACAATAATTCAACTTGGTGCTCTCAGAGTTGAAGGAGTTGGTCTGCGAGGCCGGCGAGGACTTACTGACGACAATAACAATATTGGTGGTGCTGGACTTGGTAATGCTACAATTGATGGACTTGGTGATGCAGTTGGTGATCTTGGTAAGGGAATTGCTGCTGCAATTGGTAATCTTACTGCTGGAATTGGTCGTGCAATTGGCGATATTGCTGGTGGAGTGCAGAATGTTGCAGTTGATGATCATCATAATTAGTTCCTGTTTGCATCAGTAATTATAAGTGCTTTTAAATGAGGTCAAATTCAAGACTCATATATCCTCATAAATAAATTATAGCAAATAAGTGTTGTGTGTTGTGTTCATCTAGATTTTAATTAGAGTGTGTTTGTATTCCGTTGTAAAACTATGATTATGTACTTTATGTCTCTTAATAAAAAGGAATTCAAATGTTATTATATTGTTTGTGAAATGAAGGAAATGGTCTTCAAATGGAGAATTCTTGGTAAAATGTGCATTTTATAGCATGAAGAATTCTCCGAGAATAAAAAACAGGCTAAGCAGGATTTCGAAACTAAGGGCCAGTCCGCCACATATGAAGGTTTTTGCTTGGCTTATGTCACTTAATAAAATTTTAACCATGGATAACTTTGTAAAGATGGGCTGGTGCTTGGTAATTAAATAGGTGCAGATTCTGAATCTGTTAATCACCTTTTCAATGAAGTGACGTTAATCGTAGTTTACAGAAGCGTAGCAGTGAAGTTACAAAACGCTGTAAATTTTATTATAAATCCTACTTACACACACAAAGAACGAGCAATAATATTGATTACGCAATTTATAATCTGGGGGCTGTAGCAGACTATACAGAGAAGTATCCGCAAAAATACAGGAGATGATGTAGAAAAAAGAACAACAGTGAAGATACAGTATATTGAATATAAAGAGGGCATAAGAGATGAAGAAATATGGAAGGGTATGAAATGAAGATCCTCTTCTCTTAGAAAGGGGAGGTAGCACAGTTGGCTAGGAGAAAAATTTTGGAATTGTTGATTAACCAAAGGTCGAGAGTTTGATTCCCCCTCACGACTTCGCAGTTTCTGCGAAGATTTTCAAAAAAAAAAGAAGATCCTCTCCTCTTAATATTTTAAAATTGTATATATTTTTTCTTCCATAATTCAAATGTTTAGCGTTCTTCTTTTATAATACATAAAGGAGGGCATGACACTCATTTTTCCACACACAAAAAACTATGATCATTTACTTTATATTTCTTTGTTTGGTTAATTTACTTTTAAATCATTGTTTTTTCCTTGTTTGTACATATTTTTACCAATAACATGAAAAAAAATAATAATCAATCTTCAAGTAACCGCACTTCAAATTTGTATATTTAATAAATTGGGCCTTCATATATCTAGAATTCTTATTCTTTTTTTGAGTAAAGATTGGAGGTCAAGCCATCAAATTATTTAATACCTTTGTTATTACAAATGATTTATCCCATCTGAGTTTCGAATCCATATCTTCTAACATTGAGACCATGTACCTTAGCCACTAGACCAAAGACTAGTTCTCAGAATTCTTGTTCTTTTGAATTGGTTAACCACAACTTGTTCACCAAAATTGTATATTTACATATGGATGTTTGAATTGAATAACTACTGGATTCCAATCCGATACAAATGTTGTAAAATAAAATTACATTCATATTTGTACAAATGGGCGTGGAAAATGATTAATTGCTATGTAGCAATTTAATTATAATTTTGTAGAAAAAAATCCATGATAAAAGATGTTTTTTTTTACATATATTAAGAATACAATACGTATCATTTAGTAAGGATAATAACAAAAAATATACGTATCATTTTCATCCATTTTTTAGACAATTCATTTTCAAAATCTTTAACCCGGTTGGATCAAACAAAATATAATAAAATAACTTAAATTAAAAACCTATATTGTTAATAGATTACTTAATTTAAAAAAAATACACAAAAATCTCTGATTAGTGAAATAAAAAGGTATGGAAATAACTGGTTTAATTTTAATCGTGTTTTATTTGCAGTGATATTACATTGAAAAAAAATCAGTCAACTTGAATAAATTATGAAAGTATAGTTAGTTCTCTATAATCTGATGGTATCATCAAAATATATTTTGGATCAATAGTGACACAAAAAAATATAATACTAGATATATCCGCGATTTGGTAACTAATTAATTGTGTTTGGACTAACTTTAGCGATTCATGATTAATTGTTCAGATCTACGAAATATCTTAAGGATCTGATTGGGATTTATCCAAATTAAAATCAGCTCGTTTTTGGGTGATGATTTTAACACAACTATATTTTTTACTAGAACAACAATTCTAAATTTTTGAAGTGTATAGAAAACTTTATTCCTATTTTATTATTGCTATAGCTTGTCTTATTTGATTATGCAATTAACACTATCTTTATTTTAACTATTACATACGATTCACTTTATTTCCGATATCAAAACATCATTCTAGCTGAATTTTTTTCCTAAAAAAACGAAACATAAAAATTAAAACTCATAATTAACGAGATTAATAATGAATTTACCAATCAACAAAAAGAAATTTTATAATTAAATTTATAAATAATAAATTGTAGATTTTATTAATTGAGATAATCAGCTTTAAAGATAAAATTATTTAAGCATTTAGTTAGATTATAAAATTTACAATTAACAAAAAAATGATGTAAAAATAATTTTCAATGAATTTAGTAACTTAATTATAAGTAGGAGGTAATTATATTTAAAAAAGAAAGAAAAATCTAAGTGACAACTGGAGCATATTATTTCAAAATTTGGTTGGGTAACATACTAAATAATTTCTTCTTCTTTTCTTTGTATAGTATAAAATTAGAAGATGATATGAATGAAAGGATAACAAATTTAGAAGTTTATATTTAAGAATCTTATAAATTAAAAAAATAGAATAAATAATGAGAAACAAATAAGGGATAAAGTTGTCTATTTATTAAAATATTTAGATCTTCTTGTGTTGTAATATTACTTCTTTTGTGTGGTGTGAATACAAGCAGCCGTTTTTTTACTCCTTTGAAAAGATACGCTGTCATGATAACACTTTAATGGACCAAGTTATTGCTTTACATCATTAGAATCGGATTGCGGTGCAACAATTCATCTCTCCTTTCAGCACGATGTGATTTAGTGTTGAGAAATAGAATAAAGCTAAATGGTTTATGTTTCATCATTGGCTAACAGTTAGAAGAAGGAGCAACAAAAGAAATCCACCTTTTACCGTAAACATAAATATTTTATTTAAAATAAGAATAGCCAACTGTTGGATCAGTACGAATTAGTCCTACAAAAAGGTATATAATAGGCTTAAGTAATCATAAATTAGTCCAATACTATATTTGTTATTAGGAGTCTAATAATTACCACTCAAACGAATTTTTGAGCACGCCATTCGAGTACTCTCTATCTCGATTCTCGTGTGATGCATCCAAATGGGTAACTCAGAGTTTCAAGATGACTATACTTTTTAATTCTAATTCACTTGGAGTTATATATTATAAAAACTTTTGCAAGTTCTAGGTAGGTTTCCTTGTTGCATTCAGTTTTGTTTGATTTTTAATTTTGATTATAGTTGGGTTTAATGCGGTGGCGCTACAGGTTACTGCTGTGTGCGGCACAGCAGCCTATCCCGTATGCGGTACTGTCACTACCCGCAGAGCATCTTGGTGTTATGTTATTCATTTTGGAAAGGTTTTTCGATCTTTCGATCGGCTTTTGGACTACCAATATTAAAATATTTTAAGTACAAAATTATATTATTTCCATGTACTACCCAATAGTTTAAATATCCCAAATCACCCACCTAGGAACTTTTTAATATTGTTCCGGCTAAATTTGGATTGTCCATAAAGAGACCAAACTTAACCTATGATATTTTCCATCCCATCCCACCAAGAGAGTCCCTCCCGTCATTTTTTTTCATAACCAAAAAAATAAATAAAATAATATTAATAACCAGACTCTCAAAAAAATTTCAACCATGTCCAAACCGCCCCCCCAGGGGGCGGTTTACTTTTTTTTTTTTTTTTAATACGATGATGGATATTAATTATAATTATGTTTATAATTTATGTATTTTGTAATATTATGTTTTAAATATTATAATTATGTTCACAGCGTAACTGAACAAATAAGTCTGGAAATATAAAATAGAAATATAAATACAACATATGCTGAATTAACTATTCTTGCGGCTGAACAGACTAAGTCTACTTCTTAGGTTTCTGGAAGTGGATGACGGCGCGACACCTGTAGTTGTAGAGCCCTGACTACTCCCTGAGTGACTTCCCTTACTGGGTCGCCTACTTCCAAAAGGTCCGGCATTGGCAACCACCCTAGCATTCTCTCTTTCGTTTTCTTCGATTATTGCCTCTGCAATGCATTTCATTGAACATTCAGTATCAATATTTAAATTTAATTTCAAATCAATTTTAAGTTGTGTACGATCATCTACATACCTGCCCTCTGCCTGTCAGTAGTAGAACGGTGAGCCTCATGTCCCACTTGACGACCTTGCATCCTGTCCATATGCATTGTTTGCCGCTTGTTTTTCCTCCTTCCCTTCCTGATCCATTTCTTATCGGGAACCACCGTATGCCCAAGGTAGTATGGCCACTGGTACTAGTTGGGGTAGCGGTGAAATGATGGTGTCCAGGTGTGCAGAAGGAAATTGGTACGGTAATAGTTATCAACAAATACGTCCTCAGAAAAGTTTCGTTCTCGGCAAACCGCCATAACATAAGAACACGGTATGCGAACTAACTGGGGGCATTGGCACTCGCACGTTACTTGATTGTTCTTGCCTAAAATGACTTTGTACTTGCATGCGCGTTGATGAGTTTCTATAATGCCATTTTGGCTCATAACCGGTGGAATGATCTCACTTTGAACCTGCATTTCATATTCCCTACCTGTGGTACCATACGGTACAACGCGCATGACAGAACCTTTGTTCCTGTGTTTTCTTAATTTCTCTTCAACTCTATCTGAGAATGCTTGGTCCCTACTCGCTAATGTAGTGCCTTTAGTATGCCTCTCAACAAACCAAGCATTTAACATGTAGAATATGTCCTCCACCAGTGAAACCACGGGTAACATACGGCTCTATTTGAAGACATTGTTTAATGACTCTGACCCGTTAGTGGTCATAATTCCCCATCTCCAACCTCCATCACATGCTTGAAATATCTTCTCATATGCTGACGGCTTGAATAGATCATTCGGACATCTCTTGCCCGCCTTCGCTAAATAGGCATTTGCCTCCGGAAATGTCTACAAAAAATAGATAAATAAAAGTCAGTTATACAAGTCGTACAAATGTCCAAAAAAAATTATGAAAAAAGAAATGCATACATACTCTTGCAAATTCTCTGAACATCTCTTCCATCCGTCGTGGTTTTTTCCTCTTACAGCCAATTTTGAACCTGTCAGCAAGCCACTCACCCTCGCCGGTATTCTTGCACAGGTTCTTTGAAATGTGTTGCATGCAGTACCTGTGCACAGCCTCTCCGGTATTCGTGTTCCAACCATAGTTGGGGCTATTAAATACATGTTTAGTGCCCAAGTGCTGGTCTAATATCATGCAGACGAACCTATTTTCTACCACCTCTCTTCTTACAAAGGATATGAAAAAACCCCAATTTGGACCATCCTCTTGTTGAACAATGGCAAATGCTATGAGCAACAACTGGTTTTCAGCATCATATGCACATGCTATAAGTAGAGCCCCACCATACCGGCCGGACATGAAGCATGCATCGATGCTGATCACAGGTCTAACATATCGAAAGGCTTCAATACATGGACCGAAAGCCCATGCTATACCCTTGAGTTGTACCTCACCGGGTGTATCGGTTGGTACATGCCACTGCTGGAATCTGGTTGCCGGATTTGTACCTGTTATGGCAATAAGTAATGGTACGAGGAGATTGTACGACCCCTTCCAGGTTCCGAAGCATCTACAGACTGCAAGTTCCCGACCCCTCCACAACCTATTGTAATGTGGGGTTATATATGGGTAGATCCGTCTCACCGCACAAGCAACCTCCTTAATGCTCATCGAAGGCTCATCCTTAATGTCTTCCATAATTATATCGGCAATAACTGATGCCGTTAGCGCAGTATGGTCTTTCCTTGTTGACGCAGTCTTGCAAGTGTGTGCTCCCTTGACATCCTTAATTATCCATGCCTCCCCCTTGCCTTTAGGTGCGGCAGACAGTTTCCATTTGCACTTTGTATCCTTGCAAATTACAACATACCGGGTCCTCTCTCGCTTGGCCACTGTAAACTCCCAGTTACCATTTAAATGGAACTGTTTAACTTTCCTCGACAGTTCTTCTATGTTGGTGTAAAGTTGGCCCGGGCTAATCTCTTAGTTATATACAAAACCTGTCCCAAAAAAAGAAATGTATGCTTCTTTAAAGGAAGTAGTGTCATTGAATGTCCTTATCGGGTGCTTGTCTCATCGTCCACTGATTGGAAATCTGTCTTCAAATGGAGGAGGCATAATATTATCATCATTGCCCTCTGATAATCTGTCTGAATCCCAATCCTCGTCCCAATCATCACCAGTTTTCATTTCCTTTGTCAGTATCTCATCTATACCGTCAATATTAATGTCTACAACATTTCGATCGACTGTGGACTGTCTTCTGGGTTTAGGGGGGTTGTAGCTTGGTGAGAATCCAACCCACAACACACTCTTCATATTCTGTTGAGCTTGGTAATGGATCAAGTGTTCAGAAGTGATTGATATCCAACCCGACCAACACATGACCGTCTTCTAGGATATTTTACATAGGTTTGCCACCCGGTTGGTTGTAATTCCTACAAAAACGGACGGTAAGTTTTGCATTTTTTTTTTTTAATTATGGACATTTATTTTTTTTAAGAAGACATTTTGTTATTATACTAATATAATTTTTTATTTACATTAAATAATTAAAAAAATACCTTTTATCAAAATCGTCTCACAAGTTCACGAGGGGGCGAGGTCACATCCTTGTTTGTGATCATACCCATAATCGAATGGTATAATTGTCATATCCTGGGTTTTCATTCTCGACAGAAGATCCAGCCCTAGTGTCCAAGTTCTCAAGCCTCATGAAGCTTATAAGGTCCAAATCACCCGGGTATAGAGGTTGACGTGATCCAAGTTGTTTACGGGTAGAAGGTCCAACATTTAGTTCAACCCTCACCTAGGAAAAAATTATATTAATTAAAAAAAAAAAAAAAAAAAAAAAAAAAAAAAAAAAAAAAAAAATTTTTTTAAAAAAAAATTTATAAAAAATTAAATTTAAAAAAAAAAAAATTGTAAATTTTATTCAATCGAAACTTTTTTGCAAAATATGTCCATTATCGAGATTGAAGTGGACTCAAAAAAAAATCATACACTTATATATTTTTCTAAATAGAGTCTATATATCAGAAACTGCTAATAGAAAGATAGTTTTAAAACATAATAAGGTTTGCCAGCCGTTTTCTCGGTTGGTTGTTAATTCGTGCAATTATCTCGATTTCAATGTGATAAAGCTAAATGGAGTTTCTCATTGACAACAAAAAACTGAAAAATCCCAACCGGTTTTTTGCAAGATTGCTTTCTTTATTTCATAAATTGAAGTATTGACATTCACTTGGAAGCCGTAACTCGCATCTTTCGAGTATTGGCATCCGAACTCCCCTTTCGTGATTTTTCCACCCACTTTAAGGTAAGAAAAAAAAGCAATGAACATTTTTGGTTTATTTTTTTTTTTTTTGAAACGAAACAACATATAAAATTCTACCGTCGTTCAATATAATTTTTTTTGTTTATTTCTGAAATTTCTAACATTTAAGAAAAATTAAATTAAAAAAATATACCTCGGTCATTGTTGATCAAAATCGCCTCAAAATCACCTCAAAATCGCCTCGGAGCACCTTGTGTTGATTTTTAAATTTTATAAAGCGTAATTTTTTTTTTTTTTTTTTTTTTTTTTTTATTTTATTTTTAAAAAAAAATTTTGGATTAAATGAATTGTATTGGGCTAATTATGGTGAGATAGGAGAGAGAGCAAACGGCTATAATATAGAAAAAATTGGGTAAAACCTGCTTAAAAAACCCCGGAGGCGGGTTGGAAAAAAAAGCAATAAATTTTTAAGTAAGGTTAAAATACCATCGGGGGGGTTTGGGCATGGTTGAAATTTTTTTGGAGGTCTGGTTATTAATATTATTTTATTTATTTTTTTGTTATGAAAAAAAATGACGGGAGTCCCTAGGTATCTATCTCTAGTCTTTGAATCGCTATCAAGCCTCATTGTCTGAAGTGTCACTACTTACAATGCTATCATTCTTACTCAAAGATGCAACAAATTTCACCCATGCATTGGTATATGGAGGATAATTGACATATTGTAGATAAAACTAAGTATGCACTGATAGTTTAAAAAAATCAAAGTGCAAAAGAAATTCAACGCAAACAAAACATAAACAAAATATCAAAATATTATTAAAGAATTCATAGTTCAACCCTCACCTAGAGATGAGAGGATTAGCTACTCATGACCATGGAAAAAGAAAAAAAAATAAAGAAAACATAAATTACAACTATTTTGAAGAAGAAATTTATAAATAATTAAATTTATAAATAAAAAAATTGTAGATTTTATTAATTCAGATAATAAGCTTTAAAGATAAAATTATCTAAGCATTTAGTTAAATTATAAAATTTACAATTAACAAAAAATGATGCAAAATAATTTTCAATGAATTGAGTAACTTACTTATAAGTAGGAAGTAATTACATTTAAAAAATAAAGAAAGATCTAAGTGACAATTGGAACATATTATTTCAAAATTTGGCTGGGTAACATAATAAATATTTTTTCTTCTTTTCTATGTATAGTATACAATTAGAAGATAACATGAATGAAGGATAACAAATTTAGAAGTTTATATTTAAGAAACTTGTTAATTGAAAAATGATAGCTTTATTGGAAAACAAATAAGGAATAAAATTATCTATTTATCAAAATAGTTAAATTTTGTGGGGTTAATAATAGTCTGTGTGGTGTGAATATGAGCAGCCGTTTTTTACTCCTTTGATAGTCCAACTCGATCTTTTATCCATAGACACGCCTGTCATAATTAACACTTCAGTGGACCAAGTTATTGGTTTGCATCATTAGAACCGGATTGCGCTGCAATTAATCTCTGCTTTCAGCACGATGTGATTTAGTGTTGAGAAATAGAATAAAGCTAAATGGTTTATGTTTCATCATTGACTAACAGTTAGAAAAAGGGGCAACTAAAAAAATCAACCTTTTACCGTACGTAGACATAAATGCTATCGTTAAATAAAATAAGAATAGCCAACTGTTGGAGTAAGAACTAGTCCTACAAAAAAGTATATAATAGGCCTAAGTAATCATAAATTAGTGTCCAATATTATTTGTTATTAGGAGTCTGGTAATTACCACCCAAATTAATTTCCGAGCACACCACTTGAGTATTCTCTATCACATGTGATGCATCCAAATGGGTAACTCAGAGTTTCAATATAGATGACTATATATTTTAATTCTAATTCACTTATGAGGCAGATTGCAAGAGTATAATCCTATCGCGTGGTACAATCAGGTTATTGATCCCAAGGGAAAGTATATTAGATTATGCATTTTTGAAAGATTTTATGATCTATTGATCAGTTTTTGGGCTACCAAGATTAAAGTATTTTTAGTACAAAATTATGTGTTTTCTAATGTTATTCAGGCTAAGTTTGGATTGTTTGTAGAGACATCAAACTTAACATATGTTGTTTTTAATCCTATCCCGCCAAGGTATCCCCTCGAATTCTAACTCTAATCTTTGAACTGCTGTCAAACCTCATTGAGCGAAGTGTCACTACTTACAATGCTATCTTTCTCACACATGCAATGAATTTCATCCATTGGTATATGGAGGATCATTAGTATATAGTGGACGAAACAATGTATGCATAAATAATATAAAAAAAATAAAGTGTAAAAGAAATTAAGCGCAAAAAAAAATAAACAAAATATCAAAATATTATTAAATGACTCATAGTTCAACCCTCATCTAGAGATGAGAGGTTTAACTACTCATGGCTATGACAAAAGAAAAGAAAAATTAAGAGAACATAAATTACAATTCTTTTGAAAATAAATAAATTTATCTCTTTAAATGACACCTCATTGTCTTAGCTTCTACCAACTTCACCTCTATGTCTAGTACTCTAACCTTGCCTAGCTTTCCTAATCAGTGAGAATTCATGGCTATAGTACATGACTTAATCACAAGTAAATATGTATACCGAATCTATTACAATAGGGGTATTTATAGTATTTCCTAAAGTAGTGGAAGTAGTCGAGATAATGAGGAACATGAGGTCTCCCATGATCTAGCATGATTTGGCTAAAAATAGCATGCCGACAATAATGTTCCTTCAAGAAGACTACATCAAACATAGCGTGGCAGGCCAAGTGGTCGGACATTCTAGAAGACATCAATCTACGGCTAAGATCTACCGATCTAATGGCTGTGAAAAATAGTCCACAAATTGAATACAAGGATCATGCGGTTTCTGGGTTATGTCGCATGAGGCATAGGTGTAACCTGCACGGTTTCCTGACTTAGCATATTTTCATAAAATTTTGTTATTTTGAATATTGTGCAGTTTTTGTAAATTGTTGCATAAGCCATGTAATGTCCTGATTTGATATAATCTTCAATAATATTCCAAATATGACATTTTTATTTTGTTTTTGACCTACATACGTAACTTTCTCCAAAACCTGCTAAAATGACCCAAAAACACATTTACGTAACTTTGCATTCGATTTTTATCATTTTCTGTAAGAAAAAGATAGTGATTTTAACTATATGTTTGAGTGTCATCACTGTGACATGCTCAGTTCCCATTTCCAACCCTTTAGAGCTCTGTTTATAACCCTTTAAAGTGCTATTCGCAAACCATTAAAGTTTTGCCTACAAGTCTTTCAATCATGGAATTTGAGTAGTATAAATATTAATTAATTTTGTCTCTAAGCTAAAAAAGGAAAGATGTATTTCACAACTCTTGTTTTTTCTCCGATCATTTTGGTCTATTTTCTCAATCATATGCGAGGAATTTTGCGAATAAGTTCCCTCTCCTAACAAATACTCTCCCTCTTCATCGTCTGGATCATCTCTTCTCCTAGATCTCATGGCCTCTCTTCTCCCTCCCGTATCTAATTCTCTCAAACCCTAGTTGCTTGGTAAAGGAAGGTCGATTTGAGCGCTGGGTTTATAACTCAAAAGTATTATTTGTCTAATCAGTTTGTTCTTTTGAAATAGCATGGGATTGTTTGCTCATTGGTAATTCTAAACATGTTCTGCAAATTTTTAGCCAATTTGAAGACTTATTTAGTAACTAACAAGGATTATCTGTCTAATCACTTGTCCTTTGAAATAATGTGGCATTTGTATATAGACATGCATGATTTTACAATTGTGTAATGTATCGACCTTTTTAAACAGGATCCGCATGGACACAGATGTGGAACTGTGTGACATTAATTGGCATTTTTAACGGTGTGTATTGCCCCGCCTTTCCTGAAGTAGTGATATTCCTCCGTCAAGTAGTTTTTTAGAACAAACGAAAAGATGACACTTAATAATTAATCGTTCAGATCGATTTAGGAGCTTGGATTATCGTCATGCATGACATCGATCCTTAAATTTATATTTTATATTTTTTTCTATATTAATTAGAATGTTTAATTATCAACTCAAACTAATGAACAGATTATCTTGACTCGTTATATATTGTTTAATCAGCATTAAATAAAATTGATTTTGGCGCTAATCCATTTTCATCACCTAAATTTTGTTTAATTTTTTTAACAAATTTTAAACGTCATATATATATGATCAAAAATCTGAAAGCCTAGTCACTGATATTAATACCACCCATTTTATAAACTTAGTGCTCTTCCATTCAATATCTTGTTTATCATTGTTGCTATGACAATTCAACAAAGATACTGATGGCCCACACAGAAATGCGAGCAGTGGGGTTTTAGGTGATGGTGGGGCAATAAATTATCGGGATATTTGGTAGTGGCGTACCTTGTTCACATCTACGAAGTATCTTAAGGATCGGATTGGGCTTTATCCAATTATCCAAATATCTTCTCATTAGCACTTTAGCAGCCCAATTAATCC
This sequence comes from Carex cristatella, assembly GCA_024447775.1. NCBI lineage: Eukaryota > Viridiplantae > Streptophyta > Magnoliopsida > Poales > Cyperaceae > Carex > Carex cristatella. The sequence continues at coordinate 9,200,837 of JAJHPF010000001.1, read as the reverse complement.
TTGTTTTGCATCATTAAAGCTGGATTAATGATACAGCTAAGATTAGATTTAGTGTTAAGAAATAGAATAAAGCTCAGTGGAATTAAGTATTTAATTAGCCTCAAAAGGATCTAAAGCTACATGACTTATGTTTCACCATCGGAAGATAATGATAAATTAAAAGGAGCTACTAAAAAAATTCAACTATTTCAATAAATACAATTATTATCGTTAAAACAAGAATAGCCAACTGTTGGAGTAAGAGTTGTATGAGAGGCCTAACTAAATAGTATATAATATGTCTTAGTTATCATAAATTACTTAAGAGTCCAATACTTTATTTGTTATTATCGGGTGAATTTTTTTATCTTTTATTTTTAAATTAGGCTATCAATTTATATGGAACATAATTAATGACTCGAAATTTGAGACGTATATACAAGTAAAATTATATGGTAATTGTTAATATTGCCTCCTTCAGTATTTAGTTAAATAGAGATCTATAAGAAATAAAAATAAAGTACAACAACAACAAAAACCAGTTTCTAAAAAAACAACAACAAAAACCAAGAATTTTGTTTCAAACAAGTTGGGTATACTAGAAATAAAACCCAATCAGAGTCACAAAGTCAACATAGATAGTAGAACAACAACAACAACAGTAGTAATACTAATAGTAATAATGGTACTAATAATAATAGTAACTGCATTATACTACACTACATTTGGTAAATAAATTATGGTACCTATACCATATCATAAATATATACCCTAGGTTCATATATGAAATGGTTGTGAATCATGCTAATTGCAAGCTCAGCACTTTACAAATATACCATCCAAATTGTTGATAACTAGCACTTAGCTTCACATGGATATGGTTATGATATTTATTGTGCTAATAGGGTGTTCAACGGGCAGGAGTTGTGCTACTCTTAATAAACTACAACATATGATGGATTATAGGTATAAATATAACCATTGTGCTTTATGCCAACATGAGTGGTCTCTTAAATGAATGGTTAGTTATAATCTACGGGATGCGACCACATCATTCGATCTGAACATAAAACCATGTCAAAATTTTATTCGGTTCAGATCTATTTCTTCAGAGTGCGGCACTTCACTGGATCTATACTCATTAGCAAAAGAGGATAGCACAAGTAAATATAATATAGTTATCTGGATTCATTAGAGAGCCTAGTACATAGAGGAAGCAGGCCACAATATATAAAAGCGCAAGCACCAGGCCTAGTACTTCATTTGTTATTATTGGATGCATCTTTTTTTTTTTTTTTTTGGGAATCAATAATATATATGACTTCAATTTCAGACGTATACATCAAATTGGATTACAATAATTAATATTGTCTCTATGAGTACTCGTCGACTAAAGATAGGAATGAAAAATTAAAGCTCACATTAAAAAAATATTGCTCTAAACAAATTATGCTCCCATATCATGTCAAAAACACCATTGGTTCATATATAAAATGGTCATGGAAATAGTTTATAAGTAAATCACCAGTACAGAAAAGGCTAAAAAAAGCTACGGTGTATGCGCGCATCGTGTAAGATAATGTCGATACATACACTCGATTTGATTAATAAAACCAGAGCTCTTCTCAACCTTTCGGGTTCGGCTTGTAGTAATATTCTAAACATTTAAACTTTTATTCTGATTAGATGGCAACAAAAAATAAGAAACTAGAATTCTCTCGGATGATAGGTGCTGGCTAAAGTTTGGAGACGTCTATCTGCTTCATGGATTGGGATGTGTCATCAACCGAAAATGGAACTCTGCATTCACATACATGGTTACATCAGCATGCAAAATTAACAGCAACTTATCAGGATTTTCGTTCTGGTTTGTTAAATTAAGCATAACCATGGCAACACTATTTTGTGCTTGATATACTGGTTTTACAACCCTTGGAGCTTTAATGTAATTTCGGGTTATGGAGTTGTAATTCGCTCAAATAATATTTTAGTAGAAGTAAATAAAGAAGAAGAGTGAGGCATAGCGCATAATGATCTGTACTATGAATAAATATCTTCAATTTCAATGTCCAAACAATCGATCTGAACCATTCATCATGATCTCCATATAAAAATGAAATATCTTTTTAATTTTTGTAGATGGGTAAAAAATCAGTTGATCTAAAGTAGTGATTTTCTACCTATCTAAAAAAATAGTATTCGTTTTAAATGCAAATTTTACTCTTTAAGTACATTTTCATATAGAAATCTGAAGCATTAAACTATTGATCTGTAATATAGGCCAAAATGCACTATGCATAGTACTATGGCCTCACTCTGAAGAATATATAGATTAACCTTGAGTCATCATCAAGCAAAAATGAATTGCTCCCAGCCCTGTCTAAGTCTTCATTCATCAATACCCGCATATTTTCTATTATCTACAGTTAAAAAAAACTTAGAATAAGTTGCTAAATTGTTTCTAGACACAGAAACCAGTTAATATAGATATTTAAACATCGATTGCACTTACATTTGGTGCGACACTATGCATTCCATTCTTATCATCCCAGTACCTTGTACTAATCCAGTATAGTTGCTGCATACTGAGGGTCTATCAACGAAAAAGAAAACATTGTTAACTGATACAAATATGAGTTATCTTTTCAATGAAAGTTCAGCTGACTCGTTACCGGGCAAAGGTCATGAGTAATTTCATCCAACGTTTTCTTCGATTTTTGATGAATAACCTGAAAGAGAAGAAATTGACACAAACATTTACTTTTAATATATTACTGGAATATGAGAATATTACATGAACAAAGTGTAGTTGCCTACTGAATTGAAAATACAAAAGCAAATTAAATATTTTTTTATGGCCATAAAAAGTAATTTTACATTTGATTTTCATAAATATATTTAACAACTTACCAAGAATTCAATGGCTTGTCTGATATGCTTTAACTCACCATAAGCTCTCCCGGCATACTGAAAGAAGTAACCAAAATATTATTAATTAGAATGTCAATTTGTCTGTTAAGAACTATTAAAAACAATACCTTTCTTATAATGAGTGTAAATCTATTAAAAAGTCAATTGTATTACTTCATATGTAGCTCCAACACACCCCTGTTCTAGCTAAGTAAGTCCTGCCTTGACATACTCCCCTTTATGGAGCGAACAGAAATCCTTACGTAGTAAAAGACTGAAACAATGAAAACATATTAAAAGAAGAGAGACGATCAATTTCAATCAAGCTAAGAAAATTAAGAAAAATATTTACCTGTTAAACAGCTGAACATTGATGAATGTGAATATCTGAACAAACACCTTTCTAACCAAAAAGGGAGGCACCTGCATATAATAAAACGTTCAATCCAAGTTAATGATCCTGCAAAAAGGAGTAGCCAACCAGAATTAACCAAGTATGTAATTACTAACATTGTTAGCCTTGAGTGTATTCAAAAAGTTAGAGAGGCTCCTAGCTATATCTTGCCAATGAACAGTCAAATTTTGTTGACCGCCTATGTTTTTTATCGGTGAACAACCACCTGTCATTAAACTTGCTCTTGAATCTATGGGAGCCTAAAAATGTTTAAAAAAAAAAGTTACTGTGTAAATGCTATATAACATTTCACACAAATGCTTACAAACTCTAATGTACAACTTCTTTCATATACGCCTCTGAAAGGATGTGAATTTCACAGTGATTTTTTTTTTGAGGAAACTTTCACAGTGATTTTTTAACATAGCAATTACAAAAATACCCATACTTCCTCATTTCATCCTGATTTACCTACAGATAGAGGTAATCAACTAACAAAAGAGGGGCATACTTTAAGTACATAGGGAAAGAGACATAGAGTTTGTCATATTTCATACATGTATGGATGTCTTACGTTTTTCTTTTTTTGTTGGACCATGCATTGATAATCAGGACTAAAGTTGACGTTTGAACATTTTACACAAGGCAGCAAAAAAAAATTATATACTTGTATAGGTGAGAACATACAATTTTGGTCAAGTTTTCTTCTGATGAACTAATCAACATATATCTCAACACCATACATGGAGTGGCAGTCATGTATGTCCAACATGATACAATGTGACTTACATCCTATGAAGTATCCATATGTTCAATGGAGTATACCTGAATGCAGGAAACAAGCGAAGGACATATCTCTTTCTTTAAGTTATCCCTAATCATGCAATATATTTTCTCGACGTATGCAGTAAGTTGTTGCTTGAACAACAAAGCAGGTTGCTTGGCCTCTACTTGCCTAATCATACCCGACCCGTTCCCTGAGCTACCAATCAATGAACTCTGATACACTCCTTGAGGTACTCCCCTGAAACTCTACGATGAAAAAAGAAAAAAAAACAGAAGCCATGACTCTCATAGCTCCGATCAGAGAAAGGACATTTATCCAATGAAACCTTAGAAGTAGCAGTTGTGGAGCCACACATGCAAATGTAATTTAATTTCACGTAATTGCAAAAGAACCTCATGTAATTGTGTGAATTAATTGGTAGCTTTATTGTAACAATTAATGAACTGAACCCACTGAATAGGGTTACAAAATAATGAATTGAAACAAATTTGTCCTAAAATAATAATTTTGATTGAACTAATTGAGCATAATTCAGGGGTTACAGAAGGTGAACCTTCTGCAGAATATTCGTAAAATTGACCGTAATTTTTTTAATATAAAGGCGTTTATAACCTTGTGTGGAAATAGATCAGAGTCACAGTATGAAGAGATAAATTTTGCTACTCGGGAAAAGTTATATGCTGGTAATATATATAAAACTGGGGAGAAGAAATTAAGGAAAAAGCTTCATACTTGAGTCACCCCAGTTGGTTTTAGTGTACGTTGGAGCAACAATAGAAGAGTTGAAGAATTATAGAGCCAATATGCCAATACATCATTGTTGTCAGCTTGAGTCTACAATACAAGGGGACAAAACCAAAACAAAATAAACGCTTGTATTGGAGTAATTTAAAATATTCAAATTTATGATTGTTTTTAAAGAGCAAACCCCACCATGTTTCACTCATCCTCTTCTAAGATAATTATTCTGAGGTTTTACGTGAAACAAAAACATTGCAACCAACACAACCTTTTAAGACAATATATGATAACATAGCAACATTAAATTGTTGTGACGGGTGCATTCAATCAAATTTTCACGGGTTTCTCCCAATTGTACAAAGTATTTATTTTTGAGTTTAAAATGGAAGTTGGAGTTTTACTCAACAATGGTTTTTTTAATTCGAAAACAAAAAGAAATTAGGCATAAAGCACAAAAAAACACATTTTATTAGATAAGCTTGCACGGTTTTTAAAATCACCAACCTCAATTGCATGCCCAATAGTCTGTATAATACGATCAAAAACACTTGTGTGCTCAACTTCAAATGATCTCCAATTAAGAAGGCACTTGAATATTATGCAAGCTGCGACAGGCCTATTTCCCGAAAAGCCACATTGCTGTGCAATAAATCTGATCAACATGTCATGATGCTCCTGTTTAATTCACACCAAGTAATTAGATTAAAGTAAGGATCTAAATTGTTAGTATAATTACTTTTCTTGAATGTGTTAGACCTGTTGCTTCTCATCTAGTTCGTTACGCTCCCTTGTAAGCTGCTGTGAAGCTGCTGGTGTGCCATTAGTATCCTAAATATTCAAAATATTTTTAGTCCTTTTGCATTGTAGGGAAGATTTGTATTCCAACAAATGGAAATTGTATTTACCGGGAAGTAATTAAATTCCTCAAAAGAACATGTTCAGCATTAATTATTTGTTGAAGGAGAATTTTTGGTTAATATGACTTACATGCATAATAGACTTTGAAATAGCTTGTTGGCGTAGCACTTTATTTTCTGACTCAACATTTGATATCTTCTCTTCTAGCCTATTAAAGAAAAGAAAATGAAAATAATGTTATTGGTTATTTATTTGCCATAATGTAATATATATAAATCAAGTGTACCATACAGTTGGTTATTATTTTGTGTTATCTTTTGGGCAATACATAATGCTTATGGCCCACTTATGCCTCAATTATTCATAATTAATACATAGATAAACATCACGCAAGGCAAATAAAAACAGAAGATAAATAAAATGATACGTCTATTAATGTCATTGATGTATATATGTACACTCCAACTTGCTTCCATTCTCAAGATCTACTGTTTGGTCGAAGAAAGCCTAATAATACGGTATTAATAAACAAAGCATCTACGTACTGGGTAGACATGATAAGTTATGATTATCAGGCAGAATAGGAACCTCTTCACAGTTTCTTGGAGTATCCGTAGCTTCGCATCGGCTTCATCCAGCTTCTTTTGTTTCTCTTCACTTATTCGATGTGCTTCCGCAAATCTTTTCTCAAAATCTTCGGCCTTCTCTTTTTCTGATAGCATTGTGGCCTGTAAACATAATGTACATAATGTATAACCATGATTACTTTTGAGCTATGCATGATGGTTCTTACTTATTTATTACTTCTAGTTTGCCTATCACAGAAAACCCTTTATCATAATTTCAGATGGCACCAAACTCATTGTGATATTAGAATTTCTAAGCATAATGATGTCAAAATTACCCAAACACTCTCATATTTTAGCTATACTAGGTCATTTTGTACCACTTGATATAAAATTGAATATCAACAATCCATGTAAGAAATTGCTTTGCTTACTTTGATTTCAGTATGGGCTTATGAGAAAAGTGGAACTCAATAGAGCTATGGAACATTGTTGAAATTAAGCAGCAACTTATACATTACCCAAATCTAATTTATCACTGCTTTCGAAAATGAGTTGTAAAAAGTTGGGTCCAGTACCCAAATAAAGAAAATGAAATAATAATAGTCAAGTTTATTGCATGGTTTCCCTTCATTTATCAAAAGTAGGATATAATAATATGGAAAAACAGAAATAAATATAGTAAACTACTGGATGCCTTTAATTTATCAAAATTTACCACCCATAAATTAGTGATATATTAGACTATTGGTTAATGATGCCAGTACAGAAAGTATTGCAAGCAATTTGAAAAACATGCAACAAAACATTTTTGTTAGTTTTTTTTTTTGCTAAGGTTAGTGGCTTTAATGCCCAATTCAATTGATAAAAAACATATTTACAACGAATCAAGTTACTCTAATTCCTAGATCTACTCTATTCTCACAAAATCCTCTATCTTGTTAAGCTGTAGTCGAATTTATTGTTCTTCCACTTTCTGTTCAAGCTTATCCTTTGCTTCTTTTTGTGCTCCTGTTTCTCTTGAACAGTGGGATGTCATATAATCATATTTATAAGGCAGAAAACGTTTGATCACCCTTTCTATTTAGTTTAGCTTATTTTGAACAGTGGGATGCCATATAATCATATTATAAAATATAAACATTATTTTCACCATTTTAACCTTTCTTCTTTTCTGCCAAGTTTTCCTCTCCATCTACACTGAGTATATAATGATGCCTTCTTCAGCTTTTTATAATAAGAATATTCTCTGTATCAGCACCACCGAAGTGTGTTTCATTGAGCCTAACGGTGACTCCAAATTGCTCAATATCTTCATCATCTTCTCCCTCATCTATATGACCTCTTGTTTCTCACTCAAATAAATGTCACTTTCGGTTTCAACTTACTCATCAACCTTGTTTATTGTTGATACTAATGAGCTTCAACAATCTCTGGTCATGCAAAATGAGAATTGTAGGGGCACTGTTTTATTTCAGAGCACCCCTTTGCCCTCTCCTTGAATAAAATTGCTGCTCCAATCGCCTTAGTCATGGACTCAAATGAGACTACTATCTTGGGTGGTACAAGAGGACTAAGATGATTCTCCTTTCACAATTAAATCATTTCACATATCAAAACCTCGCGAAGAATTAATCCATCAGAGAAGGGATTAACAACATTCAGTATAAACAAGATGACCACAGTTTTCAATTTAGTACTAACTGCTGACATTGACACTAAAAATTACTTAATGAAAATTGCATGAGTGTAGAGGTTTCGAAATTAAAATTAACTTAATTTATATTTAGTGCTTGACAGTTGTTTTTATTTTTTCTTAATTTTATTGATGCAGATGCTCCTATGTCAAGAGTCAGAACCTTAGTAATTAAAGTTCGAGTAGTAAATTTAAAATAATATTTGGAAATACATCAAAATTGAGATGATTCTGGTAAAGTCTCAGTACCAGAAAGCATGATGCTGCTGGTATCCTGTATGGCAGTCCTTAGTTAAGAAGGTATATTATTAGAGCATCTGTATCCCTAAAACTCTTGGAGTTTCTAAATAACTATTAATATAATTTTAGAAACGTTTGACTCTCTGAATTTCTAAATCTCTACATCTCTGAAATTAAAATTAGAGTTTTTTAATTGTCACATTAGCATTTAATTAAAACAATATTAAAAATTGAGCGAATACAAGTTGATTATTTTACCATGTCAGACTTTTGAAATAGTTTTATATTTAAAAACTATTAAACAAAATTGCTAAATATGAAATTCATCTACATCTCTAAAACTATTTTAGAAACTATCAAGTCAGTTTTGAAACTCCAAAAGACAACCCAAATTGCCTGACATGGGATTCATGAATTTGTTACAAACCATGGAGTAGAATTGGAAGGGTCGTCGTCTTGCTTCACTAGAAACAGAGACAAGTTGATTCGTAACAGCATTTAATAATGCCTTTTCATTGTTGCAGGGACCATTTTCATGCCCATCGATCTTCACAACCGGCCTTATAAAAAAAAATCTCCATTAATCGAAAAAATAGAGAAAATACCCCAACCAATTACTTGATTTCATATTTCAAAAATCAAAATAAGAAAGATTGCATTAAAAGCGTGACATATTCCTTCTTGTGCAGTGTAACTGTAATCACTCTCAGCCGTGACACCGCCATTATTTTTTATATAGCCAAAAGCATAATCCATCAATCCTCCATTGCATCCCTGATTTTGCAATCTGTCACAGTCAACCAGCTGCTTTTCTGACAGGACAACTAGTTCATTTGTCTTAATATTATTCATTCTAGATCTCCACAAATATTTAAATAAAAAGTTCGGTACTGCTTCTGCATGTTTATCTCAAAATAAAATTATATTGACAGATATGATGTAATAAGCAAGCTTTGATCAAATTTAATAGTATTAATTGTTGAGGGAGGCTATGCTACTACACATAGCACTACTAAAGAGAGTTATTTTCCTTTTTACATTTTTTTTTATTTTCTTACTATTTGTTTAGATAGAACAAAAACATCACTACTTTTGAATGACGGATTTTTAGATCAAGGGATTGTCTACCTAACTAAAGACTAGTAAACAATAAAATTAATAAATATAAGAACTACAAGTATATTTCGGTTCATATAAAATGTTTGGACTTTAAAAATAAAAAATCCAATGCATACTACGGACAAATATGTATTATGCGTAGTAGCATAGCCTCACTCGTAAATCAATATAAAAATGGAGCTCTCTAGATTTCATCAGCACTTATAAAGACAAACGTTAATAAAATAATGAAGATTTCTACGTTTTATTTATATCTTTAATTAGAATATATTGACGAGAATTTTTTTATATGATATCTAAGAACATTATATACCACATCGACCAAAGGAGGAAACTTCCTTTCCTTCTTATACCTGAAGCTACCCGAACCACAAATTTTTGTCAAGTAAAACTGTAGAAACAGGTAATAATCAATATTTGTTAGAATTTGTTAATGTTAGATTGTTAGTTTGTTACAGAACTGATGTACACCATGATAAATAGATGATGTATTTGTAAACAGATGACAATCAAAATACAATCTATTTCATCTTTAATTCTCAAACTTTTATAGCTTGCTTGTAACAATAATTTTGCAATCAGACGGATATTGGGCTAAGTTCATCTTTCCGTCACTACAAATGTTTAGTTGTAGTCTAGTGGTTAAAGACTTTATTTTCTAGTTGAGAGCAATGTTGTAAAATGCGGTTTTGTTCATGAATGCGGAAGATCACTACATACCGCATGTGCGGATTTTAATGCGGACTTATATATGCGGATTTTAAATTACATATTAATTTATTTTCAATCAAAACATGCAACTGTATGTAATTTATTAAACTGCCAACTACTCAACTGTATTTAATTTATTAATCAACTACTCAACTGTATGTAATTTATTAATCAAACTGAATGGACGAACTCGAGATGTACGCCATTTGTTTAAATCATCTTATTTAATTAGTTCATATCGTCCCATAAATGCGCTGTACCTATTTGAAAATTAAAAAATATATATAAACACATGATAATGTATCATGCACAGTGTTCTAAATAGCAAGTTATAGTTGCACTATAGTTACGCTATAGTTTTTTCTGACCATAAATGCTAAGTTAAGTGCGCTAATTCAGTTCGACCGCTATGGTTGTAATAACTTACCACTATCAACGCTATGCGCTACGCGCTATTGCTACTGCTACATGAGTTTTTTTTGTGATCTACATGGACTTATGTGCTTCTGTTCCAATTTATGATGCTACATAGTCTGCTATGAGTAGTATGCTAAATCGAACTATGTGTTTATGTTCCTATTTGTGATTTAGTCTCTTATTCTATATTAGTATTCACTTGTAAAAATATTGCCGTCTGTCTCATTGAAAGATGATTTTGATTATTATAATGTATAAAATATTCAAATAGGTATACTGACTTCATTTCACATGTAAAATTAATTGCACTTCGTCTATTATAATATATAATACTATAAAATATGAACTATTAAATAATGTTATCTTGTAAATTATTTGTTTTTTCTTCTTATTTGCATGGTTGAAAAAAAAAGTATAGACATAGATTAGTTGTAATTTAGTTGCTACCGGCCAAATTCTCCAATATTCATCATATTGATAATTAATTAGTAGAAAACATTATGTACGATAGCTTCTTCTATATAGCTACGCTATTTGTAATAACTTTTTTTTTGTTTCCTGTTATACCGCCATAATCACTATTTAGAACCTTGATCATGCATGATGCTTTCAGATGATGCCTCTTTCTCAGTACTGACGTCATATTGAGTTATGACCACCAAAAGTATATTTACTTAAATAACTTAAAAATTATAGATTTTCCTATAGTTCTCTTCTAGTATAAATAAAAACAAATGAATACTAAACGTAATGTTTACAATAAATTTAGCAATAAGATATTTTTTGGAAAAACTTGAACATAATTTGTTCTGTATTTTGACTATTATGTCATTTTATCAAATCAATGGTTGATTTCAGTTATTAAAATCAATAATTATTGTGTTGAAGAACATCATGTATATATATATAAAAAAAATTTCCAATAAAAATCAATAATTATTATGGCAAAGCAGATATCATCTGTACGAGCCAAATTCGTTTATTTGAATATTAATTAACTAACAGATTAAATATCTCGAATATCATCATCATGAACACTATAAATAAAAATCAAAAGCAAGAAATGGTGTTAAATATTTAGTATTTTATAAAACTGCTATTTAATGGTCCAGATTTGTCAAAACACAGTCGTTTTATAAAATACTTAATAAATAGTAAAAAAAAAACTTAAAAAAAATGTAAAATTTGATCTCCAAACACATTTAAATATAGAGATTATGTTGAATGTTTTGATTCGACTGTTTGAACTTTCAAAATCACAAAATTGAATTATTTTAAGATGTTGTAACTTATAAATGTTGCAAGTAGTGCCTCCCTCCTCATATGGTATACCTATATATAGTATATGTGCAGGGATGACCACTTACATCTTTTTTTGTGACACCAAATTACACGCTACGTTTTTTAAAGTTATATATTAAAATGTTAAACATGACTTATATATTAAAATGGGCTTGCGGATCCAGTTTTATATTTTTTTAGATTTTTTTTTTACTATTTACTAGATCTGAAAATAACGATTTTGTAAAATACTTAACAAAGAGTAAATAAATTCAAGAAAAAAAAGTAAAATTTTATTTGCAAGCACATTTTAATATATTTATCATGTTGAACGATTTGGATCAACAGTTTAGACTTTAGAAATTTTAAAATGTAGGGTGTAATTTGGTGTCACCAAACAAGGGTGTAATTGGATCCCTTTAAAATGTAGGGTGTTATCATGTCACCAAAACATGATAACCCAACTCTCTCTCTATATATAGAGTTATATATATATATATATAGAGAGAGAGAGAGAGAGAGAGAGAGAGAGTAAATCTAGGGTGTGACGTGCTCACCAAGAGAGTTTGGTGAGCGCAACTCCAAAAATACATCGGATCGGCTTCAAATGACGAATCTAAACCGTTGAAATCCATGTCCTTCATGAGTGATGCATGTACATACAAAATTTTGGAAGTTTCGAATTCATTTGCTACGAGATCAAGCGGTCAAAGTAATGATGAAAAATGAATATATAAAACAACTAATATAATAACTTATTAAAATATTCATTACTTTGACCACTTGACCTCGTAGCAAATGAATTCGAAACTTCCAAAACTTTGCATGTACATGCATCACTCACGAAGGACATGGATTTCAACTGTTTGAATTCATCATTTAAAGCCGATCCGATGTAATTTTGGAATTGTGCTCACCAAACTCTCTTGGTGACCACGTCACACCCTAGATTTACTCTATATAGAGAGAGAGAGAGAATAAGGCTTAGGTGCTATAGTCCATAGATAGCATGCATACTGAGCAACAGAGAATGCGGAGACCTTTAATCTATCCAAGAGAGAGTTTCAAAATTACTTGATGTTGTCATTAGTTTTAGCATTTTATGTTGGTTCACTTTATTTAAGGCTTACACATGGTGCATATGTACTTTTTAGATTATTCTTTTCGGAAAAAATAAATGTTCATGATTTGTTAGGAATGTTAAAGAGAATATTGAGCATTTGTTCTTTTATTTTTTACAGACCTGATGATCATCTACTTTTGATAATTAAGGATGCAGTGATTGTAACAAACCATCTACTTTTGATCATAAGGACGCAGTGGTTGTAACAAACCATCTACTTTTATTTCTCATGAGATATTGCATAAGGATGAAGTGGTTGTAACAAACCATCTACTTTTGATCATAAGGATGCAGTGGTTGTAACAAACCATCTACTTTTATTTCTCATGAGATATTGCATAAGGATGAAGTGGTTGTAACAAACCATCTACTTTTGATCATAAGGATGCAGTGGTTGTAACAAACCATCTACTTTTATTTCTCATGAGATATTGCATAAGGATGAAGTGGTTGTAACAAACCATCTACTTTTGATAAGATAACTTAGGCAGCCTCTCAGTCAAGATTAAAAAAAAGTTTATTTCCGATGTACGAGAGAATTTAAAACTTCAACTTGGTATATATTAAAAAAAAAGTGTTTGGTTAAGTCACCGTTGAATTAGCGATTTTCAAAATGACTTAATAAATAGTAAAAAAAAATTCAAAAAAATGTAAAATTTGGTCTCCAAGTACATTTTAATATAGATATCATATCTAATTATTTGGATTGACTTTTTGGACTTCGAAAATTAAAAACGACTTGGTTGCACGGGACCTCAAGAACAATTAATTTGATATATATTAGACAACCTCATATATAGTGTGGCTAAGCTCAAAACGTTTGTTCCTAGCTTCTGAAACAAACGATTCGATTTTTCGATTTTCAAAGTCCAAACAGTCGATTCAAATAATTAGATGTTCAATCTATATTTTTGGAGACCAAATTTTACATTTTTTGGATTTTTTTTTTTACTATTTGTTAAGATGGTTTGAAAGTCGTTGTTTTTCAATAGTGCAAAAGTTTAATAAAATCAGCGATTTTCAAATCATCTTAATAAATAGTAAAAAAATTTCAAAGAATGTAAAATTTGGTCTCTAAACACATTTTAATATAGATTGAACATCTAACGTTTGGATCGACTGTTTGGACTTTGAAAATCGAAAAAACGAATCGTTTGTTCCAGGAGCTAAGAACAAACAATTTGGAGACCAAATTTTACATTTTTTTTATTTTTTACTATTTATTAAGATAGTTTGAAAGTCGTTGTTTTTCAATAGTGCAAAAGTTTAATAAAATCAGTGATTTTCAAACCATCTTAATAAATAGTAAAAAAATTTCAAAAAAAATTTTAAAGAATGTAAAATTTGGTCTCCAAGTACATTTTAATATAGATTGAATATCTAACGTTTGGATCGACTATTTGGACTTTGAAAATCGAAAAACCGAATCGTTTGTTCCGGGAGCTAGGAACAAATATTTTTAGTTTAGCAACACTCTATACACACACACACAAATGAGCATTTGTGAATCGTCTAATCTATCTAACCTAACACTTTTCTCATATCAGAGATGATAAAAATATGAATAATCATTAGAGTCTACGTACTCCGGTTACTTCCAAAATTTCCGCAACAATATTAGAAGAATAATGTACTATGGTCCACTAATTATATGTCCTCCTTTTTCAGTTGAAATAATTAATTTAAAACTTCCACTTGGTATATATATATTAATATATACACCAAAAATGAGCATTTGTGAATCATCTTATCTATCTAACCTAATAATTGCATGTACTTTTCTAATCTACCGTTGATTTACTAAATTTTTTTAACTAACCCAGGTAATAATTAATGGAATTGGTATATAATTGCACGAGCGTTAATTGGTGCTATCATAGAGCAAATTCATTTGAAATAGGCTAAAAGAACTCCAACTATTCCCTTATCCCCATGGCCGATCCTTCACTTAACACTAAACCCACCTTGACTTCCAAACCTCTCAAAGATGAGGAAGGAGAAGAGACAATACTAAGGTCTCGTCCATCCTGGAAGGACATACCAGATATTGAAGAAGTGAATAGTAAATACAAAGATCTAATTGTTACACTCCCAAAAGAAGAACGGTGGCACGCGTCTACGTTGAGAAATTACAAAGGTTTTTGGATGTTTGAACAGATTCTTCCAGGAGTTATGGCGATGGAGGAGGTTTTCAAGCCTCGCCCCAGTGATGTAATCGTGGCAAGCTTTGTGAAGTCCGGCACCACTTGGCTGAAAGCCCTCACTTTCACTATAATGCACCGAAAAAAGTATGCTTTCTTGTCTCATCCTTTGCTTAAACTCAATCCTCACGATTGTGTACCTATCACTGAACAGACATATGCTTTGCGAGATGAACAGTATCTCGAAACCCTTCCTTCTCCTAGAGTTCTAGGAACTCATTTGCCCTACTCAACACTCCCAGAGAGTGTGAGGATATCAAAATGTCCAATTGTTTATATCTGTAGAGAGCCAAAAGATGTCTTAGTCTCCGCTTGGCACATGGTCACAAGATTTGAAGGGTTAAAAAATTCATCATTTTCTTTTAATCAAGCCTTTGAGTTATTTTGTGAGGGCCGAATGCCAGGTGGTCCTATCTGGGATCACATGCAAGAATATTACATGACGAGCTTGCATCTACCTGAGAAAATTTTGTTCCTTACATATGAGGCAATGATGAGGGACCCTGTAAATGGTGTGATGAAATTAGCAACGTTCATTGGATTCCCATTCTCGGAGGAGGAGATAAAAAACGGTCTAGTGGAAGAGATCGTTGAATTTTGTAGCTTCAACAAACTCAAAGACCTTGATGTCAACAAAAATGGAATAGGTCATGTAAAAAATGATTTCTTCTTCAGAAAAGCTGTCGTGGGGGATTGGCAAAATCATATGACGCCCGAAATGGCCGCAAAGGTGGATGAGATCACTAAAGAGAAATTACATCATTCTGGTTTTAGTACCTATGGAGTAGCATGCAATGACCATTAATTCACAGTAATATAATTAATGGAAACTAAAAGATCACTAAAATATATTCTTGTTGTTTTATGTATTTTAGATTCTCTTGTCCTACTATAAGCAATTTAAATTTCATCAATTAAATGTTGTACGTGTGCGGTTTGCATTTTATTTTATTTTCCCAAATTTGTGACCCAAGAGTTTTTATTATATTATTATATTAAATAAAACTAACTTCAATCCTGTCCATGTATGCATGAGATATCCTAATTGAGTGGTACTTTTTATTCTAAGAAAATATATATTATATCAGGAATGCTGCTGAAATTAATGTTGAGAATTCTAAATAAGAATGCAACATGCATGTACCAGATATAGAGGGAATTAATTGAAACAGACAACAGTACCCAATAAGTTATAATTAGCCCTTGGTCTTTAAGTTGAAACCGGTTATCTAATCGAGAATTCTAATCACAAAAAGAAAAATTCTCTGGTGGTGGGTTCGTGCAAGCATCAAGGCTGCCCAATTTCAACCCCAACTATCAAATCTTATATTCTTAATTAATCTCTCACATTGCCTTGTTACGCGCTCCTTAATTTTGGTTCTTTTCCCATGCCAAAACGGATTCGGACACTGTCAGGGGAGGACCCAAGTGCAACCAGGGGCAGCTGCTTATCTTGGATTTTGCGTTTTAGTGCGAGTTGGACGTTTCGATCGACTCTGTCCCTTCCTGAAAAAAATTGGCCCTCTGCTAGTTTTTTAATTTGTTGTTCAGGTTAAATTTAGGGTTAAAATTAAAATAAATTTCTTCAATTATGATTAATAATTAGAATTATATATTAAAATATTAGAAATTACAAGTCAAAGCATTGAAAAATATAGATTAAATATTATTTTTATTAAGTACTTAATTAGTTAATGGATTTGAATCCGATTAGCTATTTAAATCTGATTCGATATTTTTTTCCTCACCTGACAAAAATTCTGAATCTGCCCCTGAACATGACAACCCTTAACCTCGAACACTGACAGCCACAGCCACATTCACAAATTAACTTGCTTATATACTCTAGCTGATATGATATGAAGGGGCAGAAATAGAGTGAATATAACAGCAAACTTTAGCTTGGGATCCTAGAGAGGGAAATTGCACTTGCGATTTCTCATCTAATTGTACATGGTGGAAACAGTTTAAAATGAGATCAGACGTATAAACCTAGAAATAAAAAAAAATGAAATAAACTCTTTTGCTATTTTATTTTATTTTTGCTAGGTTTAGAGAGTTTTTTTCTTTTTCTTTTTTCTTTTTGAAGGCTAGGGACAAATTTCCCACTGCTGATTGATTTGATTGACAAATTGATATCCATATTGAAATGTACTTAGAGACCAAATTTTTTATTTTTTAAGAAATATTTTACTGTTTTTAGATAGGTAGAAAACCAATGTTTTTGATGGATTATGAACCATAAAAACAGTGATTTTAAAATATTTTAAAAAATTAGTAAACAATTTTGAGAAAATGTAAAATTTGGTCTCCTAGCACATTTCAATATGGAGATCATGTTGAGCGGTTCAGATCGTCTCTTTGAAGTTTCAATATATAAAACATCGACGTGAAGTAAAACAAGACTTTTAATTCATAACTTACCATAGCCCAACTATATATATATATATATATATATATATATATATATATATATATATATATATATATACGAGAGAGAGAGAGAGAGAGAGGTTGGCTAATATACAAACATTTGTTCCTGGGCTCAGGAACAAACGGTTCGGTTCTCCGATTTTCAAAGTCCAAACGGTCGATCCAAACCAACAGATGTTTAATCTATATTAAAATGTGCTTGGAGACCAAATTTTACATTTTTTGGAATTTTTTTACTATTTATTAAGATGGTTTGAAAATCACTATTTTCAGTGGTGCAAAATTTTAATAAAAACAGCGATTTTCAAACCATCTTAATAAATAGTAAAAAAATTCCAAAAAATGTAAAATTTGGTCTCCAAGCACATTTTAATATAGATTAAACATCTGTCGGTTTGGATCGACCGTTTGTTTCTGAGCCCAGGAACAAACGTTTGTATATTAGCCAACCTCTATATATATATATATATATATATATATATATATATATATATATATATATATATATATATGATGAGAGACCCACTTACACCATTTTTTTGTGACACCAAATTACATCATTCATTTTTAAAATTTTCAAAGTCCAAACCGTTCAACATGATCTCCATATTAAAATGTGCTTAGACACCAAATTTTATATTTTTTAAATTTTTTACTATTTATAAGTATTTTATAAAATCATTACTTTTAGACCATTGAATATTTGAACCTATCTTAATAAATAGTAAAAAATTCACAAAAATATAAAATTTAATCCGCAAGCACATTTTAATATATCCTACATTTTGAACGGTTTGGATCGGCTGTTTGAACTTTAAAAATGTAGGGTGTAACTCGGTGTCACCAAAAAATGGTGTAATTGGATACCTCCTCATATATATATATATATATATATATATATATATGAACTTTAAAATGTGCTTGTGGATTAAATTTTTACATTTTTTTTGAATTTTTTTACTATTTATTAAGATGGGTACAAAAATTCAGTGGTCTGAAAACAACGATTTTGTAAAATACTTATTAAATAGTAAAAAATTTCAAAAAAATATAAATTTTGGTGTCTAAGCACATTTCAATATGGAGGTCATGTTGAACGGTTTGGATCGACTGTTTGAACTTTAAACACTTTAAAAATTGATGGTGTAATTTGGTATCACCAAAATATGGTGTAAGTAAGAATCTTGATTTACTTTACGATCATATCTCTGTTTGCATGAACAACACATTGCATGAACAAATGCATGTAATTAATTAATATTCATTATTCAACATTAATTGCCATAATCTCAAAAATAATGGAACATGTATATATATATGTATCCATACAAAATTCAAGAAATATTAATTGTACTTAACATTCATGAGCATATAGACTGAAAATATTATATATATATATATATATAGAGAGAGAGAGAGAGAGAGAGAGAGGTTATGGTGAGTTGCAAAGTAAGGGTCTTATTTTACTTCACGCTCATATTTTCATTTTCAAAGACCAAATAGTTAATTTGAACTGCTCAACAAGATGCCCATATTGAAATGTGCTTGGTGACTAAATTTTACATTTTTTGAAGAAAAATTTACTATTTTTTAAAAATATTTCAAAATTATTATTTTGTATGGTTCTAAACCATTCAAAAACAACGGTATTCTACCTATCTTAAAAAATAGTAAAAAAATCCCAAAAAATGTAAAATTTAGTCTCCAAGCACATTTCAATATGGGCATCTTGTTGAGTGGTTCAAATTAACTATTTGGTCTTTGAAAACGAAAATATGAGCGTGAAGTAAAATAAGACCCTTCTTCGCAACTCACCATAACCTCTCTCTCTCTCTCTCTCTCTCTCTCTCTCTCTCTCTATATATATATATATATATATATATATAATATTTCCAGTCTATATGTTCATGAATGTTAAGTACAATTAATATTTCTTGAATTTTGTATTGATACATACATATACATGTTCCATTATTTTTGAGATTATGGCAATTAATGTTGAATAATGAATATTAATTAATTACATGCATTTGTTAATGCAATATGTGTTGTTCTATTAATGATTATAACACAAAAAATATTAGGAGCCAAGCCTTTAGTTAATTTTCTATTGAGTTGGTATTATGTATATTATTAAATAATTATCTCATTATAATTGCACCATATATCTCTAAACTTAATAACATAATATAACCATCAGTACTTGAATACATGGAGAAGTTATTTTATACTTGAATCTAGGTTTCAAGTACTTACACTGTTGCCCCTTAGTACATCCCCCATCGATTAAAAAAAAAATCAAAGTTAGTATTGATCAAACTAATATTAACAGTTCATCTACATCACAGATAGTAAAGATCACCAATTCTACACCATCGGTTCAATAACCCAACCGATCGATATCTCAGAGACACTCAAAACTAATAGTAGGATATAAAAAATGGATGAAAAAGGAGTTTTCATGCAATCGTTTGGTTCAACACCACCTGGTGGTAAAAAGTTTCAAGTAATTACAACAATGTTACTAGTTACATTCTCTATCGGTGCGGAAGGACACTCAATGATAAAATGGCGATAATAAATCTGTTTTTTTTATAGTAATGGCAGTTCATACATACACCATATATGGGTTCATATTCAAATTATTATTGTATAATGAAATTACAAATACCCAAACTTTCAAAAAACAAGTTGTAAAATTAACAACTCGATATTATTGAGGTAATTCAATTCGAGAATGTAATTAATAGAAATAAGCATAAACTTTAGTTGTAAGTCCAATGACAAGGGGAAAAGAGTATGCCGGATGTCTTTTAATTTGGACTCAAAAGTTTAATAGAATTTGTTTCCGTCCAATTCGCTTCAATATCCGTATGTGTCCGCTTCAATATTTGTGAGAAATAAATGTGAATGGATCTTCAAGCTAATCAAATAGAAGTGGAGCCCATAGAACTCAAATTTGAGTCTAATGGACATCAAACAATTAACGGAGCAGACTGAATCTTAAATTGGAGACGAAGGATGGAACTTAGATCAGTTCGATACACTTCCAACATGTGAATCCCTTCTTCCTTTTTTCTATGCAAAAAAAAAAAAAAAAAAAAAACTATGATATTTTCTCTTATTCTAATTTTTTTTTCATTAAACTATACAACTAGAAAATATTGATAGCTTCTGATCACACATATTGTTGTAGCCGCATAGCAGTCGGACATTAATCTTGACAAATTTTCTTTACTGAAATATTAAGATTTTATTTTGGAGATTTGCGTGCATAAAATTTTCAGATCTCTTTTACTATTTTTTTAAGGTGGGAATAAAGGAAACTTTTTTATAAAACGTAAATAAAATAAAATAAACAGATTGATTACTCTCGATTTACAAAAACTGTTACAACCAAAAAAAAATTTCGGTTCCGCTCCAAATTACAAAAACTGTAATAACCTTATCCAAATAAAATTTCCGTTTTTATATGTGGGATGGGTGGTTTGGTCTTTTCTTAAATGGGAGTAACCGAAAAAAGTTAGAATCTATGTTTTCGGTTCTGATAATTTTTGTAATTTGAGAAGTAGTCAGTCCGTTTTTGCGTCTTCTTTTTATTTATTTACGTCTTATAAAAAAAAGGTAGGGTTCAAAATAAAACCGTTAAATGTGATATATATTATTTTTCTATGTGTTTATTAAAAAAATATCACATTTCTATTTTGTTTTTATGTGAATCTATCATTTGAAAAATCAACGTCTAGAAATTATCTACATTAGTATGTTTTTACAAGCTCTTGATGACAATCAAAACAAAACTGAAATGTCACATTTTTTTTACATGTGCATAGATAAAATGATGTAGATTATATCCTATGATTTTATTTTGACTTTTAAATTTTAAATTTTGAGTTATTAAAGTTTTTAAAAATAGAAGTATGGTGGAGATACCAAAAAGAGGCATTTCAATCCTCTAAAAAAATATATAATTAGAATGTAATATATGTTTAAAATTTTGGAGGAAATCAAAACAATAACAAAAATAAGGATTGTGATTAAAATTAGTAATTGAGATACTCTTAAGCCATATTAATTTGGCATTTCAAATCATATAATAATTTGATAATTTAATTAATAAACCAAACTAGAAAACTAAATTCTCTCCATTTCGACATACAAAAAAGAGAAATGAAACATATATTTCTTATTTTAACAATTCAAAGCTTATTTTGATTCAGACTTGATTTGAAAATTGGTATCGGATAATGTTAAGATTGATCAGGTTATACACCTATTATTTTTAATCAAACGTTTTAAAATTTTAAGTTTGATATTATTTTCATGAATTATTTTTAATTCAGAAAAAATAACTGACATGATTATATAATAAATACCAAATTTTAGACTTGTAAAAGATTGTTTAAATCATATTGCAAATCAATAAATATTGCTTATTTGATAATTTAATTATTAAAAGCATACTCTCCAGCTATTTTTACTTGCACAGCTTTTTGCCCAGTGGTTGTCGGTGTCTCCATGACAAATTGATCACGGCACCCGACAGCATAACGGACATCATTATTCGGATCCCACCGAAGATGTTTCTGCACGAAGGCTGGCATGTGGCGATATCTTTCCAGGAATTCAAGGATCTTTTTCATGCCTCGGGTAGCGATAAATGGCTCGATGTGTCTCACATCACCATTTTCGCCATGTAAGTGACCAAAATTCATTTATATCAAATGTATAGCACTGAAATATATGTTCTAATTTAATATGATGATTTTTCAGGAAGCTGATCCGAACCATTGAATCATGGCCGATCAAAAATAAAAAGAACTTGACTCTATTTCTGGATCCCGGCAAACTCAATGCTACGTCAGTGGAATTTTCGGCCAAGGAATCTATCGAGTACCTACGCCGAGTGATGCACCATTGCACTGCGGATGGAAAGAAATTCATTCTCGTGCCATACCACCAGAGGTTAATTAATTCTAACCTTCAATTTTTAAATTATGTATTTTTTATATTTTAATTTAAATAATTAGAAAAATGAAATAAATGTGATTATAATTGTGTTTATATTTCTCATGCCACAGCAAGCACTGGTGTTTGCTCATCATCATCCCGACTACAAATCGGTGCTATGACATGGATTCTTCAAAGCCCGAAAATAGGGCCCAACTAACAAAGGCCAAAAAGATCGTCAAAATTATTAAACAGTACGGAATAATTTTCCACTTGTTTGATTTTTTTTCAATTCTAATTAAATTGTGTATCAAAAGTGCTAATTACAGTCACTTAATTTTGTAATGACTTTTACCAAATATATTAAAACTGGAGGACAACAAGCCGAGGCCGAAGAGCAAAAAAATAAATTGACTTGTGGGTGGTTACCAGTGGGCCCTCTATAATTATTTTATTTCATATCATGTTTAAAAAATTATTGTCATTTTAACATATATAGGTCGATCAATGTAAATTTTCAGTGCCCGCAACAGACAAGGATTGGAAGTTAGGTTATTACACGATATTTTTCATGTTTCAATGGATCGAAAGAATACAATTCACATTTCCAAAAGAGGTATATAATTCATATTAATTTTTCATTTTTTAATATCAATAATGAATCTTGCATCTATATTTTCTTCTTACTAATCACCAAATTTTAATTGTAGTATAGATCGACAGAGGACCCTTACTCTCGCGAGGAAATCGACAAAATGAGAGATATGTGGGCAAGGTAGTTTTATACATAATTTTGTAATGAACATTATGGGTTTGTATAAACTAATTAGTGTATTTATAATTCAATTAGTCTAATTTAGAAATTATATTTTGAGAATCAGGTTTTTAAAAAAAAGCTGCCTCTGTTTTGAAAATATGCATATTTTAATGGCTAGCAAAAGTGGAGGCTAGCCAAAAAGAAAAAAATCATGCACGGATTTTTAATTGAAAATTCGTGTAGCTCTCCTCAACAGAATTTTAATAAATAAACAGGTTCACCATCATTCCTACACGGATCTTAAAATAAAAAACCGTGTAGGAATGTTGGTGAACCGGATTTATTTATTTAAAATCCTGTTGAGGAGAGCTACACGAATTTTCAATTAAATATCCGTGTAGGAATATCATTCCTACACGGATTTCCAATTAAAAATCCATGTAGCTCGGGTTGGATTTGTACACGGTTATTTATTATATATTCGTGTAGGATTTGTTATAATTGTACACGGATAAATATCCGTGTGTAAAAAATTGTCCATTCCTACACCCCTAACATCCTACACTGCAGGAAATCCGTGTAGCTCTTCGTTTTTTGTCTGTGTGCAATCTGATATTCTGTAGTAGTAGTGTATAAAGTGCTCGACATCTGCTTGTGAAATTAAATTGACAAAAATAAGAAAGAAAAAAAAATGTTGATGAGGCATTTAAGAAAGCTAGCAAAGAGATGAGAAAATTGATTGGAGTAAAATATCGTTATTTTTAAAACAAATAAAAATATTGCACTAATGAACAAGGTTATTAAATGCAGTTTTCATGCGATAAGCAGAAGGCTATTGCATACCGCATATGCGGTATACGGCTGTATATGCAGATTTTTATGCGGAAGTACATATACATATTTTACAGATTTTAAGATATAAATACTAATTAACACAATTCAAAATTAAGAAAATAAATAAAATAGATGAAATATGGAATATTTAAATTATGTGTGCAACGTTGGATCTTTTATTTAAGTTTATTTTAAAAAAAATAGTTCTAATTGGTTGAAAAAAAGCATAACTCATAATTACAATAAAGTTTAGGATGAAACAGAAAAAAACCGGTCCATTTACAAATTACTCATCTAAGAATGTCAAAAGTATTGGAAGACAGCTGTCAGACTGAGCCTATTAAAGGCAACGAATAAAGGGAGAGGGGTTGTCCGATGCTCATCGGATCAGAGTCTGTTCGATGGGTAATTTCTACCATCTGATCTACTTCAAAATCTGTATACACAAAAGTTAGCAAACAGTACGGATATTAAAGTGATGCACACAAATTTTAAAGTGAATCGGACAGTAAAAACCACCCATCAAACTGACTCTAGTCCGATAAGCATCAGACACCCCCATCTCCCACGAATAAAAGGCAGCGAGAAATTTCAGTTCTCGCTAAGCATTAGTCTCACTTAAAAATAAAAATCAGTTTGAATCACTTGTATATATCTATAACTGCAGATCCTTCTAAGGTCTGGGCAATATAGGCTGAAATCCGCATATTGGGCCGCATTTTAAATTCCTATGCCGCATTGGGCCGCAAACGCATTTACAGCACTTCTAATTAATCAATATTTATGATTTAGATAGATGATTAGATTATTGTCATGTATGGCATCATTAGATTTCATTATTTAAATAAATTTATTTCAGTTCTGATTTTTCTCAATCTTATTAGAGTGTTTATCAATTCAAATTATTGGGCCAGCTAATGATTTCGGCATATTTGAATTATTATGCGTTTTTAAAAATAAAAAAAATAAAAAAACTTTAACAATTGGCTTGTAACAAGTGTGTTATTTAATCAACATTAGACAAAATTGATTTTTGGTGCTAATCTGGTTAATTACATAGTTATCGTTTAGTTAATTTGTTTCCATTTTCCAAATTTTAAGAATATGGTCCAAACTCTGATTTAACAGCTTAATTCCTGGTTGCCCACCATTTTTTAAAGCATGGTTGTTATTTAATGCATTAATTTGTGAAAATATACACCTTTTTTTTTTCCAAAACACTACTAGTAAAAACTTCATTTTTCTATTTTGATATATATAATGTATAAATGGAGCCATATGTTTCCTGATTCTAAATTCCTAGATCGATGCAAAATTAAATACAAAGAAATTGCAAATTTTATTTAAATATATAAACCTATATCAAATGTACATAGTTGCAAAGCACAAAGCACATTTAATCACAACTCAAAAGTTACAAAGCGTAAGAGAAGATTAAGCTCATCATTAATTAGCTAGATTAATTAATGGTGCAAGCAATGCACAGTCAGTGCCTTAATTGCATGATCATAGTTATCTTGAGCATATAAAAATTTAAGCCTTACAACTAAGACAAGGTACTAATTAATTATAACAAAAAATAAAGAGATAAGACAAAAATGAAAAAGTTTAGGACGGCATTTACTCCATGTTTGTCTTAAATTGCACATATTCCATGTCAACATCATGAGTATTTGATGTTGTGTCATGATTTAGTACCTACATGTTTATTGGAATTTTCAAGTGGTAAATATATTAATTATTAGGTAGTTTTCCTCCATTTGTGATAAGAGGCAAGAGGAGATCAAATGAAACCTACTATCTACCCATTAAGAATACATTAAATTAAGTTGTTTTATTTATGCAAACATTTTAGAAGAGTTGCATAATTTAAAATTCCTAAAGTTAGCATTAATTATTGATAAAAAAAAATATTAGCATGATTAAATATGGCCTAGACTAGAGGACTATAACACCCCAATTAAATTATACTATCTAAAAGGAGAATGGGGTGTGACGTTAGAAATGAATAGTGCCACCCTCATTCCCTGCCCTAGGATCAGTAATATACACCTCAGACTTGCTTCAGTGATGTCATTCAAAGTCATAAATTAAATCGTCTCCACCTCTCCGTTGGATTATTTCTTCCGCTCTCTCCCTCAGATGTAGACCGCGTGGCTCTCGCAGTCTCTCGCTTGGACGCCGCGTGTCCTCTTCTCCAGTTGCTATCTCATCGCCACCGCCAAAGCCTTCTCCTTCGTCTGCACCATCCAACACATCGGAGTCGGTACTTCCAATTTCCCCCAGCTGGTGCGTCCTTTCCTATTCGGTTCTCTTCCTCTCTTCTTTCACTTTGGACGATCTCCCAATTGACCGACCTCACCGCCGTCCTTCTCTTCGCCTCCTCGGCCTTCTCCTTTCTCCCTCATTCGGTAAGTACTTCTTCCCAATTTACTGGTGCACAGGCCCCACTGATTTTTGCAGAAATTACCTGAGTAATGTTGTTGAACAGAAGCGCAGATGAGAAAAGGTAGATGACAACAAAATATGTACTTGTTGAACAACACTGTCAACAATATATATCTATATTCATCAATTTCTTAGATTTCAAACTCAGGTCTCTTTATGCATCTCATGGTGTTCTAACCTATGAGTGAGCTGTCCCTTGTGAAGTTCTGACTGCATTAAAAAAAAATTGAGGACCGTATAATGGTTCGAACACCATTTTCATCTTCAGTCAGTCTCCCTAACCCAGCCAAGTATTATTCTTTCTTATAAATGTTTTAATTTTTATAAATAGAAACATAGACTATGAAGAGGATATATAGAGAAGAATTGCAAATTTAGATGGGTATATGGAGACCAATTTCAGCCTTTTCCTCTTTCATGGCATGATTCTTCCATAGCATATTCGTTACATGAATAAGCCAATTATTTTTCCCCATGGTGCTTCAATTCTGAGATATGCTAACTGTTTATTAATCAATGTTAGAAAGAGTTAATACTAACTTTGAATGCAACTTTTGCATAGCTCAATTGGGCTTCTTCCGCAGGTGCCTCAAAGGTCATGATGATATTTTTCCCCTCCTCCCTACGCAAATGCTGGGTAGTACTTGAATCTGTCTGATCCTGGTAGAACGAGCTGAGAAATAAAAGATGCTTGAACAAAGTGACAAGGCAAGTACTGATATTCATTATTTCCTACCCTTTAGATCTTTTTTTCCTTTCCTCCCTTTACATTTTTCAGTTTTTTTATGATACGGTGGGTTTTGTTGTAGTAAATTGAAAATTGTAAAATTGAAAGGACCTTGAACCAGAGCTAGAGATGCTTATTAATTATCAGCTGGTTTTACATTTCTGTTTGACAAAATTCTTCGTATTCTTTCCATCTTTGGATATCTGATAAATATGATAAAAAAAAAAAAATTTCTCCCAGTGCCTCTATAACAAGTAGAAATAAAAAACTAATATTTACAATTCAGCAACTAACTACACTAAACTAACGTCTTATTAAAGTAACACCAAATTCACCCCTGCGCTACAGATTATGTGCTCACTGCTGCACCATTTTACTAACCTTCTGTACTAGTACTGGTAACGGCTTATTCTCTCTAACGAATACTCTTTGATTTCGTTCTCACCACATAACCCTCACACCCCTATTATGCATAAAAAAAATGTCAAGGCCACTGCACTGTCACACCCTAAATCTGATAGACTGAAACGTTCAAGGAAAGGACATTTTTTACCAAACTTGCTAGACAGAACGCTTGACCCCTGTCCTGTAAAATGTGCGAGGTATCCGATATGTAGTACATATCTGTTAGAGTTCCAAACCAATTGTTATGGCATTCACTTATCAATTTTCACAACCACTAATTAGTTAACAGTGCCTCATTCTGAGTTGAGATGTTGTGACTATTTAAAAAAAACAATATTATACTGGTTTCCCAATTGATACCTAATTGCATCAGATGTTTTGCTATTAACCAAGCCTCAAGAATCTGAAAATATCAGTTTGTTTGTATTAGTTCGTGATGTTGCTTGTATAATAATGACAATGATGATCCTTCAGAGTTGTTATGCCTTATTCAAATGTTCAACTGAAAAATAACACCGAAGAAAACAATACTTATATGTACAAAGTGAAATGTACATAAATGTGAAGCATTTCGTCCCGGCATTTTGCAATATATTTCAACAAGGTAGAACAACAAAACTTTAACTTAAACAAGCACAATATAACTCCATAAGTAGATATTTTACTCTGAAGTAGACAACATCTAAGGATAACAGAACAATAAGCTCAAAGGAATACATTAAATAACCTTGACCAGTTAATATAATACCTACTACATTAGCATCTCTATTATTTAGAATAGTTCATGCCCTATATATATTTGTTTGATTAATTCTTAGCTTCAACAGGCATCGCTGGAGAAAGTTCAAGCTGTTTATATATGTACTTGCTCCAAAAATTGCAACATAAAAACTGAAATTCTGCTCTTTTGTGTGTTCAGTGCAAGGTTGGTCGTCAGCTGAACTCCAGTAATCTCTCTGCTCGTCCCTTACACAGAGGTAAAGAACTGCCTTTTTTTTTTGGTACTACAGGAAAATTGAGTATCTATTTATTAATTTGAGACCAAGTCAACTACTTTTTGATATAACATATATTTGGCAATAATCTTTCAAACAATTGCTTTTGTAACAGGCCTATAAGAAGATTGGGAAACAAAGAGCTAAACCTACTATGGAAATGGTCTGATCAATATCCCGTCAGCAATTCATGCCCGTTGTTTTATACTACAAAATTTATCAACATGATTTCTACCTTGATTCTAGAAATTTCTTTAGGAATAATTTACCCTCATGTAAAACAGTTGCTTGAACAAATTGTCACCCAAAAAATATTTACTTTCCGTGACAAAGTAACTGAATTATCCTCTCTGCTTAAATAAAAAAACTTAAATTGGAAATACTACCTTGGATACACCAAAGAAAACTCTTAGGTGAAATCCCAGTGAACTTGTATCATTTGTATCTCTTTTCAATTTCGCATCCGAGAGAACATCTGTCGCAGCAAGCTAACATAATAAAGCAAAAAAAAGGAACCAACAGCAAAGTACAGCACAATTAACCAACGAAATAAACAGTTGCGTCGTAGACGCAACCGAAGTAACTAGTTCCCTATGAAAATAATTATGGAGACCCAATTTTATAATTTATATTGTTTTTCTATTTTTCAGATAGGGAAATTTCATGTATCTCCTCAAAAACTTTAATATTACGTTTCCTCCTCAAAAGTTTGTAATATCATATTTACCCTTCAAAATAATAAAAACTCATATATTTACCCATTATAACTCTACAATATATTAAATACAAATAACATTATTGAATATGAATACATATACGTTACAAAGCGTAAGAGGAAAATTAGATGAGTATTAGATTAATTAATGGTCAAGCTATTCACAATCAGTGCCTTAATTGCAGGATCATCGTTCTCTTGAGCATATAAAAAAATAATTCTTACAGCTAAGACAATGTACTAATTAATTATAATAAAAAAAATAAAGATATAAGGTCCTAATTAAATGGAAGATAAGCTTTTACCACCTAGCTAGCTACCTTAAATCAAGTCATCTTAGCCATGTTTGTTTTTATATGTATAAAAAAGTACATCATATATTGTGTGTCAATTCATCTCTCTCACACTAAAGTCATTATCTTTAATAAAAATGAAAAGTGGGGTACTTTACTAAATGAAAAGGATAGGAGAATAGGAGGGCATTTATTCCATGTTTGTCTTAAATTACACATATTCCTCGTCACATCATTAGAATTTGATGTTGTGTCATGATTTAGGACTTGAAAATTTAGTAGAATATTCTAGTATTAGGTACTTTTCCACTTATGATAGAGGCAAGAGGAGATCAAATGAAACCTACTATCTAACCATAAAAAACCCCATGTTGTTTTATGACCAATTTTTGGAAACATTTTAGAAGAGTTGCATAATTTAAAACCTCCTTAAGTTGGAATTAATGATATATGGATTCAATTTAATAATAGCATGGTTAAATATGGCCTAGATTAGAGGACTACATCACACTCAATTAATTTTAAACAACATAGATTAGCAAGTTATTAATTACATATTGTCATGAGAGAAATGATATAAGAGTGAGGCTATTATAATATAATATGCATATTACATATGAACTTTGTACTATTTATTAATATTTTTATTTGTAAAGTTTAAAGAGTCAGTCTAAATCGTTAAACATGATTTATATATGAAAATATTTATGGTGACCTAATTTTACAATATTTAAATTTTGTTTTATCTATTTTTAAATAGATACAATATCACTACTTTCAGTTCAAGTAATTTTTTACCTACTTAAAACACAAATATAAAGTTTGCTAAAAAAATATGAAATTTAGTTTGCAAGTATTTTATTGTTAAGCAATTGAGTAAAGCTAGGGTGTGTTGTGCTCACGAAGAGGGTTTAGTGAGCACAATTTCAAAATTTTATCGGATTGATTTCAAATGACGAATTCAAGGATACTGGATATGAGGGAAAATCTCATCCTGCACAATCTCCTGACATCCGAACAGGCCCTTACTGTCATAGCAAAACTACAATTGTGCACAGCACACTGGAGATACAATTACCACATAAAGAACTGTCACAGAAAGTCCGAAATAACATTATAAGGCCTCCACAATTAGGGTTGTCAAAAAAGCTCGTAGCTCGTGGCTCGCTCGTGACTCACATCTGGCTCGATCGGTAACAACTCGTTCGATAGTGGACCGAGCTGTTAACGAGCTGGCTCGCTAACAACTCGGGCCAAAATTAACGAGCTGAGCTAAGGCCTAGCTCGGCTAGGCATTAATTTGTGAATTTATATGAATTTGTGTGTATTTTATACTGTCAAACTTGGTCCAGCTCGGTCCAAAAAGATTTGTAAAATTTATTTTCTTTTTAAAACAAGGTCCAACCAAACCCAGTGAGCCAGCTCGTGGCTCGTGAGCTGGCTCGTCACGAGTTTGAGCTGAAATTTTACCTCGCGAGCTGTTAACAAGCTGGCTCGCTAACAGCTCGATCCAGAATTAACGAGCTGCGCTAAGGCCCAGCTCATTTACATTTACAGCCCTATCCACAATCCTCTCACTTGGAACAAAGAACAGGTGGCGGCGCTCGCTCTCTCTCTCTCTCTCTCTCTCTCATCATGTTTCATGCCGTGAATCCATCTACATACATCATCAGATATCCACCCACATCCAGTTCCCAGAACTTAGGGGTAATAATTTAACAGAGTACCCTCACTTCATGCAGCGCCCGGACCATAGAATCAAAGTAGCTTTTCATATGGTTGTTGCTCTGCATGAAGCTAATACTTCTCTGTTAAAATCTTTATCAGAAATTAGTCTCATCTCATACAAGCAAGCCTCCTCACCGTCTCTCCTCACGGAGTGCAATATTCTCTGAGGTAACATAATATTTAATTTGTACCCTGACCGTCCGATCAGAATCCGGATCTTTAATATGCGTGCCAAAACATATTTTACGGTCTACATCTAAATATAAAATTTAAGTTACTTTAGGGAAATCTAATTCATTCTCATCTCTTATTCTTCATATAAGACCTCACCATCCCCTCCATTTCTTTATCTTAAGCACTGAGAAGGAGAGGTTTAGACGTTTAGTACTAGAGAGAGATTTCTCATTTCTTAATTACTGGTATGGTGAGAGGGGGAACGACGGCGACGGCGGTTGATCCGACGGCTCTGATGCGAGATTTCCTGAGAGAGACGGGAGGATGCGCGGTGCTGGATGGTGGATTGGCCACTGAGCTCGAAGCCAACGGCGCTGATTTGAATGATCCTCTCTGGAGCGCCAAGTGCCTCATCAGTTCTCCTCATCTCATCCGCAAGGTTTCCCCTTTCTCTCTCTCTCTGTCTCCTTCATCTGTTTTCGTTTTCACTTCTAAGTCCTAGTACTGGTAAAAAAGATAACAACTTTGGTTGTACCAGTTTGTTGGTACCAGAGATTTGTCAGGTACATTTTACAATCCTCATATTGTTTTTTGAATGAAATTTATCAGGTACATCTGGATTACTTAGAAGCAGGTGCCAATATAATAATCACAGCATCTTATCAGGTTTGCCAAATTCCTTCTTTTTTTCATCTTTTAGTCCAATTAGTTAATTATTCTTATCATGGAAAAAGATTTTAGGGATAATTTCACAATCACCCTGATAAAATCTTCGAAATGTCATCCTGCATGCAAAAGTACAAGTACTTAGATTTTTAGTCTGCTTATAAATTACTGTGGAAATGATCTGTTTCTTGTTTGTAAGGGCATTTATTGAAATTTTGTTGCTTTTTGGTACTGGAAGTGAAGTAAATCCTGCAATTTTTGGTTTGGAAATTATTCATCTTTCAGTCCAATTAATTAATTTTGCTCATCATGGCAAAAAAATTAGGGATAATTTCACAATTTTTTCTGATAGAAGTTTCAAAATGTCATAATGCATACAAAAATATAAGTACTTTGGTTTTTAATTAGCTTATAAATTACTGTGGATAGAATATGTTTCTTGTTTGTAAGGGCATTTATGGGAAAAAAAATCCTTTCTGGTACTCCAAGAGAAGTAAAATTCTGCAATTTTTGGTTTGTGTAGGCTACAATTCAAGGATTTGAATCAAAAGGGTTTTCAACAGAGGAAAGCGAAAATCTCTTACGAAAGAGCGTAGAGATTGCCCTTGAGGCACGTGACATATTTCAACAAAATAGAGTAAGTTTGAAACAGCATCCTGTCTTAGTTGCGGCCTCAATCGGGAGTTATGGAGCATATCTGGCTGATGGGTCTGAGTACAGGTGAGAATGGCATTTGTTATTTTTTCACGAGTGAGGCTATGGTACTAAGCATAGCATGGATTCGTTCATACTACGGATCCATATCTTCATTTTCAGAGTCTAAATAGTCAATCAGTACCGTTCATCATGATCTCCATGAAAATGTACTTGGAGAGCAAATTTTACATTTTTTTTAGAATTTGTTTACTATTTTTTTAGACATGCAGAAAATCACTAGTTTCGAATGGTCTAGAATCTTTAGATCAAGTGATTTTGTACCCATTTAAAAAAATAGTAAAAAAGTTTCTAAAAAATGTGAATTTTGGCTTCCAAGCACATTTTCATATAGAGATCCTTTCAGTGGAACGGGTCAATTGTTTGGACTTTAAAAATGGAGATATGCATCCATAATATGGACCAAAGTGTTCTATGCATAGTACCATAGCCTCACTTTTTTATTACATTTGGTTGCTTTTTGTACCAATGTAATATCAAATGGAGGCCAATTTCAGTTCTTATTATGGTTTCATTATGCCTTAGTTGCATGATTCAAGCTTTTTTGATATTTATTGAGGCCTAATTGGTGGTTTACATGTTCTTAATTTCGGCAACTAAGAACATTTGAGGAAATTCATACCACCATTTGTGTTAGATACTTGTGCAAGGCATATTTATCCAATGCTACTAATCTTTATCATTATTTGCTCATATTTTTTTATTTTTTATTTATTTATTTTGTAGTGGGGATTACGGTGAGTCGGTTACATTAGACACACTTAAAGATTTTCATAGGAGAAGGGTTCAAGTTCTTGCCGAAGCGGGACCTGACATCCTTGCTTTTGAGACTACTCCAAATAAACTAGAAGCTCAGGTTACAATACTATTATGAAATATTATAGAGAGGCCCCTTTATTACTTATTATTTGCAACCCCCCTTCCCTTTATTGATAAAGGCAAACTGGAATCCCAAATTAAGTTTTTATTAACACCATTTTAGCTTGAAAAAATGATAAACTAACTTAATTACATAAATTGACCATTCATTTATTCTAAAATGTAACATTAATAGGGTCCATGTTGTAATTATTGCATACTTAATAACTTGCTTTATATTGAAACTTGAAATCAAAGGTAACTGCAGGATAATTTTTTGCATTTCGAAAAAAAAAAAAAATGCAAGAGCTTTACTTTATTATTGCTATTTTTTCTAAGTCTTGACAAGACAGACAACATCTTGATCATACTATACTGAAATACTCTAGCAACAAATGATTTTTTTTTATGTTCTGTTCTAGGGTTTGGGGTTTAGGATCATACTACTGAATTTTTTTTTAGCAACAACTGATATTTTTCTTTTCTTTTTTTGTTCGGGTTTTACACAGGCATATGCTGAGATACTAGAGGAGGGTGATGTAAAAATCCCGGCTTGGTTTTCTTTTAACTCAAAAGATGGTGTTAATGTTGTAAGTGGAGATTCTTTACTTGACTGTGCTTCTATTGCCGATGCTTGCTCAAAAGTTGTGGCTGTTGGGATAAATTGCACACCCCCTCGGTTTATCCACGGGTTGATTCTCTCTCTAAAAAAGGTATTCCAAACTCTAAATAGTTATTTATTTGTCACCTAGGGGTGTCCAAACAGTCAGTTCGGAAAAAATCAAAATTTATTTGGTTTTCAGAAATCTAACTGAACCAACTGAATTGAGCTTTGCAAACAGAGATATTGGTCCATAGTACAAATCAATGTGTGCTACAATTACAAATTCTGAATTTTGAATCGCTCTTTCTTTGTCATATAATGTTAATCTCAGAACTGTTAGGAAAAAATATCGACTTCAAATAGTGACCCTTCTTTTGTGAATATGTTATCTGGTTTGATATTGTAAGATACAGTTATTTAATGAGTGAGGCTACGGTATTATGCATAGTGCATATTGGCCCGTACTATGGATCGATGTGTCCATCTTTAATGTTCAAACAGTTGATCTGAACCGTGTAACATATTCTCCACATGAAAACTGAAAATATTCTTGTAGAACAAATTTTACATTTTTTATAATTTTTTTACTAATTTTTTAGATAGGTAAAAATTCACTTGATATAAAGATTCTAGACAATTCAAAGTAGTGAGTTTTTTACCTATTTAAAAAAATATAAAATTTAGTATGCATAGTACCATAATCTCACTCGTTATTTAAATTAAACACTATGCGTTGTGCGCAGAGTAATATTTTTTGTGTATTCTCTGACAGGTGACTGAGAAGCCGGTTCTGATATACCCTAACAGTGGCGAGCGGTACGACTCCGATAAGAAAGAGTGGGTGGTATGTCTATATTCTTTTCATAATTCAAAATACAAAAAAAACGAAAGAAACATCACTACAATTTTATTTATTTATTGAATGAGGCTATGGTACTTGCATAGCTCATAATGGTCCGTACTACTCATCAATATTTTCATTTCCAAAATTCAAATAGTCGATCTGAACCGTCCAACACGTGATTCCCACATGAATATGCACTTGGAGACCAAATTTTACATTTTTTTTTGAATTTTTTTACTATTTTTTTAGATGGGTTCAAAATGGTGTAGAAATTTTAGATCTAGTGATTTTGTACATATCTAAAATAATAATAAAAAAATTCAAAAAAATGTATCCAAGCACATATTCATATGGAGATCACGTTGAGTGTTCGAATCTCCTAAAGTAACCCATTTTTTTAGTTTATCTGGACCTTCCGATTCGAATCCAGGCTGTCAGATTAAAGGGGCCCATGCACTCCACCTCGGGCCGGATTGGCCCTGATTCGAATCGGACAGTCCAGATCTAAACTCAAATATTGGGTTACTTTAGGGGATCTGGACTTGTTGAGAGTTCCGGTCGACAACTTTGAAAATGTAGATATAAAGCCATAGTGCGAACCATTATGCACTATGCATAGTACCATACTTTGAACCATGTCCTCACTTTTTTTTGTTTGTAGGCATCAACTGGGGTGCCAGATGGTGATTTCGTGTCGTATGTGTCAGTGTGGCGACAGGCTGGCGCTCAACTGATCGGAGGCTGTTGTAGAACTACTCCTAACACCATCCGAGCTATTTCGAGATCCCTTAACAAATGAAGAAAGGTCATATCATTTATAGTTGTGGTAACCCTAATATTTATAGAGATAGCATGTGTTAGCAATCTCTAATGTTGTTTTGTTATCTTTTTTATTTTGTTTTCCTTGTAATTTCTTATGTTATATCAATATGCTTGCTTTGTTAGTTAAAAAACAGTTTCTTAATAATCTTTATAGGATATCTATTTGATTGATGGAGTCAGGGCGGTTTGATTTTTTCGATTTGCATCATGATTCACGTGCTGATAAGCACAAATTTTAAAGCTTTCTGCATGAATCTTGAGGCGGATTGAACGGCTTCGAATGGGCATTGGATTGAGCAATTCGGTCCAATGCCAATCGGATGCACTTCCAATTCAGAATGCATGAGGCCAATACTAGTGTGCTTTGCGATCTGTGTATAAAGAATTTGAACGGTCCAGATTTTTCACCCATGAACACAAAATTTGAGATATCTCAGAGTTGCTAGCTTATTTATTGTGGGCTGTGTGGTTAAATCTATGTTTAAGTTTAATTACCCGAATAATCTTTTACCTTTTAAATTCTTGACAATAAAAACTGAAAAATTCAATCTTGAAATTCAAGTAACAAAACAGAACTATTAAAACTAAATATCAGATCAGTTAGGTTACGATAAAGCTGCACAGCTTAATTATTTCTGTCAAATTAACTTTTTACTTGGTCTAATTAAACTCCTGACTGTTTTGAGTATTGATAATGAATTATTAATTGTATAAATACAGACACTACTACAGAAATGTAGACTTTGATCGGATTAAAACTGGATCTGCTAATGGATTTCCTACCACTAGAGAGCAACACAATAGAAGAAACACAAATATTTTTAGTGGTTACATACTGATAGTAGTTTGTTATTCTCCTATCAGTACAGAACACATTATCCATAGGAGAATTCTACATCCTATATCAGTAGTACATTATTTACCGATAGAAGGAATGTGATTATCTTATTGATACTAAATCATGTACCAATGAAAGATTAGTACTTTATTTATTGATAGAAGGAATGTGATTATCCTATTGGTACTGAATCATGTACCGATACAAAGTTAATTTATTTTTATTTATTTTTTTGGAAATTCCATTCATAAAATTACCCAACCCCCCACTTTGCTTACCAAATTAATCATAAACAAGCATATATAGAATATAGATACATAAAACAACATAGATTAACATGCATCTTCATAAAATAAAATTTGACTATCATAAAACATACACATGCATCTTCATATATAAACAAAGAAAGAAGACATGCATACACATCTTCATAAACAAAATAAGAAGACGAACGTACTGGTTCATCTTCGAGATAAGGAGACAGTAACTACTCACAGTACTGGTTCATCCTTCACCTGAACTTAAAACACATTGAAAGTTGAGATGCCATTAACCCAAAATATAACAAATAAAAAAATGAATAAGGGGGTGTTTGGTTTGTACTTTTAAAAGGTGATTCTCTGAAATGCTAATTCTCTGGAATGTGATTATCACGTTTGGCAAACTTGCCATGGCAATAGATACGGTAATAAATAATCCCCTGCTATACTGATTTCCTAATTCATGGCCATAGCAATAGCCAAAACAAAGACAAAACTTTTCCATTCTCATTCCGTGGAAATCACACCAGCGTTCGATATTCTAATTTTTTTCCGTCTTTTCCTCCTCTTAATAGCCATTGCAATAGCTATGCGCAAACTAAACATGAGAATTATATATATTTTTTGGAATGCTGAAGTAATAGTCATGCGTGAACCAAACATGAAAATGGCACATTCTCTGATATTACATTCTCTGAAGTTCTTCTATTCTCTGAAATGGTATATAGCGCGAACCAAACGCCCCTAAAAGACTTAAATGAGTAAAATTAAATCTAAACATAAAACAAATAGAAGTATAATCTTAAAATGTGTACTTGTAGAAACTGTTAAAATTCAGCATAGCAATAAAGAATACATTTCTCTTCTATTTAACTAAACCCTAAACCCTAAACATCGTACCATGGCGCCATTTCTTTATCTAAAGCACTGAGAGCAGTTTAGACGTTTCGTACTAGAAAGAAATTTCTCATTTCTCAAATATGGGGCGAGGAGGGGGAACAACGGCGACGGCGACGGAGGTTGATTCGACGGCTCTGATGCGAGATTTCCTGAGAGAGGCGGGTGGATGCGCGGTACTGGACGGTGGATTGGCCACTGAGCTCGAAGCAAACGGTGCTGATTTGAACGATCCTCTGTGGAGTGCCAAATGCCTCATCAGTTCTCCTCATCTCATCCGCAAGGTAAAAGTTGACAACTTTGGTTGTACCAGTTCAGTCAGTACCAGAGCTTGCTTCATATAAAGATTTTCATTTTCACTTATTTAGTACTGGTAAAGTTATCAACTTTGGTTGTACCAGTTTGTGATTGTTTTGTCTTTTGAATGAAATTTATCAGGTACATCTGGATTACTTAGAAGCAGGTGCCAATATAATAATCACAGCATCCTATCAGGTTTGCCAATTTTTTTTTTTTTTTTTTTTTCTTTAAGTCCAATTAGTTATTTTTCTTGTCATGATAGGGATAATTTCACAATCACCCTGATAAAAGCTTCAAAATGTGGTAATGCATGCAAAAGTACAAGTACTAAGATTTTTAATTAGCTTATAAATTACTGTGGAACTGATATATTTCTTGTTTGTAAGGGTATTTATGGAAATTTTGTTCCTTTTTGGTACTGGAAGTGAAGTAAAATCATGCAATTTTTGGTTTGGAAATTCTTCATCATTCAGTCCAATTAATTAATTTTTCTCATCATGGATAATAAATTAGGGATAATCACAATTTTACTGATAGAAGTTTCAAAATGTCATAATGCATGCAAAAATATAATTACTATGGTTTTTAGTTTATAAATTACAGTGGAAATGATATGTTTCTTGTTTGTAAGGGTATTTATGGAAACTTTGTTCCTTTTTGGTAATGGAAGTGAAGTAATATCATGCAATATTCGGTTTGTGTAGGCTACAATTCAACGATTTCAAATGATGTTTCTAATACTTATTCGGATGAATGATATATTACTTTTTCGTAAGGGCATCTTTGGAAACTTTGTTCCTTTTTAGTACTGGAACTGAAGTAAAATTATGCAATTTTTGGTTTGTGTAGGCTACAATTCAAGGATTTGAATCAAAGGGGTTTTCAACAGAGGAAAGCGAAAATCTCTTACGAAAGAGCGTAGAGATTGCCCTTGAGGCACGTGAAATATTTCAACAGACTAGAGTTAGTTCAAAACAGCATCCTGTTTTGGTTGCAGCCTCAATCGGGAGTTATGGAGCATATCTCGCCGATGGATCTGAATACATGTAAAATCACATTTGTTATTTTTTTTATTTCAGTTTGTATTTTTCCATACCAATTTATATCAAATCGAGTCCAATTGAATTTCAATTCTAATTAATGTTTATTTGTGCCTTAGTTGTCTTATTTTCGGCAACTAAGCATATATGAGGAAATTGATACCTTAATTGGTGTTATGTACCACTTGTTTGTAAGGGCATTTATAGAAATACATGCAAGGGCATTTATGCTAATAAAATCTTTTGTGTTGATTATTTATTTATTTTTGTAGTGGGGACTACGGCGAGTCAGTTACATTAGAGACACTTAAAGATTTTCATAGGAGAAGGGTTCAAGTTCTTGCCGAAGCGGGACCTGACATCCTTGCTTTTGAGACTACTCCAAATAAATTAGAAGCTCAGGTCACTATTAAAATTTGAGAAAAATTTGCAGAAAAACCCTCAACACTGAAATATTATAGAGAGGCCCCTTTATTACTTATAATTTCTGAAAATCCCCCCCCCCCCTCCTTAATGGATGAATGCAAATTGGAGTATATCGATCAACTAATCCGTATATTGATTTGAACCGTTAAACATGATCTCCGGTTGAAAATGTACTTGTAGGTCAAAATTTTACATTTTTTAGAACTTTTTACCTTTTTTTAGATAGGTAGAAAATCACTTGATCTAAAGATTCTAGAGCATTCAAAAGTAGTGATTTTCTACCTATCTAAAATAATAGTAAAATAAATCTGAAAAATATAGAATTTAGGGGTCAAGTACATTTTCATATGAAGATCGTATTTAACGGTTCAGATCCGACTGTTTGGGCTTTGAAATGAAGCTATTGATCTGTAATAGGGACTAATATGCGCTACACATAGTACCATAGCCTCACTCTTGTTATTAGCACCATTTTAGCTTGACAAAATGATAAACTAACTTAATTACATAAATTTACCATTCATTTATTCTAAATTGTAAAATTAATAGAACTTGAGTGAATAGACATGATTACTTTCTAAGAAGAAAAAAAACATTACATGACAAATAAAGAGTGATTTGATTAACTCTTTTCTCATTTAAAGAAGAAAAAAACAAGGGATGTGTATTAGTTAGGGTTAAATAAAAATTGGATTCGTTTTTAATACAATTACTCTGCTTAGTTTGTGATTCCTTGTTTTTTCTTGAAAATTTCAAAATAAGAATTGAAAAAATCAACTAATCCTTGCTAAAAACTTGTTTTATAAAAAAAATAAAAATATAAACTAAAAACCAACCTTTTGTTTTGTATTATTATCAAGATCCCAAGAAAAAAGTTACTATATGATTTAGATATGAATATATCATATATATGTACCAACTGAAATCTCTTTTTCATCCTCTAATTTCTTTAATAATCGGTACATTTTCTTAAATTCTGACAAGACAGTCGGCCTCTTGATCATTCTATACTGAAATATTTTAGCAACAAATGATGTTTTTTTTTTTTTGTTCGGGTTTTACACAGGCATATGCTGAGATACTAGAGGAGGGTGATGTTAAAATCCCGGCTTGGTTTGCTTTTAACTCAAAAGATGGTGTTAATGTAGTAAGTGGAGATTCTTTACTTGATTGTGCTTCTATTGCCGATGCATGTTCAAAAGTTGTAGCAGTTGGAATAAATTGCACGCCGCCTCGGTTTATCCATGGGTTGATTCTCTCTCTAAAAAAGGTAATCCAAACTCTGAATAGTTATTTATTTGTTAAGAAAAAAGATCAATTTCGTGTAGTCAGCAATTTTTTTTTAATATATTTTCTCCAGGTTTCCAATCTGGTTTAATATTGTAAGATGAGTGAGGCTATGGTACTATGCATAGCGCATGTTGGTCCGTACTATGGATCAATATCTTCGTTTTTCAAAGTTGAACCATTCAACAAGATCACCATTTGAATATGTACTTGCAAACTAAATTTTACATTTTTTAGAAAAAAATTTACTATTTTTTTTAGGTAAGTAGAGAATCACCACTTTTGAATGGTCTAGAATCTTTAGATCAAGTAATTTTCTGCCAATCTAAAAAAATAGTAAAAAAATTATAAAAAACTGTAAAATTTGATCTACAAATACATTTCCATAGGAAGATTATGTTGAACAGTTCAGATCGACTATTTGGTCTTCGAAAATGGAGATACTGATCCATTGTACGGTCTAATATGCGCTATGCATAGTACTGTTGCCTCACTCTTGTAAGATATAGTTATTTAAATTAAACACTCAAGAGTTGTGCACAGATCAAGCTTTTTTGCATTTTCTTCTCTTGACAGGTGACAGAGAAACCGATTCTGATATATCCTAACAGTGGTGAGCGGTACGATCCCGATAAGAAAAAATGGGTGGTACGGCTATTTATTTCATATTAAAAAAGATCCTTTCTTTTTCTTTTTTTTTTTTTTTTTAATCTCAACCTTTTAAAACACTGGTGAGTGACATAGTTAGCATAACAATTTTTATTAACAAAAAAAAAAATTGAGAATTAGCCTCTTGAATTCTAGATATTGTTCTTCTACAAGTATACTCATTCTTTACATAATTCAAAATACAAAAAATAAAAATAAACATCACTACAATTTTATTTATTTATTTTATTTTCCCTTGCTCTATAGCCTTGCTTGATTTGTTGGAACCCTTTTATTATTTTAAAATTCCTTTTTACTTCTAGGCATCAACTAGGGTGACAGATGGCGATTTCGTGTCGTATGTGTCAGTGTGGCGACAGGCTGGCGCTCAACTAATCGGAGGCTGTTGTAGAACTACTCCTAACACCATCCGAGCTATTTCGAGATCCCTTAACAAATGAAGGGTCAGATCATTTATACCTGTGGTAACCCTAATATTTATAGAGATAGCATGTTAGTAATTGCTAATTTTGTTTTAGCAAGGATACTTGTTAATGTTACCTCTTTTTTTATCTTTTTTTTTTTCC
This sequence comes from Carex cristatella, assembly GCA_024447775.1. Classification (NCBI taxonomy): domain Eukaryota; kingdom Viridiplantae; phylum Streptophyta; class Magnoliopsida; order Poales; family Cyperaceae; genus Carex; species Carex cristatella. The sequence continues at coordinate 9,158,564 of JAJHPF010000001.1, read as the reverse complement.
TTGTAGTGTTTTTATGTAATATGAATGTTCTTGCTTTGTTAGTTAAAAGACTGGTGAAAATCAATGTTTTAGTTTCTTAATTATCTTCATAGGAAATATATTTGGTCGATGGAATTGGGGGCGGTCTGATGCCTGGTTAGAGCCGTTCGATTTGCATCAAAATATGTGCGCACTTGATCAGCACCAATTCCAATTTGCTTTGTGTGTGATTCTTGAGGCGAATCAAATAGCTCTGAATGGGCATCAGACTGAATGGTGCCAATCGGATGCACTCCGAATTCATATCCTTGAAGATACCTCGAACTTTCATGTTTATCTGATGCTGGGCTAAATTTTTGTTTTTGCCTATTCGAAAGGCAGGAGGTTAGTATTATTATGCTTTGAGATTCGTGCACAAATGATTTGAATGGTACGTATTTTTTACGTATCAACTCAAAATTTGAGATATCTCAGAGGTCCGAATTCGTTCCTTGGTTGATAGCTCATTCTGAATTTCTGATCCGTTTTTGTCACCCCAGTATGTCAAATTGTTAATATTGTTTTTTTAAGCATTATTAAATTGTTAGGTCACTGTTAGTCCTAATTTTTCATAGGTACTATTATGTCAATCTGTCGTGTTTGCTTGATCCAAATTGGGATTATTTGTCAACTCAAATGATACTTAAATGTCAAATTTTCCAAATATAACAAACAAGAAAAAATCCACCCGCTCCCTAAATTGAGCACGTGTCAGATATATATTATAAAGAAAACTGTCAAAGAAATATAGCCATAATAAAAGAACAGTAAATGAGCATTCCACAAGTTTCATGTCAGAGGCACACTAAAACTAAAACTAAACTACTAAACTCTCTCTGATTAGAACTATAAATTATATTACCATCAGCATGTGCTCTAGCAGTACTACCAAAACCAAATAAAGCCATGCATCAACACTAAAACAAATCAGAAACCCTACATTGAAATGTGCTTTACTTCCCGCTCATATTTCTATTTTCAAAATTCAAATAGTCGATTCGAAACTTCCAATGTGTTCTCTATATTGAAATGTGCTTCGAAACCAAATTTTATATTTTTAAAATTTTTTTTACTATTTATTAAGCCACTTTGAAAATCTGAAAATTTGAGTGAACAGTAAAAATTTCTGGACCACCGAATCAGCAATTTTCAAAGTGGCTTAATAAATAGTAAAAAATTCCAAAAAATGTAAAATTTGGTCTCCAAGCACATTTTAATATAGAGATCACATCTAACTGTTCGGATTGATTATTTGAAATTTGAAAATGGAGATACGAGCAGGAAGTAAAAGTAAAGCACCCTCTTTACATCCCAAAACAAGTTAGCCCATCTCTCTCTCTCTCTCTCTCTCTCTCTCTCTATATATATATATATATATATAAGTTAGGCTACGGTATTTCGCGAAGTAAAGCGAGTGTTTTACTACACGTTTATATTTTTAATTTCAAAGTTCAAAACGTCGATCCGAACCGTTCAAGTTGATCTCAACTCTAAAACCTATCGGATTGACTTTAAACAACGAACCTAAACCGTTGAAATTTTTCAACCTTACAAGTGATGCGTATACATATGAAAATTTTAAAGTTTTGAATTAATTTAGTATAAAGTCAAATAGTCAAAATTAGAAAATTTATAAATCTACATAAATTTTATTTCAAATTTTAAAATTTGTGCATGTAGATGCATTACTCGTAAGATAGAAGAATTTCAACAGTTGGATTCGTCATTTAAAGTCAATCGGATAGATTTTAGAGTTGAGTTCACAAAGAAGCTTGATGAACTTTGGAGCACCCTATTTTTTTTTTAGAAAGATAGTAAAACGGATCGCTTGGCACTTATTTTTTTTAGGATAAGGATGATCTGCACTATATTGTGACCACCGATTATACAGCCGCTTGGGGAATCCTACTACAATCTTCTCAAAACAATGGAGGCGTCATCCAACAAAAGAGTGCATCTTCCCCCATCCCTCCCTCTTGAAGGCCGTGTTGCTATTGTGACCGGTGGTGCCGGTGGCATCGGCTCAGCTGTCTCCTCACATCTCACATCTCTTGGCGCCAAGGTAGTGATTGCTTACATTGGCGATCCCGGCCCTGCGCAAAAACTTGTGACTACCATGAACATGAACTCCGGTACTGCTTCATCACCACGCGCTATTGCCGTGTCGTGTAATGTGTCAAAGGATTCTGATGTGAAGTTGCTTTTTGATACTGCCGCCTCGACCTTTGGCCCTGACATCCATATATTGGTTACCACTGCAGCGGTTCTGGATTATGACTACCCAAAACTTGCCGAGACGAGTGAAGAAATGTACGACTACATGTTTAACACAAACATGAAGGGGACTTTTCTCTGTTGCCGTGAGGCGGCAAACAGGTTGATTCGGAACGGGAAGGGACGGATTGTCACATTCTCCTCTTCAGGTGTTGGGTCCCTTCGACCCGGGTATGCCATCTATGCAGCGAGTAAAGGTGCAGTTGAGGTAATGACCAAGATAATGGCGAGGGAGCTGCGCAGTACTGGGATAACGGCGAATGTAGTTGCGCCAGGATCCACCGCAACTCCAATGTTTTACAATGGTACCTATTTATTTCTTTAATTAATTATAATCTTTTGCAAGAATTAATTTGCAAGCAAACAAATTTATTATATAAGGTATGCGCTTGTCGGACAAACAGGGTACCACCAAACGATTAATCAGAAATAATTGAGAATAATCGGCCGATATCGGAAAAATCTATGACTCTTTTATCTCCGCCAACAAATAATTGGCTAATTAATCGGCCTAAATGGCCATTTTTTACAACAATGGTTCGAATACTTTTTCTTGTTGTTGTAACAGGTAAGACAGAAGAGGACATGTCAAATTACATAGCAGAAGTGCCACTCGGCCGTTTGGGGCAGCCCGAGGATATCGCACAGCTTGTCGGATTCCTCGTCAGTGATGCCGGGGGGTGGGTCAATGCGCAAGTTGTTCGTTGCAATGGTGGCAACGTCTAGATTATTAAACACTATCTTGTTTTTTTTATTAGACTGTGATTTGATTGAGGTGGAATGGGGTCTTTAGCCATGTGTTTCAATTTTCTGTGGCGATTGCTAGCATTAGCAGGTCGCTTGAATTTATGTTACGTACTTCGAGAATTTCTCTACTCCATTTGTGCTTGACTATTGGAGTAATGTCTTTGTAATCTTCCCTTTTCAGCCATTTCTTTTTGTTTTTTAAACTCAATTGATACTGCTAAAGGATTTGTATTGTTTTACATATCATATTAGTACAGGTTCTCCCTGTGCCAGATATTGTTACTGCTAATGGATTTGCCTTGGCTGATGTATTTTCCTTTCCTTTTTGTACTGTTTGAACAACCATGTAAGCTCTTAGAGCTGGTTAAGATGTCTTCACTATTTCAAAAAAAAAAAAAAAAAGGGTACAGAGTGGAGTATGATATGAATGTTAACTAGTTGTGGATATAAATCTCCTAAGATTACCTAGCCACACACCATGTTTTAGTTTCTTAATAATCTTTATAGGAAATTTATTTGGTTGATGGTGTCGGAGCCGTTCATTTGAGTTAAGATTCGTGCACACCTAATCAGCACAATTTACAGCTTTATCTATGAATCTTGAGACATATCAAACGGCTCCGAATGAGCATAATTCGATTTGATGCCAATCGGATGCCTCAAACTTTCATGTTTTTTTTCGGCCTATTCGAAATGGAGGACGTTAGTATTATTGTGCTTTTGAGATTCGTGCAGAAAGGATTTGAATGGTCAGTATTTTTCACGTGCCCACTAAAAATTTGAGATAGCTCAGGGGATGTGAATTCGTCCCTTGGTTGATACTCATTTTGGGCCTGTTTAGTTGGGCTGTTTGGTGAAATCTATGTATTAGTTTACCCAAATAATTTCTCATTTGGGCCTGGCCCTTTTAACCTAAAGTTGTAATTAAAATTTTAACCAACATTTTGGACATCAACTATTAGTTTTATGATTGCAGCCGTATTTATTCCTTTTTTTTTTTACAATTATTTTCAAATTATGGAAATAAATATTGTCAAATGATCCCTTTTCTAAGAAAATATAGTTCAATTTTTAAGAAAACTCTTATACGGGAAATAATAAAATATAGTTTAGTATTTATAAAACCTTCTATACAGGAAGAAATGAAAAAAAAACAAAAAAAACTCTGACAATTCAGTACTGGTATATTTGACATGGTAAATACTGATTAGATCTAAATAGTTTTTACCAGTAAATGATTCAGCCGATATTAATTACTCGAATCCTCTGTCACAGAACCACCCGAAATTACAACCAGAACCTGCAACAACTCGCAAAATAAAAATAAAAGGAAGAATCATAATGTGATCCTTGCCATAGAGGGTACCGAGTCCGGTTCAAGTTTACTTCATACTGGTACCGAGCTAGAAATGCAGAATTATTTGCCGGGTTCGGGCGGAAATCAATTTCGGATTATGGATACCTGAACCCAACCCAAGTAATTCCAATGGCATATTGTACAAGTAAGGGTGTTCATTGGATCCGGTTTATTTGGTTTTCAACACAATCGACAATCTTGGATTAAATAATTTGTTTTTTCAGTATAAATGATTCGGTTCGATTGAATTTTCAACGCAATCGGCAGTCTCTCTTATTTTGCTTCAACCAAACAAACCGAAATTTGTTTCATATTTACTTGAATTACTTTGATTATTTGTATTTGGTTAGCTACCTATTTCATTAAAGAAACAACTACATATATGCAATATTATGGAAAGAAAACAAAGAAAGCAAAACCACTACCACCTTACTAGTACCAATTCCCAGGTACCAGTATCAACTCTCTACCATAAAAGGAAAAATTAGAATCGGAATCAGAATAAGTTACTTGATCGTAGAATCGAAATCGGGTGAATCAGTAAAAATTGGCTAAATCAAATCGGAAACTCGAGTTTTTTTACCATAAATTATTTTATAAAAAACATACAAGAAATGATAATAAAAAAGATAATTTGTGAACAATATATATTGAGTGGGGTTAAAATGCACCATTAGTTTTGTGCCCCAACTATACTCCATATCTTTATCTTTGTTCTCGAAGTTCAAACAGTTGATCCGAACCGCTCAACATGATATCCATATTAAAATGTGTTTATTGACCAAATTTCATATTTTTTGGAATTTTTTTACTTTTTTTTAGATAGTTACAAAATCATTGTTTTTGGATGGTCTAGAAGCAATGATTTTGTAACTATCTAAATAAATAGTAAAAAAATTCAAAAAATATAAAATTTGGTCTCTAAGCATATTATAATATGAAGATCATGTTGAGCGGTTCGGATCGACTGTTTGAACTTCAAAAACAAAGATAAAGACATGAGATATGGTTGGAGGACAAAACCAATGGTACATTTTAACCCCACTCATATAACTACACTTAACTAATCCACTAATATAATATAACATGAATATTAAAAAAACATTATAGAGTTAACTTTAAATTTTAAAAAAGCATAGAAAACACAAAATATTTACTAAATAGTAATTTTTTTACGTAAATATTAGGCCCAATATGATAATAACAGAGGCCCAATATAATAGGCCCGCTCCTTGAGTTCTTTTATGGGATAATTGGTTTTATGCCACTCCAAACACTAGGCGCATTCCCTGCGTCAGAGTGGTCTTCCTCCCTCATCCTTCGCTTTGCTCTAGTTTTTACGCTAGGCTGCTGCTCGAACTACAAATTACAGATCCCGATCGAGAGAGAAAACCGCAGAATTGGCCATCTAAGAGTAACTCGGTATGGAATCGGTCTGGAATAACTTGATTCAGGCGGTTTTAACACTGTTCAACCCGGTTTTTCGATGAAAACTCGTAATCCGCTTAACTCGGTCGAAAATCGGCTCGGTTAGGTCCGATTCCGGTCCGCCTCGGCAGATTTTTCCTTCTATTCTCCCTACTACTGGTACCAATTCTGTGGATGTTCGTTTTTTTTTTTTTTTACTTCAAGCCTTTTGGCTTTCCAAAAATATCAGATCAGTTATGTTATGATAGAGATAGGAGTAGGTCCGATGGGCATCAGACCTACTTTTAGGTTCAATTAGCTCTAACACCGTACGATTATCATTAAGATTTGTGCGCACGGAAAATGAAAATACCTGCACGGATTTTAATGAGTTCGCACGAATCTTAATGCAGATCTGATGGTCATTTCACCATCGAAAAAGCTAGGTCCGATGCCCATCGGACGTACTCTCAATTCGTTATGATAAAGCTGGGGCAGCCTAATTATTTCTCAAATTGGAGCAGCAACAGTGATTATTTTTCCTCAAATTTCTATGATGTCAGTCAGATCCCAGTAGCACAGGTGGATGTATATATATTATAATTATTTTTAAGAGCGAAAAGCAGGAAAAGCTGGATCCCAGTAGCACAGGTGAATTTCTGATGGGAGATTAAACTAAGTTCACATGTTGATTCGATTAATCTATTAGAATGTTAAAGTAAGTTGTATATAATTCACTAGTTGACCTCTCATTCAGCTGTCAATCTTCACAAAATTAACAGGCTAGGTTTTCACCATAAATTTCAAGCTTTCTAGTAGAAACAACACACCTTTAAGAAAAACAACCGTTGCTAAGCTCTCACCAAGTTGCCAATGGAAGTGCAACAACATTTCATCCTCTTCCCTTTCTTGGCTCCAGGCCACATTTTCCCTTTCCTAAACCTTGCCAAGCAATTGGAGCAACACACCAGCAAGCATGATAACAACACTGTAATCACACTGGTGAGTACCCCGCTTAACGTGGCTAAGCTCCGTAACTCCATTCCTGAAACCTCTTGCATCAAACTTGCTGAGATTTCCTTTTCGGCCACATCTCACGGCATACAGCCGGGCATAGAGAGCACAGAGTCTATTTCACTCGATAAATTCAATGCTTTTTTCGAAGCCACAGAGACCACCCTTCAACCTCCCTTTGAGTGTTTTATAGCTAGATTGATTAACCAAGGGCAGAGTAAAATTTGCATCATAGCAGATTACTTTCTCGGATGGACAGTGGAGGTTGCCGAGAAATTTAACATCTCGCATGCTGTTTTTGTTACTGGTGGACCGTATGGTATGGCTGTCATATTCTCTCTTGTGGTAAACCCCCCTCCACCTTCATTTTTCCTCAGGGCCTTACCGACTGAAATGGCAACTTTGGTGGATTACCCAGAAGTTCAGGTTCCGTATTCCGATGTTGCAAATATCATTGGATCGCTTGACCGCCCAATCATTGCTTTTGGGAGGCGCCAGATCTTATACTCTTTCAGATCTCGTGCAGTTCTCGTAAATTCCAATGAGGAGTTGGATAAACAAGGAATAAGGCTCCTGAGGAGCTACCCAAGCTTGCCCCTCTACACCATCGGGCCATTAGTTAGGGAAAGAAACCTTTGTTCCTTGACTGATAATAATTCCAAGGAAGAAGAGCAGTGCTTCAACTTCTTGGATTCGAAGAGACCTAACTCAGTCCTTTACATCTCCTTCGGTTCTCACAACACAATCCCTGCCTTACAGATGATAGAGTTGGCCAAAGGGCTAGAGGCAAGCGGAAGGCCGTTTCTCTGGGTTATTAGGCCTCCATGTGAATTTGAAGATGAAATTGAAAAAGGTGAATTTAGAGAAGAGTGGCTCCCAAAGGGATTCGAAGCAAATATCCGTCAGAAGGGACAAGGGATTTTGTTGCACAAGTGGGCCCCACAAATGGAGATCTTATCTCATGCCTCCACTGGTTCTTTTCTGAGCCATTGCGGATGGAACTCGGTGCTTGAGAGCTTGTATGAAGGCGTGCCAATCATTGGTTGGCCATTGTCGGCTGATCAATTGTACACATCAAGTATGTTACAGGATATGGGTGCAGCAATGGAGATAGCCAGGGGAAGACAATTTGGGGGGTTGGAGAAGGGTTGGCAGGGAGTAAAAGATGCGGTGGAGGTCGTTTTGGATCAGGAGAAAGGTTGTGGGAGTAAAATGAGGAAGAAGGTTGGAGAGATCAGAGATGTGATTCGAGCGGCAGTAAGAGATGACACAGGGTTTGTTGGGTCGTCTTGCAAAGCCATGGAGAGTTTCCTTCAAGCCATCTTTGATGGTTAGTATTTTTTTTTTTTTTGTAAACAACATGTGAATAAAGGAATTATCTTTCTAGTATCAATCTCAAGTTGTGATCCTTGGTTAATGAACTTCTATGTATATAGTAAGATTTTTGTTGTTTCTTTCAAGTAAATTTGAAGAGCTTTTGGTCAGTCTGGTCTACTCTCTCAAATAATATCGACTAATGCAATTATCCATGTAATACAAAAAGGAGGTTTTACAACAAATTATATATCTAGTTATTTTTCTTCAGCACTGCCAGAAACTCAGAGGCGGATTTTAGTGTACTTCAAAGTATGCTAAGTCTGGTTTACCTTAGTTGTAGTAACCCTAATATTAATAGAGACAGAATGTGTTAGTAATCGATAATGTTTGTTTTTCCAAGGATACTTTGCTATGTTATCTGAAAGTCGTAATTAGAATTTCTATCTATTTCTCAATTAAAAATTATGTACAAATATATAAAGAAAAGGGATTAATATTTTAACAGAGCAGTTGTGACTCCATACAGTGCACTAACCATATACAGTGCTGTTTTTATTCTATAGTTTGTTCACTGCATGAAGCCAAAAATGCTCTTTTAAAATAGTTACCCCATAAAATGAAAACCCAAAACAGGAAAGATATGAATTACAGCTATTATCTAATTACAACTCTAGTTATAGCTATGCTCTAATTACTATGATTTTTTTCCTTCAACACTCCTCAAGTTAGAACATATACATATATCTTACATGTCCAACTTGTTACATATACTATCAATGTGTGTTTTTTGAAGTGATATAGTTAGGATATATGCGAGCTAAAGTTATGTTCGAACATGAATCAGTAGGATATATGGAGGGTGCGAAGTTGTGTCTATGACAAAATTATGAATAAAGTGATAATCTACCTCGATGTGTTTGGTATGCTCGTGAAAGACCTTATTCTTGGCAATGTGTATTGTTGCTTGGTTGTCGCAATGTAGTGTCAACAAACCATCATGGTGAACACCTAGTTCATTGAGCAAACGATTCATCCACACTAGCTCACAGGAAGTGTTTGTCATTGCACAATATTCTTACTCTGCACTGGATCGAGTCATAACAGTTTGTTTCTTACTCTTCTAGGAAATAAGGTTCCCATCAAAGAAGACAGAGACTTCAATGGTGGACCTTCAACTGGTAGGACACCCTACCCAATCAACATCAATGAAACCTATTATCCTGTCATGTCCCTGGTCATAGTATATTTCCGAGAGATCCCTTGAGATAACCTGAGGATCCAAACAGCACCATCCCAATGTGTAGTGTGAAGGTTCAACATGAACTGACTCACAACACTCAATAGATAAGAAATGTCAGGTCAAGTAACTGTTAGATAATTCAGTTTACCAACCAGCCTTCGATATCTCTCAAGATCATGTATTAGCTCTCCATCTTCAAGCATAAGCTTGGTCTCAGGGACCATATGCGAATTAACGGGTTTGTATCCAAGTAGCCTGCTTTTTGAGAGCATAACTAGCACATACTTTCTCTGATAGTGAGAAGCTTGCCACGAGACTCTAATACCTCAAAGTAGATCATCCACATACTTTCTCTGAAAACGTGAAGCAACTGATAATACAAATACCGGCTTGGATTCTATCAGCTTCACTTGATATGCTGCCAGGCTTTAGATTGTGAAAATAGAAAACAAGAAGTTGCATCACGTTGTTTGCTTAGCGAAGATTGTTTCCATGAATGTGTATTAACAAATTTTAAATAGATGATTGCTCCTTAACTTCAATAGATAAATTGATTAAAACACAATCACATTTTAAAAAAAAATGGCTCGTCACAAATTGATTATTGTTACACTGATTTTGTCATTTTTTAAATGATTCCAAATTATTGAATCCTGTTATATATTGAGGCCATCAAGCACATGTGTACCTAGTTAAAATTTGAACTCAAGGGAATTATTCAAGTTTTTATTTTAATTGACGTTACAAGAAAAATTGTATGTGGAACTGGGGAGAGGCCGGGATAAATAAGTTTAGGATTTTCTTCCATTTCAGTTCTACTAGATACTTTCATGAATAAATCTAATTATCTATGTGGAAAAGAGCAAATTATAATAATGAGTATTTCTATTATTACGAGAAATCAATTCGAAATGACAAGAAATTGAGATAAAATAATCAGCAAAATTTATAACCTGAAATGATCTATAACAAAATTGATTTTCGGGAGTATAATATCATATATTTCAATAGATTTCCGAAATATGGTCCATGATTTAACATATAGGTCTGACTTCAATGCCTACAAAATTTAGATCATTTTCCACAGATATAGCGTATTTATGACAAATGACGAAATGCACGGTTTGATCTTCTCTAACGCCAGTGTTAAATTCTCCCAATTTAATCTCCCTCGATCCGTCTTCTCTTGTCTGATTTTTTTCCTGCCAGATTTCCATTGAGTTAATTGAATTTACACCACTTGAACTTTCATGGATCCATTGAGTAATTCTGAGAAACAGCGATTTGTGTGATCCTATAAAGATAAGATAAGCAGCATAGTTCATCTTAGGAGAGAGATCCTTGCAATGTATTGCTCCTTTTATCCCTTTTGGAATTTCTATCAGATCCTTTGTTGATGGATATTGTTTTTGTAGAAGTACTATCTTTGCTCCGCTCAACAAATCCAACCTAAAACTCTTTTGTTCCACCCAACATGTAAACACAAAGTAAACAAAATTTTAGAAAATTCATAACTCAATATGGTATATATAAAGTACAAATATAATGTTTTGTTTCTTGTAGTCCTAATTGCTCATAATAATTATTCATTTATTGTTTCGTCTCACGATAGTTTATTTTGAATAATATGTACTATTATTAATACATAGCTTTGCATGGCGACCATCATGCATAAAAAATATATTTTTCTAAATAAATGTTGCTTGATGGAATCAATTCACAGCATAATGCTTTGTTCACTATGTGTTCAACATTTTATATATTCGTAATGGAGCACACATCCATATATTTAATTTTTTTTTGGGTAATTAGTCTACGAAATAGCCTTATCCATAGCCTTACATGCTTAACTGACGGAAAAATCCTTACCCATATCTGCTTTATCAAGTACAGTATGGATCCGATAAACGATTAAAATGGTGGTATTGACACCCACAAAATAGCTTGGAAAGAACAAAATACATTTCATGAAATTTATAAGAAATGAAAAAAATAACAATAAGATCACCTTCATGCCGCCATCGAGAAGAATCCAATTGTGGCAGAGGTGGAGATAAAGCTCCTTCTTTGAGACGGGCAGCTGTTGGACATCAATCTCTGCATGGTAAAGCATTGATGATAGATCGTCAGGCAGAAAACTTTCCCATACATAGTCCGAATCAGCCACCGATTGAAATGTGGTGCATGCAGCTCCAAATTGACATACATCTTTTGGGGAGGTTAATTGCATCACCGTCATGAGACAATCTAGTGGTAGCCGAGAGATGTGGTCTTGCATATCATTGTTGTCGCTGCCCGTGTCATTAAAAATGGTTGTAGCTTTCATGGTGTAAAATTAATGTTGGAAACTTTAATGTATGATGTAGCTTTTCTGTGTTGCAATACTAGTATAGAGAAATTTAATTTCTGAAAATTGCTCAATGGTATTTTCTGATTCAATACAAAAATTCATACGTATTTAAAGCACCCTACTTCCTAAAAATATGTCTTGATCCAGATATAACATCAATTTTCTGAAATTGAAACATGCTAATTGTGTTACATATGTTAATTATGGTATCCACGAACTCAATTTATAAAACATATGCCAATTATAAATAAGGCTGAATTACAAAAATATATTTTTTGTTTGTCCTCCTTTGGGTAGCTCAATATATTGAGTTTCTTAAATTTATATTTGTATATGTTAATATGGATTGTACTATTAATGTTATGGATACTATTTTTGCGTAAGCTTTACAATTTTTTTTTATTATAATAGAAATCTATAATAGGCAACAAAATTTGTATCATAATAAAAATCTATAAGAATTCAGAATTAGAGAGTTCCATTTTATAAATTTTATTTGTCACAGTCAAATTTGGAACGAAAAATTGAGGCCCAACAATTTATCTAGTTGCTAGTTAGAGATCCAATAATTTAAACATGCATGAATAATACATATTACTGGCTCTTGTTAAAACTACGTACCCATGATATTCTATTAGTTAGAGGTCCAATAATTTTGTTTGGAACAGTCCTTTATTGGAACTTTTTTTTGTTCCTGTAAAAACTACGTACCATATATGAAGAAATTTTTTGGTTAGCTCACAATTTTGTTAAATCTCAATTAACTTGAATAAACTAATTTATTAATTTATTTCTCATGATTTCGTACACATAATCAAAATTATTTATAAAATTACACCAGGAAATAGGTGCCGAAGAAAATCTTAAAAATAGCTATAACGGTAATACAGGTAGTTTTCCTTCTCAAGTATGCATTTATGTGTATACAAAGGATGTTTAGGTGAGCCTTCTTCCTTATTTTATCATTCATTTCTTCTTTTGTTCTCTTTTATCCACCATGTTATGTCTTATTGAGTATTGATGATTTTACAACATTAATGTCTTAAGAAACAATATTGATGATTTTACAACATTAATGTCTTAAGAAACAATATTGATGATTTTACAACATTAATGTCTTAAGAAACAATATGATGATTTTACAACATTAATGTCTATTGAATCATGTTTTACTCAACACTTTTGAAAGACGTGATTTAACTAAATAAAAATATAAGATTATGAATTATCAAATTTAATCGAATGGAATGGCCGAATTAGTCAGATTAATTTTATTATTATAGAGTGAAGCTATGCTAGATTGCAATGCGCGAATCAATATGTACATTGGATTCATATATATATTTTCAAAGTCCAAATAATCAATCGAAACATTCAACATTATTATCATATGAAAATGTACATAGATATCAAATTTTATATTTTTTAAATATATATATATATATATATATATATATATATATATATATATATATATATATATATATATATATATATATATATTATATTTTAGGTAGTGATTTCTACCTACCTAAAAATAGTAAAACAAATTCCCATTGTTTATTGTCTTGTTTGAACCTAATCGGACTTAAATGGAAGGAGATATCAAATTGTTTATTGTCTTATTTCATTAGAAATGAAAGCCTTTTAATAAATACACACTGCCAATGGCACTGGCACTTATCATGTCTCAGGCTGTCGAATAGCATAATTAAGCCTGTAAAGGAAAAAGGTTAGCCAGAGATTATTATTATTTGACAATTTTTTCATTAAAGATTTATTTATACTATCATGCTAAATAAGCTATTTATTTATTGTACTTTCTGTCTCTTTGACCAGATCACATTCATACAGAGAATACAGCTGCTCTGCTTCATGAGTTCGATCCATCTTTCCATCTCAAATGAAAGAAAAATTGAAAAATAATAGAAAATAAATTTTCTTTTTAATTTGCCCCGTTCTTGACCTCTGGAATTTGCTTGCTTGATGAACACAAATTGTAAAAGCTTTATACACGAATCTTGAGGCGGATCTAACGGCTCTGAATGGGCATCGAATTGAATAATTCGTTAAGATTCCTTTGGTGAGTACTAGATATTGTTTGAGAAATTGAGGAATTGAGAAATAAATGTGATGAACAGTTTCTTTTTCTTATTGAACTGATTAACTTACATCATTGTTACAAGGCATATATAGTCAAGAGATATAACGGTAATCTCTGTTTGTACGTGTTTGTAACGGTACAGTCCCTAAAATAAAGAAATAATAAATTGAAGTCCCTGTACAATGGACTCTTTATTTTTTCTAAATATAGGCTATGATGGAGAACACCCTCACGGGTCTGAGCCTATTATTAATTCCTTTAAACCCTTATTTCTTAACACTCTCCCTCAAATTAGGATTATAGAGATCGTATAATCCTAGCTTGCATGAAATATTCTCGAAGGCCTTGGCACTTAATCCTTTTGTAAATATGTCCGCCAATTGATCTTCACTCTTGACAAATGGAGTTTCTATTTTTTTAGTTTGGATTTTTCCTCGGATGTAATGGCAATCCACTTCAATATGTTTGGTCCACTCATGAAAGATTGGATTTGCCGCAATGTGTCTCGCCGCTTGATTGTCGCAATACATTGGCATTGGTTCTTTAATCTGGATATTCAAATCGGCTAGCACTTGTTTAATCCACGTCAATACACTTGCGGTTGACGCCATAGCACGATACTCGGCTTCTGCACTTGATCGCGCCACAACGCTTTGCTTCTTGCTCTTCCATATGACAAATGTGCAAAAACCGGTTGTCGATTTTCTATCGAAGCTTCCAGCCCAATCTGCATCAGAATAGCCACATATAGCATTAGTGTCATTTTCCCTCATCCAAATTCATTTCCCGGGAGATCCTTTTAGATACCTTAATATTCTATTAATGGCATCCAAGTGGGGTGTTCTTGGTTTATGCATAAACTTACTAATTTGACTCACGGCAAAAGAAAGGTCCGGTCTGGTTACGGTTAAATAGATCAATTTTTCTACAAGTCTTTGAAATTGATTTATATCACTCAATGGTTCACCATCTTCGACATTGAGTTTTATGTTTGGGTCAATCGGTGTGATTGCCGGTTTACACCCTAATTTACCGGTTTCTTTGAGCAAATCAAGAATATATTTTCTTTGAGATATAATTAGCCCTTTTGAGGAATGAGCAATTTCTATCCCAAGAAAATACTTTAATTTGCCCAAATCTTTAATCTCAAATTTTTGTTTTAGGTTTCTTTTTACATTTTCAATTTCAATTTGGTTGTCTCCGGTTATGATTATGTCATTGACATAAACTAAGACCACGGTGGTACCATTAGCATCGTGTTTAGTAAACAAGGAAGAATCGGCTAGACTCATTTTGAAATTACAAGATAATAAGAAAAAAAACTAAGCTTGCCATACCATGTCCTGAGATTGTTTTAGTCCATAGATCGATTTTTTCAACCTACAAACAAGATTAGGAGTCCCTTCTTTTTTGTGACCGGGAGGTAAGGACATATAGACCTCTTCCTCAAGTGTCCCTTGAAGAAACGCATTTTTTACATCAATTTGGTGTAAAAACCAATTTTTATTAATCGCAACGGAAAAAAGAATTCTCACGGTGTTCATTTTAGCTACGGGTGCAAAGGTTTCATAATAATCAATACCATGAGTTTGGGTATAACCTTTAGCAACTAATCTAGCCTTATAACGTTCAATGGTGCTATCACTATTGTATTTAATTTTGTACACCCATTTACACCCGACCAGTTTTTTATTTTTTGGTAGATTACATAATTCCCAAGTTTGATTTTTACTAAAGCATGGAGTTCTTCTTCCATTGCTTTGCACCATTTTGAATCCAATTTTGCGATCTCATAATTGGTTGGTTCTTCTACCCTTGATAAGAAATTTAAGAATGCATAATGATCAATAGAAATGTTATTATAGGAGACATAATCTTGTATGGGGTATTGTACCGAATACATGACATAATCCTTTAATCTTGTGGGTGGTCGAGTTTGTCGGCTTGATCTTCTCAAGGGTATTTCCTCCTCTTGAGTTTCTTCGTGACTTTCATTTCCTTCTTCTTCTTGTGCCTCTCCATGGTTAACATTTCTTTTGGTTTCTTCTAATGGTTGCTCATTTTCTTCGGATTCTTGATTACCTGTCTCAACATTATTTTCAAGAGAAACTTCTCTCCTTTCTAGGTTAGTAATACAAGGTATAACAACTTCGTTTGACAATAATTGATCAAAATAATCTTCTTCAATTTTGTTATAGAAGGGTTCATTCTCAAAAAAGGTTACGTCTCTTGAGATGTAAAGTTTTTTTTGTTTTCAGATCATAGCACCTATATCCTTTCTTTTCAAGTGAGTATCCCACAAAAAAGGTTTTTATTGAAGTAAAGTCTAATTTGTCTATTTTATTCTTATGAACAAAACAAGTACAACCAAAAACCTTTAAATGATCAATATTAGCCTTTTTTTTCCATCAAGTATTTCAATAGGGCTTTTAAGATCTAGAATGACACTAGGTAACCTATTTATCAAATAGGTTGCGGTGAGAACGGCTTCCAACCAAAAAATTCTTGGAACATTATTTTGAAATAAAAGTGTTCTAGTCATCTCAAGCAAATGACGGTTTTTTCTTTCGGAAATTCCATTTTGTTGAGAGGTATAAATGCAAGAAGTTTGATGAATGATACCTTTTTGTTTTACAAAATTTGAGAAATTTTGATTTACAAACTTCGTCCCATTGTCCGTTCTAAGAGTTTTAATTTTTTTGTCAAATTGAGTTTCCACAAAATTTACAAATGTTTGAAAATGAGAGAAAACTTCACTCTTATTTTTCATTAAATACATCCAAGTGGTTCTTGAAAAATCATCAATAAATATAACATAATATTTAAAACCATTATAAGAATTTAGAGGAGCGGGTCCCCACACATCGGAGTGAATTAGCTCAAAAATTTCATTACACTCTTAGTATTTGAATTACAAAATGGAAGTTTTGTATGCTTAGCTAGCTTACAAGCTTCACACTTACTATAATCAAAATCCTTAAAATTAAACATAAATTTTAAGTATCTTGTCGAAAGGATGTCCCACTCGCTTGTGCCATAGTTTGCCTAGATCTTCATTTTTCCTAGTACTCAAAATAATCTTGTTGCTATCCAAAAAATATAATCCATTTTCTAAAAAACCTTCACCAATCTTCTCCTTGGTGAATAGATCCTGAAAAATGACATTTTTTTCTTTAAAAACAATTTCGCAATTTAATTCTTTAGCAAGCTTACTAATCGATAATAAATTCACGGAATAATTTTCAACATAAAAAACATCTTGAAGAAATTTCTTAGGAAAGATACTAACCATACCCCATCCTTTAATTTTAATTTTTTTCATTATTAGCAACCGTAAAATATTGTTCATCATTGATTGGACAATAACTTTTTAACAAACTTTGGCATCTGGTCATATGATCAGTAGCACCGGAGTCAAGAACCCATTTAGTACAATTTTTTGGAGCATTTTTGGTTGAGAGACCTATCGTTAGACATTTATTTTTAAAATTCATTTTCTGATTGAATACTGGTTTTTCTGGGCTGGTTTAAAATTTACAGTTCAATTTGGTCTGAATTGCACCTTGGCCCGGTTTTTTAGTTTGAGTTTGAGTTAAACCTTGGCCCGTTTTTTGGCCCAGCAACGCAACCAGCATGGACTCAAGCCTGTCGAGTCTATCTGTTTCACCCCGACTCGGTCCAGTCCCATTTCCTACGCAGAAAAATTTTTCTTTTTCTTCTCCGTTCTCCTCTTTCGCTGCAACCAGCCCCCTTCTGTCCCCTTCCTTTGATTCTAGGGTTTTCGAGAAACCCTTCTTCTTTGCCGCCTGATCATTCTTTTTGGGTCGGAGGTGAGGATGAAGTACCTAACACTTGTCTTGGGTGTGTCCGTCCCACTTACAGTGCGAGCACTTCTCAATCTCCCCCTTACCTCGTCCCTTGTTAGCGTTGAAGTGCTGGGCTGAGAAGGCGTGAGCCTCCGGCTTCGGATTCAAGTCGGCGGTTTTCATTGCAACTCGCCTCGTTGCCTCTTGTCGGATCTGGGCTGTGACATCATCAAATGTCAATTTCTCTTTGGAGAGGAGAATCTGAGCTCTAATAGCCTCATAACTTGAATCTAGAGCTGCTAGAAAGGTGTAGATTTTGTCCATCTCTTCCCTTTCTTGAAGCACACTCAGGTCAGTCGTTAATGGTCTATATAATTTGAGCTCTTCGTATTTGGCTATTACATGCCCGATTAACTCGGGTATATCTCTCGATTCTTGCGTGATTTTGATTATTTCGGTTTTGAGTTGGTAAATTTGAGAATGGCTTTGTTGATCGCTGTACTGTTTCTCGATTGCTCGCCACAGCTCAGCCGATGTTTCACACGCCCAAAAAGAGGTTGATAGCTGTGGCTCAATGGAGTTGGTGATTAATGTCATTGCTTGACTGTCTATCATATCCCACTCCTCTTGAGCATCTGTGCCTTCTTCGGATCTTTTCTTGTTGCCATTAATAGATCCGAGCAAGCCCTTTGCTTTGAGAGTAACTTTGGCCCCTTTGGCCCAAGGTATATAGTTTTTTTCCATTCAGAGGCATATTGGTTAATTTTTGGGATGAATTGAAATTGGCATAGTGCCTCAGTAATGTGGTGGTTTGTTGATTATTGGTTTGTTGGTTATTGGTTTGATTATGAACTTCACCAGTTGGATTTGGAATATCAGCTGCCATTTTGACAGTATTTTCCTAATTTTTCTGGTTGAAGAAATTGTTGCGGAAGCCTTCTTTGGATCAGATTTGCTCTGATACCATGTCAGAAATATTGTTTGAGAAATTGAGGAATTGAGAAATAAATGTGATGAACAGTTTCTTTTTCTTATTGAACTGATTAATTTACATCACTGTTACAAGGCGTATATAGCCAAGAGATATAACGGTAATCTCTGTCTGTACATGTTTGTAACGGTACAATCTCTAAAATAAAGAAATAATAAATCGAAGTCCCTGTACAGTGGACTCTTTATTTTTTCTAAATATAGGCTATGATGGAGAACACCCTCACAGGTCTGAGCCTATTATTAATTCATTTAAACCCTTATTTCTTAACATTTTGCCTGTGAATAACCTTTGAAGTATATATTTGCTGAGTACTAGATATAAGGTTGCATAAGTGATCAAGCTTTCTACATATCACTTATGCAATATCAAAAAATTACACTAGCTACATCTCAAAAAATATAATAGAAAGTGGCACCGTGCTTTTAGAAATAAGAAAGAAATTCTAATGAAAAGTCTTTTTGGTCCTACTGAGAATTGAAAACCAGAAATATTATGACTTGATATTTGAAAAGACTCTTAGCACAACCTAGCACAATTTTCTTGATCAAATATTTAATTTTATGTTGCGCTGACTTTCAATTTGCCATCTCCAAGATTCTTCATCTATATATATACACAAATGTTTCCTGATTTTGTACTGTTTCATCTATCATGTTTGAACCCAATAAGTATACTGTCATGCATCATGCATTTAATAACTAGGCGGGCATTTAATAAGTATACTAAATCAGTTGCAGTAACACCGTTTCGCGATTTTGTATTCAATTTGAACCCAACAACACTTTGCAATACCATGCTTTTCGGCTGCTCATCAATCCAAAAACAAAAGAAAAGCAAATTATTCATAGGTAGATAAAGTGTTGTCACTTGTCAGAAAACTTGGATGGATTTGTAAGTTGAAACTTATGAAATAAATTGAATAATAGCATAAATGCAGGGAAATATAGTAGAATCGACATAGAACAGTATAACACATTGGAAAAGAATCAGAGCTATATGAAATTTAGTATTTTTGTAATAAACATTTTTAGTGCAAATAATAAATCAAACAATTTAATTTCGATACGAATACCTCAAATAGCAGTAACTTTTAGTAAACAAATTAAATTACCTTCAAACCAATTAATGAACAGACTATTTGATTTCAATGCAAATACCTCATAAGCAGTTTTATTGTAGATATTTTACTAATTCGTAAAGCTCCAAATTTGATAGAATCTACAGTAACCAATTCTCGACCTATAGCTCAGAAGTGCTTGTGTTTGATTATTGATGTCGACATCAATAATTAAATAGAGGCATAAGGACATATGCATGCAGAAGACAAAGTCGAGTAGGTATCTGTGAAAATGTAGAAAGGTACAAAAAAATTTAAAACTGATAACAATCCCAAAAAAAATCACCAGATTTTCAATCTCTTGGAAGAACCCAGGCCAGATACTGGCAAAACCTTCATTTTGCCTATTTTTAATTACAATTGAGAGATTTCTTGTGCCGATTGTTCAAATTCACCGACACACCTCTCAGCGTCTTCTTTTAATGAAGATCTGGTAGATCACCATGGCTAGAGTTAGGCTTAGAATAAATCTAACACGAAAGAAGGGGGAGGGGGGAACGTCATTAAGCTTCAAACAACCTTAACCGATCCGACGGTAAACATGATGGGTGGTAGTAGGGCTGCAAACGAATCGACTTAGCGCAATTTCAGTTTGGTTTGAATTAATTTCGAATTGAACTTTTTACGAACTTAATTTTGATTTTTTTAGGAATTTTTTTTACGACAAGAAAGAGTGATTGTAGTCACCAAGAGCGAGAGGTGAAAGTCTAGGGTTTCAGAACTAAGAGCGATAGTTACGACTTACGAGTTATGACTTATGGATGGGCGGCCTTATGTTTTAACTTTTAAGTTATCAGCGGAAATCAATTGTTCACGTTATTTTGAGATACGAATTAGAATAGTTCGCGAACCTATTTTGAACGAATCAGCGGAAATCAACGGTTCACACCATCGAACTTTTTCAAATCACGAACTACCAAATTTTTATGCAGCTCTAGGTGGCATTATTCATCCGAGGCTGAAAGCTCATTGAAAATTAAGGTAATTAATAATATCAATATGCCTGCAATGTTAGCTAGAAGACAGGTGAAAATATATGTTTTAGTTTCTTAATAATCTTTATAAGAAATTTATTTGGTTGATGGATGGAATCGGAGTCGTAAGGTGCAACCCCACTTCATATCCTGTAAGATATCTCAAACTTTCAGTTTATCAGAAGCTGTGCTATATTATTATTTTTTTTCTGCCTATTGGAAATGCAGGAGGTCAGTATTATTATGCTTTGAGATTTGTTCAGAAAGGATTTGAATGGTCCGTATAATTTTTCACGTATCAGCTCAAAATTTGAAATATCTCCGGAGATGCGAATTCGTTCCTTGGTTGATAGCTTATTTTAGGCCTGCTTATTTGGGCTGTGCGGTTAAATCCATGTTTTAGTTTACCCAGATAATTTTTCATTTTAGGCCGGGCCCATTTTAGCCCAAAAGTATTGAATGAATCACTGTACAAAATTTAATTTCGTAGTGAAGTCATGATTCATAAATACTGTTTGGTGGGTTATCAGTTATAGTTATCAGGAATTCAGGACCATCTATGCCAGATGAAATTGTTAAAGAAAGAAAATGCCAAGATCTGAATGCCAGGCATTTTAACAAACTGCTGTAGCATGGTACTTTCATGTCAGTACTATTTCAATTTACTGTTTCAAGTAATTTTTAAATTTTATTGTGCGCAAAAATGACAAATAAAAATTACTTGAGTGAGGCTATGGTACATGCATAGCACCCATTGGTCCGTGTTATGAATTAATATTTTTGTTTTTACAGTTCAAATAGTCAATCTGAACCATTTAACACGATTTTCATATGAAAATTTAGTTGCATACTAAATTTTACATTTTTTTTAGATTTTTGTTATTGTTCTTTTAGATAAGTAGAAAATCAATTACATTTGAATGGTCTAGAATCAAGTGCTTTTCTACCTATATAAAAAAATAAAATGTAAAAATTGATCTATATGTAGATTTTCATACGAAAATCATGTTCAACTATTAATCCAAAATTCATAATACAATATATATCCTTGCTCTTTAAAATATATGTGGACAAAAAATGAAAAATGTAAATAACATGACACCTACTGTTGTATGTTCACTCAACCACTTGAGCCAACAAAAAAAAAAGAAAATTTTAGTTGCCAACGCAAACTGTGCCTTTTGAAATTTGTAAAGAAAAAGAAAACCAACAAATGTTGTTGTTTGTAATGAAATGATTAAAAACACCCCACTTTTGTGCACAACTAATAAAGAACCAGAGCTAAACAGCACTGAGAATATTGGTACCAGAATAATTGAAAGTGCTTTTTTTATGAAATATTCAAACAATAGTGATCCCCACTAATTACTAGCAGTTTGATTATTGGCATATTGCAAATAATACTTCATAAAGTCATAATTAAGAACTTTAAACAACATTTTATAAGATCAATTATTAGTTGTATGATGGTAGCCATAATTATTCCCTTTTATTTATTTTTTATCTCACAAAAGAGCAAACTAAAATTGAAAGGATGGAGATCCTTTAATATTAAATTAATTCGATAATTTTAAGAATGATAGAACTTATTTATAATTTTTATCTATTATCTTTATTATGTGATATATACTATGTTTATATTATGAACATCAATAATAATAATGAATTTTTTTATGCAAATTTTATATACAAGCAGTATAAGTAATATGCCAATAATTATTTTGAATTTTAAGTATAAGATTGACAAGTTAATCCATTTTCAATTAATTTTAATCCAAATTGAATATAATATATGTTGCATAACTATATAAAATTTTGCAAGGCAACTGCACTTATAGCGGCTTGCTCCATTGTACTCCATTACATGACAATCTGTATAACTTTTTGTTATAAATTTATCGAAGCAATGCCTAGTTTCAGAAAGTTCATCATGCAAAGAATATATAAAAAGTATCAAAAGAAAGGTATAATATATAAAAATGGCAATTATAATGAATATATATAATATTGGTTTTGGGGAGGGGGCAAAAAGGTCATTATCAACAAATGGTTCAAAGGAATCTAGCAAGATTGATTGATGACATGCTCACATGCGTAATTATATAACTGCCAAATTCACATACAAATTATAAAAAGTATATATATGAGAAAAATTGTAATTATGAAAGTGCTTGTTCAGTTGTTCCTAGGCTAGCTAACTGATTATATCAAATCAAAGCACAAAAAAAATGTCATTGAGTTGGTGTATACAACTATACATAATTGGTATATTCTTTTTCTTTTTCTTTTTCCTTTTCCTTTTCCTTTTGTGTTGTCATATATCACTTATTAATATTCAATCTAATTCAATCCACCACCATCCCCTCGTGTCATTTGTCAATTCCATTGCCATCCCCACTAAATTTCTCTCTCTCTCTTTCTCTCTCTACCTCTCATTCAAGGAGCAGCTTGGGTCCAATGGGCTCCATTATCGTCCGATCAGTTTTAAGATCCGTGTTGTTGCTTTAATATCCATTCAAGTTCGCTTTAATAGGCGTGCGCACAAATTGTAAAGTAGATCGGACGGTTATGAAGCCCATCATACTCAAACTGGGTCTGATGGGCTTCATTACCGTCCGATCAGTTTTAAGATCCATGCTGTTGCTTTAATATCCATGCAAGTTCGCTTTAATAGGCGTACACACGAATTGTAAAGTAGATCGGACGGTTATGAGGCCCATCGGATCCATTTGAGTCCGATGGGCATCGGACCCAAGCTCGTCCCCTCATTCAATCTCTCAACCTCTATAGTATGTTTCCTAGAGAACACATACAAATGTTTGCCATTTTTATATTTCTAATAAGAAAATGTACTATTAATGGCCATCACTTGACAATATTTTTTATTCTGTCAATTTTAACATTTGTAAAAAATAAAACTTAGTTCAAAATCTATTATTATAAGTATTATCCATAATATCCACGTCTCATGCCTGTAAAATATAATAAAATATATTTGTTAATTCCATAACCATCTCCACTAAATCTCTCAATCTATCTATCTGGTATGTTTCCTAGACAACACATGCATTTATATGTTTGCCTTTTTTTATTTGTCTAATAAGAAAATGAGGGTCACCTAATAACATTTTTATTTTGACAACTTAGCATTCTTGAAAAATATAACTTAATTTAAAATTGAGATGATCAATATTATCTGCCTCTTGTCTATAAATATGATAAAATTTGATGTATATTTCATTTTATTTCAAGTACTTAAAATTTTAAATGATATGGAATTAATGGTCCTTAAAAATATAGTTTAATTTTTATGGAAGTTCCTATACAGGAAATAGGAAATTATAGTTTAGTTTTTATAAAAGCTCCTATATATAGATGAAAAAAAAAAAACTTCTGACAATTCAACAGATTAAATCTAAATACTCTGCTATATTTGATTCAACAGGTTTACCCGAATGCTCTGTGACAGACCCGGATCCGAAATTACAAGCAGACCCGCAACAACTCGTAAAAAAGGAACAATCATAAAGTGATCCTTATTATAGGGGGTGAATCATGATACTGGTAAAGTTGGTACCAGTTCAAGTTTTTTCATACTGGTACGAGTTAGAAATGCAGAATTACTTGTCAGGTTCGGGCGGAGATCATTCGATACGTACCTGAATTATGTTAAATATTGTTGTGACGTGTCGTAACTAGTCATGTTATGACTTGAATCACGTGTTGTGTCGTGTCGTGTTGTGTCATGATTAAATTAAACTTTTACGTGCAGTGTCGTGATCAAATTATATTTTTACGTGTCATATTGTGACCAACTTAGATTTTTACATACCGTGATCAAGTTTATTTTTTTTTAGAGTTAGTGGAAATTTCTACTAAGAAATATATTGATAAGATCAAGTTAAATTTATAATGCATCGTGTCATGCCGTAATCAAATTGGGATGAACTTTAACTTTATAATGCATCGTGTCATGCCGTAATCAAATTGGGATGAACGATCATTGCATGCTAGTCACGCCGTGACCACAAGCGCATGTCGCGTCTAAATGTGGTTGGTCATGTTTATTACGTTTGGTCGATTTTAATTTTTTTTTTTTGCTAATTTAAGATAGTTTATTTTAATTCACCATTAGATCAAAATCTAACGGTCTTAATACTCGTAACTCCCGTCACTATGTGCCGGTATCGTGACCAAATCAATTTGTGTGAAGACGTGTTATATCGTGCTAATTTCTCAAAATATAGTCACATTATGCAAAAAAATCACAATACGAAGTACATAAATCACGATACCTGAGCGACACGTCATGTGATGGTGTGTCGTCCTAAATTCCAATTTCAAATGACATTTTTTACAATGTCACCATCACGAAACATTGTTATCAGTAGACACGTGTCCATTCGACACGTGATCCGATGACTGAGATTGATGGATAGCAACATCACTTACAGTGATCTCCTTATTTCTTGTTGCAATGGCAACTAGTTAGTTGTGGCTCTATTTTTGGCCATGAACACACAGAGCTCTAATCTTTCACTGTCATGTAGGGCCCACCGATAATCACATTCGGCTTTTTTTCATAAATTAATGGCTAATGGTGACTAGTTGAGTCTGTTTATTCACAAAATATTTGTTACAATATGCATTTTTTAAATTTGTATTTGAATGCATTTGTAGTATTTAGTTAACATATTTTAAATTATGTGTTTTGCTATAAACATTGAATTTAGCAAAAAGAATATTATATATCTATTAATCTCTGAAAGGGATATATATACTGTGTACTTATTTATGGGACATTATTTTATTTATTTTTTGAACTTATCATGTTAGTGTAAATGATAAGCAAGAGTTTGGCTTTATGCAATTATTTTAAATTAACAACAAATTTATATAAACAATGTTGACATGTTATCCATCATTGGTCCATCCAATCAACCCCTAAAGCGCCAATAAAATAGCGACATATATATATATGATTTTAATTATTTAGATACATTATGTATCTAGTTTTCTTAATAATAGCATCATTTAGGCAATATATAAACATATATAGGCTACAACTATAGTTCATCAAATAATGCTCTCAATTTAATTGGTAAAATTATACAAGCAAACCTAAATTAGCATTTTTTATCATAGAATTTGTGCATTAATTACAATCATATTTTAGCATTAAATATTTGAGTTACTGCACAGAAAATTCGGACTATCTGATCTGCATTAACACGACTATTAAAGAGCTCCATGAATTTTGATATTGTACCGGATTTGCTCGAATTCTGACCGAATGGTCTAGATTTCGAACTCAAAATTTGAGGTAATGCAGATCATACATACTCTTATAAATTGCTAAATTGAGTTACTGCAGAAAGAATCAAGATTGTGATCCGTGTTGACACGAATATTAAAAGAGCTAAGAATTTTTAATTTGAGCCAGATTGATTCGGATTTGGATCAAACGGTGTGATCTCCAAACTCCAAATTTGAGGTAATGCAGATGATACATACTCTTAGACATATTGCTAAGTAGTATTGATGTAGTGAAACTTATTTATAAAGTTTGCATTAAAGATGTGTGTATGTTGCAATCAATTAATGGTTATGATTATCAAGCTGATCTTGTCGGATTTTGAAATTAAATTTACCTCATTTAATAAGAATATACTTTAAATGATATTGATTTAGAGAGAGATGTTTTAGCTTGATGAACTTTTGGAGGTGCACTTTTGCATCTGTACCCTCTTAAATTCTGAAATTTTCAACTTCTGATAAAATTATCTACAAACTAGCCAAACAAATTGAACACTAACTTTGTATAATAGATTTGGTAGAGGATATATAAAATAAAACAAATAAAATCTTGACACATTTTTGTTCAGAGAAAGCCTATGAATTTCCTAGCATTAATTGCTTATCTTTTTGCCTAAGGAGACTTTTTTATTTTTAGTTATTCCTTTTTTCTTAAATACTAAGGAGGCTATTGAACGAAGGTCTAAAAGTAGAAACTGATTAACTGAATGCACAATGGCGGATTCTTCCAGCTATCGGTGTGGCGAGTCACTAGCACTTGGGACCCACACTATTAATATTAATCTGCTTTATTAACTAATTAAAAAAAGAAATGAGGATATTAATAAAATGAGTGACTAGTTTGATATTTTTATTGGTAAATATCTATGAATTTGTGATGAATACAAATATAAATTCCTCTTTAGTTTTTGTGTATAATAGTCATATTAGCGAGTCGTTACACAGTGAGCTACATTGGTATGGAATCAAGAAATCCTGATTCTCTAAGGAAGATAGCATGAAAAAGAAGGCAAAGAGAGAACCAAATTTGGGGTAAAAGAAACCGTTGAGGACATAAAAGCACCTAAATTATAAACCACAATCAAATTGGGTTAGGTTATCAAGGATAACTAACAAAAAGCCTCACAAAGCTAAAAAGCAAAAGAAATTGTTCAAGTAATGAGATCTCCTTTTGACTGATGTATTTCTATCCCTTTATTCAGTCTCAGCAGTTGTAGTGTTAATTGTACCAATAATTTGTTTGCTTATTTGTTTTGTATACAAGTTTATGTGAATTTTTGGAGAAAGAATGTCATTTTTTTTAGTAAATTTAGCAGGAGATTTTTTATTTATATTGTTTTCAATTAGGAATGATTTATGTGTTGTATGTTGCTTATGAAACATTTGTTCATTTGTAAAAAAATATATATTTATATGTTTAATCATGAGAAATTGATGGTAAAATAGGAATTTTGTTGAAGAACTATCATCATCAATCAGTTGTCATATTACACGTGATTAATCTGCAAATTTTGTAAATATTTTAGAGATCATTGGTTATAAAGATGATGGGTTAAAAGTTAGATGCTTGATCAATTGGACAAAGAATCAATTAATGTGTAAATTATAAGTTTTTATTTATTTAGCATCTAGCCTAAAAATGGTATCTTTGATTGAATTGGCTTGTCTTTTACATTATGTCTTGGCATCACATGTAAGTTAGTTTACAATAATGACAACTTTCATGGTTAAAAGATATATAATTGATATATCATAAGTTCCAAAATAGTACTTTTATCTCACATAGACTAGTGGATGCATGTGCCAATTAAATTGGCATCTATATATCCTACACATATAGTTGATTACATAGTTTATTAATTTTATGGAACATTTTGTAAAATACCCATAAATTTCATTTAATTATCCCATGTAAAACAATGGAATTTACTGTTTACTCTGGTCTTATCCGGTCAAGATCAAAATACATATAAAATTAGTATATGTGAAGATGATGTACTTTTTCTCACATAGCTTGGTGGGTGCATGTGCCAATTAAATTGATTACATACTTCACTAATTTTATGTTTCATCAATTATCTCTTGTAAATAAAAATAAAAATTTACTGTATACTTTGATCTTATCCGGTCAAAATAAAAATATTGATAAAATTAGTATATATGAGATGATATATAGAGATTAGACCTGTGAGCATTGCTCCTCCTTGAATATTGGAAGTGTGATATCATTATTATTACTTTATTGAATACAAAACATATGTGGTCACCATTGACACATCATATCATGTCACTAGTACTGGACCATATTGATAATAATGGTGCATCTCGTGAAAAAGCGTAGAAAAAGTGCAATATAATGCACTTGATGCTTGCTTGCATTCCTTTTTTTTTTCTTCTTCTTTTAGATAATAAACCCTTCCAAGTTTAGTATTTACATTATTACCTAATTATCTCACAACATTAATCAATTATTTTTAAAGGTGTTTTAAGATTTTTATACAATTTAGTGGCTAATGAAAAGACTAATTATTCTAAAGAAGTTAATTAAGTGCAATCTAATCATCTCTTGTCATTTTCAATTGAGTTTGACAAGAGCATTAAGGGGTAGCCCCTCTCCTTATTTTTGGTGCACTTTTCCCTCTTTCAACAAAGAATACCATATAAGAATCATTTTGTTTTTCTCTTTAATTAATTCATGAAAATGAAAAGCACCATAGCACATCTAGGCTCTAGATTTTTGTGGGACTCACTATGCGGCTATATGTATAATTACAAAATATTTGCATGCATTGGCCTCAAATACTTCCTTTTGTGTTATTATTTTGTTATAGTGAGTTGTAAAGAGGAAAGCATCAAATTTATTTCTTATTTAAGATCAAGCAATAATTGCAAATATTAAGTTCATAAATCTAGTCTTCCTTATAAAAACATACACTTAATTGTGATAGAAGAATTGAAATGGGACAATATTATTACAATATTATAGGTTTTATCACTTAATAACTTCTTTTGTGTAAATAGAAGTAAGAATTTTTCATTTTTCATTTTCACAAAAATATTAGTGGTATGTGATTTTTTATGTTAGCTTTCGCACACAAATGCGGTTTCATGAATGCACCCCACAATAATATAGAAGGGGGATGATCTGGACCATTTGATTTGCATCAAAATTCGCACATTCAGTTTAGATTCACAGGCAGTATTGTGTGTTATATTTTTCCGCACATATGTCGGCGTGGATCAAGCGACCCAGACCGGGCATCGGTTCAATGCCCATTAGTACTGTGCTTTCTATGCAAGGCCAATAAAAAGATAACACAAAAGACCACACAGCTTGTTGCCACAGAAGATACTATCTTTATCTTTAAATTTGATTCTTTCATGTTTCTAAGCAACGCACTAAAGCAATGCATCCAATAAAATAAAGGAACACACACAAAAAAAAAAAAACCAAATATGAAGTGGAAGCTTCACTAGTTGACAAGAGACTATTTATTTTATTTTATATATATTACATATTAGTTATCTTAATTAGGGGTCGGCCGCATGGATTTAATCAATGAGTCTAGATCTCTCTTTTGATTAATCTTTTATGATGCTTTTGGGATTTTCAATGTGGAATTGCATATCTCCACTGGCAACAATTAGTGCAGTGAGCTGTACAACCAAAAAATAAATAAAATTTTAGAATGGTACCAATAAAAAGGATTTAATAATTTGGTGTCCTTGGCAATCTACAGAGTCTTTATTAAATTGTTCTGTCCTCTCAAGAAAAAAATATATTAAAAAAAATTATATAGTTATATTAAATAAGAAATAGTTTGTGTACCAACAAGCAAGCTGTAAAATTAATGGGTGTTATATGTCCAAATGTGTGTGTGTGTGTGTGTAGCAACCAATGATTTTTTATATAGAAAGGTGGTGTTCTAGTCGGGTTCGTATCCTCTGAGATATCTCAATTTTTGCATGACCGGCGTGTCCGGTGTCTATTCGGGGAAACGTAGGGGGCTAGTATTATTTGAGCTTTGAGATTCGTGCAGAATGTATTTGAACAATTGAGATATTCCAAAAAAGTCACGCAAAGTTTGTGTGTGTGTAGAGAGAGAGAGAGAAAGAGTGAGGCTATGGGACTATGTATAGTGCAAATTGGTATGTACTTTATGGATCAAAATTTATGTTTTCAATTTCTATTTTTTAGAATTGTTTAACTTGGTTTTTAGATAGGTGGAATATTTCTAGTTTTGAATGGTTTAGAATCTTTATATCAAGCAATTTTCTATTATCAAGTATATTTTCATAGTAAGGATCAATATGCACTATGCAAAGTACCGTAACTTCACTGAAATTATATATTAGAATTTGGAAAATACAAGAAGTGAGGCTATGGTACTATTCATAGCATGGATTGGTTCGTACTATAGATTATTATATCTGTTTTCAAAATCCGAACTGCTGATCTAGATCATTTAGCATAATCTTCATATGAAAATATATAGCATGATCTTCATATGAAAATATATTTGGAAATCAAATTTTACATTTTTTACAAATTCTTTAGAGAGGTAAAAAATCAATTGATCTAAAAATCCTAAACTATTCAAAAATAATGATTTTCTATCTATTTAAAAAATAGTAAAAAGAAATATAAAAAAATATAAAATTTGTCTATAGCTATATTTTCATATAAAGATCATTAATATAAATATATTAATTATATTGAACGGTCAGAATAACTATTTAAAATTTAAAGACAAATATATTAATCTACAGTACCATATAGCCTCAATCAAATGCAAGATGTGAGTCTACGGGTCAATCTGACTTTTGTAATGCTGATGATTCCCTCCGGTATTAGGTAACTGGAGACTCCAGTGTTTTCTTAATAGTAGAGCAAAAGATATCTCCATTTTTTGATGGAAACGGAGATAACCTTCCTCGAGTTGTGTTAAGCTAGGCGGGATTAATAATTGGATTGAAACAAAAAATGTTTTGTTCTTCCCGGTTTCATGTTAAAGTTAATTAATTGTTTATTAGGTTCTGCATTAAATTAATAAGATTTTATATTGTATTGCTTTAGCGCCTAATGGAACAAAAGAATTTAAACATAAAGTAGCCGTTTTTTTAAAAGGAGCTGATATATGAATATTTTAATATTAATAGTTAACCACTTTAATATTGTTTATTTTTGGTGTCCTTGGCAATCTACAGTCTTTATTATATTGTTCTGTCTTTTTCAGAATGAAATATTAAAAAAAAATTATATAGTCATAATATATAAGATATAGTTTGGGTACCAAACAAGCAGGTTGTAAAATTAATGGGTGTTATATGTTCAAAAATATATGCAGCAATCAATGATAATCATACAATTTTTTTTGGAGGATGATAACAACATCCGAATGAACACGATACATGATACACGAGACATGTAATGTAACTAACACACTTGCATAACACAATGTGTTGTATCGTGACGTGTCCGATCATAATTGGACTTTTTTTAAAATCTCTAAATTCGATCATACCATATTTATTTGGAAATAAAAAAAAAATATAGAGTGAGGTTATGGTACTATACATAGCGCAAATTGATATATACAATGGATCAAAATTTATGTTCAATGTCCAAAGAGTCGATTTGAACCATTTAGCGTGATTTCCATATAAAAATATACTTGAAAACTAATTTTTTTTATTTTTTTATTTGTAAACTATATTTTTAAATAGGTAGAAAATCATTACTTATGGCCTAGAATTTTTAGATCGGATGATTTTCTATCTAAATAAAGTAAAAAAAATATATAGAATATGATCTAAAAATATATTTTTCATATATATGAAGACCATGTTGAATGATTTAGATCAACTATTTAGACTTTAAATATAAACATGTAGATTCATAGTATGGACCAATATGCAATACTATACCCCCATTTAGGTACCTATTCAAGAAGTGGGCTATGGTACTATGTATAGCGTGGATTGGTTCGTACTATAATTTATATTTGTTTTTAAAGTCCAAACAATAAATCTAAATTGTTTAACATGATTTTCATGTGAAAATATAGATGTGGATAAAATTTTATATTTTTACAATTTTTTATAATAGGTAAAAAAAATAACTTGATATAAAAAATTTTAACGATTAAAAAAAGCAAAATACAATATGTGAGTCTACAGGACTACGGGTCAATCTAACCTTTGTTATTAGGGTTGTAAATGAGCCGAGTTTGAGCAAGTTACCTCCAACTCGTGCTCAGTTCATTTAATTAATGAGCAAGTCGATTCGAGTTGAGATGGATATAACGTGCTGTAGAGCCAACTTAAGTTTAGCTCATTACCAACTCGAGTTGACTCACAACTCGTTTATATCGTTTATAACTCGTTTGACCAGTGAATTTTCTTAGTTGTAGTTATACACTAATAATAATTTATCTAAACACAAACAATTCAAACATAATTAACAAGACAACTAACAAAACAAACAATTCAAACAGTAGCTTATGAGACATTTAGAAGAGCATGGAATTAATTGTAACGAATTTTGTGTAACTCAAATTAATAATGAGCGAGTTGAGATATGCTCAAACTCAGTCATTTATTAAAAGAGTTAGCCAACTAGAGTTGGAGCTGACTCAAGTTGTAAACGAGCTGAATTAAAGAAAGCAATTAGCGAACTTACGAACAAGTTATGAATTTGAGCGATTCTGTACAGCCTATTTGTTATGTTGATGATTCCCTACAGTTTCTTTAACTGGAGACTCCTGTGTTTTTTCTTAATAGTAGAACAAAGAATATCTCCATTTTTTTATCAAAACGGAGATCATGTACCTTGAGCTGTGTTAAATGAGGCGGCATTAATAATTGGATTAGAAACATCTAAACTAACTAATTAATTAAACTGTTTTGTTTTTCCCGGTTAATTTTTTGTTTAAGTTAATTAATTGTTTATGGGTTTCTGTATTAAAAGCTGATATCAGTACCCGCACCATAACTTCCATAACTGCCATAACAACTGGGGGGGCGCAAAATCTGCAGGACTGAATTTTTTTTTCCCAAAGTATTAATATCTATACATAGAAGTATTTATACCTATGAACTGAAGTATTTATATCTATGAGATGAACAATTTTTACGTAAATAATTATTTTCTCATTTATATTTCTCAAACGCACCCGCACCATAAATGCATAGTGGGGACCACTCAAACTAGATGGGGGACCATACACGTTTTTAGAGGTGAGTTTTTTTTTCTCCGTTCATTTTCGTCCATATTTTTGACGATCTGTGAGGAATTTTACAAATCTAAAACCGCTAACGTCTTCTACACAATTTTCTCTTTCAAATGAGATCCATGATGACGTACTTTCGAGCTTGTCGTCAAACAAGTATTTATACCTACACTTGTAGTATTTTTTACACATGACACTGGATGATATCTGAAAGTATTACTATCAAGTACTCCAAGTATTTATACCTATGTATTATAGTATTTATACTTATGTGGTCTAACTATTTTTGTTAGAGAAATGTTGCAAATGTTTTTTACATATTAATATATTACACTATATAACATCTGAAAGTGTTAATATTAAGTAATACAAGGATTTATATCTATGCACTGAAGTATTTACATCTACGTGATCAACTATGTTTGTTAGAAAAAAGTTGATGCGGGGACGATTGGAGAAGGTTAATGTAGTGATGCGGGGTCCCTACTACTTCATTTGAGGAAGGTTGACGCGGGGACCATTGGAGACTGAAAAATAGAGTGATCATATCAAGTGACGCACACAAGTATTAATATCTTATTTTGTAAGTACCAATTTCCTATCTTGCAAGTATTTATATTTATAAAGGCTGACGTTGGACGAGTGTGGAGACTGAAAATGGGGGGACTAAGTAATTAGTGGGGACTATAGTACATCATGCCTTTAATGTACCCACACTGTAGCGCGGGAATGAAAATAATTATTCATTAAATTAATGAGATTATAAATTGCTAACATCTTCATCATAGTAGGCTAGTAGCAGTTTTGTAAAGGAGCTGGTATATGAATATTATAATTGCTAACATCTTTATCATAGTACAAGTTAGTGTTAATTTTACAAACAAAGTGCTCAGCAAAAAAATATATATCTAAGCAATTGGTCCGGCCAACAAATCAGAGTTGTGTTTACTGCCAAATACCCCAAAAAAATTCTACAAGTACCAAGAAATGGCGGTGCTTTTATAAGCTCTACGGTATAAGTGGACAAATGATACTTGGTATTTGTGTTTTTTTTTTCTATGTTGTGAACTTTGATTTTCTTTTTAAATAGAATTCATTTAAAAAAAATTTAACTAAAGCAGCACTGTATTCTGAAAAGTTATAAAAATAGCCTCCACCGGTCCTTCAAACCGGTGTATCTTGGAACTATGGACCTTTTTAAATAGGCTCTTTCAAGTTACACCAGTTTGAGGGACCGATGGAGACTATTTTTATAGCTTCAATGAGTATGAGTTTGTTTTGGTTAATTTTTTTTTGTATGAGTTTATTTTAAAAAAAAATTTTGTCAACTTTGCTGTCTAGCTTATCTATAGCCTTCAAATCTAGAGAGAAAGATTAATATATATTATGGATTGATTCCTGCAATGAATTTATAGTTTTATTTTAAACTTTAAATAGTTGGTCTGAACTGTTACTTAAATATGATCTCTATGTAAAATTATACTTGAAGACCGAGTTTTACTTTTTTTTTAGAATTTTTTTTTACTATTCTTTTAAATATATAGATAATCATTAATTTTCATGTGATTTTCTACCTATCTATAAAAATTGTCAAATAATTTAAAAAATATAAATCAGTGATTTTCTATCTATCTCAAAAATTAGTAAAAAAATTTTAAAGCAGACAATTAGAGTGGACGGACATCCCGATCTATATTATACGATAGGTTCATGCACTTATGAATCGACTATAAAATAGACAATTAGAGTTATAAATATTATTAGTTCTGATTTTGACGTATCATTTAGTATAAAGTTTTTAAATTCACTATTTAATATTAATTCGATAATTTTTAAAGCTAAATTCATTCAAAAAAAAATTTGATAAACTTAATTCTACTGAAAAAACAAAAACAAAAGGCAAGAGGAAACCCGAGCAATTGGGTCCGGGAAAACAAAAGCATTGTTGAGTTGTGCTTTTTGTAGCCGTACAAGTTCTATTAGCAAATACCCAAAAAGGAGTACAAGTATCAAGAAATACCGGTGCTTTAATATAAAGCACCTGAATACCTGATTCAAAGCGAGACATGCAGGATGGATAAGCTCTACGGTACAAGTGGACAAATGGTCAAATGACACGTGGTATTTGGGTTCCCTTAAAACGGCGGTTTGTCAACTTTGATGCCTAGCTTAACTGCACACTTCTATATAGCCCTCAATTCTAGGAATTCATATCACCTAAAATTAATAACTCAATTTTTTTTTTAGATTAGATCGGGATTGTGATGTCTGTTTTGGCATGAATATTAAAAGATTGCCATGCATTTTATCTCATATTAGATTGATTCAGATTTCTGATCAGACAGTCTGGATCTAATCCAAAATTTGAATTACTTTAGAGTCGTGTTGTAAATAACGGACTAAACGGCTGATTAATAGTTTGTGGCAGTGACTAAACTATCACGAATAGACATTGCGGAGATTATTTGCAAATTTTTCCAATTGATAAGCCGATTATTTCTGATTATTCATATTTATTCTCGTTTGTTACCTTTTATTCTCATTTAATTGGATGTGTATTCTTCTTAATTTGTTATATTTTTTTTGTCAGTTATTTATTGGGCCATGGTCCATTATATATTGGATCGTTTAGTCTGTCAAATCGGCCGACTTGTCCGATTAATCCATTACATGTTTTGTCTTGTCTTATCTTAACTTTTCTAAATGACAATTTTATGAAACTTCATCAATTAATTAGAAAATTAAGTTAAAATAAACTTATTTGAGAAGTTTGATGAGTTAAATTAATGAATTATGAGTATATGTACAAATTTTAATGAAAACATAAAGTTGTCTGCAAAATTATGATTAATTGGTTACATATCGATTAACCGTATGATGATATTTTGTTCATCCAACGAGTACATACCGTTATTTACAACACTGAGATACATACTCCAATTCTAAAGAACACAATGTACTATGTCAGAATTGAGAGAAATGTTTATCATGTGACAAATTGTATGTTTGAAATTTGAATAAAAGTTTCTTGTGCTGAGAACAAGTGTAGTGTCCATATATCGTGGCTCAATTTTAAAATATATTTATGATATTTTCTTAGAAGCTATTTAAGAAAATGTCATAACTACAATATATATGTTTAATTTTCCGTGAAGATAAGACTTGAAAAATTAGAGAAAAAGTAGTGTTATGTAATCGTGTGTATGTATAAAAAAAAAAATGGGGCATAATTTTAAGGCACACGATGATATTACTTAAAACATATGAAACAATTCTTATCAATTATTTTCGCTTGAAAATCATAAAAATAAAAATAAAATAAAAGATTCTTACTTCACAACTTATTATAGTTAGAGATGTTATGTAACTATTCATTTTTCTAAAGAAGAATGAGAGTTCATGGACACTCCCACTAGGTTTAGAAATATGTTTGATTCTTTTGTAAATATTTAGAATATTTAACCCGTTTTGGGTTGGATCCAAATCGGATCCCACTTAACCCATTTCATTGTATTTTTTTTTTTTACATTTAATTCCAAATTTGAAACCAATAAATATGTATTACACACTAATTAAAATTAATTATATATCAAATGAGATAAAGTTTCTTAAATAAATACAAAAATATTAAGTAAATAATAATTTATAAAGGTTCGTTCGGATTAATCCGTGCCTCATTTCGGGTCAAAACTACCTATTCGGGTTCAAAATTTTCGATCCGCGAAGCGTAACCGAAAATAAAAAAACAAAATCATATAAATCATATCTAAATCCAACCCAATTACATCTATAGATCATAATACAACTACAATTGTTGAACATGAAGAAATATAGGAAAAAAACCTTTGATATAATGATCAAACGGCACGAATCTCAATGCGTATTGTACAAACCTGAACAGAGTCTCCAACCAACCAACCAGACATAAAACAACAGTCTACTGTAAACAGTTTGTTGTGTGTTGAAGGAACCATGGAACAAAACCTGATCTGATCCAATCAATCCATGCTTGGTGCCATGGCCTAACCTCTCTTGATGTACAATACAAAAACTGTATTGCATTTGTACCAAACCAACAAACAACAAACATTAATCTGATCAAGGTCACATAGCCTCAAGGCTTCATGCCCCTATTATGTTTTTATTTTTTTGCCTAGCCTAGCCTAGCTTAAAATTAAATATATTTATATTTATTATATCTATTATCAGATAGTAGCACTTAAATTTAGGAACCCACCTGATGGATTGATTGGTGGGTCCATGCATCCCATTACAAAATAAGGGGTTTCTTTGGGATTTT
The DNA here is from genome assembly GCA_024447775.1 of Carex cristatella. Lineage (NCBI taxonomy): Eukaryota > Viridiplantae > Streptophyta > Magnoliopsida > Poales > Cyperaceae > Carex > Carex cristatella. Next base: position 9,120,997 of record JAJHPF010000001.1, on the reverse strand, counting down.
CTGTGGCCGATCTAGTTAGAGACATCAATGAGTGATATGATTTATCGCCTTATTTTTTCAAAAAATAAAATAAAATAAAAATAATGAAGCTAGATATAAGAATAAATATTTTTATTAAATGAAATAAATTAAAATCTAGATATAAAATAAAATAGGATCATGTGTATTTGTATATAATATATACAAAAAATAAAATAAGTACCTAGTTAGAGACATCAATGAGTGATACGACCTTATTTTTTTCAAAATGAAAATAAAAGTAAACTAAACTAGATATAAAAGTAAAATAAAATAAAATGTAGATATAAAATGAGATAGGAGTAGGGGTGTAAACGGAGCGGATAATGCTAATACCATATCCGCATCCGTTTTTCAACAAGCGGATACGGATACGGATACGGATACGGATAGTAAACGGATATCAAAATTGAAAACCATATTCGTCTTAAACGGATACGGATACGGAGCGGATAATCCACGGATACGGATTCGAATATGAATATGAAGCGGAAGATTGTCGGATATTGAGTAATTCTACTAAATTTCATAATTTTAAATTACCTAAATTGACAAAAAATTAATAGTCTTTTTAAGTTTGCACAGTGATGATTATGCATGACTAATTGCTTATTGGTTCAGAGAACCAATCCATTGTCCTAATATATTATATGATTTTGCTACCAAGATTTTTGGACTTAAACGAATATGTATGTTTTTTGGAATTTCGCAAGGGTGAAATGAATTGAAAGCTGCTGAAAGATTAAATTTCGGATCCGGATATATACGGATATCCGTTCCGTTTATATCCTCATGGATTTATCTATATCCGTATTATTTTTCCATATACTAAAATTATCCGTATCCGTATCTATTTAATCCGGATACGGATAATAAACGGATTCGGAGCGAATTATCCGCGGATAATCCGTATCCGTTTACACCCCTAGATAAGAGTGCATAATTTGTCGCTAGGTTCCTATGCCAAGCACTGGTATTCAGATGCTATCTAAGATCTGAATTCTGAAATGCTTCAAAGGCGAAGAACACCTAATAGAAAGAAAGACAAGAAAAAAGTTCCATTAAACTTGATATGAAAAATATGTATAATATTTTATAAAAATTAAATAAATTAACCTTTATGTATGAAATAATAGAAGTGTTCATCATGTGTACTAGGGTGCCACACCAAGTTGTGGTATGGAAGCGCCATAAAAGATCTGAAATGCTTGGAAGGCAAAGAACACCACCAATAGAAAAAATGATAAAGAAAAGAGATCGCCTATTTCCCATGCAAAAAAGAAGGATCAATTTTCCATGACATAGTCTTGTCAGGAAGTTTCCTGGATTGCAAATATTTAGGCTCCAAATTTGAGAAATTTTTTTGCTCGTTTTGTGATCCTATTTAGACAATAATATGAGATACTTTTTTTGTACGTAGTCTATTCAAATTAAAATGAGATTTGAATGATTGAAGTTTGATGGAGCAAATTAGAAGATCCTTTCTTACAAATTAATAAAAGTATAATAATTTGGACTGTTTCGTTCTGATCATATAGTTTAAAAGTACTATTGTAGAAGTTTACCATATATAGGTGCATACGAATGAAAACGAATCGCACCGTGACCGATTCGTATTTTGTATACATTTTGACATTTTGATATGACTGTTTGGGATTACATACTCTAAACTATCTTATGAGAATTATATCAAGTATTAGAAAAATCACCAGCTAATTTACAACTTAGGGAAAATTGTGAAAATGCTACTTCAAAATTTTCAAATTGTGAAAATGCCACTCCAAACTTTGAAATTGTAAAAATATCACTCCAAACTTCATTAATTTGTAAAAATGTCACTCAAAATAATTAATGACTAAAATACCCTCACCCGTCCATCTCTGCCCCCGCCTCCTCCCGCATCCTCCGCCAACCCGACCCTCGCATGTCGCAAGAGGCGCAAGAAGCAGTTTCCGAGCATGATTCACCTTGCCTGCCTTCGCATTCTTCGCAACCTCTCCTCCTCCAACAAGCACCAGCACCATCAAACCCTCCTCTACGACCCCCCTCTGCCGTCATTCAGAACAGGAGAAGACGAGAAGGTAGGAGAAAGAAGAGGAGAAGAAGGATATTTTAGTCATTAATTATTTGGAGTGACATTTTGACAATTTTAAAATTTGGAGTGGCATTTTCACAATTTGAAGGTTTTAGAGTAGTATTTTCACAATTTTCCATAAAACGTATATACGCTATTATTAATATATGTACAAGTATTAATATACAACATAACAAGTACTATACAAAACATACTAAATATTAAAAAAATGGACATATTGACTCTTTCTCTCTTATGTTTTTAGAGGTGGTCTTTTGTTTTCTTTGTTCAATTTTGCTTATATTTATGATAATATGTATTATTAATTTTGCAAATATAAAACCGCAAACGTATTCTATACGATTTTCTCTTTCAAATGAAATTTATGATGAAATACTTTTAGATTCTTCGAAGCGCAAATATTTATATCTCATTGAACAATTTTTTTATACATCGTGGTGCAAATATAAATAGTTCCTATGTCAAATGTTTATATCTATCAAATTCTACCATATTTTAATTTCTTTTTTCATATGGCACTGCATGATGTCTAAAGGTACTAATATCAAATATTACAAGTATTTATATTTTATCTTATATGTATTTATACCTCAATAGACAGTATTAAATTGTATTCGTTCCAAGTTTAATTGCAATCGATTTAGAAGTTTCTTTTTATTTAATAGAATCAAACTCAGAAAACAAAAACCATAATCAAAATTTTGAATTCCAAAAACACATAAACAGTACAGGTGACAACAAAACTACACAAAAAATTGTTTTAAAATTTATATTAAAGAACACCACCAATAGAAAAAAAATTTAAAAAAAAGAGCTAGGTAGCCTATTTCCCATGCAAAATTATGACAAAGTCTTGTCAGGAAGTTTCCGGATTACAAATTTAAGCTCCAAATTTTAGAAAATTTGCTGGATTTGTGATTCGAGGATAACATTGTACGACACTCAAGTCTCAATCCACTGTTATAGAAATTATGGCAATAATATGAGATAATTTTGTATGTAGTCTTGTTCAATTAAAATCGGATTTGATTGAAGTTTGACGGACAAAATTTATTAAATTCCTATTATTACATATTAAAGTATAATAATTTCTAATGTTTGACTTTGATTATATGATAATTATGAGATATTGATATCCGTATATAAATTATGAATACAAATAAAATAATATCTAAGGTGCTGTCAGATTATGACGATGTGCTGGTTTGGAGGTGGTTGGCAACAGGTGTATACACAGCATCTTCGTAGTACAACACTATGTTAGGAAGTATAATGACTAACGAGGTGTGGACTGCAGCAGCCCCATTGAAGGTTCAGATGTTTATTATCTACCTTTTGCTCAATGACAGAATTCTTACATGAAGCGATGCAAAGACGGGAACTGAATTGTGATTTGCGCTGTGTGATGTGTAATGACTGTGCACTAGAAACAGCCCACTTGTTCTTTGAGTGCGTCAATGCCAGGCAGGTTTGGAGCCGGTTTCAGTGGCTGGTACGGTACCAACATTCGGTACAGTCCACTTGAGATGTCTCGAAACATACGGTACCAACTTGATATATACCCAACTTATTATTGAAATTAATTTGATTCTTTTTAATTTAATAAATGTTTTGTTAGTTGTCCCAGTTATTAATAATATGTATGGTTGTAAATATATTCTTTCACATGTATGTATGTATGTATGTGCAGAGCAAAGCTAGCATGAAATTATGCTCACCAATGCATGAAGACCTTAATTTCAAAAAATTGTTGGATCTAACTCCAAACAATAAATTCAAACTTTGGTTTTGACAAATTAGACATCCATATTGCAATAATTATATTTTTATTTTTCGAATTCATATTGTGCAATATCAAAGGGTTCAAAAAAGAATAATCTTGATGTTTCTTTTTAATAATTTTTTGCCCCTTGATACTAAATTTGAAATGTAAATCATAAATCCTTGATTCTAGAAGTAGATCAACATTAATAAATAATTTAAACTCATCATTTGAAAACAGTATCAATATTTTTTAAAATTAAATTTTGGACCTTTCTTACTAGGTTCAAATTCATACTAGCTCCTAGCTTTTCTGTAGTAAAAAAAAAATAGCATTATAAAAGGAGGTTTGGCTGTATATATAAAATAATTGTTCATTATTAATTATATCCAATAGATTTACTAAGAAGGCCATTGTTTAAATAAAAAAAGTAAAATTAATTAATTGCAGCGGCTCATTTTTTGAGGAAATTTTGTGCATGTTTGCCACTAAACAACGCTATTCAGTAAATAAATAAATAAAAATTGAGCAGTAATAATTGTCTTGGTGCTTTAAATGGCCATTGATTAATAATTAATATATCTACTTGTATTCTTTTTAGAGTGAGATCTCTCTCTTTCAGCACTTAATTTATCCATTCCAAAATTGATGCTACTACCCAAGCTCACTTTAATTTTGTGGCTATGTGATCTTTATGGGAATTCATAATTAATACAACCAATAAATTAATTATAATAAATGTATAACCCCCATATTTTAGTACTAAAATAATGGACAAGGATAATTAATACAACCAATAGACATCAGACTGAATTCAGTTCGATATCCGATCTGAACTGTACAATATTCATTGAGATTCGTGCAAAATTTGAGAAAACAAATTAAATTATAAATTATCTCGTAAATTCAAACAAAAGGCAATTATCAATGCTGATCGAAAAATTCAGATCGAATATTGAACCGAATTTCCACCAAAAAGATAATGTTGCAAAAAAAAAAAAAGGAAAACTACGGTCTCAATTATATATATTAATATGAGTGAGTCTATGGTACTATGCATATCACGATTTAGTCCGTAATACGGATCAATATTTTCGTTTTTAAAGTTCTAACGGTCGATCCGACCCGTTCAAAATGATTTTCATATGAATATGTACTTGCAGACTAAATTTTATATTTTTTAGAATTTTTTTACTATTTTTTAAGATGGATAGAAAATCACTATTTTTGGATGATCCAGAATTTTTAGATCAAGTGATTTTATAACTATCTTAAAAAATAGTAAAAAAATTCACAAAGATATAAAATTCGGTTTGCAAGTAGATATTCACATGGAGATCATGTTAAACGGTTCGGATCGACCATTAAAATTTTGAAAACGAAAATATTGAACCGTATTATGAATCATCCTGTGATATGCATAGAACCATATACTCACTCTATTAATATTGATATGAATAAAATAATATAGACTTTTTATGGTGGGGCCTTGTCAGAAGCTGCTACATTCCCTTCCTGAGCTGTCGCTTCAGACAATTAAAGAGAGTGCCACCTAGCATGGAAGTGATAAGTCGTAGAAATTTATAGTTCGCCACCGTGGCATTAACTTCATCTTTACTTTTTTACATTTATTCCTTCACAACCCGGAGAAGAGGCGGAGACCAAAGACCAAGACCAAATGAATACGGGCAGTATGGGCAGGGCAGCGCACACTGGGGCCCCATATGGGCAGTTCGGGCACATACAACGGGCTTCCTTTTTTTCCTCCTTTTAAAAAAGATTTATTAATCTTTTATATACTCTGAGGTAACTCAAATTTTGTATTTTGAAAAACACCGTTCGATCGAAATCTGAGCTAGATTGAACGGTCCAGATACTATGACAGAATTTGGGTTACTTCATAGGATACATCGGACTTACTTTATTTCCTCCTTTTTAAAAAGATTTATTAATGTTTTCATATCTTCTGAGGTAACTCAAATTTTGTATTTAAATATGAATCGTCCGATCAGAATCTAGACCAGATCTAATGGTCATGGTCTTGATCTGAACATAAAATTTGAGTTACCTTAGGTGATATAATTTCCAAGAACCCCCTCCTCGAAATATTATATATCATCTCTTTCTCTCTCCCTCTCTCTTCCTTTGCTGCCTTGAATTAGGGGAGAACTTAAAAAGGCTCACAAGAGAGTGTGTGTAGAGAGAGAGATAGGAGACCTTGTGCCTTTATTCTCTACAAAAATTGGATTGGATGCTTTGTGGAACCAGTTGGAGATAGATAGATAGATAGGGCTAGAAAGAGAAGGAGCTCTGTTTCTCTCTCTAGATTTCCATGGTGGCGTCGTTCTACATTGCCTCTTTTTCACTCCAAAGTTGCCATCTTTGATCAGGTTTTAGTCGGATTCAAGTTCTAATTTGAGCTCATAGAGTGATTTACAAAGGGGGAGCGGGGGGAAATTAATTTGGAGCTGCATGAAGGTGTTTGGCAACAATGAGAGATGAGAATTCGAAGAAAAGCAAGGTTCTTTTTCGATTTTACCTTCTTTTATTTCATTATTTTTTGTTATTCTTTTCTTTCAAATTGATTACTGATTTTTGGGTTTCTTTGAATTCTCTTGTGAGAAGCTATCATGGTCTAAGACTCTTGTCAGAAAATGGTTCAATCTAAAAACAAAAGCCAAGGATTTTCACGCCGATTGCACAGTTACCAGTACAGGTATATCAATTTTTGCAATTCACCCCTTGTCCTTGTTGATTATTAAGTTAACAGTTACTTCTCAGTGCAAAAAATTGTCTCTTTTCCCTCCTGGTTTATTACTGCTAGATTACAAAAAAAAAGTCCCTCTTTTTTGATAATTTTGGGATTCTGGGTTTTGCTATAATAGATGGTACTTGTATTTACAAAAAAAAAATGCATTTAACCCCTTGTCCTTGATTGAAATTCAATTTTTTCACAACCAATATAATTATTTATTGTTGATCAATCAAGTTAAAATTATTGCTCAGTGCAAAAATTTGTCTTTTTTCACTCCTGGTTTATTACTGCTAGATTACAAAAAAAATCGCTCTTTTTTGATATTTTTTTTGGATCCTGGGTATTTAACAAAAAAAAAAGATGGTACTGTATAGTCAAACAAAACAAACCTCTTTATCTTTTTCTTTTTTCTTTTTTCTCTTTCTCTTTCTCTTTTGTTTTTTTGCTCTTTTGGGTTTAAAGATTTGTTGGTTTTATTACCAGGTGAAGCTGAATGGAGAGAGGCAGGATGTACAGTAAAAAAAAGTAGAACTGGTACAGTACCAGTACCTCCTCAGTCTTTTTTGCTTTTTGTCCCTCACTTTTTCTCATTTGAAAATTTATAACTGTTTTACTTCCTTTTTGTTATCAGAGAGATTACCTAAGAGAAACCTAGATAGAAACCGGTTTGAGAGTAGTGCATATGGGACAGATAAACAGGATCATAGGTAAAGTTTCTGGCATCATAACTCATAAACACGATATATATATATTTTTTTTTTTGCAATATGACCCCTCAAATTAATTGAATTTATTTCTTTGTAGGATTTTCGTTGCGACATGGAATGTAGGCGGTAAATCTCCACCCGATTATTTAAATGTCGAAGACTGGTTGCTTTCTTCGTCTCCGGCCGATATTTATGTTCTTGGGTATTTTTCTTATCAATTGATAATCAAATTCAAATCATAGGTTACTCGTACCTGTACTGGTATTTGGTTCCTGCCGGTACCAATGTACCTTGCACACTTGATTCCATCTGACATCAATTTTTGATAATAATAATAATAGTAATAATAATAACAGTAGTAATATTTGAATGTTATTTTATATTTATACCGACTATAGGTTTCAAGAAATAGTCCCTTTAAATGCTGGCAACGTACTGGGAACTGAAGACAGCGGGCCTGCGAAAAAATGGGTATCTTTAATTCGTCGAACACTAAACAAACTACCAAGTTCAAACAGCCACACGAGTTGCCATACGCCTTCACCCGCACCAGATCCAATAGCTGAACTCGATGCCGATTTCGAGGCGTCGAGTCACCGAAACCCGGCCTTCTTTCACCGCCGTTCTTTTCAGGCTCTTAGTAGGAGTCTCAGAGCAGATTCTGATGTCATGATGATGCCTCAGTTGAATCTCGGCCGTCGATTCAGTGTGTGTGATCGGATTAGTTTTAGTAGCCGTCCAAGTGATTTTGATGATGAGGAGACTTATTTCGGGGATTCACCGGGTGTTGGTGGTTATTTTTCTCCTATGGTGAATAATTACAGTGGATTTGGTTATGGCGATCAGAATGAAAGATTCGAGAGGTCGATTGGGAGCTCTAGGTATTTGCATACAAAAGAGTTTCAATCTGTGTTATTTTAATCTATGTTCTTTTGAGTCAGATTTAATGTGAGTATTTATATGTTAAAATTAGGTATTGTTTAGTGGCGAGTAAGCAAATGGTCGGCATATTTCTCATGATCTGGGTAAGAAGCGAGATCAGACCTGATGTGAAAAATTTGAAGGTCTCTTGTGTGGGCCGTGGTTTAATGGGCTATCTCGGAAACAAGGTTCTCTCTCTCTAACCTCTTTTCAGAAATCAATACTGATATAAAACCACCGCAAGCCACTGTACCTGTCAAGTAGTTAAGATATATATGCTTTACTTTATATTGATGTAAAATGATATACTTAATTTATAGGGATCGATATCGATAAGCATGACATTGCACCAAACGAGTTTTTGTTTTGTGTGCACGCATTTGACATCGGGTCAAAAAGAAGGAGATGAATTGAGAAGAAATTCGGATGTGATGGAGATTTTGCGAAAAACAAGATTTCCCAGGGTTGATGGCGTAAATGATGAGAAATCCCCACAAACAATTTTAGACCATGAGTAAGTTTCAAATCAATTTAAAAAAAATGTCAAATGCACTCTACTCTGTCTTATTTTGTGTTTTTTTTTTGGGTATTTCAGTCGAATAATTTGGCTTGGAGATTTGAATTATCGGATTGCATTGTCGTACCGATCGGTTAAGGCATTGGTTGAGATGCACAACTGGAAACAACTGCTAGAGAAGGATCAGGTACTACTTTTATCTTGTCTTTCTTCAGCATATATCATAATTTTGTTATTTGAGAATGCAAATTGTAACTTTTGTATGGTTAGTATGGAAATATTTCTTTTTGGGTATATATGTAATCCTTCATTAATTTGATACCATTGTTACAAAGTGCAAGCATCATTAATGTTTCTAATGTGGCTTTAACTGCTCATTATCTTTGACTTTCTCATTTTCTTTTTGCCTAATCTTTAAGCACTGTATTAAATCTTTGACTTGCTATTTATTATTTTTTTCTATTGGGTTTTCTTGTTACACAGCTTCGAATCGAGCAAAGAAGCGGTCGCGTATTTGAAGGATGGAGAGAGGGGAGAATATATTTCCCGCCCACTTATAAATATTCATTTAATTCGGATCGGTATGCGGGAGATGATTTGCATCCAAAAGAAAAAAGAAGAACACCGGCATGGTACATTGTCTCATTTCAAATTATTTGCATTTTGCACCTTATTTTAACAAAAAAATTGGATGCAATGATTTATGCTTATTAGTAATGTAGGGATGTAGGGGCTATTATGTGATCTTTCTAAAATGTGATACTATAAACTAATGAACTAGGTTTTTGCTTTTTGTCTTTTCTTTTTATAGGTGTGATAGGATATTGTGGTACGGTAGGGGATTGAATCAGCTGTGTTATGTGCGTGGAGAATCGCGGTTTTCGGATCACAGACCCGTTTACAGTGTTTTCATGGCAGAGGTGGATATAACCCGAACCCGTTTAAAGAGAGGAGGTTGTCCGAGTTCCCGGGTTGAGGTGGAGGAACTTTTGCCATACTCGCACGGTTTCATGGATCTTAATTTCTATTAAGGTTAGTTATACAATAATATTAATACATAATAATATAATAGTAATTGTAATAATAGTAAAATGACATGATTACTTGTTTTATTTTTTTGGAGAATCATTTCTTGTGGCATCAAAGCACCTTTTTGACGTATAGGATTAGGCCAATTTATGATCTTGGTCAAAGTTCAAATTGGGAATAATCACATGTCAAAAGGTAAAGGAATAATTGGTGCACCACATGAATGAATTTTTCTTCTTGGATCTTAATTTCTATCAAGGTTAGTTATACAATAATATTAATTATATTAATAGTAATAATGACATGATTTAGGTATTTTATTAATTGGACACTCATTTCTTGTAGCATGAAAGCACCTTTTGACATGGTAGGATTAGGTCTATTTATGGTTTTGGTCAAAGTTCATATTGGGAATATATAATTCTAAATCACATGTCAAAAAGTCTAGTGATAATTGGTGCACCACATGAATTTTTCTTCTTGGAATAACTATTCCATTCAACATACTTATCCCTGTCATTTTCTTGTATTACTCAGGTGTGAAAGAAGACTTATTCCAAAAAAAAAAAAAGATACAGCATAATTAGAGGTATTTGAACACTTCTCTTTTTAACCTTTGTTTTACTTGAATTAAAGATTTCATCTTAAATTTTGATTTCTGATGATTAAATGCAGGAATAATGATCCCGATTTTGCGACTAGCCATAAAGGCATGGCTCGAAATTTTGGTGGCATTTCCGTAAACTCGCGACTAACTATAATCATATTCTTGAATTTTCTAACCTATTTTAAGCTTGTATTTATGCAAGTTGCCAGGCATTATTAAAAAAAAATTGGTTAGTTTTCTTTCATTGTTTAGTTTCTTTGTTTCTTTTTAAAATTTTTTTTTTGTTGGTTTTGGTTTTGGTAGTGGAATAGAAGAATAGTTTTATTCTATGTACAGTTTGCTGTGTTTTTTTAATTCAAAATCTGAGAAAGGAATGAATCAGTGCTGTTTTGTACTACTCAATTGCAATTATGGGTTTTTTCAGAGGGGGCGTGGCGTGCCTTCAAGGCTTCAATTCTAATTGTTTTTTTTCTTACTGAAAAGGGTTCTACTTTACTTTCTCTCTCTAGCATTGCATCTTTTTTCATTATATAGAAAGCATCAAAAGTAAGTAAGTGACAGATGTTGTTGGTAATTTTGGGACATTTATTCAGAAAAAAAGAGAAATTTGATGCTCATTTCAGGCCTTGGTTTGGATGAAAGATTTTAGAGAGCACATGTCCCCAGCCTATTTGTAATATTTTAAGGTCAAATTTTGTCAGAATTCACTGTTATCAGTTCTACTGTTACAATTTCCATGCTGTATTTTGTGTGGTAACAGTTAATTTTGTCATGGCATCTTAAGCCATCACATGGTACAGGTTAATAGTAATTGAAAACTTGAAATATAAATATAAAAATACTGCCAAAAAGAAATTTTCATTTTTTTATTATTAGAAATATATTAAATGATTTAGTTTTTATTTTTTATTTTGCAGTTAAAGATCTGCAGTGTTTTAAAATTCGGTCTATTCGGTTGAATATTCCTATTCAGTTGCAATCCGAATAGAAAATCTATATTCAGTCCGAATATGAAGTTCAGAGTATATTACTGGTTTAGAGTATATTAATAGTGGTAAAATACCGGTTTAAAGTATATTAATAGTAATTTATACCACATATTACCGGTTTAGAGTATATTAACAGTGATAAAAATACCGGTTTATAGTATTTAACAGTGAGTTATACCACATATTACCGTATGCTTGTTTATATGTATGAATTCTCATTTAAAATCCGTATATATAAATCCGAATAAAAATCCGCATATGCGGCCTACATACAATTCTAAGGAAGATCCGTATATATTAATATGTGGCCTTCTGCATACCGAATGAGAACCGAATTTCAAAACACTGGATCTACATACAATTCTAAGGAAGATCGAATCAATGATTTAGTTCATTCAGGGCACCGAAAAATAATTTTCAACTTTTTCTTTCTTGGAAAAAATATTTAATATATTTGTAAAAATGAAAATTCTGAAAAGAAAAGGATACTAATTTAATTCAAGTTGGTATGAATTGCTATTGACTATAGTGGTATGAAAATACAACATGTATGGTACAAATAGTGACATTGTTGTTTGTGGATTATTTATAGCCTAGATTCTAAAACATAGATTTACATAAATTATTTTATTCTGTAAAAAATAAAATGGTAAAAACTTTGTAAGGAATGATGTTACCTTCACATGTCATGTCATGTCATAATTTACCCCAAGATAGACTATCTCCTCTCCATTTCAATTAAAATGGAGGGATCATGAACATCTCATTTGAGGCTAAAATTTGCTGTTTTTCAAAATTTCAATTGGTCCCCTAAAGATGTAGCATACTTGGACCAGAAGCATTCAGAATAATAATTAATTTTATTTCCTTCAAATTTTGTACTTTCTTTTGACCTCTTAGTGATATAATTATAGTGAGTTAAACTTTCTTGTTTGATTAATTAATTAATTAATTAATTTCTTCTGACAGTATTAGTTGTAAGATATAAGCAAGGAGGTACTTGTTATTTTATAAATTAAATATAAATTTGTTTAATCTAGGTTTTGGTCAACAGCAGAGTATGCTCCTTTGAAATGCATCTCATCATAGTTGCCATGCACCATGTTGTCATGTGCAATGCCTAGGGTTCATAATAGTCAAAATGTACTATACAAATAAATGAAGATATAAATAAGAATATAATATTATAACTATGTCATCAAATTAAAATGTCTTTGGTTACACAGTGATCACTATTTTTTTCCTCAAATTAATATGCCAAAAAAATTTTAGTTACCACTTCAAACTTTCAAAATTCGCACTTTACCATCGATTGCTAGTCTGCTCACCAAATTTTTATTTTTTTAGAAATCCTGTAGCTGTTCAACCGGGCAAAAATATGATTTTTTGGTGCACTGACACCTGCAAAAAATGATGCGTAGACTCAGTCTGTGCACGTGATAAAATATGAATTTTTGACAAATCGGTGGCAATGTCAGAATTTTGAAATATTGAGATGATAACTAAAAAATTCCGGATTAAAATGTCATCTCAGTAATAGCAATATATTTTTGGTGACACAGTGATCACTAATTTTTTCTGCATGATAATTTGTCTTTTTAATTTTAATTTTCCCTTTTTAAATTATTAAACTTTGAATTTATTCAATTAGATCATTTCATGAAAATAATAATAATGATACGGTGACATGATTTTATTTATTTATTTCGGCCTGTACTTATTACTGATATTGGTGTTTTTTATTCACATACATTTTATATTAATTAGAGCGGTAATATAAAAAAAACACTTTGTTAGTTTTTCAATAATAGATGACAAGCGAACAGTACTGTAATTTTATTCAGTGACGTGATCTTTTAATATAAGCCGTCGGATCAAGCATTTTGATGAAATTGGGTCGCTTGCGGTCTTCTCTACGAGCGCAAACATGGTAGAAAACTAAGAAAAGTAATCGCTAGCGGCGCAAAACCGGCTCATATATGAACAGAGCTATTTTAGCTATATAAATAGAGATAAAATGAAAAGGTACATTCCTGTTGCGCTACGTAAAGTCAGAATAACTCTGTCAATATATTTACCACAACAAAATAGCGCCGCTTCCTGTACCAACATATTTACGAGTCGGAACACTCTGACGTAACTCAAATTTTGAGTTTGGATACTAACCGTCGATCAGAAATTCAGGTCAATCCTTCCGGTGGTGGATGTGCGGATCCCTTTAATATTCGTGCAAAATCAGATCGAACGGTCCAAATCAAATCTCAAATTTTTGTTTACCAAAAAGGGAATCTGAATTCCTCTTAATTGGAGAGTAATTTACGTAAATAACACGGCCTAGATCTGGCGCCTCTTCTTCAGAAAAATCAAATCGGGTTTCTTCTCCTCCGCCGTGCTATCGGACAGTATCGACCGGAGCTCCAACGCTTTCTCTCATCATTCAACTTCATTCTCAGCTTTCCAAGGTGTTTTTCTAAACAAAGTTTGCATCTTTTTTTGTGATTAATGGTGGTTTATTGAATCAGACCCGTGAGAGACAATATCAGTGGAATAAACCCTCAAAGTTTTAGGAAATTTGCAAACAAAGCCTTGGAATCACAGTAGACAAAATAATACTGGTACTGGCTGGTACCAGTGTGTTATTGCTGAACCAAGAAACAAGAGAAAGAATTAACAGTCTAATGGTACCAGTGTGCCTTTGAGTTTTCATAGAATTGAGGGTGTGGGATGTAATTCCTGTTGTGTTTTTGGGTGTTTTATGACTGGTATAATATCAGCCCGGTACACTGCTAATACCATAATAGAACACGATATTGCAAATTTTGATTTTTTTTAGCAATTTGTACTTCAATTAAAAAGATAGTATCTGAAGATATTCTACCTTTTTAAATTGATGGTCTATCAAAATACCACAATAACTGGTCAAAAGTGTCTCTTTTTTGTATTGTCTATAATATATATTTTTTTACTTCAATATAAATGTGATCTAAATGCATAATTTCTCTTTTTTCTCAATATTGATTTTATCAGGATCAGTAAAGAGTAACCAGCGGTCATTGTGTACTACATTTTCATCAAAGGTTAGTTTACTTGCTTCAATATATATACCTCTACAGTTATAAGCTCATAATTTGATCGAAATGCCCCATTATTTTTTATGAATTTCAATTTTCCAGGATCAATAAAAAGTAACTAGCGGTCACTCTGTCCTTTATTTGCTGAAATGTATATGCAATTTTTTAGTAATTGACATTGAAGGAAAAAAGTATGAGTTTACAGTTATACATGAGAACTTCAACTTTTTCCATGAATTTTACATGAAAAACCCTAAACTACGATATGCATTATGTATTATTTTTTATGTTCATCTACATTACATTTTCAATGTTTTAATGTATGTTTTCTTTTCTATACTTTATTTCAGTTATCACTGGAGAAACAAAGCGAGGCATTCTGCTAGTTCCTCTTCAGACGAGGTCTCGCCTTTCTTCATCCCATGCTACGTTCCAATGACAAAAACCCTAAACCCTAACTCCGCTCCGTCGTCGAATCGACAAGCGCCACCTCAGCGTACACTCTTTTATCACCAGGCGTCAGTGCTTCTCCTTACTTTCCTCTCCTATGCTGCCTTTCATGCTTCTCGCAAACCACCAAGCATAGTGAAAAGTGTACTCTCGGCACACCCTCCATTTGATGGACCCAGCGGGCCCCACCGACTCGGCGAGCTTGATCTTGCTTTTCTCTCTGTTTATTCTATATCGATGTTTTTTTCTGGACACATGGCCGATCGAACTGATATGAGAAAGTTCCTTTCTTTTGGAATGCTGTTGAGTGGTGCTTCTACTGCTGCCTTTGGGTTGGGTTACTGGTTTGATATCAGGCATCTATCGTTCTTCGTCCTTATACAAGTAATTAGTGGCGTTGTGCAATCGATCGGGTGGCCATGTGTTGTTGCAATAGTAGGTAATTTAGACAGCAAAATTTAAAAATTGATCTATAGCATATCATTTGAGTGATTATCGTCCAAATCATATGAAATTAGTCAAGTATTATTCATTTACTAGCACTAAGAGAAGGAGAATTCAATTTATTTTTTCATAAAGTGAATTAATCTTTCCAATATTATGATTCTTAATGTGAATCTTATTAATATATATTATTTCAGGTAATTGGTTTGGAAAATCTTCTAAAAAAGGTGTCATAATGGGAATATGGAACTCTAACACATCTGCTGGTAATATTATTGGGTCGGTTCTCGCCTCGTCAGTTTTAGAATTCGGGTGGGGCTGGTCATTTCTCGTACCTGCTTTGCTTATTACTATCATCGGCATTTTAGTTTACACCCTTTTGGTTTTACATCCAAGTGATGTTGGGTTCGATACGCTTGCTACCGAAATCGAAATGGATGAAGAAAATATAACCGATACAGTGAATCTAAATACAAATATAGAAAATGTGGATGGAGAGGAGGCCACTTTGCTTGGTACAGAGGTAGTAAAGCTAGAATCTAGTTCAGGTTCAGGTTCTGGTTCTGGTTCTGGTACTGGTACTGGTACCGAGGCAATTGGATTTTGGGATGCGTGGAAGTTACCAGGTGTGGCTTCGTTTTCATGTTGCCTCTTTTTCTCGAAACTTGTTGCATATACTTTTTTGTACTGGTTGCCGTTCTACATTAGGCACAATGGTACGACTATTCACTTGTGTTTTATTATAAAAATAATTGTTATACATTTCAACTTTGAGTGAGGCTATGGTACTATGCGTAGCGCACATTGGTCCGTACATTGTTAAACAGATACTATTTGAAAATGTACTTGTAGATCAAATTTTATATTTTTTAGAATTTTTTATTAGTTGTTTAGATAGGTAGAAAATCACTAGACTATTAAAAACAGTAGTTTTATATATATCTAAAAAAAGTAGTAAATAAATTCTAAAAATTGTAAAAATTTAGTCCGCATGTACATTTTCATATGGAGATCATGTTGAATAGTTCAGATCGACTATTTGAACATTAAAATTGAAAATATTGATCCATAGTATGTATCAATCTGCATGCATAGTACCGTAACCTCACTCTTCCAACTTTGACATTATAAATGTGCTCAACTTTTCTTAATTATTCTCACAGGTGTCAATGGCCAGCAATTGTCACACAAAGCCGCAGGAATCCTTTCTACAATTTTCGACATTGGAGGGGTCTTTGGGGGAATTTCCGCTGGTATAATTTCGGATAAACTCATGGGACGCGGCCTCACTTCTATCCTCTTCCTTTTTCTCTCAATCCCTTCTCTGATAATATACCGTTTATACGGTACCATATCAATGAAACACAACATAGGTTTAATGTTTCTTTCTGGATATTTTGTAAATGGTCCTTATTCTCTTATTACTACAGCAGTAGCCTCTGACTTGGGTACACAAGAGGGTATAAAGGGTAATTCACGTGCACTCGCTACTGTTACGGCAATTATTGATGGTACCGGTTCTATTGGTGCTGCTTTGGGGCCGGTACTGACGGGGTATATTTCAACTAGGGGATGGAATAATGTGTTTCTTATGTTAATTCTTTCTATATCTTTTGCTATCTTGTTTTTGATAAAAATTGCTAAGGCTGAGATTGCTAGCAAAATGAGTGAGGCTAGGTAGTGTACATTTTGTGAATTTTTAGAAAATTTAGTGATCGATTTATATAGATTGGACAGTATAAAATTTTTGGGGATATTTTTTGTCAATATTTTTTGTGATATCGACTTGTTATATGTATAAAGTTTTTCAAAAGAATAATATTATTCATTGAGTTAAAAGTCCAATTAGAATTTAATTTCAAAAAGTAATTATGCTTGGCTATTTGTGATTAGGTCTGACGCCCATCGGACTTATTTTGATTCGACAGATTCAAACACTGTCTGATCTGCTTCAAAATTTGTGCGTTATGCTTCAAAGGTTATGCATTTCTGCTTCAATTTTTGTGCGTACATATTTTAAAACGGATCGGACGGTTACGGAGTTCATTAAACCCAAAAGTAGGTTGGATGGGCATCAGAGTAGACCGCTCTCTTTAATGATATAATTAATGGTGAGTTACGACTTTCTTGTTTGATTAATTAATTTCTTCAAAACAATAATAATAACAACATACAAACAAGTAGGCAAGAGCATGTTATGCGCCATGTTGTCATGTGCAATGCCTACGGGGTACAATAGTCAAAATGTACTATACATAAAAAATTCAGATACAAATAAGAATATTATATTAGTTTAATAAATACGGATACAAAGTGAATATTATTGAATGTAAATATTAATATCAGTATAAATAAATTTGATTTTTTAAAAAAAATTAACACATATATTACAGTAACATTCAAAAGTTTCAAAAGGCTTTCAAAAAAAATGAATGCATTAAAATTAATTTAGAAACCTTTTAATTTTGACCACTTGACTTTATACTAAATTAATTTGAAATTTTAAAATTTTCACATGTAGACGCATTACTCATAAGGTATAAGGATTTCAACAGTTTGGATTCATCATTCGAAGTTAATCCGATAGATTTTAGAGTTAAGAGTACAAAGGGACTTGATACTCCTAGGAGCACCCTAGTTCTACTCTAAATAAATAACAATACTTATGGGTTAGAATGTGTCAACAAATATTCCCCAAGTTTGATAGAGGCCTAAACCATGGAATAAGAGGTTTAGATCTCAGTTAACTGGCAAACATGCGGGTGTGTTTGGGTGGGTGAAGAATAGCTACTATTTCCAGATTAGCACTATTTCGAGCTACTAATCTATGTTTCGGTGTGTTTGGATTAGTGAATAGCTACTATTTTTTGTTTTTCTTTTGTGGGATTGCTCACTATTATACTAATCTTACAAAATGTTGGAATAACTACTATTTTCAAATTAGAATAGCTACTAATCTTGCACCATTCTTGATTCATCCAAACGCAATTAATTAGGCTGTCTAAAATTGCCTAAATCTAGTTTTAGTCCTCCAAATTTAAGCCACATATCTAGGTGGTTTAACCTTTATTTCTTGTGGCCTAATACATGACGGTTGTTGGTTCAAATTCTTTAGGAAACATTTGTTTCATGTGATCATTTGGATTTTTTATGAAATTTTTGTAGGTTTATGCAGATTTTATCATCAAATTATATATTGAATTTCACTGCTAACTAACTGATTTCGAAAAAGGTAAATTAAAGTATTAACATTTCATATTTACTTAGTTAGCAAACTCAAGTGCATATACCAGTTTTTTATTTATTTCCATTGCACTTGTTTTTATTGAAGGTAGATACAAATGCATATATGCATTATACATATATTTTGAAGATAGATGCATTAAGCAAATTATCTCATTGTGAATTGGTACAAGTTAGGTTCAACTTCAACAAGTTATTAAAAATAAAGTTTTAATAGTTGTAATTAAGCAATCACCAACCAAACAAGAAATATTTTATGTCATAATTTAATTTTATGCTTCAACAAAATATTAATAGCTTAGATCAACCTATGTTTAAATTACTCAGGCCTCCAAAATTTTAAGTGTCAGCCTCTGAAATAATTATTCGATTACGAAAAAACTTTAGTTTTAGACAATTTATTTTTATCAATATCTGAATCTACTTTTGAACTGAGAATTGTATCTGCTAAAAATATATATGCCAAAACCCAAATTGCAATAATTATTATTGATTAGAAAAATTACCTAGAGAGCCAATTAATCACTGAAGTAAATGCTTCTCAAAAGTAAAAGTTCTCACAAAGTTGGCATTGTTTACCAAACTTGTCCTTGTATTGGAAATATTTTTAATAATTAAGCCTATTAATCACGGATAATATAATATAATATTGTAACAAAAAATAACAATTATTAATAATAAAATGGTAACAGCATATAATAGATTTTTTTAATTAGAAATAAAATATTATTTTATGATGGAAAGGAAAGGAATCTAGTTGATTTTTGAAAAATAGATACCACTGTCCACTGGAACAATGTTTCGGTGCAAACTTCTTACACTGGATCATTTGCTGATGCAAGCTATATATTTTATCATCTAGATTCATTCCCTTTGCAGCAAAATATATATATATATATATATATATTTCCAAAATAAAAGTAAATCCCTATAATGCAACAATGATACATGTTTTCTAAATTCTAATTGGTATCTAATGGAAGGATGGTTTTTAGTCTTGTAGAATTACAAAACAAGCAAGAATCGAACATGATCCTTTGAATTATGCTTCCTTTCTCCAATTTTATACCCCTACTTTCCCTGTTCCATAGATGTACAACATAGCTTTCTTTCTGAATCCACTGAAGCTTTTCTCTCATCCACTGTGACTCATGTTTCGACTGTGATCCGGGTCCCCGAAACAATTCCCCAATCCGACTCCAGTCCACTGGGTAAAATGCAATTGGTGGCAACACAACCACTTGATTGGTACCTCTTTGGACAACTCTTGAGACGAGATAAGGTCCGTTATGGCCCCACTTGTTTCCATCAAATGTTGACGCAAATTCATTTATAAACTCTAACACAGCGGGATGCTTCTTGTCGAATATCATCACGGCATTGTTCAACCGAGTCCAATTACGTGTTACGGCATCTATTGTTTGTGCACCTAAACAGTTTTTTAAACCATACATGCTTTTCATCACGATCACATCCGTGTCGATATAGATACCCCCATATTTGTACAAAACCAGTAAACGGATCAAATTCGAGATATTTTGCCTGATAGACACTTCCCCTTGATCCACTTCTCCTTTCCTCAGCCGCTTTAACCATGTCTCGGCCAGTGTTCCCTTGACAAGGGACTTGTAATCCGGTGACAATGCAACAACCCGAAAGCCGTTATTTAAGAAAGGTTTTAAGAGATCGGCACCTTTCGATGAATCCATTGTAGTTGACATTATCAACAAGCATGCCGTAGGATGCCACTTGAACAAACTCTCTATGGAAAACAACTCCCTTTCACCGAAATATTCTAAAGGAGCGATCCATGTCATGAAAAAACTAAGGTTACAACTTCTTGCATTGTTGTTTGAATTAAGGGGATCAAAGAATTCAGCGGCTCTTTTTGCGAATTGTTTCGAACGTGCACCGGGACGAAGAATCTTCAGAGACGTTCGCTTCTTTTGTGACATCTTGCGAGAAGTGGATGAGTGATATAATGTCTGATTCCTTTCTGGTACCGGTACTGGTACAGGTACCTGTACCGGAATGGTATTTTGAATTGACAATGAAAGGGAAATGCTGGTTTTAGCATGTGAATGTTCTTCTACCTCTGTAATTGAAAAGAAAAGAAGATAAATGAGAGAAATTTTTAATAAGAAAAGAGGAAGAAGGAAGAGGAAGGAGAAAATCCTCTTGCTGTTTTGCTTAGGCATTGATGATAGTAAATGTGCGTATAGTTGATTTTGATCCATATATACTTTACACATATATTTAATTATATATAAGATGCAATGCTGCATGTATTTTGCACCATGCATAATTTTGTATATACTTTTAGAATGGGAACGTGCTATCCAGCCACCAGGGTTCTATTTTAAATCTTGATTTGTATATTACTTTGAGTTTGGCTGTCATGTTATCGATGACATAGTGTATATGTCACTATCTCAAAAATCTATTATATATGTTTCAAATTACAAATTCACATTGTTAAAACTAATATATTTCAAAAATTAATGATGCCTTTACATGTAAACTTTATAAAATTTTGAAGTCATTGAGTACAAAGTCAAGCAGTAAAAAAATAATAAAAAATAGAGAAAATTTCTTCCATGACACTCCAAAACTTGAAAATTATCAAATTGCCACTCCAAAACTTAAAATTATCAAATTGCCACTCTAAAATGCCTAAAATTATGAAATTGCTCTCTTTATATAGCTGATATACATATATAATTAAAATTATTTTGAAAAGTATTGTATAAAATTTTTATATAATTTTGTATTTCCAATTTTACCCTTCCTTCAATTCATCTGATAAAATTTAGAACTTGATTCTCCAGTCCCTCTATCTCTTGATTCTCCAGTCCCTCTATCTCTCCCTCCCGTACCTAAGCACCCTTCCTTTTGTTTCTCTCGCTGAGCACAACAACGACGACAGTGGAAACCCTTCTCCTTCTGTTTCTCTTGCTCTCTCTTTTTCTCTCGTTGAGCATCCCTCTCGTCCTTGCCACCTCCGCCCACAGATCCGTCGTTCTCATCTCCTTCGCCTTTCTTTCTCTCGTCGCTCTCCACTGACGATCCACCTCCGTCGATCTCCTTCGCTCTCCGTTGCTCTCCACTGTCTCTTCTCTTAAGGTAAATACCTCTTTCAATCATGTCTTTCAATCAGGAAGTTTACCCCTTAATTGCAATCAGTCTAGGCACTGTCCTAATTGCTATTTAGATAGTGTCTCTAATATCTCTTAATTGCTATTCATTTACTCCTTAATTGCAATCAGTCTAAATTTAGATAGTTTTGCAAGTTCCAGTCTAAATTGCTATTTAGATAGTTTTGTAAGTTCTAGTCTAAATTGGTGCCTATTATGTCTCAATTATGGTACTTGAGAAAACCATGAAAAACCATTCAAAATTCTGTTAAGCATTCAATATGTCTCAATTATGGTAGGGGTAACTTGCTGGTTTGGAATCACATCATTCAGCCAATATGGCAGTTATCGGTTAACTAATCTCTCTCTCTCTCTCTCAGATGAATACGACGAGCTTAATTTCGAGAGTTCTTTGGAAAAGCGAGAACTTCTAATAAAGGAAGTGCGGTTGCTACGGCGGGAGAACTAGCACCTTCGTCACCGCTTTAGTTCTTTTGATATTGCTTTGCTACTTACAAGCGTTTTTCTTTGTTCTTCGTTGAATCTCTCCATTTGTGTCTCAAATTGGAGTCGTCTTCTTGGCACTACTTGGTATGTGATAACATCTTCGGCGGGGACCAGATTGGTACCTAACTATGATGGGTTAATGCTTTTTGGAATAGGAGCGTTATCTTGTTTATTGTTTAATTCCTCAACCTGGGGTGGTGCTTTGGGAGAGGGGGGGGTTGGATTTTCTACTTTCTATTTTGATTTGAGAGTAATTGGGCTTGAGAGGTGATGTCAATGTTTGTAATCTATGTTTAGGACATAGGGAAGTGTTGCTAGAACTAATACAAGTATGTTGTATACAGAGTGAAGAGCGGTGACTCGATGTTCATAGTTTTTTTCTTCTTCTTATTCTCAATTTATTCACATTATAAATTTTGGCATGGCCAAGTTTATTTTTTTCAACTTCACTATAATTTTCTGTAAGATGATCTTGTCAATGATGAGGGTCTATATATATAATCTGCCAACATATAGTCAACATAAAGTAAGGCATCCATTTTTATTTTTATACTTTGTTTTGTACTTATTTTTAAGGTTTTTGTTTTTATACTTGATTTGTAAGAACACTTTATTATGGCAAGATAAACCTTACAGCTTATGTTAAAAAGCAGAAATAATAGTAGGATTAAGATTAAGGGTGATCTATAGTATTTATTGGTGTATAGAGCAAATAGTTAATAACCAAAAGGTTACCAATTGAAGTTTAAAATGGATAATCTCCCTTGTTATTTTGTTAATTAGTTGCTTAACTATTGTTGAATAAAATTTGACAATACAGTTAATTATCTAGAGTTACAAGTTGGTAATTGGTTCCATTAGAATTAGAAAATACAGCCTGATGGAAATTAATTATCTTGAATGGAAAATAATAACTGCAGTAAATTGCACACTACTATAATTCAAATAGCCACTCAATTATTAGTTCTATTATGAAAAATTGCTACAGCATATGAAATATCTTTCCACAGATCAAAATTTCTGCTAACTAAAAACCAAAACTATTAGCTCCCTACTTAAATTTAACAAGATACAACATTTATAGTAAATACACATCTAAAAGTTTTGAACCATAACAAATACATCATTTCTCAAAATTGTAAGAGGGCAAAACTAGTATGAAATCACACCCATTTCTTCCTTGAACTAAACTTCGGATGGCGTTTTAGCATCAATTGAAAGAGCATGCAATCCACTATTGAGTTCCTCCTTCAACAAATCATACACTAATCTATGTCTTTTAACTAAACTTTTTCCTTCAAATTCTTTTGATACAATTCTTATGTTGAAATGAGTCTCTCCATTGCTATTGTTTCCAATCATGGCAGTATGACCTTTGTAGAGATGGGATACATCCTCAATTTTCAATTCAACTGGATACAATTTCTTTTCCAATTTGTCCTTTATTCTGTCCTTTCTCCCTCCAAATTCACCGCTCAAACTTGCCATTTTTTCTTCTATATGAACAAAGGCACCATCACCATTCCCGTTCAAACTAGAAACCACATCTGTCCCTTCAATTCCACCTAAATTTACATCTTTTCCATTTGAATTGGCTTCTTTGTTGTCTAGTTTTCCCCCAATTTCATCTGAGATCAAATCCTTACTACCTGAATTTTGTTGGATAGCCAGTTCAAGAGCTTTTCTTTGCATGAGCTTGAACATATTAAGCATCCCACTATTTCTTGAAGGAGAGAGACTCTGTCTAATGCCTAACAAATCTATAAAATTAGGCGTGAGACGAACAATTGAAGAAACAGTTGAACTAGATAACCCTAAAACTAGAAGGGCAGCAATTCCTGACTTGAATGAGAAGCTCCTGATTGAAAGACATGATTGAAAGAGGTATTTACCTTAAGAGATGAGACAGTGGAGAGCGACGGAGAGCGAAGGAGATCGACGGAGGTGGATCGTCAGTGGAGAGCGACGAGAGAAAGAAAGGCGAAGGAGATGAGAGCGACGGATCTGTGGGCGGAGGTGGCAAGGACGAGAGGGGTGCTCAACGAGAGAAAAAGAGAGAGCGAGAGAAACAGAAGGAGAAGGGTTTCCACTGTCATCGTTGTTGTGCTTAGCGAGAGAAAAAGAAGGAAGGGTGCTTGGGTACGGGAGGGAGAGAGAGAGGGACTGGAGAATCTAAGTTCTAAATTTTATCAGATGAATTGAAGGAAGGGTAAAATTGAAAATACAAAATTACGTTTTTTATACAATACTTTTTAAAATAATTTTAATCATATATGTATATCAGCTGTATAAAGAGGGCAATTTCATAATTTTAGGCATTTTAGAGTGGCAATTTGATAATTTCAAGTTTTGAAGTGGCAATTTGATAATTTTCAAGTTTTGAAGTGGCATGGAGAAAATTTTTCCTAAAAAATAAACATATTAAAATTAACATATAATTGATCATTTTTATACTACAGAATTTGAAAAATTTATAAATTTTGTATGTAAACGCATTACATATGAAACTAATTTGACAGATTTTCAAAAAGATAGCACGGGACACCTTATAGTATAATACGCTAACCAACTCATGTGTTTTATATTTTATAAAATCCAAAAGAATCCTTTTTCCAAATCTACTGTTATCTATAAGTATTCCTTTTTTGTGTTATTGCTAGGAGCATTCTTGGGGTATTGGCATTCATAATAATAATTATATTATGTAATTTTATTTTATAATCCGGAGGATTTCGGTTTCATTTTTTTTTTTTTACTTTATGTTGACCGATTAGATTTTTTTGACAATAATATTAGTAAGATACAAGCAAGTAGGTACTTGCTATTTTAATTTAGGGATCATTTTATCTTCAATTTTTTATATATATCCCCACACTTAAATTTATCTTGCAGACGTTTTTTTGTTTATCCACAATTTAACTAATTCTAAATAATCTCTAGTTAAATAATAAAAGCCCTTGATTTATCTTCAGAACTAGTTTTTTGTCTAAGAAGGAAAGTTAGGAGAAAAGAGCAAAGAAAAGAGAGTGAAAATTCTTATCTAATAATTTAATCATTTAGAAGAGAATTAATCTGGAATTTATGACAAAGGAGATGAAAATTATTATAATTTTATTATAAAAAACAGAAGGGTATAAATGAAAAAGAAAAATATTAGAGCATCTACATCCCTGCAACTCAAATGAGTTTCCAAATAACTATTAACTGCTTTTTAGAAACTAAGGTCTATAAAGTTTCTAACTCTTAAATTCCTGAAATTAATTTTAGAGTTTCTATTAAGCCACATCAGCAACAAATTATAAAGGAGAACTAATTTGAGCCAATCATTTGGTTAGAGCATCTACATCCCTGAAACTCTTGGAGTTTCAAAGCTGACTTGGCAGTTTCTAAACCAGTTTCAGGAATGTAGATGAGTTTCATATTTAGCAATTTTGTTCAAGAGTTTATAAATATGAAACTGTTTCAAAACTCTGACATGGCAAAATAAGCAATTCTTATTGGCTCAATTTTTAATATTATTTTAATTAAATGCTAATGTGGCAATTAAGAAACTCTAATTATAATTTCAGGGATGTAGAGGTTTAGAAATTCAGAGAGTCTGGAATTTCTAAAATTCTGTTAACAGTTATTTAGAAACTTTGAGAGTTTCAGGAATACGGATGCTCTTAGTATGGAGTTTTCAAATAGTTTCATAATATGAAACTTTACTGCATAGTTTTTAAATAAGAAACTCTTCCACATTTCTGAAATTAGATTAGAAACTGCCACATCAAATTAGAAACTCTAATAGTTTCAAAGATGTAGATACTCTTAGTGATATGAAACTAACAACGTGGATTAAATATAATATTTGACATAGTTAAGGGGTAGTTAAGATATTCAAATTTATTGGGAGAAATAAGAAAGAGTTGAGGGATATGTATGAAACTAAATTTGTTTAATTTAGTTGTAAGTCAACCGGAAATTATGCTTTAAGCAATGCAACTCATCACAGCTGCTATGCATCATCTTGTCATGTGCAATTCCTAGGAGTGTGTGTGTGTGTGGGGTGTGTGTGTGTGTGGGGGGCGTAATAGTCAAAAATGTACTGTGAAAATACATGATACAAATTTATTATAATATTAATAAATAAGGAGGATTCAATTACACCAAAAATTCAGGAAATTTTTTATCAATAGAAATGATAAAATTCAAATATAAAAAACAGAAAGAACACCTTGAATGCAACCATTATAGTAAGATCGGAGTCAGGGACAATGATCCATCTATTTATGAATCGGAGTCAATGCCTCAGATCCATAATTTTTTATTTATTAAAAGACCATAGATAGAAAATCTTGAAATACAGCCGCCACATAAAATCTCATTAATACTTGATCAAATGTGGCAAAGATGTAATCTCATTCTCTACCGAATTCAAAAAAACAAATGGATCAATTTGATTTGTTAAGGCTCTGTTTGGCCGCTCCACTGTTTCCACGGGAAAAGAAAAATTCAGTTCAACTGAATATTTGTTTTTCCACGTGAACAATATTTTTTTAGTTCAATTCCTGTGCCCATGTTCATTCCCAATGGCCCGCTAAATAGACCCTAATAATTCAAACTGAGACGAATCGGAGGAAAATCGCCATCCTTTTGATCTTGCTTTTCTAACTTGAGAGCGAGCAGGAGTGAGGGCGAGAGAGGGATAGCGAACTAGGAGTGAGGGCGAGAGAGGGATAGCGAACTAGCAATAGTTGTTAATGAACGGTTCACAAACTAATTTCGAATTGAGGCAAATTCAATTTGAGTTTGAATTTGAACCAATTTTAAACTGAGCTGGTTTAATTCATTTCAATATAAACTTTCAATCCAACGAGTTAATTGACAAACTTCGATCGAACTCCTTCGAATCATCATAGAATCACCGAGCTACAAGCTTTTTTTGTCAGTCCTAATTAAAATACTAACAATGGTGCGGTGACATGATTTATTGATTTTTTATTTCAGCAAAGAGTATTCTACACAGTAATGCTTAAAGAATGCTGTAATTTCATTGGTTCAATTTCCACAATAAGCAACTGAAAGATGAATATTGAGATTAAGGAGGCCTTATTCAAATAAATGCACCAAGAAGTTCATAATCTGAACAACTAATAATTATATCATCAATTGTAATAGAACATAAACTGTATTACAGCATACAACGAACAAACCCAATATAGAAAAACAAAAGGACTAAAAAAAAAAAACAAAGAGGTATCCAACCCCCTCTACTTAGAAACCCCTAATTGCTCATAACACAGTAAAATTATTCAACCATCTTTTTTAATTTCGTATAACTAGGGAAGAAAATCTGAAACCCTAATTTAATTCCATTACAAAAAAGTCCCTCTCTCTCTCTCTCTCTCTCTCTCTCCATCTCTTTTAACCAATTAATCCAACTTAACTGAGGAGAAGAGGTAATGAATAAACCAGAAGGAAGAAATGAACCCGACTGTACCAGTAGCAAGCATAATCGCTACAACCATGAAGAGAGAGTACCCGATATATAAAGTTGCCGAGACGGGCCCACTAAGACTTTTCAAATCAAACACTAAGTAATTGATCGAGTAGAGAAATATGTAAATTGCAACCGATCCGGATGAAAAGAACGATTTCCACCACCATTTCCAATCCTCCACACACAAATGCATGTAAGTTAAAACAAGCGAAACCTCGGCACAAACAATCACTAACAACATCAACACGATAAAGAGGAAACCGAACACGTAGTACACCCGGCCCATCCAAATACTCGACATGATGAAGAAAAGTTCGATGAAAAGTGTACCAAAGGGAAGTGTACCGGCACCCAAAACCAATAGCCATGATGGGTACTTTTGTGGTGGTATTTCACGTGGTATTTGATTGGTACGTACCGGATACTCGATATGTGGGGCCTTAGCACCGAGGAAACCACCGATTAGGGTTAGTGGTACCGAAATGCAGAACCAGAGGAGGATTAAAACGACAAAGAGTGAGAAAGGGATGGCACCAGTACTATCACTTCCCCATAGGAGGAAGTTAAGAGTGGTGAGTATTAAAAAGGCTATACCCGGGAAGAAGCATGCCACACGCCACGACACAGAAACCCAACCAGAGTGGTCCCCGCACTTGATTGTTTTCCAAATGCGAACACCTACGTACCCGGCTGCAATACCAAGTACCAAATAAAAGAACAACATACCAGTAATGAGTGCACCTCTTGAGGCCGGTGACATAAACCCTAATGCAGCAAAAAGTATAGTAACCAACGCCATGCCGAGAATTTGAACACCATCTCCTACCATCACACAGAGAAGCATCGGGTTAGCGGGTGCGCGAAACACATCACTAACCACCAATTTCCAACCCGACAACTCCTCGTTCATTTGCGCTTGCGCCTCTTTGTCAAGTTCCTCATACCGGGTCAGATCTCTCCTTACTGTCCTCAGTAAAATCACAAACACTATACCCGCTAGAAAGGCAATCACCATCAATGAGTTGAGAATAGAGAACCAATGCACCTTTGCACCTTCCATTTTTAGATATGCATCCCATCGTGACGGCCATTTAATGTCACTTTCCATGAAAGACACTTCATAAGTGAACACAACAGGTTGGTTCTCTTTGATGTTCATGGATACAGTTGACGGGTCACATTGGATCTTAGCTGGGTACTTATCATACATTTTCAAAGATTTGATGGATTCCGAGTCGTGCTTGAAGCTGCATGGTACAACCTCAAACCCGACAACCATCCAACCGGGTGTACCTGACCCAGATTTCTCTACAGAGGGTATAACATCCGCTGCATCACCCGTACCCATTACCCGTGCTACATTTGGATCTTCATATTTATGCACCAAAACAGTGAATTTTAGATGGTTAAAGATGTAGTACTCATCTCCAACCCGGATCCCAACCGGGTACCCAGTCCATCTCAAAAAGTAGTCATCTTTTTTGGTATAACGGATAGCGGGTAAATTATCAAGAATTAAATTCACCTGGTACATATCATCAATTCTCTTCTTTAACAGGTTGAACGACTCAGGTGTTAACGGGTCGGATCTGCAGAGAAGAATATCGGATTCATTAGTGTGCATCTTGAACCGGTAAGGCGAGTTCTCGATCCGATCTCCCATTAGCAACTCTCCGATGTTCTCTGCTGCATCCTTCACCCCTTCCGATGGTTTGCAAAAGGGAAGGCTGTAGTAACTGAATGGAATCTCTGTATCGATCGAAGTGAGAGAATTGACCTTCACGGAAAGTACATCCCCGACGGAGTACTTGTGCGGGTAACTACCGGGGAGGTAGAAACCATGGGCAGTGCATAGGAGCATGAAAAAGAGACAGATCCATGAGCTGGATCTGGGAAAAGATCCCATCATACGTCAGATCTGAAACAAAAATGGATGAATTGTTGATTCAACAATGTTAGATCTTGCGATTTAGCACAAAAATGTTCTAGATCTGTAAAAGAAGAAGGATTGGATGAGGAGAGGAGATGGATCTGATGAAGAGAGAAATTGGAGTAGAAAGCACTGACCTTTAAAAGCTCCGCGCTTCCTGCGACTGAGACACGCGAACGAAACAAAAATGGCGATAGAGAGAGAGAGAGCGAATGAAAGAAGGTTTAGAGGAGAGATGTCGGTTCTAATTGGGGATTCATATTACCTAAGGTAGCCGAAATTTTGAGTTTATATAAAGACCGTTCGATCTACTCACGATGAATATCGAAGAGACCTCATTGGACTTGATTATAATCAGACGGTTTTGACCTAAATTTAGATATTATGTTACCTCAAAGAATACTGTCTCTTAATTGGACCGTGAGAAGCGGCGTTAGACTTGGAGCGAAGGGATCCGACAGGGAATAAACAAATTATATACAATGGTATTCAATCCGTTCGATATGCATTGAGATTTGTGTGATCGTTTCGGCTCACAGGGAAGGTATATATTATTTTAATTTCACACAAATCGTAATCAAATCAAACGGTTGCTATTGAGATGGACAGAATTTGGTCTTCGCACACAGAAGATTTAAAGGAGAGATGTCGGTTGTAAATTTGTAATTGGGGATTCATACCACCTGTGGTAACCGAAAATTTGTTATTATATCTAGAGCGTCAGATCTTTCTAGCATGTATTTAAAGGATCCTGTGCATTCCTTCTTGGGCCAGATCTAAACACAAATATTCTGTTACCTCAGAGCTAGTGAAATTTAATTGGACTCGCGAGTAGCGGCGTTAGGCTTGGAGCAAAGGCGGTCTGATTGGGACTGAACCAATTATGTACAATGCTATTTAGTCCGTTCGATATGCATCGAGATTCGTATTTTCAGTTATAATTTTAACTTCACACGAATCGTAACAAATCAAACGGTTACGATTAGAGAAGAACATAATTTGGTCTGATGTTAATTGGAAAACCACACTCGACGTTAGGCTTTCTTTGCCTCTAAGTTGATTAAAACCGGAAAAGGTATTTATTTGATTCAAAGTTTGACCTTGTTCTAATTTGACATTAGATTCAAAGTACGCTAATGCACATGCTCTTGTGACATTAGATTCAAAAAATTGAATTATTGGTGAAATTTATACTTCATAAAAAGATTGTTTTAAGATTTGTCAGTCATGTTATATCATTAACATCATAAAGTTTTTGTAAAATATTTTAATTTTTTAAAAACAACAAACAAATTATTTCTCCTTCAAATTTATTAATAAAATATTGTTATGAGACTCTTTTTATCCTTAAAACTAATTACACAAATATACGATACGAGGAAGAAATATTAATTGTTCATTAAAATTTGCATGGCATTATAAATACTGGAATTGATATTAGACTTTTATTTGGACAATAATTTTTTTTTTGTTTACACGTAGATCATGATAATTTGTTTGACCATTTAAAAAGTTTACTATAGAATAACATTTGTGTTAGATGATATTAACATCTATGCATTTATATAGGAACTCAACACAAAGGATCCCATCCTATGAAATTTTGTTCCTTTTTTTATATGCCAAAAAGAATTAAGTACTACACCAACTACCTTGTTTGGTAGTTCTTTAAAAAAAATTGTTAAAAAAATTGAAGGGAAAAAAGAAAGAGAAAAATGGATCTTATCAGAAGAGGAAGGTTTTTATATCATAATTTTTTTTTTTACCGTAAAATGTTTATTTATCATTTAGAATTTGAAAGTTTGATGTTCAATATAAACCAATCCAGTTAATTATGATAGATTAATTTTAACTACTTGATCTAGTAAACAAATAATTGCCAAAATAAAAAAAAAATACTAGACGTATCTTTTATGGTAGTTAACAAGACTTAATATTTATTTTTTAATTTTTAAATATAAATAGAAAATAACCTTGTGATATTTTGTGATACAAAAAATTCGTGAGTTTAGATACTTCATCTTTACTTAAAGATAACAGTTGCCAAATATTTATGGCGAAATGTTTTTTTATATTTCAATGAATTAATTGGTTCTTGTCCCCTAAAGATCAAGCACACTTGAAGCAGAAAAATTCAGAATATATAATAGTTATAGTATTTTATTTTGTCTGGAGGGTTTCCTTTCAATTGCAACATTTTGTTGACCAATAAAATTAATTGTGAGTTCTGACTTGTTTATTTAATTAATTAATTTATTTATTCTAATGGTTGCAAATTGTAAGCAAAGAGGTGCTATTTTAAGTTTAATTGTAACACATTACACATGTTTAGATCCTGGTCAAGCGCAAGGATCAACTGGCACCATGTTGTCACATGCAAACGCACGTTGTGAGAGAATTTTTTTTTTTTTTTTGCATGAATCAGGCCCTTAGGCAATAGCTTTATTAATCACAGCTTTTCATATGAGATTACATTTGATATAAAAACCCTCCCCGAAAATCTAAAATCCCAAAAACATATTTTGGATATGTGCATGTACTCCATATAGTCCCATGTAATCCCTTTCTTTGAACTCATTTTTGCTAACTTATCTGCCTCTCCATTAATTTTCATCTCTACTCACATGACTACATACAAAACCAGTGTTTTCCTTTATGAGTTTCCAGATTTGCATTGTTTCCTCCAAGACACGCCATTCAGTCTCCATTGGTGGTTGTATACCCGATACCGCCTTTGATAGTGACAGACTGTCCGTTCAAAACTTACATGAGGGAATTCCACACCGTACCACATATCTCATAGCCTCTAGTAGAGCCTTTGCTTCCGATTGCATGGGGCATGAAGACATTAATATTCCAACAGTTCTGCATGCTAACAAAGTTTCACCTTGTGAGATTAAAAATCTCATCCCTCCATTCCAGTCCATGATCCATGACCCATCCGTAAAACACGTATAAGAGTTAATGCCCAATGCCGGCTGATGTGATATATTTGGTGCATGTCGAATAAGCTTGGATTGTTTGGTGCCCGACTTGCCAATTAGAGTTTCAGAATTAACCTTTTGGAAATAGGTTGTGAAGCTTTGGAAGCTAGGGATCTTTCCACCGTATGCACAGTCATTTCGGCACCGCCATATCAACCACATACAATTCACCATTATTGTCCATTGCTCATCCGTTAGCATCCTAGCCATTTGCACTATATTATAATGTAGGTCCCCATTGAAGCTACCTGATTGTAGTGGTAAAGGACCAACAAACCAGCAACTCCTAGTGAACGTACATAGAAACATCATATAATTAGCATCCTCCACTTCTTCCCCACACACCGCACATGTTGCATCACCTCTTGAGGTTCTTGCGGCTCTTGCGGCTATGACAGCTCCTAGCGGGAGAGCTATATTGACCAGCTTCCAAAGAAATAATCTTAAACGTGGAAACACATAACCTTTCCGCCAAATAATCCACCACTTCTCTATTTCCAGTTGTGTTGAAGCCAAATTTCCACCTTGTTTTGTACCTTGCAATTCGCCTAGCTTGATATATGCCTTTTGAACTGAGAAAGACCCATCCGAGGTCGGAGTAAAAATCAATCTATCCTCCTCATCATGTGCTATTGGCGGCAGCACATGTGTCACTATCTGTACACATTGTTGGAAGCCAAAAAATTCAGCAGATCCGTTCAAGTGAAAATCTAATAGATTTATTCACTAAGTCGCTCCCTACTATAATATTTGAAAAGATAGTTCGTAATATTGGAGTTCGCTGACTTAAAAATCTTGATTGATGTTGTTATAAGGAGTTAATGTGCACTATAATTTTCTTAACCATGATTTTTCCACTAGTTTTTCTTGATAAGGTTATAGTTGCGCATTAAAAAGAATAACGTACTCTTTTTCCTTAACTATATTTTTATTCTATAGGGTTTTTCCTAGTAAGGTTTTAATAATGCATATTCTTATATAATGGACATCTAAGGAGAGTATTATGAATATAATGGATGGTCCATTCATCTTGTAACTCCCAATATTAATCCTTATTTACCTCCCCACTACCCCACTACAATTGGAATTCATAACCACCACTATTTGGAATTTATTTTCTTATTTATTATTGTAATGGTTTTTTATTTTTCTAAAATTGAGGTCCGAGAATCTTTTCAACATTCTTGGGTTTGAGAGCATTGAATTAAATTTGATCTGATATTGTGTTCGAATCGTTTAATTTGAATTGAAATTTGTACAAAAATAACAATTATTAATTGTCTCGTGAATTTAAATTAGATGTGTGAATTTTGACGTAGATTGAATGATTCATATCGAGTATGAGATCTAATTTGATCCGGTGCCTATTGAACTTGGTTGGTCGCTAAATTTTGCGTTACAAATAATCATTTAATTTTGCTCTGTTTTTTTTTTCTTTGGAGTAAAGTTGAAGGCCAAGTTTTTTTTTTATCATAACTATAAGTTATAAATCCATATTCAATAAGAAAACTTTGCATGTTACATGAGATGCATATGGATTTAGTCTTAAGAAAAAAATTGATGCAAGTAGAGATTAATCTACAAATTTTAAGAAGAAGAATTTTCAATTTTTGTTTATGCACTAAATCAATATATGAAATTAATCAAATTATATTCTGCCAAAAATCTGATAAACAAATCCCTTTAGTGATTTTTCAATATAGTATTTATACACAGTAACATATAATCTAAACTAGTTGATCTGAATTCAAATCAATCCAAATTAATTTAAAAATTTACGTAACCTTTTTTAATATTACTATCAATTTGAAATGAACAATTCAATTTCTCTCTATGATATCTCAAAATTTGAACCATTTTTTCGGTCCAGCTGGCTGTTCCAGGTGAGCCTGCTTTTCCCGTCATTTTTATTCATGCCCAAAATTTTCTGAATTCTGCCAACTCTGCCCACGAAACTCAAATTCTGTCAAAAATGTCCAAACCGACTATTTAATAGCCGGTTCCTAATAAAAATTAGGAACCAGCTATTAAATAGCCGGTTTTCACGTTTTATTCAAGCAGACCTTATATCTCGAGGAAGAGAGGAGAGAAAAGAGAAAAGAGGAAGAGAAGAGAAAGAGAGAAGAGGAAGAGAAGAGAAGAGAAAAGAGGAGAGACGACGTGAGGAAGCGAAGCTATAGTGGTCTACAGTATTTTTAAACAGTACGTACAGTATTTTTCTACATTATTTTACTACAGTGTTCTACAGTATTTTTAAACAGTTCGTACAGTACTTTGCTACAGTATTTTTGTTGGTTATGGCGTTGTTTGTTACATTACATTATAACGGAAAGTTTCTACAAGGTCCAGAAGGAGCTTATTACTCCAAACCGCCATCGCATTCTTTTATGGTTCAAGAGGGTACCTCACTTTCGGGCTTGAAGTATCAAATTTATGATTGTGTGGGTTTTAACCCGAATCAATGTGACTTAAAGCTGGCAACCCGAGCCATGAACGGACCAATGTATATCCAAGTTCTGATAGATAATGATCCTTTTTGGAGTCAATTGTGCAACAAGTTTAAGGAACAGGGGTTTTCTTTTATGAAACTGTATGTGAAAAGAATTAAAAAAGACGACGGTGGGAGTAGTTCGGGACAAAATTTGGTAGCGCCAAACTATGGACAAGAACGAGTCATAGAACAATACACCACCGCTGGTCCAAGTTTACAACCACACCCAGCACCAGTTATGGACCCATACACCGCAAGTGGTCCAAGTTTCGAACCACACCCATCACCAGACATGGACCCATACAATCCCGTTACTGCATATACCGAACCATACACCCCTGTTGGTCCATATTTCGAGCCAACCCCCGAACCACCAATCCATAACAGAATTCCATTGCCACTACCTCAATCACCACTAAGAAAATCACCACCTCACCCCAGACCATTACCAGTACCAGCAGATGAGTGTGCCGGGTCGAATTTTGAAAACATGAATGAAATTCCAGAATATACACTGGAAACGGCGGATGAATATAAAGGAGAATGGGATTCGGACCACTTGGAGGGTTTACGTGAAGATGGTGCTTCGGGGGGTGCTTCAGGGGGTGGAGAAGGATCAGTTCGTATCAACCCATTCAATGGCCGGGCCACCACGCACCCGTTCGAGTGCTTCAATGATACATCTGGCTTTCAAGAAGCTGATATCAGATTTTTGGGTGCCCGGATAGAGTACAGTAGTGAGCTGGCAGCCGGACTATATTTTAGAAACAAAGATGAGCTAAATAAGAAGATAAACGAGTACCACGTTGATAAGAATCAGGAGGTTCAAAGGAAAAAGCGACAAGAGTCGAATGGTTGTGGTTTGTAAGGCTAAAGAGTACGATTTCAAACTCAGAGCTCAAGTAACGAGTGAGGGGGATGCATGGGTTATCACAGAGCAAGACAATCCTCACACATGCAGGAATGATCACACAAGGACAGACAATGCAATGGTTACAGCGTCCATTATTGCTGATAGCATTGAGGATTCTATTAAAAAGGACCCGACTATGAGCATCCAATCAGTCGCAAACTATGTGAGGGTTAAATACTACAACTGTGAATCGAGATACAACCGATTGTGGAGAGGTCGTGAGCTTGCAATAGCACGACAAATTCGGGATTTGGGAGGGTTCATATAGCTTCTTGCCAAAATTACTAACAGGTATATGCGATAAGAATCCCGACTCAAAGTACCAGTTTCTGACCAATCCAATCCGAGAAAGCACATGTGCAATTATGCAAGGTGTTGAACACTTTGTTGCAGTAGCCTGGGCGTTTGGTCCATGTATTGCAGCATTTCGATACCTGAGACCAGTGATCAGTATAGATGCATGTTTCATGTCTGGGCGTTATGAAGGGAGGCTTCTGATAGCTTGCGCATATGACGCCGAGAACCAGTTGCTGCCTCTGGCATTTGCAATTATGGAGAAGGAGTCTGGCCCTACATGGGTTTTTTTTTTTTTTTTTTTTTTGCAGTGGCTACGGAAGGAAGTGATTGGAGTTAACACGTTTGTATGTGTTCTATCGGATCAACACTTAGGAATTAGAGCTACGCTTACCCTAGAATACGGATGGTCGGAAGAACTTTTTAAACACAGATTCTGTTCACAGCATATTACAGCCAACCTGGTCCAGAATTATGGAGGAGACAAGTGGTACGGCCAGAGGTTCAGACGAGGAGCCAAGAAGAAGAAGCCGAGGAGGTTGAAGGAGATGTTCGAAGAATTCGCTTTGGTAAGTACATTTTATAAATTTTCTTACATAATTCTTTAATAATTTATCGTGTATTTCTTTAATAATTGGGACTCGTGGGCCCGGTAGAAATATGGAGTGCACATGCAGAGGTATCCAATTAACATCTATTCCGTGTGTTCATGTGTTAGTAGTTTGTCGAAAACGAAATTGGGACGAGAACCAGTTTATTGCTGATTGGTATAGTGTCAACTATCTTCTCAGTACTTGGAATGGTATTGATATCTCGTTATTTTAACTACATTTCCGACCAAATCTTGTACCAAAATCTGTGTCCAAAACTGTAAAATCATGTTTATTACATTGATTATCTATAGAATATGGTACTGCTGCGCTTTTGTTTGTTTATTGTAGGAAACGGGCGAAGAAAGGGTGAAATCCGGCAATCTGGACATTCCACACGGGTCGTGCAACATATCACACGGACCGTGCAAGGCCCTACTCCACCCCCTACACGGGCGCTGCACGACCCGGACAGAAGACACAGGCACACGGTCCGTACAACATCTCACACGGACCGTGTTAGACAAATCCGGCAGTTAATCTAAATTTACAGATTATTGCCTAATTAAAGATGGACGGTTATGGAGAATAAAAGGACGACCAATGGGGCCAGAAAGGCATCAATTCATACAGAGACCAATTCTAAGGGAGTTCGACAACAACCAACTTGGAGACGAAGTAGAGAGGAGGAAATCGAGAGAATTCCGACGAATCTTCTTCGTATTTTCGGTTTTTGCAATGAATTGTTTATCTTACTTTTGTTATTCTGTTTTAGAAACCATTCTTGAGTAATTTCTTTAGTTTCTTAGGATATGATGTAGTCGAATACTTTGTTTACTGATAGTTGTTTGATTATGTTTGATATTCTGTGTTTGCTTGTTTGTGTATTATATTTATTGCTTATCTGCGTTGTTTGATTATCATTTGGTTATTACCATTAGGCTAGCCCACGTCTAACAAGGTACTGCGTCCAATTTGATCTTTCAACCAGACCAAATATTTGAGGTAAGTCAATGAACCGAGAGGGAAGACTAATTAGTAGCCGAGAGGTGAACTTTTCAGAAATCGAGAGATTCTGAATACCTTTAGTAAACCAAACAAGTAACTTAGGTCATTCAAACCGAAGAACGAGAGTTTAGGTTAGAACCCTAAGAGGATTGAATTGTATTTCCATTATCGAGTTTATTAAGCCAACAAACGAGAGTTGAGATTTAGGAACATCAGGTATGGTCAGTTCGTCCTATACAGAAACCAATCAGCACAGATACCAGACAACTGCAGTTTCACTCGAGTTCGACACGGACCGTGTAGGAGACTACACGGGCCGTGTAGGAGACTACACGGGCCGTGTGACAGGGGTCGTGTACGAGAGTACACGGGTCGTGTCAGGTGAGAGGCAGAGTTGCAGACGAAATCAGAAAACCAGGAAACGCTTGTTTTAAATTAATATTAACCCCAGTTTAGTTTATTTGCAACCTTATATCATTGTCAACCTAAATTCCAACCAACTCAACCATTTTAAACACTTCTAGTCTTAAGATAATATGAGTAAAAATCTAGTTAAGTTATTGAACCGTCCTGTGGATCGATACCCGATACTACCAACGATAGGACTGTACACTTGCAGTCTGAATCAAAAGTAGAATCGAGGTTTAAAAAGTACAGCTTGCTGTACTTAAACTTTGTAGTACACTTTTGTGCGAACAAGTTTTTGGCGCCGTTGCAGGGGACGGAATCATTTAGTTTTTCTAGATTTCTGCTTCTTTTATCTGAATTACGGATTTTAACTTGTATCCTTTATTTTGTTTTTCTCCATTGCGGGAAGGCTGGCTTTTACAAGACCCCCCATGGGTAACTACAACCTGAGGAGTAGAAGACTTGGTCTAGATCCTTCTCGTCCTCTTCAGCTTACTGCAACAACAAGTGACACGGGCCTTGTAACCCCTACACCGTCCGTGCACTCCGAACCCGTACTACCGATCAACAACACGGACCGTGCAGAAGACACACGGTCTGTGCAAACCGAACTTCAAGTAGGATTTGCAGGCAGATCAACCATGAGTGACCCCGAGCAAGAACTTTCAGACCAGGAAGAAGAGATGTCAGACTTCGTGCCCAGAACCCTCCGCGAGCACAATGTACCAAGAGCTAGAGACGTGTGAGATGCAATCCGACTTCCAAGAGTTGTGGGGCAGATGCCGAACATTGCCCCAGCAGTCATCAACATTGTTCAGCAGAACACCTTCCACGGCTTGGACCATGAGGATCCACATGAACACCTCCAGACCTTTCTCGAATGTTGCACCACAATCAAAACCACTGAAGCAACAGTCGATTACATTAGGCTTGCACTTTTTCCTTTCACACTTAGGGATAGGGCTAAAAAATGGTTAGGGTCATTGCCTAGAGAGTTCATTACCACTTGGAGGGAACTGTCTAAAAGTTTTCTGACTAGGTTTTTCTCTCACAAACGAACTGCTAAGGTAAGAATCCAATTGACTAGTTTTAAGCAAAGGTTTGATGAACCCCTAAATGAGGCATGGGAAAGGTTTAGGGAACTGCAGTATTCTTGTCCACACTATGGTATCCCTGACTGGCTGTTAATTCAAACTTTTTATGATGGTCTGACAGAATCTACTCGTACCATTGTTGATGCTGTTACAGGTGGGGCTCTGTCGGAAAGAGAACCGACCAAAGCGTTTAATCTGATTGACAACATGGCTTAGAACCAACAGTGGTCCGGTCGCGAAAGTTCTAGAACAACCGGAGGCGGCCGAGTGAGGTTGATCAAATCACTTGCTCTCTCGGCCAAGTTAGACGCCATGCGAAAGCTTTCGACAAGATGAGTGTCAAGGCGCTTGACGGGCAACAATCGAAATCTTGTGTGATGTGTGGGGACGAGGGTCATCTGTATGAGCAATGCCCACTCGCGCAAAGGGATGAAGGACCCGAGCAAGCCAATTCTCTCAACAATGAGCCATCCTATTTTCCAAAACCTTCTTTCAACCGATCATACTTAAAGGACCAAAATGATCAACATGCTTGGAGGTGGAAACATAACAACCCCACACCCTTCAACAACAATGCTTCTGGCAGCAACAACAACAATCGCAACTTCTTCAACAATGCAGCGTTCAACAACCCAAGCAACCGTGCACCGTATTCTGGCCCATCTAAGACCTACGTTGCTCCTATGGTGAGTGACTTCATGCACGAGCAAGGGAAGATGAATCAAATGATCTTCGAGCAAATGGAGGCTATTAATGCTCAACTGGCCGGTTTGGCTGCTCAGAACAGAGAAAAGGAGCAAATGGGGTACCAAACCACTTCGAACCGGCAACAACCTGGCAGGCTTCCCGGCCAACCAGAGGTCAACCCTCGAGGAGAAGCCAAGGCGGTGACACTGCGCAGTGGAACTCACTATGCACCTCCCGCCGCGCCACTGCCGATGACACGGACCGTATAGATGATACACGGCCCGTGTCGGATACCCCACTTGCGAAAGCCCTAGTCGCACGGACTTGACGCGGCCAGCACAGGTGGAGAAACCGCATGACACGGATCGCACAGATGCTACGCGGCCCGTGCAGAAGTCTGCTGAAGGTCAGAAAATGAAAGAAGCAGACAAACAACCACTATATAGACCACCTGTACCATTTCCTCGAAGGCTAGTTGAGACTAAGCTCAATTATCAATTTGCGAAGTTCGTGGATATTCTCAAGCAATTGCATATCACCATTCCATTCACCGAGGCTCTTACTCAAATGCCGACTTACGCGAAGTTTCTCAAGGACATCCTCACCAACAAGCGAAGCTTGGGGGGACGTGAGACGGTGAAGTTGACTGAACAGTGCAGCGCAATCCTAAGAAGCGAGCTCCCTCCCAAACTAGAGGACCCTGGTAAGTTTTCCATACCATGCTCAATAGGAAAAGCCACGATCAAGAAAGCTCTATGTGATTTAGGGGCAAGCGTGAGTCTCATGCCACGTACCATATTTGATCGAATGGAGGTAGGAGAGCTCAAGCCTACCCGGATGACCTTACAGTTAGCAGATTCATCGGTGCGCCTACCACTAGGCATAGTGGAGGACGTACCGCCCGGTTGGTAAGTTTTTCGTACTCGCTGATTTTGTTGTTATGGAAATGGAAGAGGACAAGAAAGTCCCCATCATTCTGGGACGACCTTTCCTAAGAACTGCAGGTGCAATGATTGACGTGAAGAATGGCACACTAACCTTGAACATCGGGGACGACAAGGTGCGATTCCAGATCGACCGCGCCATGAAATACCCCTCATCAGCCGAGTCTTGTTTCAGAATCGAAGTGGTCGAAGAATGCCTGGAAGATTTAGCCGAAGATTACCTTCTTGGAGTAAGCCAACCGCTCGCTAAGGTATCATCTTGATTTTTTGTCTGAGTTACAGGATAAAGAAAGCGAGGTGGAACCCATTTGTGCAGCAGAGGCGACAACAGATGATCTAGATACCAATCTACACGGACCGGACAAAACTCACGCGGGCCGTGTGAGTCCAGCACCTGGGGAGGGAATCGAGCCAGACAAGACCAATCCGACCACTCCATACGGGCCGAGTGTAACTCACACGGACCGTGCAGGAGCCCAGACTAAGCCAACTCCTGAGCTCAAGCCCCTTCCAGCTAATCTCAGGTATGAATTCCTGGGTCCAAACAACTCTTGTCCTGTGATTGTAAATGCAGGTTTGAATCCCAAGCAGACCGCCAAACTTCTGGAGAAGCTCAAACTTCACAAAGGCGTGATTGGGTACTCGATCAGGGACCTGAAGGGGATCAACCCTACCATCTGCTCACATTGAATTCTGTTGGAGGACGACCACAAGCTATCTGTAGAGCACCAGCGACGACTCAACTCAACCCAACCCTTAAACTTCTTGATGCAGGAATCATGTACCCGATCTCTGATAGCAAATGGGTGAGTCCCGTTCATGTGGTGCCAAAGAAAGGAGGGACGACAATGGTGAAGAATGACAAGGACGAGCTGATCCAAACATGTGTCGTGACTGGCTGGCGCATGTGCATCGACTATAGGAAGCTGAATGCAGCCACACGCAAGGACCACTTTCTATTGCTTTTATATCTCCTTATTTATACGTCTTTAAGCATTGGGGACAATGCTAAGATGAAGCTTGGGGGGGGGTCTTTATCTGTTTAGTTTGCATTTTAGGTCATGTTTATTTCTTATATGTATCATAGTTTTACTTTTTGCTTGCATTTTAGGCGAAATTTTTTTCAAAAACTTGTTCGCACAAAGTGTACTACAAAGTTTCAGTACAGCAAGCTATACTTTTTAAATCTCGATTCTACTTTTGATTCAGACTGCAAGTGTACAGTCCTATCATTGGTAGTATCGGGTATCGATCCACAGGACGGTTCAATAACTTAACTAGATTTTTACTCATATTATCTTAAGACTAGAAGTGTTTAAAATGGTTGAGTTGGTTGGAATTTAGGTTGACAATGATATAAGGTTGCAAATAAACTAAACTGGGGTTAAAATTAATTTAAAACAAGCGTTTCCTGGTTTTCTGATTTCGTCTGCAACTCTGCCTCTCACCTGACACGACCCGTGTACTCTCGTACACGACCCCTGTCACACGGCCCGTGTAGTCTCCTACACGGTCTGTGTCGAACTCGAGTGAAACTGCAGTTGTCTGGTTTCTGTGCTTATTGGTTTCTGTATAGGACGAATTGACCATACCTGATGTTCCTAAACCTCAACTCTCGTTTGTTGGCTTAATAAACTCGATAATGGAAATACAATTCAATCCTCTTAGGGTTCTAACCTAAACTCTCGTTCCTCGGTTTGAATGACCTAAGTTACTTGTTTGGTTTACTAAAGGTATTTATAATCTCTCGATTTCTGAAAAGTTCACCTCTCGGCTACTAATTAGTCTTCCTTCTCGGTTCATTGACTTACCTCAAATATTTGGTCTGGTTGAAAGATCAAATTGGACGCAGTACCTTGTTAGACGTGGCCTAGCCTAATGGTAATAACCAAATGATAATCAAACAACGCGAGATAAGCAATAAATATAATACACAAACAAGCAAACACAGAATATCAAACATAATCAAACAACTATCAGTAAACAAAGTATTCGACTACATCATATCCCAAGAAACTAAAGAAATTACTCAAGCATGGTTTCTAAAACAAATAACAAGTTGGTTGTTGTCGAACTCCCTTAGAATTGGTCTCTGTATGAATTGATGCCTTCCTGGCCCCATGGGTCGTCCTTTTATTCTCCATAACCGTCCATCTTTAATTAGGCAATAATCTGTAAATTTAGATTAACTGCCGGATTTGTCTGACACGGTCTGTGTGAGATGTTGTACGGGCCGTGTGCCTGTGTCTTCTGTCCGGGTCGTGCAGCGCCCGTGTAGGGGGTCGAGTAGGGCCTTGCACAGTCCGTGTGATATGTTGCACGGCCCGTGTGGAATGTCTAGATTGCCGGATTTCACCCTTTCTTCGCCCGTTTCCTACAATAAACAAACAAAAGCGCAGCAGTACCATATTCTATAGATAA
Source organism: Carex cristatella (assembly GCA_024447775.1). Classification (NCBI taxonomy): domain Eukaryota; kingdom Viridiplantae; phylum Streptophyta; class Magnoliopsida; order Poales; family Cyperaceae; genus Carex; species Carex cristatella. Next base: position 9,077,502 of record JAJHPF010000001.1, on the reverse strand, counting down.
TCAATGTAATAAACATGATTTTATAGTTTTAGACACAGGTTTTGGTATAAGATTTGGTCGGAAATGTAGTTAAAATAACGAGATATTAGGTATGTTTCACCCTTATGGAAATGCAGATGAATGACCATTTTACGATGAACCTAGAATAATACCTAACAAGAAATGGATTATTAAGGCAGAAGAAAACACACCCGACTCAAAATGACTATAGATGAGTTAAGTGGTCGCCCAAAGGGGCATATTGCTCGCCGTTCAACTACCGACCGACGTAAGAGAGGTATGTATCACTTACAAAATCTTATATATCATTACAATTTCATGATTTAACTGACACATATATGAAATACAGATGCAATAAATGCAGCAGCTGCGGAACAAAATGAGCGAATTCTTACAGGTTCATCTGGGTCAAGGCGTAGCATAGCCACAAGTTCCTTGGATGCATCTATTATGTATACTGAGGCAATGGGAGAAGTCTTCTCAGTTCTAGGAGAGGCCACTGGTAGCCATGCAGAGCCGTCCGTTACCCAACCAAGGAGGACATCTCTCAGGCTACCAAGAGCATCTTTTAGCTAGCCAGAGTTGTCTTGGATTGCGGCAGATCCATTTGGTGCGCATGTAGAACAACCAAGGCGATCATCTCTCAGGATAGAAAGGGCATCTGTTAGCCAAGCAACACCATCTGGAGCGCAAGTAGAGCCAAGTAGTGCTCCTGTGCAACAAACAAGGAGCTCGTGTTTTAGGCAGCCAAGGGCATCTAGTAGCCAAGCAGCGTCATCTGATACGCAACCAAAGGCATCAAATAAGCCATCATTTGGGTCTAAATTATTCAAGGGATTTCGTTTCAAGAAAAATAGTTGAGCATAATAGTAACTGTGAAATATTGTTTTGTATGTTTTGAGAACTTATTATATGAACTTGTAATTTGTGTGAACTTCATTTTATTTATTTGTTATTTACTTATATACTTTGTATGACTTCATTTATATTATCTTTGGTTTATGATATTGGTTTTTTTTAGGCGAGAATGATGAGCAAAAACACACTAAATCAATAGTCCGGTGGTGAAAAAAAGAAATCTTAGCCTTGGTTTAGTAATTGTACTGGAAATGACTGTATCTGTAAAAAGGTTTTAGCATACCGTAGGTCAATCTCAGTCAATGACGATGACGATTTTGAGGAAAGCTTTTACAAAAAACCAAACCCGATTAATTCAAAGAAAAATACTAGTAAGACTATCTCTTCGCCTGGTGCGACTCGTACCGGTGATATCAAAAGAAAGAAAAATGATGATGCTGGTAAGACTGTCTCTTCGTCTGCTGCGACTGAACCAGACTCAGATAATGATTTAATTCCTTGTACCTTCCGTACTGGTTCTGAGAAGTAGTATTATTTCAATGTCTGTAATAATTATTTTGCGATTGTGATGTACCTTTTATTACCAACAATTTATACAGTACCTTTTGCGATTATGATGTAATAATTTTATTGCGATTGTGATGATCTTATTTGTATTATCTCTGTTTATTTATTGCGATTGCGATTTTGTTAATTAATCGTCTTCAAAATGAGAATTTCAAACGATTCGTAACATATACATCAAAATTATATTTGAAATATTCAAAGCGAATTTGATATAAATTACTCAAAAACTATACATTGACTGTCCAGATTTTTAAAAATATAAAAAAAAAACTAATTTTTACAAAAACCGGCTATTTAATAGTCGGTTCCTAATTTTTATTAGGAACTGGCGGTATAGTGGCCGATTTCTAATAAAAATTAGGAACCGGCTATTAAATAGCCGATTTGGACATTTTTGACAGAATTTGAGTTTTGTGGACAGAGTTGGCGGAATTGAGAAAATTTTGGACATGAATAAAAAATGACGGCTGCTTTTCATCTAGTTTTCCAATAAATATAATCATTTATTTTCTAAAAAAAGTGAGCCTGCTTTTCAGGTAAGAATGCATTCCTCCAGTAAATAATAAATAGTAGATTTTGAGTGTGTCGATAATATTTATTTTAGTACCCTGGTTATAAATACCTCGGGAAAATAAGTTTGTACTTTTTTTTGGCACGTTGGTTGACGTCATCCACACTGGCCTAATGCTGTTCACATTTTGATTTGATCATGGTGTGCATTTAATACATGGATTTCTCATCTGATGAATAAAACAAGATCGATTGTTATTGACACAATTGTAATAGTTATATCTAGAGCTGTACAAAAAGCTCACGATCGACTCGCGAACCACTCGAACTCAATTCGGTAACGAACTCGTTTATTTAAATTCGAGTTAGTTTGCCTCAAATTGAGTAACTCGTTTAACTAATGAGTTGAGTTTGAGTTGGATTGAACTCGCTTGTTACAACTTGTGGACTCATTTCGTTTGATTTTTTATTAAATTATTGTAGATTTTTGTTAAATTTGCCAGTTTGTTACATTGTTATGGTTTGTTTGTTAATTCAATATTTACTCCTCATATTATAACATAACAGTAGTCATCAGTTCAAGTGTTCACCATTCCAACACCTTAAACGAGTTGACTCACGAGTCACGAGCCAACTCGAGTTACTCGCGAGTTGAGTTCAAGTTAGCGAGCTAGCTCGACTCAATATTCTCAACTCGAGTTAACTCGACTCACTATTTTTCGAGTTCAATTTGAGTTATCTGTAACTCGAGCTAACTCGACTCGTTAACAGCCCTAGTTATATCACATCTATATAATTGAATTTTACAAATAAATTTGTCATGGAGTTTTTTTTTTTTTAAATTGAAAAAAAAATTCAATTTGTTTCATTACAATACAAAACGATAGGCTTATTTCACGATTGATTTGCTATGGTGAGACATGGAGTAAAACACATTTGTACTCCACACTATATCTGCATTTCTAAAGTTCAAATAACCGATCCGAACCGTTCAACATGTTCTCCATATTGAAATGTGCTTGGAGACCAAATTTTACATTTTTTTGAATTCTTTTACTATTTATTAAATCATTTTGAAAATCATTAATCCACTGTGAACATTAAAAAACAGTAAAAATTTATGGACCATTGGATCAGCGATTTTTAAAGTGGCTTAATAAATAGTAAAAATATTCCAAAAAAAATGTAAAATTTGGTATCCAAGCACATTTCAATATGGAGAACATGTTGAGCGCTTCAGATCAAATATTTGAACTTTGGAACTGAAGATGTAGTGCCATGTCATGTAACGTATGCTTGCACTATTCGATATGCTTACTAAAAATAGTGAAAGCTAAGTAACTTATTCTTAAACTTTTTTAAATCGCATAATATATGCTCATTAAAATTAGACTAATTATTTTAGTGCTCTGTAGGGGTGTTCATTGGGTCCGGTTTAGGACCGAACCGAATTAGATCGGTTTAAACGGTTCGGTTTAGTCGGTTTAATATTTCGGTTCGGTTTGAAATTTTCAAAACCGAAATAACCGAACCGACCGAACTTTTATATATTATGAATTTGATTCGGACCACCCCGGTTTATTTCTTAATCAATTGCTTTAAATACTTCGGTTTAATTCTTAATATCCCGATTTATTTCTTAATACTCCAATTTATTTCTTAATATACTTCGGTTTATTACAAAACAATTGCTTTAAATTAAAAAATTGATATATTTCGGTTTAAACCGAACAAACCGAAATAAAACTTTGGTTCGGTTCGGTTCGGTTCGGTTTGGTTGCAATGCTAATTCGGTTCGGTTCGGTTCAATTTTTGAAACCGAATTAAAACTTTGGTTTGCCTAATTCGGTTCGGTTTGAACCGAACCGAACTGATGAACACCCCTAGTGCTCTGCTTAAATCCTAAAATAATTAATTTTAACACAAATTGTGTATTTTATATAGTTAGTGAACTCAATTTTAACTAACATGTTTTTTAAATTTTTGTGGAAAATAAATAGGAACCAAACTTTTCTACAATTTATTATTCACTTCATGAATTCATAATTTTTTCTTTTGGTGGTCTAGTGACAGAATAGTAGACCAAAAGAAGGTAGAGTAAAAACAAGTACATATATATAACTGATGCTATTATGACGTCATCAAACTGCCACATGTATACACTGAATACAATAAACTCTGACACATGACAAGTCACACAAGACGTACTGGATCTCACATGTCACCATCTGTTTGGTTGATTGATCTAATTTTCTCAACATTTCTAAAATATTGTCCAAAGTTTCTCAAAATAGCAAAATCTCTCAAGGTAGAAAAAAATGTTTTCTGGCGGCTATCAAGGCAAAACATGTGTGGTCAGAAACATTTATATTCAACTTTAGTCAAATTATTGCGCTTTGTCAGATGGATATACTGTATGGCCAATTTCATTAAAAAAGAATAAAATTGCAGTCAACAAATAAACTTGATTCACCAAATAAAGCAGATGCATGATTAATTCGCATATTTCTCGTGACAATTTTGAAAGTCAACATTTCACAGATTCTCTGCTGTGATCCAAAAGGATGAACAGTAACTCTAAAATTTCTGTCTTTTCAAATTTGATTGTCCAATAATTTTGTGCACGTATCTCAAAACAACTGATTTTTTCTTGCACGAATCTCGAAATAATTTAACAGTTGAATTTGAAAAAACAGAGATCGTAGGTTATTGTTCATGAGCGAAGAATCACAGCAGATTCGGATCCACATTTCACACCAGACTTGTGATAGATCCAACTTATAAAAGCATGAGAACTTTGAGTTTGCTTCATGTAAAACTCAAGTTTGAAGATATATACTACATGAGAATTGACTAAGGACATCAGGTGGCTAATTCTTAAGGTATTTTTTTTTTTTGCAAGTTTTTAAACTTTTCATAAAAAAATGAGATGTTTGAAGCTCACAAGCAAAATGATCCAATTGACTCTGACATTTGTGCAGTATGAACGCCTGCTATTATGTGTTTGTTTGTCCATACAATGACCCAAATTATGCAATTATGTCATGTCATAAATTCTCTCCTTGACCCAAATTGAGAAGTTTAGGCGTTCTCCCCTTCCAATCGTTTTCAGTACAGACCTCATTTATTAAATTCTCTTTCTTATTGACAGCTAAAATGAAGTATTTCTTGAAATTTAATATATATGCTTAATTTGTCTTACAAGTGTTATAGTCAAATTTGTTTAACACAATGGTATCAGCAAATTTCTTCCAGACAAAACCAAGTCATTTACCCTAGAAGAGAAGTTTTAAAAAAATTAACGACAATCTCGACATGACTTTATCTGTTACTGAAGTTTGATTTATATCAACGAACCTAAAAATATTGAATTTGAAAAGGCCTAAAAATTTCCCAATTGGGCCAACCCATTATCAAATTACAGCAAGCATGTCCATTGGATGTTAAAAAGGGCCATAATTTATTAAGCCCAAAGACATTTGGGGAAGGCGGGCGCTCAGATGTGCACCGAATCTGTTGTTAAGATTTGTTTGCCAAATTTCGATTCACCGGATTTTAAAATAAAATTTGTTCGCACAAATCTTAATGTAAATCAAACGGTTCAAACAGGATATTAGATTAACGCCTTCCTCGCAATGTATTTTCCACCTAGATCGAATGACTGCTGATTATCACGCAAAAATCACCGGTTTCAAACAAATGGGTGGAGAATCCCTTAGCAATGCATAAGAGCGCCACAATGATCTTTTGCGAGAATGTCCACATCATGAACTTGGCAAGTGGCTAGTTCTACAATCTTTCTATGACAGTCTAATCCCTCACTTAAGACAACTAGTAGACTCATTAGCAGGAGGAGCGTTAAAAAAACAACCTGAATTAATAATCAATGACTTGTGCCAAAATCAAAATTATTCGACATCAGCTCATGAACGAAATAGGACCGCCATGCTAGAAAAACACGATCGATGCAAGCAAAATCTCACTCCTCACTTCTGAGGTAGATGCCCTATGCGACGCCATCTCCAAACTTACCACTCATATTGTGTTATATATGTACTATGTGAAGAATGTGGAGAAACTCACCATCCTGACGAGCCATATCCATTCCTAACCGGAACAGAGATGGAATACATATTAATATGATAGATAATTCTCCAATTTTTTTATTAATAGGAAAATAATTAAATAAATATCGTGATTAAGGAATGTTTTCGATTTTTTGCGAAAAGAGGGAAAACCGTTATCCAAAATCACGGCCACTGGACGCCACATAAAATCGCGGCCAGATTAGCGCAATATTAGCGCAAAGAGAAGATTAAACTCGGACCGCTGTACAGAATCATGGGCCTATGGGCCGCTGTGCCGAACAACGGGCTGAGGGCCGCTGTACTGAATAACGGCCAGTTCTAGGCCGTTGATTAGGATAACGGCCAAAGAATTTTTTCCAAAATCCCTGCGCGCTCCATCCCTTTCTCTCTCTCTGTACACGGCGTTGCAAAAAAAAAAACAAAATCCCAAGCCTTGGTCCCCCTCTCCGTGCCCCCTGCGCGCCAACCACCAGGACGCTGTTCTGAACAACGGCCAGCAACCTCGCATCCAGCCTCTCCTCCGCATCCAGTCTCCCCTCCCACCGAGCCTGCCCCCGCCGGCTGTTAGAAAGGTAATTTTTTATTTATTTTGTAAAACGTAGTAATTGATAATAATTTCTGATTTTATTTGTTATCAAGACTATTGTGAGATTTAGTTATGTGAATTTGTAGCAAATAAGATTTAATTTTGTAAATTAGTTTTTAATTAGGTTTAATTATGTTAATTAGTGTCCGGTTTAGATTTAATTTTTATGAATTATTTTTGTGCAATTTTTAATTTGTTTGAACCAACTTGATCCGAATTGTATAAATTAGCATTAGGCATACCATTTTTGGAAATTGATGAATTATAATTCTTGCAATTCCGTGAACTTTGTAAATTGCTAGATTAAAAATATTGGAATATGTAGTCACTAACAAGCAATTTTAAAAAAAATTGCAATATGTATGTTTTTATATATTTTTGTATCAACTTGCTAAAAGAAGATTAAAGTTCAAATCCGATTAAATTAATTAGATATAGTACATGCAATTAATATATGGTTATTTGGATCAGTATATTTTTATGCATTGGTATATTTCTTGTTTTTTTATGAATTATTATGAATTAGTATATTTTTATGTAGATGTCAACAAGCGGTGGTCCGCATGTTGTTGCAACAGAAAGATTTAGCGATTTCTTATGGATGCCGCATAGACAGCATAAGATCTCCTTGTTCTCCGATACTGTAAGTTACACAATGAATATCTAAATTACACTAACATAGTTTTTATAAATAGATATAAATATTTGAATTATGATATTTTATTTTAACCAAATTGTATAACAATGACAGGATTATAACGGAGTGGATGTTCGACACCATCGGCAACATGGGGTTCGATACCATGCGCTTTGCGAACCATTTTTGTGTAGTCTCGGGTTGTATCAGGTTTCTCGAATGGAAGAAATAAATATTGACAAATGGCTTCTCGCTGGCCTCGTTGAGCGGTGGAGACCTGAGACGCACACTTTCGACCTTCCCGAGGGGGAGATGACAGTCACCCTGCAAGATGTTTCATGTCTTTGGGGATTGCCAATAAAGGGAGCTCCGGTGACTGGTTTTGCAGACTGTGATGCGTACAACTTAGTGGAGCGGCTTCTTGGAAATGGGGTTACAGATGCGATTCTGAAAAAGAAGAAGAGATCAGGGGCAGGGGAGGCAGCTATTCTCACGACATCTGGATATTCCATATGTCTGAAAGAATTACGCATTCGATTTGCTGCCATGCCAAATCAACAGCCGGGTGAGCCTACAGTAGAGGAGGTACGCCAGTACACTCGGGCTTACATACTTGACTTGTTCGGATCGATGCTTTTTGCTTATTCCTCGGGGGATTCAGTTCCGGTCATGTATCTGCAATTTCTGAACGATCTTGACCAACCGAGGCAATACAACTGGGGTGGAGCTATTCTAGCGGTACTCTATAGGAACTTGTGTGTTGACACTAAGCGTAAGCCGAAAACTATGTGGGGACCAACTCTTCTTCTACAGCACTGGTGTTGGTCCAGATTACCGACTGGCCGTCCTCGTCTTAAGCTTGAATGGACTCCAAATTGGGGCAACCCGGATTTACTCAGGTAAGTTTAAGTTAGATTGTCAATACTTTAATTTTGTATTCCATTATGTTTGTTGAGATTCTGGATTTTTTTATTATGGATGTTATGCAATCGGTGAGATGTGGTGTCATCGCCGTGTTTACAATCAAGCTCACAATCGGGCTGAAGTTAGCTACTTCTGCAACCATTTGCAAGATCTGGAAGATGATATGGTAAAATGGGAGCCTTACAGAGATATGCTAAATGAGGTTCCATCTAAGTTGCCGACACGAGTTCATGATGAGAGCGACGTATGACTAGCTGGTGTGCCACTAATACACTTTTGGATAGTCGAACATCGCTATCCTAATAGAGTGATGCGTCAGTTTGGAATTGCACAGGTCATTCCGCCATCACTGCTGTTGCACGAGGTCGAGGTACGCCGATTACATAATATCATTCACACTGCCAATGCGACAAGAAAAAATTGGGCCAATGAGCACCAGACTTACGTAGAACAAGCATCACATCCTGCCAACCATTTGATTGTTCCGACGGGTTATTGGACGGACGACCAGCTTTTTCCATATCGAAGCTGGTTTCAGAACAATGGGATGCACAATGTCTTCTTGGAAAGACGGTGCATAGAGGGCCTTCATAATCCCATTCTAGAATACAGAGATGAGCACGGCGAAGTATGCTACATCCCCAATGCCCCGAAAGACACACGTGATGTAAGTTTTAATTTAATCATGAAAATAATTATTTTACGATATTTCACTTTCAGTTTGGTTACCAACTCTTTTTTTTGTTTGTAGGCACTACGAGGGGTGAAGATAGTATCGTATGGTGCAGCTTTGCTGAAAACAAAAACATATAAAGGGTTGGGAAATATTTTGCTCAGATTAAGTTGTGGACTGCTTAGAGACAATGGTATGTAGCCTAAATTACGTAACATGATGCGAGCGGCCAATCTCCCGGAGAACTACGATGACATTCCCGATGTTGAACTTCCACCTGGCTTAGAACCTTTTCCCAACTTGCCCCAAGATGATGATCTCCATTATTAAGAGAATTGGATAAATTCGGAGAATGGATTGGTGGAATACCTCGCACAAATCCCGGACATACCCAGTCAGGCCTATCTAGTGAGTATAAAGAACTTCACAATACTTTAAATAATCGTCGATTATCTATATTGAAATAGTAACATATTTATTATACGGATTTGAGTATCCTGCCGGGGATACGCATGCCAATGTTGCACAGGGCGACACAAAACCCAGTCAGGTTTTATCAGGTGAGTACAAAGAACTTGACAATACTTTAAATAATCGTCGATTATGTTTATTGAAATAGTAACATATTTATTATAGGGATTTGAGTATCATGCCGGGGATACACATGCCAATGTTGCACAGGGCGACACAGGACTCAGCCAGATAGATCATTTAATTATTCCAAACTGTTTTGAGAAAATTTCTGTGAATGTCTGAGATGTTTACGAACTACTAAACTATTTTTACAGGGATTTGATCATATCTATTGGGGTGATTGAACGGCTTACGCAGCAGGGTTGCTTGGACCCTCGACTTTCAATCAACCTCCTGTCCAGGAGGGGCAACACATGAGTCACGCAGAACCTAACCAGATATATCAGGTGCTTACTCTCTTCACGATGAGCAGCTGATGTGGCCCCCACTAGTTGTTACAGATACGCAAGGCAGTGCAGGACTTGGTCAGTCTATCAGGATGTTACGCCACGTGCACAACTAATGGAACAACTTTTTGGCGGCCTCTCCGAAGGTGCGCAACACATAGCCCCCCCTAAGAGGCGCAACACCAACCCTTCCCCGAAGAGGCGCAACACGTAGCACCCCCCCAAGAAGGACCACACGTAGCGATGTTGGGATTTCATGTGTATGCTATATGGTGAGAATTTAAATTTTTCCTATCACCACTTGGCTCTATACACAAAAGATCTTATTTATATGACAAAAGCAACTAAGATTTTCTTCATCAAACTAATGTATACTAAGATAAATTAATATCAACTAATTTATTGCTAAAGAGGATGAAAACCTTTACCTAAAGAGATTGTCAAATCTCTTGATGGAGAGAAGCCGGTTTCTTTTCTAGATCTCGTGTTTTTCTCGGATGCGCCTCTTGGTTCACCTTGAACCTAAACAACAAACTTCCCTTGGACTTTTCGATCTAGGAGCAAAATCCTCAAGGATTTGGCCTAGAGAAGAGAGAAAGGAGAATTTTTGGACTTGAGAAAAATGACTGCTACAGTAGCTTTCGGCAAAGAAAAATGAACAGAATTTTTTTTTATCATTTTTCCTTAATTACACCCCTTTAAATAGGGAAGGGGTTAGGGCTACTATTTGTGTAAAGTTTAAACTATTTACACAAATGTCACTAGCCTCATTTAGCCATTTTATCATCTTTAATCTCATCTTGTGATTGATTTAATAAATTAATTTATGAATACATAATATTAATAATATTATTCTATTATGCAATATTCTTATTATTCTTATAATATTTGCATAACTTCACAAATTTATTTATGGTCTAAGCATGTCATATTATAACATTTTATTTTATCATTTCATCTCATGTATTTTATCTTATACATCATTATGAAACATAAAATACTTGTTGTTTCCTTTCAGTTGATGTGACCGTATAGAGGATTTATGTCATCTTGGCAATAATATAAAACTTTATGTTATTGACTATAAGAGGTTCTATCATTACGTTATAGTTATCCAAACGACATAGTAATTATTTACTCAATCCACTAATTTCGTGTCTATCCTTGTGTCATGATATTATAACTAATATGCAAAATAGGATCGTGTCATTTTTGCATTATATTCTTTTTCTTAGTCTCTTAAGTGAATTATAATTATAACTACATCAGTTATATTGCATGTGATATAATTTCACTTTACCAAGGGGCCCAGTAATATCATTACTCAAATAAAACGAGGGACAATGATAATATTAATATATAGATTTCTCCCGTACAAGTTGTACATAATGAATTACTATTTCATTCCTATCATAAGATAGTATTTAAATAGCAATCACATTATATATTTCTCATGTGAAAAATATATACATCTCATATCTAAGATTCTAAAGACACAATGTAAACATTAATGACACAAAACACAATCCATATAATGTTCCATTCATTTAGGTCATGTTCAATATATAAAACACAATTTATATATTCATGTAATTAAACGATAATCATTTATCAACATTTATAGAACTTCAATGTACTTTAATCGACATGACAATCTTTCTCGGTAATTAATGTTCCTCCTTAATTACCACGATCGTGAACATATTTAGTGATTAAATATTTCTCATCTAAGGAGTTACTATGATTCAAGACCAAGAACATCTTCTTGAATACTCCCAAAGATATAATATATAAATCTCAAGAAACATGAATAATAATATTCGTAATAAAATCATAAACAACACATAAATTATTATTAAAAGATAACTTTCAAAACACACATCCTTCAAGCGAATGAGGAGGAAAGAACCCCGATTGTGTATCACAGACGTTCTTCGAGACTCACAAAAAAGCCAAATCGATTCACTTTCTCGTAAGTATTTTTCTACATTATTTTATTCTACTGTTTTACTTTAAGTTAGATTATTTCATCTTCTTTCGAATAATAATTTGGACATAATTGTCTTATGACTTGTTTTTTTAAAATATGTAACAGTGAAAGAAGGAAGAAATGAGGAGGTCCAACATGAACTATATATGACTTGTTAGTTTATGACTTGTCGGTTTATGTTTTGTATAGACTATATATGACTTGTATTATGACTTGTTAGTTTATGCTTGTATGGACTATCTATATGTTAGTTTATATAATATCAGTTCATGCTTCTACTGAAATCTCAATGTAATTTAATTTACAAAACCATTCATACATAATTTTTTTTGCTAAATGTACAAGTACTGTTCGTTTCATCTTCTACTTAGATGTTAAGATGTTCCTGAAAATAAAAGTACGAATTAGAATACACGGCTTATAGATGAGAAAAATTAAAAAAATGGAAAACAGGAGCAAACCTGTTGTATGTATGTCGGACGTAGAATGTCTAGATGGTTGTCTTGCTGTCCTACTAGAAAAAGCCTCTATATAAATAATACAATGACATTAATCGATATTTTGTGTAAGTATATTTCAGATAAGAATGACATCAAATTTTCCGATCTTGTGTAAGTATATGTAAGAAAAATTAACAAACCTGTTGCACGTCTATCGGACGTAGAACGTCTAGCTTGGTGTCCCACGGTCCTTCCTTCCATTTCGTCCATTATCATGACTGCCCGGTTGTGCCTTCTCCGACCCTTTTTTATTCTGTTATGGTCCGGAATAATAGTTGGACCGTCGTAACGTGGCCATTCGCATTGGTTGCCAAAGCCGTGGAATTCCCCACTCCAAGTTTCAGCAAGTTCGGCCGCCGAATACAAAGGATGCACAAATAAATCGCGATTGTATTTCCATTCCCGACAAACGGCAAGTACATGAGCGCACGGTATACCTATAAGTTGTGGCTTAAGACATGCACATTGAACTTGGTTTCCATTACTTATAATGACCTGATACTTGAAGGTTTCTCTTTTGTAACTAAAATTGCCGTCATGGTATTTGTACAAGACGCTCTCATCAAAGACCCTTATCTCATGTTCACCGTGTAAACCGAGTGGCATTGAACGCATTGGCAAGCATTTCTTGCTTCTTTTTGTCAATAACGCTTCAACTCGCGCAGACCACATTTTCCGATCTTCTATGCGAGTCATTGCTTTCTCCCAACTCTCCGTAAACCAATGAACGCATTTGTAAAATGTGTCGTCCACAAGTGCAACGACTGTTTGTCTTCGGCTATATCTGAGTACATTGTTCAACGATTCAGAACCATTGGTAGTCATAACTCCCTAACGAGCACCGCCATCCATGTGTTGATACAACTTCCATGGTTTAGGGATCTCATTCGTATTGATATCTTTCTATTTCTCAACATTTTCTAAGTATTTAACTGCATCTGGACTTCCCTTTTGCAGTAGTTCAAAGAACTCTTGAAATCTCCGTGGCTTCTTTTTTTCACAAGTATTTTAAATATTTCGCAATTTTTTTTGTTGTGTACATTTCGCATCAAATTCTCGGCCACGTGCTGTGAACATAACTTGTGAACGCACTCGCTGCCCTCCTCATACCATACACCGATACTGTCGGTGAATACTTTCTTAATCGCCATGTGCCGGTTGGAAACAACGCACATGAATCTATTACCTATAACCTCTTGTCTAAACCACCTCATGAACCATCCCCATGTCTCGAATCTCTCTTCATCTACTAATGCGAAGGCCAGAGGAAGCAATTGGTTCTCAGCATCATAACCGCACGCCATCAATAGTCTCCCTTGATACCTACTAGACAGGAAACACGCATCGATACTAATGATTGGCCTGAGATGGGGCATTGCAGCAATGCACGGACCGAAAGCCCACGCAGCTGCCTTAAACAACCTTTTCCCGTCTCGTTCTATGGGTTCGTGCGCAACTCCATATTTTGTTTCGGGATTGGATCTTTTAATTGCTTCCAACAGTGGGTGAGTAGGTTGTACGAGCGCTCCCAAGTACCGAATATTTGTGCGATTGCCAGCTCTCGGCCACGCCACAACTTGTTATATGACGGGGTAACTCCTTTGTATGCTTTACGAACTATGCCTTTGATGGATTTAATACTTTTTGTAACATCTTTCTTAATATCTTCTTTTATAGCGGCAGCAATCATTTGTGTAGTTAAATTTGAATGATCTGTACGCTGAGAATCAGCATGACAAGTATGTGGTCCTGAGACTGTTCTAATCTCCCACTTAGATGAAAAGAATCCGGATGTGGCATACAAACGTCATTTACACCTAGTGTCTTTGCAATTGACTATCAAGCTCTTTCTTTTGCTAATGCTAGTTACTATTTCTATATTCTTGCCGATGTGATAATCATATATTTTGAATTGAAGAGTACTCTTGACCTATAGCAAGTGAATCATGGGAATGTTTGGTTGTACCGAAGAAACTGACATTTGCTTCCTGGAATGCCGAGGTGTCATTGAAACTTGCCACTGGGTGAGTCAACCCTCTAGCACGTGTTTCCCGCGGTGGGATCAGGGTATCAGATGGGACATCCCCTTTTGCATCAAGCTCACTGTCCCAATCGGCATCATCCTCACATAAGTCAGCGTCATTTTCATCATCACTTTGCAGCACGTCGTCAGCTTTATGACTAGGATCACTTGCCCTCGGCGGATCAAGCCATGGACTGGCCTGATTATTGTATTCTGCCCAACCCATATCTGCCTGAGTAGGCTGTGACAACTCATTTACATCGGGATAAGGATGAAGATAAAGGTCTCGTCTCGGTATTTGTTGGGTGTCATATGGTTACCGCTGACTAGGACCCGCTTGTGAATCACTGTATTGTGTATGTACTGGTTCTGGTTGTGTCTGATAGGGTTCGAAGATACTGGGACCAGCTTGTGAAACACTGTATTCGATATATACACGTTCTGGTTGTGTCTCTGGTACCACACTATCAATGGACAATTGCAGTTGCATTGAACCGACAATTAGAACTAACTCAACATATAGATCGACATAACAATACTGGGTTCTCGCAAGCATACTTTGGTTATAAATACCTCTCCAAGTCTGTTCGCACACGATTTCGATTATCTCATAATAACGGCGAGTTGTTGTGCCAACATTAACCCGTTCAAATATTTTTAAATTGTACTCACTCTCATGATATCCAAGCTGACGGCATTTTTCACCTTTTACATCATGCCAGCCTGTTTCACCGGTTGCCATCAACGAGAATCGAGAACGAATGCTATACTTCGCTCCTTTTCTATCGTATTTTATTTCATCGCCGAAATAAACCCTGAACATCAGCATGATTGATTTTTTGAATGGATCAGCCTACACAATAATAAGTAAATTAGATAAACTCGTGTATTACCGTTTTCCTGCATTAGTAGGATACGTGTTTTTCTAAGTCCTTACATCTTTCTGACAAGTACAAAATCATAGATAAATACATGTTTTCAAAATAAATTGTTAATTTAATTTTTGTAAGTCCTTACATCTATTTGACAAGTACAAACTCGTACATAAATACATGTTTTCAAATTAAATTGTTAATTTATATTTTCAGATGAAAGGGTATAGTCTTCTATATTTTTATTTTACCTTAATATATCATTTTTTTTAATTGCACCTTTGTAATTTTCATCCACATTTGATGTCCAAATCAAATGTAAAATTCCAATTTTGCAGCAATATTACAAGAAAAAAAAAATACAACAATCATATTTAATAATTTCACAAACATGTACGGAACTTTAATAAAAATAACAATAATTGTTAACATAAAAAAATATATGATGGGAAATTTTGAAAGTGAATTAATACTCACATAGAATAAAAATTGAAAGTGAATTAATAACTCACATACTCACAGATTGAAGCTATAATTAACGATGCGAGAACCTCAGAGAGTGATAAGAACTTTTGCACCGTGAAACATATAGGTCCCCCTGCCCCGCATCATTAAATCTAGCATCAGTCTATGACAATAAATGACATAGAAAAAATCGAAACTAAACTAATGATGCGGGAGTCGACGGAACCAACATCTAATATATATTTTACAATGCAAAATTCCATAACACTTTCTATAATAGACATAACAGAAATTAATAATTGAAGATTACCTTTTACAGAGAAATTTTTTTTTTTAGAGGAGGAGAAGGTTTTGTTTAAACAAGAAAAATCTTAGTCTGGACGTAATACAAATTAGAAGAATTGAGAGTTATTTATAGTTAGTCTAGACGTAATGCATTATAACGGACATTTGCAACTTTTTTCACATTTGACCTGACCGTGATATTGAATCGCGGAGAGAATAATTCAGAGTCTGTCCGTTATAGGGGATCACGGGCCATAATATTTTGCCGACAGTTCGCGCTAAGGAAAAGCGGCTGATTTTCCTTCTGTCCGTTATCTAAGACAACGGACCAAGACTGGCCGTTGCCCAGAAAAATGGCCCACCTTTTGCCCGTTACCCAGAATAACGGCTCCTTTTTTTATTTTTTCCCTTCTGTCCGTTACCCAAAAAAACGGCCATAATTTCGTTAATCGGAACTTAAGATCTTATTGTTAATCGGACCGTTGTTAGAAATCACGTCCGATGAACGTTGTTCAGTTCCACAGTTTTTTCACTTTTCACAAAAAATTGGAAACATTTCTTAATCACGATATTTATTTAATTATTTTTCTATTAATAAAAAATCGGGATAATTCTTTTAAACCAAATGATCTTTATACTAACACTTATAATCCCAGTTTAAGGAATCATTCGAATTTCTCCTATAGACACAAACAAGGGGCTGCACAATCGCCGAATCATATAAATCCCATGACATTACCCACAAAAATGCAATACAATCAACCACCAACTGGCAAATCCTACATCCTACGCAAGATGGATGACTACATCAGCATGCAGTTACTCTCAGATCAGTAACAAGGAATCATATTAACCATCGAATTTGGATGCGAAGTGGCTCATTCTTTTGGATGCAGTTACTAAAACTTAAACCGTTGTTTGATTGGAGCACAACTTGGCAAATCAGAACGGGTGCGCGGATCTCCTATTGGTTTGATTCTTGGTCTCATCCAATCTTAGCGGATCTTGAGACACCTTTACCGGCAAACCGAAACTGGTCCTTGCAAGTGGTGGTACAAAATGGTCTACAGGAAGACATCCAAATGGATACTCAGTCCGAGGATGTTCTTGCAATGGAGATGGAATACCAGTAAAGAATATACGGCGAAATCTTTTTATGGTGTGATGGTGTCAGGTGGAAAAACAAAATGCCGATTTCATTTCGTTTAGCATCTCAAAATGCCTCCGACGGTACGTGTGTTTGCCTTTCTATGCTTACATGACAAGCTTCTTACACATGACAAAATGGCTCGCAGAGGCTTCCATTGTCAGCTCAGATGTGATGTGTGCCAAGCCTATCCTCTAGAAACAGCCTTGCACCTATTTTTTCAATGCAGGTTTGCTGCTATATTCTGGCACAGATTTTCAGTACTGTTAGGTTTCAAAATAGTGCTTCGAGGAGACACTATACAATCTATACTGACAAATGCTACAAAATCGCATAGAGGTAAGGCAGCTATAATGAAATGGGGTGTGCTCTTCTTTGCTGGATGCTGGTTCATTTGGAGGAACCGAAACAGAGTTATTTTTGAAGGAAGTGGAGCTGACGCAATTATTGTTGCTAACACCGCCTGGAGAGAAGCCAAGCTCTGGTTGCAATACTGCTAATCTTTTTCTTTCCAAATTTTATTGTTGGATGTATAATTTATGCTTATTGGTTTGTGAGATGTAATAATTAAACCAGTTGTACTCAAAAACTGATAGCCACTATCAGTATTTCAAAAAAAGACTACATCAGCATGCAAGAGGAGATAAATGAATCAATTGAATCCACCATGAAAACAATAGGAGACACGACCACAACCATAGAAAGTCAAGTTGCTCAATTGATGCATGATTTTCTAAGTTTCACGAAGAAAGCATACAAGGTCGTCTCATATCGACTCCGGAGTGGTATGAGCTATAAATACAATAAAAAAATATGTACGATTTTCTAAGTTTCATGGTACTCTGACCATGATGGAATTTGTTGCCAAAGATACAATAAAAAAAAGAGGGCTCAAATGCTTGAACCACATTCTCACATCTTTATTTTCAATTTTAAAGTTTAAATAGACAATCTGAATTGCTCAACATAATATACGCGTTAAAATATGACCGCAGACCAAATTTTATATATTTTTTGGAATTTTTTGTCTATTTTTTAAGATATGGACAAAATCATTGTTTTTAGATGTTCCACAATTTTTTTAAAAATAGTGATTTTGTATCTATTTTAAAAAATAGTAAAAAAATTTCAAAAAATATAAAATTTAGTCTCTATTCATATTTTAATGTGGATATCATATTGAGCAATTTGGATTGTCTGTTTGAACTTTAAAATTGAAAATAAAGATATTGGGGTACGATTGGAGCATAAAGCAATGTAGCATTTGAGCCCTCATCATAATAAAATATGTACACCTATCAGCAGTATAAGTGTATAACTATGTAGGTCTGTTCTAATTACCCATAAAGAGTAGATTTGTTGACATAATGCGTGATGCTTTCCTTTTCTTTACATGGATAGTAAAGATCTCTATTTTTTTAAGATATCAAATTTGGTTTCTCTTATTCAAGTGTTGCAATGCATGCCGGTAGTATTTATTCTGTTCAGTGCTGTTCTATAGCCTGTCCTAACTCCTGACCACCCTTACAAAAAATTCTATACAAATTTTATGTTTGATTGCCAGAGAAGTACATGAATTATATATCAATCATTATGGGGTACTAAAATGTAAAGCAACAAATATCTATCTATGAAGTCCTCATTCTTTCACACTTCTCTACATGTGAGTGGAAGTACATTGAAAATGGAAAGCTACGGTGTTAATCCATAATAGGAGAGCTTTTTAGGAGAGAAAACCATTATTATTTTCAAACCAGCATTACAAAAGAAGAAGAACAATATTCTTTATTTCTTCTCGCCCAACTGCTTACGAAACCACAAAGTCAACACGTACCTAATTACTGATAGTAAATGGAGCCAAACATTTCCAATAACATCTTCTTATTTAATAAATAGTAAATGTATATAGCTTGATATCTAAGAAGCCAAACATTTAGAATAACATTCATGGATAGAGCTCCATAACACAGTCAATACCTACCCGAGTAGGATAAATTGTGTAACCAGAATAACCTGCACCTATAATAAGATCATGCCATTCCTTCTTGTTACGTTCCTTCGATCCATGACCGGTCATCATAAAAATATCAAATAAAAAACCCGTCTCAGTTGCTTTTGGGTTATTATTTTCGAAGTCTAGAATAATATCAATGATAATAACCTTGCCACCATCTTTCCTGGATTCAATTGCTTCTTTGCAACGTTTCAGAATTCGAACACAGTCGTCATCACGCCAATCGTGAAGAACTTCCTGAGATATATATATGATGCAGATAAACAGTGATTTAGTTGCTGTACAAATTAAACCCTTTCACACTAATTAATTAGTAAAAAAAAAAAACACTAATCAAGGGAAGTTTTGACACAGAGAAGTTATTACATTTAGAAGAATTGCATCAGTTGAAGGTATATTTTCAAACATATCTCCTGCAACCACATTGAACGAGTTGCACTCCAAAGCCTTGTCAACTACATGAGGAAGGTCAAGTACTGTGCATCTCAACGATGGAAAGGCATCTGCTATAATTTTTACTGCGGTTCCAGTGCCGCCTCCGACATCCACCAGACTATTTAAGCCATCAAATATATGTGGATAGCTTGTAACTAAGTCTCCGATCTTTTGCTTACTGTGGCTGGCCATTGCCTCGTTGAACACGTTACCTGGTTTCAAAAGTTTAAAATCATGATGTAAATATGTTAGCTAGACAGTAAATCCATCGATCGACAAATTTAATTATGCTTCATTGTTTTCAATATGGATGTTTCACCATTGTTAATTGTAAACAAAACATGTAATTACTATGATCGGTACTGTACTCTTCATCTGGTCAAAATTAAATGATCAATTAAAAATCACAAGTAGAGAAATACAACACAATTATATAAATTATAAAATCTTTGTTGATTTTTGAAAAAGAAAGATAAGAGGGTTGTTCTTTCTTATTTTTAGTTACCAATCTCAGGCTTTTCCCTTGCAATTTCCCAAAACTGCTTCCCATCATTTGCCATCATGAAGATGGTGCTTCCGGCATCGCCGTTCTTGAACCATTCGCTCATAACACTCATATTTTTAGTGACTGCTAGCTCCGTGGTAAAACGCACAAAGGCACCCATATTGGAATTCTCAGTTATAATGAGCTTGGAGAAGGGCGTGAGGATGTAACCGTTTTCATCCTGTGCGAAGACTTCTTTCTGAACAAGAAGTGCCATTAGGCGGCCAAGCATCATGTCCTTCTCAGGTGAGATCGGAATGGAACGAGCGAGTTTGTCTAATGGCATGGGACGGCCATATGCTTGTATGCAGCTCGCAATGTCTAGGTCTACAGCACACCTGAGAGCAAAACTACTGATATAAGTTAGGCTTTGGTTTAGAACACTGGTGAGCTCCATTGTTATATGAAGAAATGTATAGGTGACACTAATAATTTGTTCAGAAAGATGAGACAGCAATGATCTATTTATAGTGAGTTTTTCTACTATTTCAATAGCCGTATTTTAATAATTATAATATTTTTCATTGATAGCCGTTGGGCACTATTTTAATAATTATTATCTAGAGGTCTATTTATGGAGAAGTTACATGTGAAGTACATCAGTTTAAATAGTTTGAATTTGTTATTTGATCTAGTTCTAATTCATGAGGATTAAATTACTTACGATCATTTTTGATTGTGAAAAAAATGGTATTCTATATTAAATTGCTTACTTCAAGTTAAGGTAGATTGAATTAATTATGTTTGATTAGAGTTTGGTTGAATAAGATGATGAAAAGAGAAAAATATAAAATGAATGTTTGATTGTGGAATTTGAGTTGTGGAATTAAATAGTTTGAATTTGTTATTTGAGTTCTAATTTATGAGGATTAAATTACTTACGGTCATTTTCAGTTGTGGAGTAAAATTATTGGGTCATGTTTGATTGTGGAAAAAAGGTATTCTAGATTAAATTATTTACTTCAAATTAAGATAGATTGAATTAATCATGTTTGGTTAGAGTCGTTGGAATAAGATGATGAAATGAGAGAAAAATATAAAATATGAATGTATATATTTTGGTCTTTCCCGTTTGAGACTGTAAGATATGTTTTGGATTTGATATTATTTATTTCAGTTTTAGGACGCTACATTCTTAATTTCAGTCTAATTAAGACCAAACTTTTCTTAGCGGCTCAATCATCTAGTTACATATAGATAAGCATTGTTAAAATCTCAAAATTAGATGAAATGTAAACGTTATTTTATCCGGATTTTTTTTTGTACCACCCTCAAAAAGGGTTTAAAAATAAAACCACTCGGAACAACATTTTATCAAAAATACCACTCCCGCGGACTGAATCTGCGTATCCAGAATTTCAGATCAACTTGATCTGCGGACTGAGTCGGCAGAACCGCGGATTCACGGATTGAGTCAGCGTACCCCAAGTTTGATGCTATATGAATTCAACGATTGAGAAAATGGGGGACAGTATTATTGGACTTTGAGATTTGTGCCAAGTTAAAAGAAATGGTCAGGATTCAATAATTACAAAAGATTTCCTTGTGCGGTAAGAGAGAGGATGTGAATTTTGAAAAAAGTTGTCTGGGTGTCACCAAAGTCACACGGTAAAAAGATTATCTTGTCCACAAAGTCACGCGGGTAAAAAGAAAAGAAATTTATGGTTGGGTGTGCGTACTCAATTTGCAAATCCACGGGTCCACATACTCAGTCTGTGGATCCGTATCCGCGTGCTCAGTCCGCGGATCCGGTCGATCTGGATACGCAGATTCAATCTGCGGGAGTGGTATTTTTGATAAAAAGTTGCTCCAGGTGGTTTTTATTTTTAAACCATTTTTTAGAGTGGTAAAAAAAAAAATCCGTATTTTATCTAGTAATATAATTTGGTCCCATTCATCATTTCATATTAATTTGGTTATCTACTACACTACACTGTCAAAACAAAAGAAAAAAAAAAATAGAAATACAAATGAATGCGTCAAATATATTGTTCTTGAATAGAAGTCTTCGAAAATCGTACAAGGGGCTAACTTATATCAGTAGTTTCGACAGTGATAGTGATAGTGAAAATAATAGTAATAGTTGGGACTATTTTCTAGAAGGTTAGTAATAATAATTTTCTGTGTTAGTAATAGTAATAGTTTTGACAGTGACAGTGATAGTAATAGTCGGACTATCTTCTAGAAAGTTACTAATAATAATTTTCTGTGTTAATAATAGTAATATAGTAATAGTAATAGTAATAGTTTTGACAGTGATAGTTTTGACGCTACACTTACAACAAAGTTGAGTTAGTAATAGTAATTTTCTAAAGAAAATATCAACAATGATCTCCCAATTGAATCCCCCAACACTTCCAATAAAGTTGGACTATCTTCTAGAAGGTTGGCGCCCTTCGTAGAAAACCAAGTCTTAATATTTCGAATGCTCATCTTCTAGCAAACCGCACGCAGGCTGCGGACGACCAAGTCTTAATATTTCCATACACGTCTTGTTTTATTCACAAAGTATTTTTATCATGGTATTATAAATCTAGATTATTACTAATTATATAAACCTAGCATGATTCTTTAAATTAAAGAAATTAGTTACCACATCATGCACTCCATTTTGGTTTTGATTTTTATTTTTTGGACAATATCTCAATATCTTATTCTCAATATTTATTCTTTTAGTTAATTAATCTTGAAATAAACAAATCGCTCATGCGAATGAGACAATATGCTTTTCCCAATTCAACAATTTTGGTTTTAGTGGACAAAAAGATAAATACGATTAGCAAGACTATATCTACATCTTGGGAGAGGAGTCCGTATCCTCTGAGATATCTCAATTTTTGCCTATTCGGGGGATGTAGGGGCCAGTTTTATTTGAGCTTGGAGATTCGTGTATAACGTATTTGAACGATTGAGATATTCCAAAAAGTCATGCAAAGTTTGAGATATCTCAGAGGATGCGAATTCTTGGGAGAGGGGGGGGAGGGGGGGTCCGATGCCCATTGGATCAAACTCGGTTCGATGGGTGGTTTTTACCATCCGATTCACTTCAATATCTGTGTACATCACTTTAATATCCGTGCAAACATATCTTGAAGTGGATCAAACGGTAGAAACCACCCATCGAACTGAATTTGGTCTGATGGGTATCGGACACCCCTCTCTCACCTACATCTTGACTTACATTTGGTCTGGCATTATTTGTATTGTTTTTATTATGGTTATTTTGCGTTTAAATTTTGGTATTTATAGACATCACATTTAAATTGTTTACCATCATAGTTATTTATTAATTTCTTATATCAGAAATCAAATCATTGATTTTTTTAAATGACAAAATAGTCAAAATATACCACAAATTAATTGCAAGTTGCTGCTATAAGCATTCCTACCAAATTTATTAGTCAAAGAAAATAAATAATTTAAGTTTTAAATACACAATACACAATACTTCTTTTTGTAATTATTAACATTTTATATTTACAATACAAGAAAACCAGAGTAGTACAATTATTTTTTTTTGTTTTCGTTAGTAATATACAAGAAAAAGGTTCATAACTCAATAAGCTAGCTAGATATGATCAGAAAGCGACAAACCATACTATGAGCATCCAGCAACTCTATTAATTAATTAATCACCATATGAATGCATGATAAACGAAGTGAAAAATTAATTTCACCATTCAACAACTCTGTTAGTTAGTCATTTTCTTTCACCGGACCTACTTTTAGGTTCAATTAGTTCTAGCACCGTACGATTAGCATTAAAATTGATACACACACAAATTAAAACATACATGCACGGATCTTAATACAATCGAATGGTCCTTTCACCCGTCGAACCAAAGTAGGTCCAATGGGCATCGGACCTACTCTGAAATTTTTTTAAGAGACTGGTACAGTGGCTGTCTGGTGTACCCACTCCATTCATTAATCAAAGTCAAATTCAAATGCCAGCCACGAGTTGTACCTACTCCCATTTATTTGTATAATTCAGTTTTTAATCGAGTTCGGATCGTGTCTGCATCAGGGGGTGCAAACAGATCGGATAATATTTAATTGTATTCGGATCGTATCTGAAAATTATATATAGATATCTGATATTTAAATATTCGTATAAATTTCACGTGCATTCTATGCGAAAAGAGAGAGCAATAACTCTATAGATCACATGTTCCCAAGTTAAGTATGAGAGTGTTTAACTTTTTAAGTTAGTCAACACTAGAGTTTTAATAATGTCTCTGGGGGCGTGTCCTGCCCGTGCCCTGCCTGTGCTCTGTCCGTGTCCGTGCCCGTCCTGCCGTGCTCGTGCCACGGGTATTCACGGGCACACGAGTACGGGCGTTAAACGAGCCGGACTCTATTTTTTTATCCCTGCCCGTGAGTGCCCGGTCCTCAAAGCCCATGAGCCCGTGCGCCCGTGCGCGTGCCTTGCCTGTGCCCGTGCCAATTTTTTTTTTTCCCGAAAATTCAAACTCAAATTCAAATTTTTCTCCCCCACCCACGGACCCCCACTGCCACACAAAACTTTAAGTCATTTCAATGTTTAATTGTTTATTAATCTAAGCCATTAATATTTATTAAGATACGCACTAGTAAAAATATTTTTATTTAGATTTGTGCATGGAAAACTTTGAATGGATATGATTTAATTAACATTTTCAATTTCAAATCCACAGACAACGGTTTCCTATTATTTTCAAAACTTTCAAAATTCATTTCCCCCAAACAAAACCTCTTTAAATATACCCCAATCCCTCATATTTTTTTCACATCTCAATATCTCATATTCTCATAATATTTTCAATCACTCATTCTCTCAATCTTATCCTCTCAATTTCTTTTTTATTAGTCTCAAAATTTAAATTTATTGTTAAAAAAAATATAGTTGTAAATTTAAATCGTTCTACAAATCCGCAAACGGAATTACGAAGGTTTTTCAAAGTCCCACGATATTCGTTCTACAAAATCGTTCGACAAAATTGAAGGTACATTTATTTTATAATAATTTGTAGTAATTGTTAGATAATTATATTTATTTTGTAGTAATTTGTAGATAATTAGATTTATGTTATAGTAATATGTAGTAATTGTTAAGTAATTAAATTTAATTTGTAGTAGCAATTAGATTTATTCTTGAAAATGTGAAGTAATTAGATTTATTTTAGAATATATTAGATTTTATTTTGAAATTCGGATTTATTTTTAATAAGTTAGATTTGTTTTTTTGGAAATGTGAAGTAATTAGATTTATTTTAGAATATGTTAGAATTTATTTTGAAATTCGGATTTATTTTTAATAGGTTAAATAAATAGTTTAGATTTGTTTTTTTGGAAATGTGAAGTAATTAGATTTATTTTAGAATATGTTAGAATTTATTTTGAAATTCAGATTTATTTTTAATAGGTTCAAAATAATAGGTTAGATTTATTTTTTTGAAATGTGAAGTAATTAGATTTATTTTAGAATATGTTAGAATTTATTTTGAAATTTGGATTTATTTTTAATAGGTTAAAAAATATAGGTTAGATTTATTTTTTTGAAATGTGAAGTAATTATATTTATTTTAGAATATGTTAGAATTTATTTTGAAATTCGGATTTATTTTTAATAGGTTCAAAAAAATAGGTTAGATTTGTTTTTTTTTTAAATGTGAAGTAATTAGATTTATTTTAGAATATTTTAGAATTTATTTTGAAATTCGGATTTATTTTTAATAGGTTCAAAAAAATATGTTAGATTTAATTTTTTGAAATGTGAAGTAATTAGATTTAATTTAGAATATGTTAGAATTTATTTTGAAATTCATATTTATTTCTGTTTTTTTTTATGTTTTTTTTTCTTTGAAAACCAATAAATTATAAATCCAAATTCATACCAATTTAAATTCATTTGACATGGTTATAACTGAATAATTCTTGTTATAAGTTTAAATTCATACCAATTAATTAGATTTCTTAAATCAAAGATAAGTTTAATTTTTGAATATAAATTTCGGATTTTATTTTTTTGAATATGTTTAAAAAATGACAACTCCTCATTGCGAATCGGTGGAAGAACAAATCGAAAGAATGTCGACCGATCTTTTTGGCCCTGTGGCCCCTGTCCACCCCGATATGCCACATAATTATCCACAAAATTATCAACCCAATTATCAACCCAATTATCAACCAAGTTCCTCCCAAATGCCACCATCTAATTATCCACTTAATTATCCGAAAGTTATTTTAGTTCGGCGAACAGGATCCTCTCTGATAAACGCAGTAAGTTGGGTCCACATGTCTTTGAGAGACTTGTGTGCTTAAAAGATTGAATTCATGCTGAAGAACGCACGCAACATCTGCCTCAACAACTATCATCACCCGAAGCCAACACTGAAGAGAGCGGTACTTGAGGTGCGGCACGAGGGCGAGGCTAATTCGGATTCAGATAGTGCGGAAGAGAGCGAACAATGGTATAGGAATGCGAACTTCTAGATAGATAGTGTCGGTATATATTTCTAACATCTTTAATCTTTATGGTTATTTTTTAAATTATAACATTCTAAACATTTCAATTAGTTTTTAAATTATTCATTTTAATGAAAAATTACTAACAAAAAAAAAGTTAGAACTCTGCCTATGTTATTTTACATAGCCGGTCTCAAGCCCAGAATAAAAGAGGAGGGTAACTTTTATTTTTTAATTTATTGTTTTAAAATAAGAGCTTAATTATTTTTAAAGTAATCGATTTAAGAAATTTTTAATTTATATTTTATTATAACAAAAATTATCGAGTTACAACCATGTCAAATGAATTTAAATTGGCATTAATTTGGATTTATAATTTATAATTTTTTTGTCTCATTTAATTTTTCATAGAGGACCCTCATATTTTAAATATTATAGAGATCCACTCAAGTATAATATATTCTATAATTATTCATATACATATAAGAATGTATATATACCTTGAAATAACAATTATTAATTTATTATTATTATTATTATTTTATTATTTACATTTTTATGAGATTTGTTATTGAAAGCACTAAGGTTTTTTTCCTGAAAAACATGAACTTATTTGAGAATCTATATAAATTTAAAACTTATCTATATGTATTTATATATTTATAAGAGTAGAACTAGGGTGCTTTTAAGTTCATCAACTCTAAAACTTATCGGATTGACTTCAAATGATA
The DNA here is from genome assembly GCA_024447775.1 of Carex cristatella. Classification (NCBI taxonomy): domain Eukaryota; kingdom Viridiplantae; phylum Streptophyta; class Magnoliopsida; order Poales; family Cyperaceae; genus Carex; species Carex cristatella. The sequence continues at coordinate 9,050,286 of JAJHPF010000001.1, read as the reverse complement.
AAACCAAATCATTGAATTTCTTCTACCTTATGAGTGATGTATCTAGATGCAAAAATATTAAACTTTCAAATTAATTTAGTATTAAGTCAATCGGTTAAAAGTAGAAGGTTTATAAATTAATTTTAATGCATCCATTTTTTAAACAATTTTTGACCACTTTACTCTATACATAATTAATTCAAAATTTTAATTTTTCTGTATGTAGACGCATCACTCGTAAGGTATAAGGGTTTCAATGGTTTGGATTTGTCATTTAAAGTCAATCCAAAAATTTTAGAGTTAAATTTACAAAAAAACTTGATAACTTAAGAGCACCCTAGTTTTACTCTATCTATAAAACATGTTATTAAAATCCTAAATTCATATATCTTATTAGTGTTAGTAAATCAAACAAATTTAGAATGAAATACTATATTTTCTCTTATTGAAGAAGTTCTCTAGTCATTTTTGATAAAATAAATAGTTTTATTATATTGTGGGGGGGAGAAAATTTTAATTAATCTATAAATTATTTTGATAGTACATTAACTTAATGTATAAGTTTGAATTTCCATTATATGAAAACCTATTTACAATAGTACATATATCACATAATATATAAGTATTTAAAAAATCAGCGGTTCAACTGATGACCCACTGAGTGAACTATTGATTCAAAGATTTTCTGGATTGATGTCTGGTATAACATTCGTTTAGATCCTGGTCAAGCGCAAGTTGTTCGCGGTTCATGTTGTCACGTGCAACGCACGTTATGAGAAATTTTTGTTTTCCTAAAATCAAGGATCGATCTTCTCATCAACATTATTGGGGGGAGAGATCGATAATTAGACGGACATTTAACTAAAATTTGAAACATTATATTATTGAGGGAGAGTAGCTCATGTTAAAATTCGAAACATTATTGAGGGAGAGTAGCTCATGTTATTTCCAACAGAAGGAAAAGGGTGTTGGAAATAAAATTGTCTTTTCTGACACAGCTAACTATTTCCAACAGCAGGCTCACGGAACTAGTAGCGTATGGAAATTCCTTTTGGCAGCGCATGGAAATATTTTATATCCACCCTTAAAAATACTTTGGAATGACCTGTGACCCGCCAAACAGAGAAAATAATGTATTTTATTGAAAGTTCATGGAAATACCTAGTTCCATGCCTTTGGAAATAAGTTTGAAGTATGGAGACATTATTTTCATGAGCTACTCTTGGAAATTAATGTTTTATTTAATATGTTTATATTTTTTTAAGGTGAAAGTTCATGAAAATACCATAGCACTATACCCTTGAAAATATTTTATTGATTCAATTTATATTATTTTATAGTTATACTTGCTATTTCCGTGAGTTTACCGTTCGAAAAATTTTGTTTCTGGAGATAGAAACATTTATATTTATTTGAGATCTCATTTTGAATGTTGAACAAAAATAAATCAATGCAGCAAACAGTATTTCATTGAGATAAACTGAAATATTAGAATGAAAACTTAAATTTTGATCCTTGAAATAAAGTCAATCTATTTAATCAAGATACAAAACATTAGAATGAAAACTTAAATTTTGATCCTTGAAATAAAGCCAATCTATTTAATCAAGATACAAAACATTGTGATAAATGATAGCATTCCTTTTGGATGTCTCTTGTGTCCTCCTGCAATATATGTAAGACAATGGAGGATTCTTTGCATTAGTATGGTCTATATGAAGCCAGACAACTTCATCAAAATGTGAAACACAAAAAATAAAGGAATTCATCACATGTACTGAATCATAGAAAGCCATGTAAGTACCACAAATGCACTGTTCAATATCATAAGCATTTACTCAATTTAGAAACTCCGATATATACCATGCTTGTTTTGCATCCTTTTTAATACACAAATTAGTTTGTGCATCATAATTTTGAGTGCCAACTTATAGTAAAACAATTTTATTGGGCCATGGTATCATAGTTTCTAACTATGGTAAAACAATTTCAAAATTATTTCAAGCTATTCAATGGTAAAACATGCATTCTTTTTTTATGTGTATATGTATGCGTTGATCATGTTACAACTATCCAATTCCAAAATTAGATAATATTCTGATAATTGTCAAGATTGTCAAATTAATTCATTGTCAATGGATTGCAAGATATGCATTGATGGTTGGTTGATATTTAAATTATGTGGTCTGGTTTACAAGGTTTGATATTTGGAGTCTCTATCTTAACTAATGGTACCATCTCAATTTTTTTTTTTGAAGGTTAGTGGCTTTAAATGCCAACTAACAATTTCATTGATAAGAAAAACAAACTTACAACGAGTCAAATGACTCCCCAATACAAAATTAAAATTTTTATTCTCACAAAATTCTCCAAATTACTCTAAATAACTATAAAATTCTAATTTCACTTATATACACTCTTAATTACTCTATTACCTTAAACTCTATAACTCTCTACGACCGGATCCGCTCTTTCGACCGACGCCGCGCTCTGACGTCCGGATCTACTCACTCATGCTCCGATCAAGACGATGTAGAGACTCAATACTCCGAACTCTGACGATAATGCACTCTCGGCTCCGATCGGCTCCGCTCGGCTTCGGTTCCTCCTTTATCTTATTTTTTTCTCCACTCAAGAAAGTAGAGCCGTGAGAGAGGGGATGAGGTATATCGGAGGTGAGATATAGAAGAGTGAGAGAAACGAGCTAGAGGAGAAAAACTAGTGGCGGCTAGGGTTTTGAAAAATCTCCTTTTGAGAGAAGAGGAGGTACCATCTAAATTTGAATCTACCCCGCATACAACGAAGAATAGTTTATAATATTGCCATAAGAGTCCTATTACAACATATGTAGCAAGGGGTCTAGCCAAGTGGTCATCGTCAGAATACCAAGCATGAATTCTCAAGATCTCTATAGCAACTCCAAATTGAAACTAACTCAGATGGAGGAAATCCTTTGTTATAATAACAAAGATATTAAATAGTTGGATGGCTTGACCTCCAATTTTACTCAAAAAACTCCAAATTGAAACTGATTCAGCTCACCTACATTATTTAAGGTTTCATTAGTTGTCAAACAAGAAGAATGTTTTTCTACATTAATTAACGTTTCAAAAGTTGTCAAATATGGAAAAAAAAAATACTTGTATATGACTGCATAATTTACCATTATCATTTTTTTTTTAAATTAACAAAAACTTTCACATATTCTCCTTCATATGTAGAGGGATAGACTAAAGGATCAGCAGCTGGTTCCTAAAATTTCTATTTAAAAGAGGAAATAAAGAAGCCATGTGTCTTATATGGAAGTACATATGACCTTGACTGGAAAAATCTCAACAAAGGTTGAAAGTCTATGCCGTCGCCTTCTACAGCAAGACACCTCAATATCACTTTAAATTCTCTTCTAACGAGATTGTAACATCCACCTAACAATTTGGATTTGGAATAAATCAGGGTTTCACATATGCTGCTTCTTGGAAAGTCCCACTTCCTTTGAAAATGCTACAGTGGGTCCCACATGCTGTGGAAATACTACGGTGGGTCTCACATATTGTTACTCTTAGAAATACTCTGTGGGGGTTCAAGTTGGCTGGCCTTGGAATAACTAAGGTTGGACCTACTGACTCTGCTCTTGGAAATAATAAGCCCATAGCCCTGATGTCAAAGTATTTCCGAGAGTAAGCACATGGATAAAGTCAGAAAAACATATTTCCAACATCGCCCATGAAAATACTAGTTATTTCCATTGAAAGCTTTTGCCACAGACTATTTTTAAGAATGACGCATAAAAATAATGATTTCAGGATTTTTCCAAGGGTCAGCCCACGGAAAATGCCAATTCCTGCCCTTAGAAATACTTTTTTAGTAGTGGTGGATCCAACGATCCATAATAATTAATTATCAGATCGAGTTGAAATCAAATTTTATTAATGCGGGCAATAACATTAACATTTTGTTATTTCTTTCTACATAAGGGTACAAGCGACATTATTTGACTAAATTAAGGTTTCAGATTCAAGTTTGGATCATTAGATTCGCGTCACAATTCATGTGAACAACTAAAAATATGGACCGCTAAATTTGATATACGAAACTCGAGGCGTGTTGAAACGGTTCATATGAATATTTGCATATTAAAGTTTAGATATAACTTTTAATAAGATGAAAAATTTAGTGACCTCTATCCAAAATAAATATTTGTTCTCTAGTAGGAACAAGCGATATTGCAACTATCAGTTATAAATCCATATTGAATAAGGACACAATTTGCATGTTACATGCATGAGATGCATATGGATTTAGTCTTAAGAAAAAAAAATTATGCAATTTGAGATTAATCTAAAAAAAAAAAAATCAATTTTTGTTAATGCATGCACGAATTCAATATATGAAACTAATCAAATTATAATTTACCAAAAGGTTGAAAAAAAAAAATCAAATTTGTGAACTCAACTCTAAAATCTATTAAATTGGTTTCAAACGATGAATTCAAACTGTTAAAATCCTTCTATCTTACAAGTGATACATCTACATGTTAAAAGTTTAAAATTTCAAATTAATTTAGTATAAAGTGAGGTGGTCAAAATTAAAAGGTTTATAAATTAATTTTGAAACATTCATTTTTTGGACATCTTTTGATCACTTGACTCTATATAAAATTATTTTAAAATTTTAAAATTTTCGCACATGTAGGCGCATCACTCGTAAGGTGGACGAATTTCAACGATTTGAATTCATCATTTAAATCCAATCCAATAGATTTCGACGGTTTGATCTGAATTCAAATCAATCCGAACTAATTTTAAAATTTAACGAATCCTTTCTTAATATTCCTATCATTTTGATATGAACAATTTCAAGTTTTTCTATGATATCTCAAAATTTGAACCATTTATTCGGTCGAGCTGGCTGTTTCAAGTGAGCCTGCCTTCTTATTAGAGTATCTCCAATGCAGTTTGTTTTCTAATTTGTAATCTGATGTGACTAATTTTATATTAATTACTAGAATGTATGGTAGTTTACAAATTAGAAAGTTTTCTTTGAAAAAATAGCGAATTTATTGACTTAGATTCTTTGTCTCTCTTTCTCTCTTCTAAACAAAAAGGAGCTCGCTGATGTGGAGGGTGAAAGAAATTAAAAGCAATTTCACCCACGGAAAGATATAGCAATTAAGAGCATTTACAATCCTGCAATTGATTAGAAATTTAAAACAGCTGTAAACAACTGTTTAGAAATTAAGGTAAACAGTAGAATTGCATCTCCAATGTTTACTATTCTACAACTAGGAGTATTGTTATTCACTCCATGAATTCATAAAAATGCAAAAAAATTTGGTGGTCCAACGACAGAATAGTAGACCAAGAACTCGGAATTTTTTTTATAAATCATAAATTAGAAAAATCAATTTTAGGGAACTAATATGATTGTTGGGGTTTTTACAAAAATCATAAAAACCGAGTTGCCAACTCGGTATGGACCTTTTTTTTTTTACCACAGACTGAGTTGGCAACTCGGTCTGGAGCTATTTTTCAGTTTTCACACGACCTACTGTGGCCATCCGTGTAGCATGTGCATACCAAGTTGCTAACTCGGTCTTAAGTGGATCAACATCTGCTCTCTTTTTTTTTGAGAAAAAGAGCACCCTCCTTTTCTTCCATCTAGATCGTTCAAAATTCATTGCACGGCCTCAATTACTTTCTATTTCTAAAACAATTTAATCTATTAAAATAATTCAAATTTAATTGAAACCGTACGATGGATTTTGAACAATTCTGATGGAAGAAAAAGAAGATACTCATTTTCTAAAAAAAGAAGAAGCAGATTTTTATCCATCTTAAGTGAAATGGATACATTTTCTTCCATGAAATATCGGTATCATTCTTCCTTTTCTAAATTTTTTGTTTTCTATCTATAGACCCCACATTACTTTTTACTATTTAACCCTTGCATGTGCAGGGACCAAAATGGGAACTAAATAAACAATCAATATTTAAGGGTCCACCACCACTTGCGTAACAAAATCTAATTTATTTAATATAATGCAACTTTTTAATGAAGACTCGGTCTAGGAACTTAGAGACCAAGTTGGAAATAGCTTCTTTTAGATTTTTTTTATGGCCAGAACCTGTAAAAACTGAAAAATGGCTCTAGATTGAGTTGTCAACTCAATACGTGATAAAAGAAGTCTAAACCGAGTTGATAACTCGGTTTTTATAATTTTTGTAAAAATTTAAATAATTATTCTGATTTTCTAAAATTGATTTTTTTTTAATTATAATTTATAAAAAAAATTCAATATCTCGCACCGGTAAAATCAAAACAAGTACATACAACTACTGATGCTATTATGACATCATCAAATTGTTATAAATACATACACTGAATACAAAAAACTCTGAGACATGGCAAGTCATGAAAGAGACTCTCACATGTCACCATCTCTTTGGCTGATTGATAGAGTTCCTTGATTGATATAATTTTCTAAAATATTGCCATAATTTTCTCAACATACCAAAAAAGAATATTGACAATATTGTATGGCCAACTTCATAAAAGAGCATAAATTTTCAGTCAACAAGTAAATTTGATCCATCAAATAAAGCACATGATTAATTGGCATTAATTGACTTATTCCCTGATCTCTGCCATCATGACAATTTTGAAAGTTAACTTTTTTGACAAGACTTCCGATATATACTTGTGAAGAAAAAGAGGTAGTCATGTGAACATCTCTGATCTTCGATTGCAGCCTTTCGATCTGTTTTAAAATAATGTCATAAATTTCTCAACATACAAAAAAAAAGTATATTGCCACATTGTATGGCCAATTTCATAAAAGAGCATAAATTTCAGTCAACAAATAAACTTGATCCACCAAATAAAGCACATGATAAATTGACTTATTCCCTGGATCTCTGTCATCATGACAATTTTGAAAGTTAACATTTTTTACCAGACTTCTGATATATACAACTTGTAAAAAAAAGAGGTAGTCATGTGAGCATCTCTGATCTTCGATTGCAGCCGTTCTATGTGTTTTAAAATTCATGTTTTTCATTGATATTATAATAAGTATTAATATAAACCATTAACAAATATGAATTTCGATATATATTGAATAACTCCAATCAGATATCAGATCAAATTTATTCTGATGCTCACCAAACAACTCAATTTCCACTTACACATGCATGATAACTCAGTTTCCGTCATTTTTATTAATAACCAAAAAATATATATATATTATTAATAACCAGATTCTCAAAAAAAATTTACCCATTTCCAAACCGCCCCCCATGGTGTGGTTTACACCCCACCCAACCCGCACCACCAGGGGGCAGTTTACCCCTCCCACAACTCGCCCCCCCAGGGGGCGGTTTATTCAATTTTTCTATTTTAAACCGTTTTCTCTCTCTTGTCTGACCATAATTCGCCCAATACAATTCGTTTAATCCATTCTACTCTCAAACAGTGCTCCGAGGCGATTTTGAGGCGATTTTGATCAACAGTGACCGAGGTATATTTTTTTAAATTTATTTTTTTTTTAAATTTTATAAATTTCAGAAATAAACAAAAAACTTATATTGAACGAAAGATTTTATATGTTGTTTCAGAAATACACCAAAAATGTTAATTGCACTGTACTGGGGTGGAAAAATCACGAAAGGGGAGTTCGGATACCAATACTCGAAAGATGCGAGTTATGGCTTCCAACTGAATGCCAATACTTCAATTTATGAAATAAAGGAAGCAATCTTGCAAAAAACCTGTTGGGACCGTGCCCGATTTATTGTAGAAATCGGTACCCGAATTAACAACCATCCGACAGGTGGCAAACCTTATTATGTAAAATATCCTATAGCAGACCAGGATATATGGACAGCTGTGTATGGTTTTTTTTAGAACACTTCAATCCCGATAATGGACATATTTTGCAAAAAAGTTTTGATTGAACCAGTTGGTGCCGGGAGTTGGACCTTCTACCCAAAACAACTTGGACACTGGGGCTGGACCTTCTACCCATAACAACTTGGACACCGGGGCTGGACCTTATGCAGAGCAGAACTTGGACACTAGGGCTGGACCTTAAGTCGAGAATGAAAACCTAGGATATGACAATTATACCACTGATTATGGGTATGATCACAACCAGGATGTGACGTCACCCCCTTGTGAACCTATGAGACGAGATAGGTATTTGCATGTACTTGAGCCCCGTGCTGCACCCCAGGCTGAAACTAGAAGACGGTCATGTTGTGGTCGGGTTGGATATCAATCAGTACCTGAACCATTACCTAGCTACAACCCCCCTGAACCTAAAAGACAGTCCACAGTCGATCGAAATGATGTAGACATTAATATTGACGGTATAGATGAGATACCGACAAAGGAAATAGAAACTGGTGATGATTGGGACGGGGATTGGGATTCAGACAGATTATCAGAGGGCGATGATGAGAATATTATGCCTCCTCCAATTGAAGACAGATTTTCGATCAGTGGACGAGGACACAAGCACCCGGTAAGGACATTCAATGACACTACTTCCTTTGAAGAAGCAGACATTTCTTTTTTTGGGACATGCGTTGTATATAACGAAGAGATTAGCCCGGGCCAGCTTTACACCAACATAGAAGAACTGTCAAGGAAAGTTAAGCAGTTCCATTTAAATGGTAACTGGGAGTTTACAGTAGCCAAGCGAGAGAGGACCTGGTATGTTGCAATTTGCAAGGATACAAAGTGTAAATGGAAGTTGTCTACCGCGCCTAAATGCAAGGGGGAGGCATGGATAATTAAGGATGTCAAGGGACCACACACTTGCAAGTCTGCGTCAACAAGGAAAGACCATACTGCGCTGACGGCATCAGTTATTGCCGATGTAATTATGGAAGACATTAAGAAAGAGCCTGCAATGAGCATTAAGGAGGTTGCTCGTGCGGTGAGACGGATCTACCCACATATAACCCCACATTACAATAGGTTGTGGAGGGGTCGGGAACTTGCAGTCTGCAGATGCTTCAGAACCTGGAAGGGGTCATACAATCTCCTCGCACAATTACTTATTGCCATAACAAGTACAAATTTGGGAACCAGATTCCAGCAGTGGCATGTACCAACCGATACACTCGGTGAGGTACAATTCAAGGGCATAGCATGGGCTTTCGGTCCATGTATTGAAGCCTTTCGATATCTTAGACCTGTGATCAGCATCGTTGCATGCTTCATGTCCGGCCGGTATGGGGGGGCTCTGCTTATAGCATGTGCATATGATGCTGAAAACCAGTTGTTGCATATAGCATTTGCCATTGTTCAACAGGAGGATGGTCCAAATTGGGGTTTTTTCATGTCCTTTGTGAGAAGAGAGGTGATAGGAAATAGGGAAGTCTGCGTGATATCAAACCAGCACTTGGGCATTAAACATGTACTTAATAGCCCCAACTATGGTTGGAACACGAATATCGGAGAGGCTGTGCACAGGTACTGCATGCAACACATTTCAGAGAACCTGTGCAAGAATACCGGCGATGGTCAATGGCTTGGTGACAGGTTCAAAATTGGATGGAAGAGGAAAAAACCACGACGGATGGAAGAGATGTTCAGAGAATTTGCAAGAGTATGTATGCATTTCTTTTTTCATAATTTTTGTGGACATTTGTACAACTTGTATAACTGACTTTTATTTATCTATTTTTTGTAGACATTTCTGAAGGCAAATGCCTATTTAGCGAAGGCAGGCAAGAGATGTCCGAATGATCCGTTCGAGCCATTAACATATGAGAAGATATTTCAAGCATGTGATGGAGGTTGGAGATGGGGAATTATGACCACTAATGGGTCAGAGTCATTAAACAATGTCTTCAAACAGAGCCGTATGTTACCCGTGGTTTCACTGGTGGAGGACACATTCTACAAGTTAAATGCTTGGTTTGTTGAGAGGCATGCTAAAGCCACTGCCTTAGCGAGTAGGGACCAAACATTCTCAGATAGAGTTGAAGAGAAATTAAGAAAACACAGAGAAAAATATTCTGTCATGCGCGTTGTACCGTATGGTACCACAGATACGGAATAAGAAGTGCAGGTTCAAAGTGAGATTATTCCACCGCGCATGAACCAAAATGGCATTATAGAAACTCATCAACGCGCATGCAAGTACAAAGTCATTTTAGGCGAGAACAATCAAGTAACGTGCGAGTGCCAAGGCCCCCAGTTAGTTCGCATACCGTGTTGTTATGTTATGGCGGTTTGCCGAGAACGAAACTTTTCTGAGGACATATTTGTTGATAACTATTACCGTACCGATTTCCTTCTGCACACCTGGACACCATCATTTCACAGCTACCCCAACCAGTACCAGTGGCCATACTACCTTGGGCCTACAGTGGTTCCCGATAAGAAATGGATCAGGAAGGGGAAGAGGAGACACAAGCGGCGAACAATGCCTATGGACAGGATGCAAGGTCGTCAAGTGGGACATGAGGCTAACCGTTCTACTACTGACAAGCAGAGGGCAGGTATGTAGATGATCGTACACAACTTAAAATTGATTTGAAATTAAATTTAAATATTGATATTGAATGTTCAATGAAATGCATTGCAGATGCAATAAACGAAGTCAACGAAAGAGAGAATGCTAGGGTGGTTGCAAATGCCGGACCTTCTAGAAGCAGGCGACCCAGTCAGGAAAGCCACTCAGGGAGTAGTCAGGGCTTTACAACTGCTGGTGTCGCGCCGTCATCCACTTCCAGAAACCTAAGAAGTAGACTTAGTTTGTTCAGCTGCAGGAAGAGTTAATTCAGCATATGTTGTATTTATATTTCTATCTTATATTCTAGACTTATTTGTTCAGTTACGCTATGAACTTATTTAATTAACTTATGTTGTGAACCATTTTCCTTAGATAAAAACTGATAATTACTACAAAACCTGATAATTACTACAAAACATGATAATTACTACCAAACCTGATAATTACTACACACTGATAGTCTTACACACTGATTCAATTAACTTATTACGAAAACGGGTTGGGAGGGGATTTTATATATAAAAAAAAAAGTAAACCGCCTCCTGTGGGGGCGGGTTGGAGGGGGGGTAAACCGCCCAATGGGGGGCGGTTTGGACATGAGTAAAATTTTTTTGGAGATCTGATTATTAATAATACTTTTTTTTTTGTTATTAATAAAAATCACGGACTTAATCTCAACAAACCTTATTTGTTAAAGTTTGATTTATATCAACTTATAACCGAAAAATATTGAATTCGAAAAAGGCCCAAAGTTTCCTAATTGGGCCAACCCATAATCAAATTACAGAAAGCATGTCCATTGGATGTTCAAAAGGGCCTAATTTATTCAACCCAGAGACAATTTAGGAAAGGGGGCGCTCAAATGGGCATCATAGCCGATCAGGTGTCACGATATATCATGCCCAATTTAATTGAACGAGGCGGATTTTAAAATAAAATTAGTTTGCACGAATCTTAATGCAGATTGAACTATCCAAATTGAACATCAGACCGAATTTGATTCGATACCCACCGGAAATCCTCGCAATTTCATCGGTTCTCTTTCATTTACACATTAGTTTAAGAGTTTGGCTAAAGTGATATGGATAGCATAAGACGTCCTGTGCTACTATCTCAAATACCTATATGATTGAGTTCAAACGACGAACCCAATATGTTAAAAACGATCTACATAGAAACCAATAACAACTTGGATCATAACATAGAACCCATATGTTTATATGCAAAATTTATAAATTTTCAAATTCATTTAGTATAAAATCAAGTGATCATAATGGTTCATATAACAAAAAATAACAAAGAAATAATCTTTCACAATAGCCAGAAATAACATATATAACATAGTACATAGAAACCAATAACAACTTGGATTATAACATAACATAACATGATTTTATGAAGGCAACTCAGGGATATTTATATATAGAGGAGGGATCCCGTTACAACATCTTACAACAATTCAGTTTTGTGATTTTCAAAGTCTAAACAGTCGATCCAAACCGTTTAGCATAATCTCTATATTAAAATGTGCTTGGATATAAAATTTTATATTTTACAAAACTATTATTTTCCAGTGGTCCATGTCTAAAAACAACAGTTATGTAAAATACTTAATAAATAGTAAAAAAAATTCAAAAAAAATATAAAATTTGATCCTCAAGTACATTTAAATATATAGATCATGCTAAACAGTTTGGATTTTGAAAATTACAAAACTAAATTATTGTAAGATATTGTAACTTACAAATATTGTAAGTGGATCCCTTCTCATATACATATATATAAATGTTGGCTAATATCAAATCAGTTGTTCCTGAGGTCCCGTGCAACCAAGTCATTTTTCAATTTTCGAAGTCCAAAACATCAATCCAAATAGTTAGATGTGATTTCTATATTAAAATGTGCTTGGAGACCAAATTTTATATTTTTGGAATTTTTTGACTATTTATTAAGCCAGATTGAAAAATGATGATCTAATGGTGACTTAAACAAAATAGTAAAACTAGAAGCTACTATTGGATTAGCGTTTTTCAAAGTGGCTTAATAAATAGTAAAAAAAATAAAAATAAAATGTAAACTTTGGTCTTCAAGCACAATTTAATATAGAGAACACATCTAACGGCAAATTATGTTGCACAAGATCAAAGGCAAATTATGTTGCAAAACGCAAGAACAACGACAAATGAGGTTGTTAAGCACACGAACAACGGCAAATGAGGTTCTTAAGCACAAGAACAAATACAAATAAGGTTGATAAGCACAAGATCAAGGACATAAGAGCTTGTTAAGCACACGAACAACGCTAATTGAGGTTGTTAAGTACACAAACAAGGACAAATGAGGTCCCTAAGCACAAGAACAAATGCAAATCATGTTCATAAGCACAAGATCATGGGCAAATTATGTTGCAAAGCGCAAGAACAACGATAAATGAGGTTGTTAAGCACAAGAACAAGTGTAAATGATGTTGCTAAGCACAATAACAAGGGCAAAAGAGGTTAAGAAGCATATGAACAATGACAATTGAGTTGTTAAGCAAACGAACAAGTGCAAATAATGTTCATAAGCACAAAAACAAATGCGAATGTGGTTCATAAGCACAAGATCAAGGACATAAGAGGTTGTTAAGCACACGAACAACGCCAATTGAGATTCTTAAATACACAAACAAAGGTAACTAAGGTTCCTAAGCACAAGAGCAAATGCAAATGAGGTTCATAAGCACAAGATCAAAGGCAAATTATGTAGCAAAGCGCAAGAACAACGCCAATTGAGGTTGTTAAGCACACGAAAAGGAAAAATGAGGTTCCTAAGCAGACGAACAAATGTAAATGAGATTCATAAGCACAAGATCAAGGGCAAATTATGTTGCAAAGTGCAAGAACAACGGAAAATGAGGTTGTTAAGCACACAAACAAGGGCAAATGAGGTTCCTAAGTACAAGAACAAATGCAAATGAGGTTTGTAAACACAAGATCAAGGGCAAATTATGTTAGAAACACAAGAACAATGCCAATTGAGTTTGTTAAGGACACGAACAAGTGTAAATGATATTGCTAAGTACAAGAACATTGGCAAAAGAGGTGAAAAAACATATGAACAACAACAATTGAGGTTGTTAAACAAACAAACAAGAGCAAATGAGGTTCTTAAGCACAAGAACACAAATGAGGTTAATAAGCACAAGATCAAGGGCAAAAGAGGCTGTTAAGCACACGAACAACGCCAGTTGAGGTTGTTAAGCACCCAAACAAGGGCAAATGAGTTTCCTAAGTATAAGAACGAAAGCAAATGAGGTTCATAAGCACAAGATGAAGAGCAAATTATGCCGCAAAGCGCAAGAACAATGCCAATTGAGGTTCTTAAGCACACAAAAAAGTGTAAATGATGTTGCTAACCACAAGAACAAGGGCAAAAGAGGTTAATAAGTATATTAACAATGACAATTTAGGTTGTTAAGGACACGAACAAGGGCGGATGACGTTCCTAAGCATAAGAACAAATGCAAATAAGGTTCATAAGCACAATATCAAGGGCAAATTATGTTGCAAAGCGCAACAACAACTCCAATTGAGGTTGTTAAGCACACGAACAAGTGTAAATGATTTTGCTAAGCAAAAGAACAAGGGCAAAAGAGGTTAAGAAGTATATAAACAACGACAATTGAGGTTGTTAAGCACACGAACAAGGGCGAATGAGGTTCCTAAGCACAAAAACAAATGCAAATGAGGTTCATAAGCACAATATCAAGGGGCAAAAGAGGTTGTTAAGCACACAAACAATGCAAATTAGGTTATTAAGTACACAAACAATGAGGTTATTAAGTACGCAAACATGGGCAATTTAGGTTCATAAGCACAAGAACAAATGCAAAAGAGGTTCAATAGCACAAGTTCAAGGGCAAATTATGTTGCAAAGCACAAGAACAACGCCAATTGAGGTTGTTAACACACGAATAAGGGAAAATTAGGTTCCTAAGCAGAAGAACAAATGTAAATGAGGTTCATAAGCACAAGATCAAGGGTAAATTATGTTGCAAAGTGCAAGAACAACGACAAATGAGGTTGATAAACACACGAACAAGGACAATGGAGCTTCCTATGCATAAGAACAAATGCAAATGAGGTTGCTAAGCACAAGATCAAGGACATAAGAAATTGTTGAGCACATGAACAACGCCAATTGAGGTAGTTAAGTACACAAACAAGGGCAAATGAGGTTCCTAAGCACAAGAACAAATGCAAATGAGGTTCATAAGCACAAAATCATGGGCAAATTATGTTGTAAAGCGCAAGAACAACGAAAAATGAGATTGTTAAGCATAAGAATAATTGTAAATAGTGTTGCTAAGCACAAGAAGAAGGACAAAAGAGGTTACGAACCATATGAACAACGATAATTGAGGTTCCTAAGCACACGAACAAATGTAAAATTTGTTGTTAAGCACACGAACAAGGGCAAATGAGGTTCCTAAAAACAAGAACAAATGCAAACGAGGTTCATATGCACAAGATCAAGGGCGAAAGAAGTTGTTAAGCACCCGAACAATGTCAATTAAGGTTGTTAAGCACACAAACAAGGGTAAATGAGGTTCCAAGGTACAAAAACAAATGCAAATGAGGTTCATAAGCACAATATCAAGGGCAAATTATGTTGCAAAACGCAAGAACAACGACAAATGAGGTTGTTAAGCACACGAACAAGGGCGAATGACGTTCCTAAGCACAAGAAGAAATACAAATGAGGTTCATAAGGACAAGATCAAGGGCAAATGATGTTGTTAAGCACACGAACAACGCCAATTGAGGTTTTTAAGTACGTAAACAAGGGCAAATGAGGTTCCTAAGCACAAGAACAAATAAAAAGGAGGTTCAAAAGCACAAGATCAAGAGCAAATTATGTTGCAAAGCATAAGAACAACGCCAATTGAGGTTGTTATGCACACGAACAAGGGAAAATGATGTTCCTAAGTAGAAGAACAAATATAAATGAGGTTCATAAGCACAAGATTAAGGGCAAATTATGTTGCAAAGCGCAAGAACAATGATAAATGAGGTTGTTAAGCACAAGAACAAGTGTAAATCATGTTGCTAAGCACAAAAACAAGGGCAAAAGAGGTTACGAACCATATGTATAATGAAAATTCAGGTTGTTAAGCACACGAACAAGGGCAAATGAGCTTTCTATGCACAATAACAAATGCAAATGAGGTTGCTAAGCACAAGATCAATTAAGCAAAAGAACAAGGGCAAATGAGGTTCCTAAGTACAAGAACAAATACAAATGAGGTTCATAAGTACAACATCAAGGACATCAGAGGTTGTTAGGCACACGAACAACGCCAATTGAGATTGTTAAGTACACAAACAAGGGCAATTGAGGTTCCTAAGCACAAGAACCAATGCAAATGAGGTTGATAAGCACAAGATCAAAGGCAAATTATGTAGCAAAGAGCAAGAACAACTCCAATTGAGGTTGTTAAGCACACAAACAAGGAAAAATGAGGTTCATCAGCACAAGAACAAGGGCAACAGAGGTTGTTAAGGACACGTACAATGCCAATTGAGGTTGTTAAGTACGAAAACAAGGGCAAATGAGCTTCCTAAGCACAAGAACAAATGCAAATGAGGTTCATAAGCACAAGATCAAGGGCAAAAGAGGTTGTTAAGCACACGAACAACGCCAATTGAGGCTGTTAAGCTCAGAATCAAGTGTAAATGATGTTACTAAGCACAAGAACAAGGGCAAAAGTGGTTAAGAAGTATATGAATAACGACAATTGAGTACACAAACAAGGGCAATTGAGGATCCGAAGCAGAAGAACAAATGTAAATGAGGTTCATAAGCACAAGATAATGGGCAAATTATGTTGCAAAGTGCAAGAACAACGAAAAATGAGGTTGTTAAGCACAAGAACAAGTGTAAATTGTATTGCTAAGCACCAGAACAACGACAAAAGGGGTTACGAACAATATAAACAATGACAATTGATGTTGTTAAGCGAATGAACAAGGCCAAATGAGGTTCCTAAGTACAAGAACAAATGTAAACGAGATTCATAAGCACAAGATCAAGGGAAAAAGATGTTGTTACGCACACGAACAACGCCAATTGAAGTTGCTAAGCACACAAACAAGGGCAAATGAGGTTCCCAAGCAAAAGAACAAATGCAAATGAGGTTCATAAGCACAAGATCAAGGACAAATTATGTTGCAAAGCGCAAGAACAACAACAAATGAGATTGTTAAGCACACGAACAAGGGCAAATGAGGTACTTAACCACAAGAACAAATGCAAATAAGGTTCATAAGCACAAGATCAAGGACATAAGAGGTTGTTAAGTACACAAACAACTCCAATTGAGATTGTTACGTACGCAAACAAGGATAAATGAGGTTCCTAAGTACAAGGACAAATTCGAATGAGGTTCATAAGCACAAGATCAAAGGCAAATTATGTAGCAAAGCGTAAGAACAACGCCAATTGTGGTTGTTAAGCACACGAATAACGTAAATGAGGTTCTTAAGCAGAAGAACAAACAAAGGATGTTCATAAGTACAACATCAAGGGCAAATTTTGTTGCAAAGTGCAGGAACAACGAAAAATGAGGTTGTTAAGCACAAGAACAACTGTAAATCGTGTTGTTAAGCACAATAACAATGGCAAAAGATGTTACGATCCATATGAATAACGACAATTGAGGTCGTTAAGCGACCAAACAAGGGCAAATGAGGTTCTGAAGCACAAGAACAAATGCAAATGATGTTCATAAGTACAAGATCAAGGGCAAAAGAGATTGTTAAGCACACGAACAACGCCAATTGAGGTTATTAAGTACAAAAACAATGGCAAATGAGGTTCCCAATCATAAGAACAAATGCAAATTAGGTTGATAAGCACAAGATCCCGGGCAAAAGATGTTGCTAAGTACATGAACAACGCCAACTGTGGCTGTTAAGCACACAAACAAGGGCAAATGAGGTACCTAAGTACAAGAACAAATGCAAATGAGGTTCGTAACCACAAGATCAAAGGAAAAATTAAGTTGCAAAGCGCAAGAACAGTGCCAATTGAGGTTGTTAAGAACACAAACAAGAGTAAATGATGTTGCTAAGCACAAGAACAGTGGCAAAAGAGGTAAAGAAACATTTGAACAACGACAATTGAGGTTGTTAAGCGAACGAACAAGGGCAAATGAGGTTCCTAAGCACAATAACAAATGCAAACGAGGTTCATAAGGACAAGATCAAGAGAAAAGGAGGTTGTTAAGAACACGAACAATGTCAATTGAGGTTGTTAAGCACACAAACAAGGGCAAATGGGGTTCCTAAGTACTAGATTAAATGCAAATGTGGTTCATCAGCAGAAGATCAAGGATAAATTATATTGCAAAGCGCAAGAACAGGGACAAATGAGGTTGTTAAGAACACGAACAAAGTCAAATGAGGTACGTAAGCACAAGAACAAATGTAAATGAGGTTCATAAGTACAAGAACAAATGCAAATGAGGTGCGCAAGCACAAGATCAAAGGGAAATTACGTAGCACAGCGCAAGAACAACGTCTATTGAGGTTGTTAAGCACACGAACAAGGGAAAAAATGGTTCCTAAGCAGAAGAACAAATGTAAAGGAGGTTCATGAGCACATTATGTTGCAAAGTGCAAGAACAATGAAAAATGAGGTTGTTAAGCACACGTAGAGGTTGTTAAGTGCAAAAACAAGGACAAATGAGCTTTCTGAGCACAAGAACAAATGCAAATGAGGTTCATAAGCACAAGATCAAGGGAAAAAGAGGTTGTTAAGCACAAGAACAATGCCAATTGAGGTTGTTAAGCACACAAACAAGGACAAATAAGGTTCCAAAGTCCAAGAAAAAATGCAAATGAGGTTCGTAAGCACAAGATCAATGACAAATTATGTTGCAAAGCGTAAGAACAACACCAATTGAGATTCTTAACTACACAAACAAGGATATATGAGGTTCCCAAGCACAAGAACAAATGCAAATGAGGTTCATAAGCACAAGATCAAGGACAAAAGAGGTTGTTAACTACACGAACAATGACAATTGAGGTTTTTAAGTACACAAAAAAGGGAAAATTAGGTTTCTAAGCACAAGAACAAATGAAAATAAGGTTTTTAAGCACAAGATCATGGGCAAATTATGTTGCAAAGTGCAAGAACAACGACTAATGAGGTTGATAAGCACACGAACAAGGGCAAATGAGCTTCCTATGCACAAGAACAAATGCAAATGAGGGTGCTAAGAACAAGATCAAGGGCAAAAGAGATTATCAAGCACACGAACAACGCCAATTGAGGATGTTAAGCACACAAACAAGGGCAAATGAGGTTCCAATGTACTAGAACAAATGCAAATGAGGTTCGTAAGCACAAGATCAATGGCAAATTATGTTGGAAAGCGCAAGAAAAACACCAATTGAGGTTGTTAAGCACACGAACAAGTGTAAATGATGTTACTAAGCACAAGAACAAGGGCAAAAAAGGTTAAGAAGTATATGAACAACGATAATTGAGGTTTCTAAGTACACAAACAAAGGCAATTGAGGTTCCTAAGAAGAAGAACAAATGTAAATGCGGTTCATAGCACAAGATAATGGGTAAATTATGTTGCAAAATGCAAGAACAACGAAAAATGAGGTTGTTAAGCACAAGAACAAGTGTAAATTATGTTGTTAAGCACCAGAACAATGGCAAAAGGGGTTACGAACCATATGAACAACGACAATTAAGATTGTTAAGCGAATGAACAAGGGTAAATGAGGTTCCTAAACACAAAAACAATTGCAAACGAGGTTCATAAGCACAAGATCAAGGGCAAAAGATTAAGCACACGAACAATGCCGAGTGAGGTTGTTAAGCACACAAACAAGGGCAAATGAGGTCCCTAAGAATAAGAACAAATGCAAACGAGATTCATAAGCACAAGATCAAGGACAAATTATGTTGCAAAGTGCAAGAACAATGACAAATGAGAATGTTAAGCACAAGAACAAGTGTAAATGATGTTGCTAAGCACAAGAACAATGGCAAAAGATGTTATAAAGCCGATGAACAATGACAATTGAGGTTGTTAATCAAACGAACCAGGGCAACTGAGGTTCCTAAGTAAAAGAACAAATACAAATGAGGTTCATAAGAACGAGATAAAGGGCAAAAGAGGTTGTTAAGCACACGCACAACGCCAATTGAGGTTGGTAAGTACAAAAACAAGGGCAAATGAGGTTCCCAAGCACAAGAACAAATGCAAATGAGGTTCATAAGTACAAGATCAATGGAAAAAGTGGTTGTTAAGTACACGAACAATGCCAATTGAGGTTGTTAAGCACAACAACTAGGGCAAATGTATTTTCTAACTACAAGAACAAATGCAAATGAGGTTCTTAAGCACAAGTTCAAGGGGAAATTATGCTGCAAAGCGCAAGTACAATGCCAATTGAGGTTGTTAAGCACATGAACAACTTTAAATGATGTTGCTGAGCACAAGAACATTGGCAAAAGATGTTAAGAAGCATATGAACAACGACAATTGAGGTTGTTAAGCAAAGGAACAAGGGCAAATGAGATTCCTAAGTACAAGAACAAATGCAAATGAGGTTCATAAGCACACAATCAAGGACATAAAAGATTATTAAGCACATGGACAACGCCAATTGATATTGTTAAGTACACAAACAAAGACAAATGAGGTTCCCAAAGCACAAGAACAAATACAAATGAGGTTCATAACCACAAGATCAAGGACAAAAGAGGTTGTTAACTACACGAACAACGACAATTGAGGTTGTTATGCACACGAACAAGGGCAAATGAGGTTCCTAAGCACAAGAACAAATGCAAATTTGGTTCATAAGCACAATATAAAGGGAAAAAGAGGATGTTAAGCATACGAACCACGCTAATTGAGGGTTTTAAGTACGCAAACAAGGGCAAATTAGGTTCCTAAGCACAATAACAAATGAAAATGAGGTTTATAAGCACAAGATCTTGGATAAATTATATTGCAAAGCGCAAGAACAACGACTAATGAGGTTGATAAGCACACGAACAAGGGCAAATGAGCTTCGTATGCACAAGAACAAATGCAAATGAGGGTGCTAAGAACAAGATCAAGGACATAAGAGGTTGCTAAGCACACGAACAACGCCAATTGAGGTTGTTAAGTACACAAACAAGGGCAAATGAGGTTCATAAGCACAAGATCAAGGACAAATTATGTTGCAAAGCGCAAGAACAACGACAAATGAGGTTGCTAAGCACAAGAACTAGTGTAAATGATGTTGCTAAGTATTATAACAAGGGAAAAAAGAGGTTAAGAAGCATACGAACAACGATAATTGAGGTTGTTAAGTACACAAACAATGGCAAACGAGGTTCCTAAGCAGAAGAACAAATATAAATGAGGTTCATAAGCACAAAATCATGGGCAAATTATCTTGCAAAGTGCGAGAACAACGAAAAATGAGGTTGTTAAGCACAAGAACAAGTTTAAATTGTGTTGCTAAGCACCAGAATAAGGGCAAAAGAGGTTAGCGAATCAAGGACATAAGAGGTTGGTAAGCACACAAACAACGCCAATTGAGGTTGTTAAATACAAAAACAAGGGCAAATGAGGTTCACAAGCATAAGGTCAATGGCAAATTATGTTGCAAAGCGCAAGAACAATGACAAATGAGGTGGCTAAGCACAAGAACAAGTGTAAATGATGTTGCTAAGCACTATAGCAAGGGAAAAATTGGTTAAGAAGCATAGGAACAACGACAATTGAGGTTGTTAAATACACAAACAAGGGCAATTAAGGTTCCTAAGTAGAAGAACAAATGTAAATAAGTTTCATGAGCACAAGATCATGGGCAAATTATGAGGCAAATTATGTGGCAAAGTGCAAGAACAACGAAAAATGAGGTTGTTAAGCACAAGAACAAGTGTAAATCGTGTCGATAAGCACAAGAATAAGGGCAAAAGAGGTTACGAACCATATGAAAAATGACAATTGAGGTTGTTAAACACACAAACAAGGGTAAATTAGGTTCCTAACCACAAGAACAAAAACAAATGAGGTTCATAAGCATAATATCAAGGGCAAATTATGTTGCAAAGCGTAAGAACAACGATAAATGAAGTTGTTAAGCACAAGAACAAGTGTAAATAATGTTGCTAAGCACAAGAATAAGGAAAAACAAATTAAGAAGCATATGAACAACGACAATTGTGGTTGTTAAGCAAACAAACAAGGGCAAATGAGGTTCGTAAGCACAAGAACAAATGCAAATGATATTAATAAGTATAAGATCATGGGCAAAAGAGGTGGTTAAGCACACGAACAACGCCAATTGAGGTTGTTCAGTACAAAACAACGGCAAATTAGGGTCCGAAGCACAAGAACAAATGCAAATGAGGTTCATAAGCACAAGGTCAAGGGCAAAAGAGGTTGTTAAGTACACGAACAACGCTAATTGAGGTTGTTAAGCACACCAACAAGGGCAAATCAGCTTCCTAAGTACAAGAACAAATGTAAATGAGGTTCGTAAGCACAAGATCAAGGGCAAATTATGCTGCAAAGCGCAAGAACAATGCCAATTGAGGTTGTTAAGCACACGAACAAGTGTAAATGATGTTGCTAAGCACAAGAACAATGACAAAAGAGGTTATAAAGTAGATGAACAATGACAATTGAGATTGTTAAGCAAACAAACAAGGGCAACTCAGGTTCCTAGGCACAATAACAAGTGCAAATGATGTTCATAAGCACAAGAACAAGGGCAAAAGAGGTTGTTAAGCACACGAACAACGCCAATTGAGGTTGTTAAGTACAAAAACAAGGGCAAATGAGGTTCCTAACCACAAGAATAAATGCACATGTGGTTCACAAGCACAAGATCAAGGACAAAAGATTTGTTAACTACACGAACAATGACAATTAAGGTTGTTAAAGACACAAACAAGGGCAAACTAGGTTCCTAAGCAGAAGAGCGAATGTAAATGAGGTTCATAAGCACAAGATCATGGGCAAATTATGTTGGAAAGCGCAAGAACAATGACAAATGAGATTGATAAGCACACGGACAAGGGCAAATGAGTTTTCTATGCACAAGAACAAATGCAAATGATGGTGCTAAGCACAAGAACAAATGATAAATGAAGTTGTTAAGCACAAAAAACAAGTGTAAATGATGTTGCTTAGGACAAGAACAAGGGAAAAGAGGTTAAGAACTATATGAACAACGACAATTCAGGTTGATAAGCGAAGAAACAAATGCAAATAAGGTTCGTAACCACAAGAATAAATGCACATGTGGTTCACAAGCACAAGATCAAGGACAAAAGATTTGTTAACTACACGAACAACGACAATTAAGGTTGTTAAACACACAAACAAGGGCAAACTAGGTTCCCAAGCAGAAGAACAAATGCAAATGAGGTTCGTAAGCACAAGATCAAGGGCAAATTAAGTTGCAAAGTCCAAGAACAATGCCAATTGAGGTTGTTAAGCACACGAACAAATGTAAATGATGTTGCTAAGCACAAGAACAATGGAAAAAGATGTTAAGAAGCATATGAACAACGACAATTGAGGTTGTTAAGCAAAGAAACAAAGGCAACCGAGATTACTAAATACAACAAAAATGTAAATGAGGTTCATAAGCACAAGATCAAGGACATAAGAGGTTGTTAAGCACACAAACAACACCAATTGTGGCTGTTAAGCACACAAACAATGCCAATTAGGTTCCTAAGCACAAGAACATTTTCCAAATGAGGTTCATACGCACAAGATCAAGGGCAAATGAGCTACCTATGCACAAGAACAAATGCAAATGAGGGTGCTAATAACAAGATCAAGGGCAAATGAGGTTGTTAAGTACAAAAAGAAGTGTAAATAATGTTGCTAAGCACTATTAACAAGGGAAAAAGTGGTTAAGAAGCATATGAACAATGACAATTGAGGTTGTTAAGTACACAAACAAGGGCAAATGAGGTTCCTAAGAAGAAGAACAAATATAAATGAGGTTCGTAAGAACAAGATCATGGGCAAATTATGTTGCAAAGTGCGAGAACAACGAAAAATGAGGTTATTAAGCACAAGAACAAGTGTAAATGGTGTTGCTAAGAACAAGAAAAAGGGCAAAAGATGTTACGAACCATATGAACAACGACAATTGAGGTTGTTAAGCGAACGAACAACGGAAAATGAGGTTCCTAACGACAAGAACAAATGCAAACGAGGTTCATAAGCACAAGATCAAGGGCAAAAGAGGTTGTTAAGTGCACGAACAATGCCAATTGACGTTGTTAAGCACCCAAACAAGGGCAAATGAGGTTCTTAATTACAAGAACAAATGCAAATGAGGTTCATAAGCACAAGATGGACAAATTATGTTGCAAAGCGCAAGAACAACGACAATTGAGGTTGTTAAGCACACGAACAAGGGCAAATGAGGTACCTAAGCACATGAACAAATACAAATGAGGTTCATAAGCACAAGATCAAGGACATAAGAGGTTGTTAAGTACACAAACAAGGATAAATGAGTTTTTTAAGCACAAGAACAAATGAAAATGAGGTTTATAAGCATAAGATCAAAGGAAAATTATGTAGCAAAGCGCAAGAACAACGCTAATTGAGGTTGTTAAGTACACGAACAAGGGAAACTGAGGTTCCTAAGCAGAAGAACAAATGTAAATGAGGTTCATAAGCACAAGATCAAGGGCAAAATTATGTTGCAAAGTGCAAGAACAATGAAAAATAAGGTTGTTAGGAACAATAACAAGTGTAAATCGTGTTACTAAGCACAAGAACAAGGGCAACAGATGTTACGAACCATATGAATAACGACAATTGAAATTGTTAAACGAACGAACAAGGGTAAACGAGGTTCCTAAGCACAAGAGCTGATGCAAACGAGGTTCATAAGCAGAAGATCAAGGGCAAAAGAGGTTCTTAAGTACACGGACAATACCAATTGAGGTTGTTAAGCACACAAACAAGGGCAGATGAGGTTCCTAAGTACAAGAACAAATGCAAATGAGATTCATAAGCACAAGATCAAGGACAAATTATGTTGGAAAGCGCAAGAACAACGATAAATGAGGTTGATAAGCACATGAACAAGGGCAAATGAGGTACCTAAGCACAAGAACAAATGCAACTGAGGTTCATAAGCACAAGCTCAAGGACATAAGAGGTTGTTAAGCACATGAACAACTCCAATTGATATTGCTAAGTACACAAATAAGGAGAAATGAGGTTCATAAGCACAAGATTAAGGGCAAATTATGTTGCAAAGCGCAAGAACAATGACAAATGAGGTTGCTAAGCACAAGAACAAGTGTAAATGATGTTGCTAAGCACTATAACAAGGGAAAAAGTGGTTAAGAAACATATGAAGAACGACAATTGAGGTTGTTAAGTACACAAAGAAGGGCAAATGAGTTTCCTAAGTAGAAGAACAAAGAAAAATGAGGTTGTTAAGCACAACAACAAGTGTAAATGGTGTTGCTAAGCACAAGAATAAGGGCAAAAGAGGTTACGAACCATATTAATAACGACAATTGAGATTGTTAAGCGAACGAACAAGGGCAAATGAGGTTCCTAAGCACAAGAACAAATGCAAATGAGGTTCATAAGCACAAGATCAAGGGCAAATTATGTTGCAAAGCGCAAGAACAACGATAAATGAGGTTGATAAGTACACGAACAAGGGAAAATGAGCTTGTGATACACAAGAACAAATGCAAATGATGGTGCTAAGAACAAGATCAAAGACATAAGAGGTTGTTAAGCACACGAACAATGCCAATTGAGGTTGTTAAGTACACAAAAAAGGTCAAATGAGGTTCATAAGCACAAGATTAAGGGCAAATTATGTTGCAAAGTGTAAGAACAATGACAAATGAGATTGCTAAGCACAAGAACAAGTGTAAATGATGTTGCTAAGCACTATAACAAGGGAAAAAGTGGTTAAGAAGCATATGAACAACGACAATTGAGATTGTTAAGTACACAAAGAAGGGCAAATGAGTTTCCTAAGCAGAAGAACAAATATAAATGTGGTTCACAAGCACAAGATCATGGTCAAATTATGTTGCAAAGTGCGAGAACAACGAAAAATGAGGTTGTTAAGCACAACAACAAGTGTAAATTGTATTGCTAAGCACCGGAACAAGGGCAAAAGAGGTTACGAACCATATGAACAACGACAATTGAGGTTGTTAAGCGAATGAACAAGGGCAAATGAGGTTCCTAAGCATCAGAACAAATACAAATGAGGTTCATACGCACAAGATCAATGGAAAAACAGGTTGTTAAGCACACGAACAACGCCAATTGAGGTTGTTAAGCGAACGAACAAATGAAGTTCCTAAGTACAACAACAAATGCAAATGAGGTTCGTAAGCACAAGATCAACGACAAATTATGCTGCAAAGTGCAAGAACAATGCCAATTGAGGTTGTTAAGCACACGAACAAGCGTAAATCATGTTGTTAAGCACAAGAACAATGGCAAAAGAGGTTATAAACCAGATGAACAACGACAATCGAGGTTGTTAAGCAAACAAACAAGGGCAACTGAGGTTCCTAAGTACAAGTCCAAATGCAAATGAGGTTCATAAGCACAAGATCAAGGGCAAAAGATGTTGTTAAGCAAACGAACAACACCAATTGAGGTTGGTAAGAACAAAAACAAGGGCAAATGAGGTTCCTAAGCACAATAACAAATGCAAATGAGGTTCATAAGCACAAGATCAAGGGAAAAAGAGTTGTTAACTACACGAACAACGACAATTGAGATTGTTAAGCACACGAACAATGGTAAATGAGGTTCCTAAGCACAAGAACAAATGCAATGAGGATGATAAGTACAATATTAAGGGCAAAAGAGGTTGTTAAGCACACGAACAACACCAATTGAGGTTTTTAAGTACGCAAACAAGGGCAAATGAGGTTCCTAAGCACAAGAACAAATGCAAATGAGGTTCATAAGCACAAGATCAAGGGCAAAAGAGTTGTTAACTACACGAACAACGACAATTGAGATTGTGAAGCACACGAACAATGGTAAATGAGGTTCCTAAGCACAAGAACAAATGCAATGAGGTTGATATGTACAATATCAAGGGCAAAAGAGGTTGTTAAGCACACGAACAACACCAATTGAGGTTTTTAAGTATGCAAACAAGGAAAAATTAGGTTCCTAAGAACAAGAACAAATGCAAATGATGTTCATAAGCACAAGATCAAGGGCAATTTATGTTGCAAATTGCAAGAACAACGACAAATGAGGTTGATAAGCACACGAACAAGGGCAAATGAGCTTCCTATGCACAAGAACAAATGCAAATGAGGGTGCTAAGAACAAGATCAAGGACATAAGAGGTTGCTAAGCACACGAACAACGCTAATTGAGATTTTTAAGTACACAAACAAGGGTAAATGAGGTTCATAAGCACAAGATCAAGGGCAAATTATGTTGCAAAGCGAAAGAATAACGACAAATGAGGTTGTTAAGGACAATAACAAGTGTAAATGATGTTGCTAAGCATTATAACAAGGGAAAAAGTGGTTAAGAAGCATATGAACAACGACAATTCAGGTTGTCAAGTACACAAACAAGAGTAAATGAGGTTCCTAAGCAAAAGAACAAATATAAATGAGGTTCATAAGCATAAGATCATGGGCAAATTATGTTGCAAAGTGCGAGAACAACGAAAAATGAGGTTGTTAAGCACAAGAAGTGTAAATGGTGTTGCTAAGCACAAGAACAAGGGCAAAAGACGTTATGAACCATATGAACAAGGACAATTGAGGTTGTTAAGCGAACGAACAAGGGCAAATGAGGTTCCTAAGCACAAGAACAAATGCAAACGAGGTTCATAAGCACACGAACAACTCCAATTGAGATTGTTAAGTACACAAACAAGGATAAATGAGGTTCCTAAGCACAAGAACATATGCAAATGAGGTTCATAAGCACAAGATCACAGGCAAATTATGTAGCAAACCGCAAGAACAATGCCAATTGAGGGTTGTTAAGCACACGAATAAGGGCAAATGAGGTTCCTAAGCAGAAGAATAGATGTAAATGAGGTTCATAAGCACAAGATCAAGGGCAAATAATGTTTCAAAGTGCAAGAACAACGAAAAATGAGGTTGTTAAGCATAAGAACAAGTGTAAATGATGTTGCTAAGCACAAGAACAAGGGCAAAAGATGTTACGAATCATATGAATAACGACAATTGAGCATGTTAAGCGAATGAACAAGGGCAAATGAGGTTCCTGAGCACAAGAACAAATGTAAATGAGGTTCATAAGCACAAGATCAAGGACAAATTATGTTGCAAAGCGCAAGAACAACGACAAATAAGGTTGATAAGCTCACGAACAAGGGAAAATGAGCTTCCTATGCACAAGAACAAATGCAAATTAGGGTGCTAAGAACAAGATCAACGACATAAGAGGTTGCTAAGCACAAGCACAATGCCAATTAAGTTTGTTAAGTACACAAACACGCAATTCGCGCTGTTCGTGTGCTTAACAACTTCTTTTGCCCTTGATATTGTGCTTATGTTTCTCATTTGCATTTGTTCTTGTGCTTAGGAACCTTATTTTTCCTTGTTCGTATACTTCACAACCTCAATTGTCTTTGTTCATATGCTTCTTAACCTCTTTTGTCCTTGTTCTTGTGCTTAATAAAATCATTTACACTTGTTCTTGTGCTTAACAACCTCATTTGTTGTTGTTCTTGCGCCTTGCAACATAATTTTCCTTTGATCTTGTGCTTATGAACCTCATTTGCATTTGTTCTTGTGCTTAGGAACCTCATTTGCAGGTGTTTGTGTGCTTAACAACATCAATTGGCGTTGTTCGTGTGCTTAACAACCTCTTTTCCTCTTGTTCTTGTGCTTAGCAACATCATTTACACTTGTTCTCATAATTAACAACCTCATTTGTCGTTGTTCTTGCGTTTTGCAACATAATTTGCCCTTGATCATGTGCTTACGAACCTCATTTGCCCTTATTTGTGTGCTTAAGAGCCTCAATTGGCGTTGTTCATGTCTTTAACAACCTTTTTTGCCCTTGATCTTGTGTTTATGAACCTCATTTGCGGTCGTTCTTGTGCTTAGGAACCTCAATTGTAGTTGTTCATACACTTCTTAACCTCTTTCGACCTTGTTCTTGTGCCTAGCAAAATCTTTTACACTTGTTCTTGTACTTAACAACGTCATTTGTTGTTGTTCTTGCGCTTTGCAACATAATTGCCCTTGATATTGTGCTTATCAACCTCATTTGCATTTATTATTGTGCTTAGGAACCTCATTTTCCCTAGTTTTGTGCTTAACAACCTCGATTGGCGTTGTTCGTGTGCTTAACAACCTCTTTGGCCCTTGAGCTTGTGTTTATGAACCTCATTGGCATTTGTTTTTGTACTTAGGAACCTTATTTGCCCTTGTTCGTGTGCTTAACAAGCTCAACTGTCGTTGTTCATATGCTTCTTAACCACTTTTTCCCTTGTTATAATGCTTAGCAACATCATTTACACTTGTTATTGTGCTTAACAACCTCATTTGTCGTTATTCTTTCGCTTTGCAACATAATTTACCTTTGATCTTGTGCTTATGAACCTCATTTGCCCTTGTTTGTGTACTTAAAAACCTCAATTAGCGTTGTTCGTGTGCTTAGCAACCTCTTATGTCCTTGATCTTGTTCTTAGCACCCTCATTTGCATTTGTTCTTGTGCATAGGAAGCTCATTTGCCCTTGTTCGTGTGCTTAACAACCTCATTTGTCGTTGTTCTTGCGCTTTGCAACATAATTTGCCCTTGATCTTGTGCTTATGATGAACGTCATTTGTATTTGTTCTTGTGGTTAGGAACCTCATTTGCCGTTGTTTGTGTGCTTAACAACCTCAATTGGCGTTGTTCGTGTGCTTAACAA
This sequence comes from Carex cristatella, assembly GCA_024447775.1. Lineage (NCBI taxonomy): Eukaryota > Viridiplantae > Streptophyta > Magnoliopsida > Poales > Cyperaceae > Carex > Carex cristatella. The sequence continues at coordinate 9,020,825 of JAJHPF010000001.1, read as the reverse complement.
CCTATTTTCCTCTTGTTATTGTGCTTAGCAACATTATTTACACTTGTTCTTGTACTTAACAACCTCATTTGTCGTTGTTCTTGCGCATTGCAACATAATTTGCCATTGATCTTGTGCTTATGAACCTCATTTGCATTTGTTATTGTCCTTAGGAACCTCATTTTCCCTTGTTTATGTGCTTAACAACCTCGATTGGCGTTGTTCGTGTTCTTAAAACCTCTTTTGCCCTTGATCTTGCGCTTATGAACCTTATCTGCATTTGTTCTTGTACTTAGGAACCTCGTTTGCCTTTGTTCGTGTGCTTAACAATCAATTGTCGTTGTTCATATTCTTTTTAACCTCTTTTGTTATTGTTCTTGTTCTTAATAAAATCATTTACACTTGTTCTTGTGCTGAACAACCTCATTTGATATTTTTCTTGCGCTTTGCAACATAATTTGCCATTGGCCTTGTGCTTATGAATCTCATTTGCATTTGTTCTTGTGCTTAGGAACCGCATTTTCCGTTGTTTGTGTGCTTAACAACCTCAATTGTTGTTGTTCATATGCTTCTTAGCCTCTTTTGCCCGTTTTCTTGTGCTTAGCAACATCATTTACACCTTTTATTGTACTTAACAACCTCATTTGTCGTTGTTCTTGCGGTTTGCAACATAATTTGTCCTTAATCTTGTGCTTATGAACCTCATTTGAAGTTGTTATTGTCCTTAGGAACCTCATTTCCCCTGGTTTATGTGCTTAAAAACATCGATTGGCGTTGTTCGTGTTCTTAACAACCTCTTTTCCCTTGTTCTTGCACTTATGAACCTCATCTGCATTTGTTCTTGTACAACCTTTTTTGCCCTTGTTATTGTGCTTATGAACCTCATTTGCATTTGTTCTTGTACTTAGGAACCCCTTATTTTGCCTTGTTAGTATACTTAACAACCTCAATTGTCGTTGTTCATATGCTTCTTAACCTCTTTTATCCTTGTTCTTGTACTTAATAAAATTATTTACACTTGTTCTTGTGGTTAACAACCTCATTTGTTGTTATGCTTGCGCCTTGCAACATAATTTGCCCTTTATCTTTTGCATATGAACCTCATTTACATTTGTTCTCGTGCTTAGGAACCTCGTTTGCCATTGTTTGTGTGCTTAACAATCTTAATTGTCGTTGTTCATATGTTTCTTAACCTCTTTTGCCCTTGTTCTTGTGCTTAGCAACATAATTTACACTTGTTCTTGTGCTTAACAACCTCATTGTCATTGTTATTGCGCTTTGCAACATAATTTTCCCTTGATCTTGTGCTTATGAACCTCATTTACATTTGTTATTGTCCTTAGGAACCTCATTTTCTCTTGTTTATGTGCTCAACCTCGATTAGCGTTGTTCGTGTTTTTAACAACCTCTTTTCTCTTGATCTTGCGCTTATGAGCCTTATCTTGATTTGTTCTTGTACTTAGGTACCTCGTTTGCCTTTGTTTGTGTGCTTTACAACCTCAATTGTCGTTGTTCATATGCTTTTTAACCTATTTTGCCCTTGTTCTTGTGCTTAGGAACATCATTTACACTTGTTCATGTGCTTAACAACCTCAATTGTCGTTGTTCATATGCTTCTTAACCTATTTTGCTCTTGTTCTTGTGCTTAGGAATATCATTTACACTTGTTCATGTGCTTAATAACTTCATTTGTCGTGGTTCTTGCGCTTTGCAACATAATTTACCCTTGATCTTGTGCTTATATACTTCATTTGTATTTGTTCTTGTGCTTAGGAACCTCAGTTTCCCTTGTTTATGTCCTTAACAGCCTCAATTGGCATTGTTCGTGTACTTAACAACCTCTTTTGCTCTTGTTCTTGTGCTTAGCAACATTATTTACACTTGTATTGTGCTTAACAACCTCATTGTCGTTGTTCTTGCACTTTGCAACATAATTTGCCTTTGATCTTGTGCTTATCAACCTCATTTGCCCTTATTTGTGTGCAAAACAACCTCAATTGGCATTGTTCATGTACTTAACAACCTCTTTTGTCCTTGATCTTGTGTTTATGAACCTCATTTACGGTCGTTCTTGTGCTTCGGAACCTCATTTGTCTTTGTTCGTGTGCTTAACAACCTCAATTGTAGTTGTTCATACACTTCTTAACCTCTTTTGACCTTGTTTTTGTGCCTAGCAACATCATGTACACTTGTTCTAGTACTTAAGAATGTCATTTGTCGTTGTTCTTGCGCTTTGCAACATAATTGCCCTTGATATTGTTCTTATGAATCTTATTTGCATTTGTTCTTTTGCTTAGGAACCTCATTTTTCCTTGTTTATGTGTTGAACAACCTCAAGTGGCATTGTTCGTGTGCTTAACATCCTCTTTTGCCCTTGATATTGTGCTTAAGAACCTGATTTGCATTTGTTCTTGTGCTTAGGAGTCTCATTTTCCCTTGTTCGTGTGCTTAACAACCTCAATTGTCGTTGTTCAAATGCTTCTGAAGCTCTTTTCCCCTTTTTATTGTGCTTAGAAACATCATTGACAGTTGTTCTTGTGCGTAACAACTCCATTTGTCATTGTTCTTCCGCTTTGCAACATAATTTGCCCTTGTTATTGTACTTACTAACATCATTTGCATTTGTTCTTGTGCTTAGGAACCTAAGTTTCCCTTGTTTATGTGCTTAACAACTTCCATTGGCGTTGTTCGTGTTCTTAACAACCTCTTTTGCTCTTGTTCTTATGCTTAGCAACATCAATTACACTTGTTATTATGCTTAACAACCTCATTTGTCATTGTTCTTGCACTTTGCAATATAATTTGCCCTTAATATTGTGCTTATGAACATCATTTGCATTTGTCCTTGTGCTTAGAAACCTCATTTGCCCTTATTTGTGTGCTTAACAACCTCAATTGGTGTTGTTCATGTGCTTAACAACCTCTCTGGCCCTTGAGCTTGTGTTTATGAATCTCATTGGCATTTGTTCGTGTGCTTAGGAACCTCATTTGACTTTGTTCGTATGCTTAACAACCTCAATTGTCGTTGTTCATTAGCTTATTAACCACTTCTTGTTCTTGTGCTTGGCAACATCAGTTGCACTTGTTCTTGTGCTTAACAACCTCATTTGTCGTTGTTCTTGCGCTTTGCAACATAATTTCCCCTTGATCTTGTGCCTATTAACGTCATTTGTATTTGTTCTTGTGCTTAGAAACCTCATTTGCCGATGTTTGTGTGCTTAACAACCTCAATTCTCGTTGTTCATATGCTTCTTAACCTTTTTTGCCCTTGTTATTGTGTTTAGCAAAATCATTTACACTTGTTCTTGTATTAAACAACCTCGTTTGTCGTTGTTCTTGCGCTTTGCAACATAATTTGCCGTTGATCTTGTGCTTATGAACTTCATTTGCATTTTCTCTTATGCATAGGAATCTCATTTTCTCTTGTTTATGTGCTTAACAACCTCTATTGGAGTTGTTCGTATTCTTTACAACCTCTTTTGTCCTTGATCTTGCACTTATGAACGTCATTTGCATTTGTTCTTATGCTTAGGAAACTCATTTGCCATTGTTCGTGTGCTTAACAATCTCAATTGTAGTTGTTCGTACACTTCTTAACCTCTTTTGACCTTGTTCTTGTGCCTAGCAACATCATTTACACTTGTCCTAGTACTTAACAACGTCATTTGTCGCTGTTCTTGCGCTTTGCAACATAATTGCCCTTGATATTGTTCTTATGAATCTTATTTGCATTTGTTCTTACGCTTAGGAACCTCATTTTTCCTTGTGTATGTGCTGAACAACCTCAATTGGCGTTGTTCGTGTGCTTAATATCCACATTTGCCCTTGATATTGTGCTTATGAACCTCATTTGCATTTGTTCTTGTGCTTAGGAACCTCATTTGCCCTTGTTCGTGTGCTGAACAACCTCAATTGTCGTTGTTCATAAGCTTCTGAAGTTCTTTTTCCCTTGTTCTTGTGTTTGAAACATCATTTATAGTTGTTCTTGTGCTTAACAACCTCATTTGTCATTGTTCTTGTGCTTTGCAACATAATTTGCCCTTATTATTGTACTTATGAATTTTATTTGCAATTGTTCTTGTGCTTAGGAACCTCATATTCCCTTGTTTAACAACCTCAATTGGCGTTATTAGTGTGCTTAACAACCTCTTTTGCTCTTGTTCTTGTGCTTAGCAACATTATTTACACTTGCTCTTGTGGTTAACAACCTCATTTGTCGTTGTTCTTGGACTTTCCAACATAATTTGTCCTTAATCTTGTGCTTATGAACATCATTTGCATTTGTTCTTGTGCTTAGGAATCTCATTTGCCCTTATTTGTGTGCTTAACAACCCCAATTGGGGTTTTTTATGTGCTTAACAACCTCTTTTGCCCTTGAGCTTGTGTTTATGAACCTCATTGGCATTTGTTCTTGTGGTTAGGAACCTAATTAGCCCTTGTTCATGTGTGCTTAACAACTTCAATTGGAGTTGTTCGTGTTCTTAACAACCTATTTTGCCCTTGATTTTGTGCTTATGAACCTCATTTGCATTTGTTCTTGTGCTTAGGAAACTCATTTGCCTTTGTTTGTGTGCTTAACAACCTTAATTGTCGTTGTTCAGATGTTTCTTAACCTTTTTTGACCTTGTTCTTGTGCTTAGCGACATCATTTACATTTGTTCTTGTGCTTAACAACCTCATTTGTCATTGTTGCTACATAATTTGCCCTTGATCTTGTGCTTATGAACTTCATTTGCATTTGTTCTTGTGCTTAGGAACCTCATTTGCCGTTATTTGTGGGCTTAACAACCTGTTTTGCCTTTGATCTTGTGTTTGTGAACCTCATTTGCATTTGTTATTGTGCTTAAGAACCTCATTTACTTTTGTTCGTGTACTTAACAACATCAATTGTCGTTGTTCATATATTTTTTAACTTTTTTTGCCATAGTTCTTGTGCTTAGCAACATCATTTACACTTGTTTTTGTGCTTAACTATCCCATTTGTTGTTGTTCTTGTGCTTATGAATCTCATATGCATTTTGTTCTTGTGCTTAGGAACCTTATTTGCTCATATTTGTGTGCTTAACAATCTCTATTGGTGTTGTTCGTGTGTTTAACAACCTCATTTGCTCTTGATCTTGGTTTTATGATTCTCATTTGCATTTGTTCTTATACTTAGGAATCTCATTTGTCCTTGTTCGTGTGCTAAACAATCTCAATTATCGTTCATATGCTTCTTAACAAACAATACGTAAGGGATATTTGTATCGTTGTTCTTTCTTTTATTTGCCTATCTGCTTTTGTTTCTCCAGCTTACACAGAAAAGCTGTATAGGAGGAGAAAATCCGAAGACTGTTCTTTGTGCGGAAGTTATGGATGTTGTTAAAGATGTGAGAATAAATAATTACAATTTCCTTTTAGTGTGCATATTCTATATTTTTGGATGAAAAAAGAATGACTAAATTGTCTTTGTTTAACGAGGCAGCTACAATCAGAAGTGAAGTTGGCACATATACTGGAACCACCCTGCATTCTTGTTTCTCCTGCCAATGAAGATATTATTCAAAATCGAAGATTTCTTAAAGATGATTATTCTATTCAATTGTCTAAACCAGAGGAGCCTAATTTTTATTGTAGAGTACGTCTAATAAAATAATACCTTTTGTGTTGTTACCATTACGCATAAAATAATTAATTGACCAAACCAACTTGTTAAAAACAATGTAATGTTGGTATGGTAATACTGGGTCAATCTTTACAGCTACACACCGGTACCTAAAATCCATGGTGCCTAAAGCCGCAGGCTGTTAAGACTGCAATAGTGCCACAAAAGTTCTGTTGCTTTGATATAATTATGAGGCCAATGTATTAAGTTTTTGTATTCCCAGGGTTTTATTACTAAAAATTTGTTTTCTCAGGTGTGTGATCTTATGGACACTCCTTAATTAGTGAATTTGTACATACAACTGATTATTTCCTGACTCTCGATTACAGTCGTACATTTACTACTTATATATCCTACTTTTGGGCTAATGATAATGCCACACGAGAAGCACTCCAGAGGATATCACCATAACTTGACTTCCAGAGGATATCGTGCACTTGTCTACAGGTCCTGTCACTTTGATAGCTCCTATCAGTTTTTCAAAAAAAAAAAAAAAAAAGGTCGTGTCACTTTTGTATAAATATAAAAAACTATCTTAGTAGCTATTAATTTTTATTTATTAGATAATAAATATGAATCTTGATTATTTGTAGTGGAGATCATGATATGGTGTTTCCATTTTTGGGTACACAAGCATGGGTTCGGTCCCTGAATTTCCCGATAAGGGATGCATGGAGAGCATGGCATGTCGATGGTCAAACTGCCGGGTAAGCGCATCAGAACTTTTATTCTTCTTTCTATTGAACTCTTTGTAGTCTCGTCTTTACTTAAATGGGTCGAATGATCTATTCTTCAGCATATAATAATGGTAAAGATTCCCGGCTGGCCTTGTTTGGACATTAAATATATTATTTTCTCCATTTTCTTGCTTCTGCACTAGTTTTTAGACCTCTTTAATAATAGTAGTGTTTAAAAAAAAGTTTTAAATATTTCCTAATTAAAGTGTCTGTACTTTTGTTATTATTCCTGTTTTTCCGGTCATTACGAGCCATCCTTGGATCCACGATGGATTTATCTACATCAACCTATCGGATAAAACTTATTATAAATATTTGTGATTTATTTTATGTTATTCTGCTATATTCAGATTCACGGAAACATATTTCAATAATCTGACCTTCGCTACAATTAGGGTAAGTGCTATTTTTCTATAATTCTTTTTTTTCTTTTGAAGAAATTATTTTTAGGACCTTACTAAAATCTTATCTAATATAAAATACCTTCTGTTCTGAATTCAGAATGGTGGACACACAGCTCCAGAATACCAGCCGGTTGAATGCTTGACCATGTTTAAAAGAAGGATTTCATATCGACGTCTCTAGAAATTTTTTTTTTTTTTTACAAAATATCATATTTAGTCAAACAGATCTACACTTTCAATTATAAATTCATGGGATGCAGTGTGTACTATTGTTTTATAAGAAACTAAAATAAGAAATGTCATAACCAAATCTTACCTGGAGAGGTATCTGGCAAGCTTCGATGTGGACTCTAGCTGAAAGCTCACAGTAGAAACCCTACATGAAAACACAAGTTTTATCATATTTTTCAATCCCTTTATTAATAACACGTCCAGTAAAGAGGCTTGAGATTCCGGATCAAAATATTTGACTTTACAGTGCCAGACACAGCATGTTTATAAGTTTAGGGGCCATATATGTAAAAGGATATTGATTCTGGTGATTGCATGAGCAAATTGATGATACAATTGAATATCCAAGTTGCCAGTGTATATATTAGCATCGAAGGATGATCAAGGAACATTGTGTGCCAAATGGTGCAAACATTATAAAAACTTTATGTATGCTATGCATTTTTTTTGTATCACGGAGCAAATAATAGTTTGTCCTTTGCAAATTGCGCCAAACTCGATCACACATTTAAACTACTGCCGGCCTTAATCAAGAGAAGCAACAAATAAAAAAAAAAAAAATAAACTTGACCAAAACAGACAAATTTTAGTCCCTGATATGACAAACATAAAGTTTAAGTAAAATACTAACGTAAATGCCGACATTTTTTTTTGAGTAAAGATTTTGTCCCCCTATATTAGTCCCCTATCTGTCCCCCGTTTATAACTGTTGATTATATCCACTAACAGTGGTCCTGGGTTAACTATAATTAACTAACTTTTAACTACCTATTAACTACCTATTACGCCGTCCTTATTTTTCTTCCTATTTTGAATTTTAAAAGTTTCCTTCCTCCGCGCTTTCCTTGTTTCCTCCGCGCTTTCCTTCTTCTCCGTCAGGTGAGATTATGGCCATTCCTCCAACTTTTTGATGCGATACCGAATCTCATACGTAATATGTTGTTTTGCAGTTATATTCTTTGGTCGTACACATCTCTCATACGATCGTGCAACTTTCTCCATCGATCTTACACTTCTCTCAGGCGACCTTGTACTCTCTCTTCGGCGATCACGTACTGTCTCTCAGGCGATCTCGTACTCTCTCTCCGGCGATCACGTACTCTCTCTCAGGCGATCTCGTACTCTCTCTCCGGCGATCACGTACTGTCTCTCAGGCGATCTCGTACTCTCTCTCAGGCGATCTGTGAACTGTCTGTCAGGCGATCTCTGAGTTATCTATCTGTGATTCGATTGCATTTGTTTCGATCTTGGCAATATCAGGTAATTTTCAGTTTGTTTTTCAATTTACATTTTTTTTTATTGTAGTTGTTTATATCTGAGCTGATGGATGTTTAATATTCTTGTATTATTTTGGATGTATATACGTAATATGTTTATGATGAACACAATGTAAATTAGGTATGAATACTAATTGTCTATTGTCCCTCACATATTGTTTAGAATTATGTTTCGGTGTTAGTCTCATATGTCAATATTCCATTGAGTTTATTATATTGAGATGAATATCAACCCTTTTTGAAATGAATACTTGTTGTAACTGTCAGTTTCATTTCATTTTTTATTTAATACCAGAATACATTACTGTTTATTTTGCTATGTTTTATGTTATATTCTTTTGAAATATTTTAAATTAGGTGTGAATACCTGTGTTGTTGTTACGAATAGTATACTAATCTGAATTAAAAACAGTTCTTTTTGATATGAATACTTGTTGTGACTATCAACTTCACTTATGAGTAAAGGTGTTTATTTTGTATTGTATGTATGAATACTAGGACAATTTGATGTCAATACTTGTTAGTATTATGATTCTAATTTTGTTTGTTTTTGTATAGCAGAATGCCTTTTGATTTGAACAAAAAAATTGATGATGACTTTTCGATAGAAGACACAAATGCTGATCCAGATGAGATTGATATCTATCAATGTTTTGAAGAGCAACATCGTGCAAATGAAACATTCAATGATGATGTTGGTCTTAGAGAGAACATATTTGGGTGGGATTTAAATGTTGAAGCTATCGATAATTCAACAGAGAATGTAAATGATGAATCCCATGATTTAAGCCATGATTTAAGATCAGGTAATGATGTTCTCTTTCAATTTATTATGTGATTCGATATCATATGTTTTGTATTTCATTTATGTTTTCAAACAAGTATGAATATTTTAATTGTTATTATAAGTTGTGTTACTGTTAGTTGAAATTTATTATTAGTTGAACCTTACCAATATTAACTGATAAGTCAATTTATATTTTTATATTTGCTTTTGTAGTTATGAATACTTGTCTTATTCTTATCATTTTAATATGTGTATATTTGAATTTGATCACTTAGTGTTTATTTAGATGTGGTAAGTTTTGCTGTCTTTAATAGAAATATGATATGGTATGAATACTTGATGTTGAATATGTTAATATTTATTGTTGTAGCTATGAATACTTCTGTTGATGGAGGTGTAGAAGTTGTAATTGATGAAGAACATTTGATAGAGAATGGAGATGAGGATTTCCCTGATTTAAACCCTCCTGTTGTAGATGATTGGTTTGAAACACTAGAAGAAGCTTTCCAATACTATGAGTTGTTTGGAAAACAGTCCGGTTTTGGGATTTCCAAAAGATCTAATTACAAGAATAAAGACCTCAGTCAGCACTATACATTAGCATGCAGCAAGTGTAAGAAGCCTAAAACTAGTAATGAGGGTCGTATGCCAAAAAGAAGGCGGCCTTGTGTAGGGACAGGTTGTAAGGCATGTATAAAGCTGAGAAGTATCGATATTACTGGAGGTTGGATAGTAATTGAAGTTATTTTAGAGCACAATCATGTTTTACAACCTGAATCAGCTTTTCTAATTTTGGGTTACCGATATATCCCGAAGAGATTACAAGATCTACTGGATTACCATGATGAAAAAGGTTTACCGATTTCTGCCAATATAGATTTGGTAATGAAAAGTGCTGGTGGATATCTAAGATGTCCTTTTACAAAGAAGGATGCACGAAATTATATAGATAAATATAGGCGGAACAAATTACAAGCACTTGGAGGAGACTATTATCATCTAATTTTTGAGTACTTTCAAAACAAGTAGAAGATCGATCAGAACTTCTTCTATGCTTATGATTGTACACCAGACAGCCACTTATGGAACATATTTTTGTCGGATGGTCAAAGTCGGGCAGCTTACCGGTATTTTCATGATGTAATTGTTTTAGATCTACTTGACCAATAGATATGAATATTTTTTGATAATTACTTTGAATTGTTGAAATGCTTCCCATGAAAACATGACATTTGGTGCATGAATACTTGTTGTTTGTATAATTGTTCTACTTCCTCTTAAATACATTGTTCAGTTGGTATGAATACTTAACATGTTTGTAATATATACTTGCATCAATTTATATAACAAATTTGATTTTCCATTTAATTGCATTATATGGCAGGTATGATATGCCTCTTGTACTATTTGTTTGTGTTAATCACCATGGGCAAACTGTGATATTTGGTTGTGCTTTGCTTGGAAGAGAAAGTGAGAAAGACTACAAATGGTGTATTTCAATGTATATACTTTCAAACATCTGTATTAATGGATACATATTTAGGTATGAATACTACATATTTTTGTTGTTGATGCTAATGGGAAAAGTATTAAATATTTGCAGATTCTTGGAATGTATGAACAATGTTAAACCAGCTGGGATTTTAACTGATCAATGTCCAAGTATTGAGTTAGATGTGAAACATGTTTTTGGTGTAGAAACTATTCATACGTATTGCTCATGGCATATACTGCACAAATTACCTACAAAATGGGGAAACACAAGCAATAAAACTGAGAAAACCAAATGGGTCAAATCTGTTGTATATGATTCACAGATTGTACATGAGTTTGAGGAGAAGTGGTTAGCCTTAATGGTTCAAGTGGAAAAGCAAAATGATGCATGGTTCAGAAGTATCTATGTAATGAGGGATAGCATTTTTGAGTATCCAGTTTTGGGCTGGAATGACAACAACACAAAGGGTGGAAAGCATGAATGCTTTCCTAAATAAATATTTGAAAAGGAGAGAAAGTTTGAAGGATTTTGTTCACAGTTTTGAAGAAGCTTTAGGTAATATTTGGGAGAGAGAAAATACGGCGGATCACGATTCAAAGTATCGATTTCATAGAGTAAATTCTGAATTACCTATGGAGTACCAGTATCAAAATGCCTATACAAACGAGATTTTCCTAAAGGTGCAAGAGCAATTCATATTATGTATGAATTTGTCGTGCAATTTGATTCAGCAAGAGGATGGAGAAGCACTGTATATGGTCTCTGATTGTTTTGGAAACAATTTCCAGGTTCTATATAAAAGGGCATTACAGGAAGTTTTTTTTGTATATGTAGGCTTTTTGAGGTTTTGGGGATTTTGTGTTCACATAGTATTTAGGTGTTAAAGCATGAAAGAGTGTTTTGTATAGATGAAAAATACATTGTTGATCGTTGGAGGAAAGATGTCATTCGGGAGAATTTGAAGATAATTGATCTGACACATCTTACTTTACCCGAACAGAACAGGTATACATTTGTATGATTACTGTCTGTGAAATATATGAATACTTCACAGTTAAACAATTGACATTATGTATATATTTGTACTTATTTATTTTGTAGGCTATATCAGTTGACCATGTCAACTAATGGAGTTATCCAGGAGTTGCTAAATATGGGCAGTCTCTCTGATGATTTGCATAATGAGGTTTATTCAGGGTATTGATTTAAGAAACAAAATATCAGGTTTGTTTTAAATTCTTACAATTTTAGCTCATTTTAATTTTTTCTTCAGATTATATTTGTAAAACTAATAGAATTCAAGAAAGTGAATTTGTATTGAACTAATGTATTTGATTACAATGACATAACGCCGATTTATAGGCTTGATATGATTAATGCTAAACAACTCCACTAAGTATCTTCTATCTACCACCATTACAATGCTAATCAACTCCTATAATTCACACCCATTATTATCTCCAATACAATATATTTGATCCTCTATTAAAAACTATTTCATATTTGTATTGAATCAGCATCTATTGGTGGCCAACAAAATAACAATGTCAATGTAAATTCTGGAGTTAATGAGACAGCTGGTATGGCAAGAAAGAAAAGGAAATCAGCAATGGCAGGGAAAAGAAAGGCAAATACTATATCGACAGTTGTAGGTATAAATATATATTATTGTACATATGAATACTATTTTGTACAAACATTATTAGTTTTCCATTCATTTATGTCTTTTTTTTATGTTACAGCAGAAACCAATCCAAATGAAGTCGGCACTATTTCTCTGCCAAATGAAACAGGCGCACAAAGAACTGTAATAGGTTCAGGTTCTTACCATTGAAAGATTAATATTTATGATTTTTCATTTTCAACATAAGTACCAGTTTATCATTAATTATATTTGATGATTAGTTTGTAGAATTGCTATGAATTATTTAAAAAAAAATAGCTAAAACAATAGAGTTTCTGTCTGTTTTTAAAAAAAAAAAAAAAAAAAGATTGTAAGCAAATGCATGTTGAAGTTATTGGACATGGAGTTGTGAAAGGAAGTCAATTTTCTACTTGTGTTGATGAGCAACCATCTGCCGCTGTTGATGATTTTGTGAATTGTCCACCTTCTATGCCTATACTACCTCCTCAGAAATCAAATCGAAGAGGACGACCTAAGAAGAAAACTATTAAAAATAAACTTGATATTATCATAAAGAACATAGTCGAGAAGCACAAGAAGATGAAGAAGAAAACACTAGGTCTTAATGGGAATGAATCTGAGAAGCTGCAAAAATCTCAGAAAGGAAAAAAAAAAACAGAAGGGTGACACAAAATTTAATTACAATTTTTTCATAATGTAAGTAGGATATTAAACTGTAAGTAAATCAACATGTTTGAAAGAAAAAATTTATGTTTTCTTTTATATTTTTAGTTTTTTATATAGGTATGAATACTTAGGGCTATTAATATGTTCAAATTTTTTTGTATATCATATCAATTCAATACTTTATGATTTGTAATTTGTTTTTATCAATTCAATGTTATTTGTTCGAATTATTTTACTGCTTTACTGTCATTACTTTTCATTATTAGTGTGAATATTTATTTTATTTTGAGTTTTGTTAACAAGTTGTTTTTTCAATGTTATTAAAAAGGTTATTTGATAGTTAATGTTTGATATATAGGTATGAATACATGCTATTAAAAAGGTTGTGCAATTATTTAATTTTTGATATATAGCTATCAATACATGCTATTAAAAAGGTTATTACAAAGAAAGCGAAGAAATGTTGGCTTTTGTAACATGAATACATGCTTTTGTAATGTGAAAGGTTTATTAATTTTCTCCTCTTATTTCTTGAATGGCTCAATTCAAAGAAGAACTTATTGAACTTCCAACCAATTGAAGAACAAGTTCAAGCTGCGCTTGAAGAACCTTTTGAGGCACCACCACCACCAGGTTACTGTGATGAATATTTTTATTTGTACCAATGAATACTTTTATTCATTTTCCATGACATTCATATTGAAATGGATAATTTCGTTATAACAGTGAATAGTTGTGATATGGAACCCTAGACCATAAACCCTGAACCCTAGACAAATAATTCTTTATAAGATTAAATATTTTATTTTACAACAATGAATACTTCTAATGTAATTACTAGAACAATAAATTAATTTTTTTTGTACAAATGAATATTTTATAGGTACAACAATGAATACATTTATTGGTAAAAATGAATGCTATTAATTTATTATCTCTTAAATGAAGAGTGAAGGCGTAGTTTTGCAGTGATGAATTTTTTAATTCATATCGAAATTATTATTTTCTTTTTAAGAATGAATACTTCAAAATATTTTTTTTAATTATCAATTTGGTATCGAAATTATTATTTTCTTTTTAAGAATGATATTATTTTTATTCATATCGAAATTTTTTTTTTTTTTTTTGGTAATATCATGCATGCCTGTGTTTGATTTGTATTAATTATCAATTTGGTATTGTTAATTTAGTGTGTTTTATGGTTGTGCGTATGCTTTTTACTGATTTAGAAATCTATACAAGAATGAATACAATTCTTTATAAAAATGAATACTATAATTCCAAACAATAAAACATGTATCTTGTAAATATTAATGAACTTATCATTTTTTAGTTTCAATTTATAAGAATGAATACTTCCAAATTCTAATATGATGCATGCTTGTGTATGATTTGTATTAATTATTAATTTCTTATTGTTTTTTTTATGGTTGTGATTAGGCTTTTTACTGATTTAGAAATCTATACAAGAATGAATACATTACTTTATTAAAATGAATACTACACTTCCAAACAATAAAATATGTATCTTGTAAAAATTAATGAACTTGTCATTTCCGGCATTCAATTTATAAGAATGAATATTTCCAAATTTTAATAAGTACTGTAATAAAATGAATTCTTTTGCTATACATCAATAAATACAGTGATAATAATGAATACTAAAGTACCCAAATAATTTTTTTGGATATAATTTCATTTATAGAATACTTTATAATACTTTAGATCAAGTAATATCCTAGTGACTTAAAAAAAGTCATTTATGAATATCATGTTGAATACTTTGTAAAAAGAAATGAATATGTCATTAATGAGATTGAATTTATAATAATGAATAATTATAAGAATGAATATTTTCATGTACAGATGTATAAATATTTTATTTCTGACTTAAATTAATGGAGATACTCTGCTTTTTAATTTGCTGTTAAAAAAGAATATATTTGTTAAAAAATGAATACTTCATAATTTTTACTGTTTTAATATTTTAGCATTAGTACTTGTACTTTTTCATTTTGTTAAAAAATGAATATTACATTTATGAAGAATGAATACTATGCATAATGAAGATAAAAATTGTTTTTTCAGCAGAACAACAGTTACCGGAAGATGAAAGTAAGAACAAAACAGCGATAGTCCAGTCTCAACAGATTATTTCACAAAGTGTTGAAGACAAGGATTTAGTTTTAAAAAGAAAAAGGGGTGGGCAACCTGGTCGGAAGAAAGGTAACTTTTAATTTGAAGATAAATATTTTGTATGACAATGAATTTTTTATTGCATACAACAGTGAATACTTTTGTTAGCTAATATGAAAACTTTTAGTGCTACATATGTTTTGAATGTGCAAGAATGAATAAACAGTGTTCAAGAATGAATACTCTATTTATATTTTGTTTAAAATTTATGTATTATCAACTTACTGATAGTTGTGTATATCATTACCTTTATATTTTAAGGTGATCCTCCTATCAATAACCCAAAAGCATCAGATTCGTGCATCAAGAATCGATGTATGGTTGACGCTGCAATGAAGTTTTTTCACAAAAACGTTTTGCCGAAGTTGAAGACAGAACACATCAAATGGTTAGCAAAAACACCCTTCCTTCATTTGTTTACTTTCCCAATTAAAACAGTAGTGAACAACCCTGTATTGTTTTCTATACTGTTGAATTGGGATGCGAAGAAGGGGGCATTTGTTTTCAAGGGGAAAGAGTTATTTTTTACAGCCGAAGAAGTGGCTATGGTTCTTGGTCTTAGTACAGAAGGGTGTGTTGTAGTATACAATAGGAAGGAGCTTGATTATTCTGGTTTGAGGCGGAGATATTTTAAAAATGAGGGTGAGATTACTCGGACTCAACTTCAGAATGCAATTGTACGTGCATTGGACAACAACTATGATGCTAAAGATACTGCAGGATTGGTTGTTATGTACTTGTTTACTACAGTGCTATTCCCTCAAGCATATGGAAATGTCCCAATCCATATGTTCCGGTATGCAGAAGATATTGAGAATATGAAAGAATATAATTGGTCAGAGGGTGTTTACCGTTTGCTGATGGAAAATATTCCAAACAATGCACTTTGGTGCCAGATGAGAGCTGATGCACTAATTAAAGGTCAAATAATAGTTGAGAGTCCGGAAGTACCAGTTGATGGGATGAACCAAGGAAAAAAGAAGAAGAAGGCATCAGGCACCCTTCCCGGTTGTGCACTCGCATTAATTGTACGTTTTAGTAATATTTATGTTTGAATACAATGTATATTTGTTATGAATACTTGTATAATATTGTTTTTTTTCTTCTTTTATGTAGGTTTGGTTTTACGAACATGTTGAAGTAAAAGACTCTAGGAAATATACTGGCCACATCCCAAGGTACTTAGATTGGAAGCTGAACGTAGGTTGGAGGAGAGTGCCATTCAGCTCTTTACTTGCTGCTGTTTTACCTTTAGATCTAAAACCAAATCCATTGAAATGGTGAGAATCTGAGTGTTTCATTAAGGTGAAGGGGTTTGTGGCACATGAACATGTCCACCGTCTGATACAGTCTGCAAGTTTGAGTAGGGTTCAGAACGAAAACCTTTTGAGGTTCATGACAGAAATGACACCTGTTTATGTAACTTTCCGGTACAATGTCTGGCCCGAATTGTTTAATAAGGTCACTAGCGATAGGTTGGAGGATCTCAGATACTTAGCAGAATATGATCAAGCATCGTCTCCCACTGTACAACAAATTGCGCAAATTAACCATGAAGAATGGAAACATCACATAAATAAGAATTCAGGTTTAAGAAATTATCATTCCTTTTTCAGTAATCTATTTTTTTTTATTATTAGTGTCTATATTCTTATTTTTTTGTATGAATACATAAAATGTTAACTGTCTATATAATTTTTATTTGAAGCAATGAAAAAGAAACTGAAGGGATCTTCTTGTCCTGATGACAACGAGAAGAAATTATCTTGTAAGAGTTACCCTTTTTTTTATTATTATAAAAATAAAAAAAATTATTACACAATTTGTTTAATTAGTTGTCCATTTGTGTAGCTGGAAAATCACCAAGAGGGAAAGCAAAGGTAGATTCTCATAATGATGAGAAGGAAAGTCCCAAGTGTAAGTTTTTATATATAGGAATGAATTATTTGTTGATTTTAAGTTCACAGTTTAAGTAATACTTCTTACATATAGAGGTGTGAACAGTTGGTAGTGTAAACTTGAAATTTGGAAATATATTGGTTCACTGTTAGAAATGTTAGTATTTTTATTTAGGTATGAATAATTGGTAGTATAAGAATTACAGAGTTTTTATTGTGTTTGTTCATACATAAAGAATTTTTTTTGAGCTTTTATTGTTAAGATATGAATACATTATTTGTAAACAATGAATAATTACAAAATTCATAAAGAAACAAATAATTCATTACAAAGTTGAATATAGTATTATAAGGTTGAATTTTTAATTTTACAACAATGAATACTTTAATTTTGAAAAGTTTGACTGATCAAATGATGAATCATTTTATTTGTACAAATGAACACTTTTATTCATTTACTTGAAGTTCATATTGAAATTATTATTTTTTTAATTAGAATGAATACATTAAATATTAACAGTGAATAGGAAGTTCTTACTGAGATGAATAATTTATTGAGATGGATAATTTAATAAACAAGAGCGAATACTGCAATTTATTACACTTTTTTTTTAACAAATTGTACATTTTGTGCAGCTGCTAAATCAACAAGGAATTCTAAGTTGAAAGAGAAGTTAGAGTCTGATCGCAAGAAGAGTCCGAAGTGTAAGTATGAATAGTTCATATTTTAGAACTTTATACTATAATATGTTTTGAAATATATAGCATGGACAGATAACAATTTTTTTTTCCTTTAACAGCTGTCAGAACCGTTAACAGTCCAGAACATAAACCATCGCCAGTACGCAATGTTGGTGCTATGACCCGAAGTTTGGTTAAGTTGATAGACAAAACACCTGATAGTCCTCTGAAAAACGGGGTGTTGTTTGGTGGTGTAACACCCACACCATCTGTTGGTAGACTTGCTCCAACGAAAATATCAAAAAAAGATGGGGAACAAAAAAAGGAAACATTGGAAAATGAGAAAGAGGTGAAACAAACAGGAGAAGAGGAAGTAACACTTGCTGGAGCTGAGTTTGATCACCAAGAATCTCAAGAAATAGGTGTTACACAAGAAGAAACACAAAGGCCTGTTGAAGAATTAAAACAAAAAACTAAAGGTTATAACGAAGAAGGTAAAGGAGAACCTGTGTTAGAATTACCAATTGAAGAAGGTGTTAGCCTTGATGATGTTTTGAAAGATATTCAAAATATGAAATTACCCAATGAAGAAGAACAAGTACTAGGTGAAGGTAATTTAGTTGGGAATGTAATTCTGGATGGTGGTGGAAGGAAAGAAGTAATCACAAGAGAAGATCGAGGTGAAGTTCCAGTGAATGTTCAAGTTGGAAATCAGAAGAAAGGTATTGAAGGTAATTTGGTTGTGAATGTAAGTACGGATGGAGGAAGAAAAGAAGGAAACATAAGAGGAGATGATCATCAACAAGGTGTAGTAGCAGTCAAGAACAATAATGAAGAACCAGCAGTTAGCCTTGTGGAATCAAATAATAGTTTGTTCAATCTTTGTGTGACACCACAAGTTCAATTGCTGAAAGCACAGGTAGTCCAAGTACCCGACAATACACCATTGAGTAAGGCAGGTGAAAAGCGAACTCCCCCAGCAGCCCGTCCAAAGGTTTTTCCCAGGAGGCAAAAGAAAGCTAGGACAGGCCCTAAACCTGGGGAAGAAATAGTTGATGTTAGTTCTCAAGAGAAACCTATGGGAAAGAGGAAACCAGGGCCTAAGACGAGAGGAAGGCAGAATAGGAAACCACCAGCCCAAAGAAGAAGAGTAACAACTCATAGACATCAACCAAAGAGGGATGGTCATGGTAAAACTGCATTTACCGGGGAACCCTTCATTAATGAAGTTGTACTCGAAGGAGCTAAGAAACCATTCACTGAATGGATTGGTGAATGCCTTCATGAGTATAATATTGAGGAGATAGAAGATGTTCCATTCAAGTATTTTGAGGATAATGTAAGCTGGAATTATTTCACCGATAGCTTATTCATTGATCCTGGTTCTTTACCATTGACTGATAAGGGGCCTTTAGCTAAAAAGGATTGGATTTACCAGAATAGAGATCTTATTAGTGAGACAGTAAGCATTATTCTGGATGGATGGGTTACGAAATTTTTTGGGATGGTGTTTCGTGATGACGACTTGGCGTTTAAAAACCATGCAGCAGCTATATGTCCATTGACTGTTTCAGAGATTTGATATTTTGCCAGAATGAACTTGGTCCAGAGGTAATTATTATTATTTTTTTAAAATTTTTATATTTCATTTGGTTATTAGTGAAACTACAATCATAGAAATGAATAATTGAATTCATTATAACTAATACTTTGTGAAATATGCGTGCAGACTATTGAGATTGCAACATTCATCATGCAGAGGGACACACCCGTTAATTATTACAATGAATGGTTTGTGCTTCTCTCAAAGACTCAGGTAATTTTCATATACTTATGCTTTCTATATTTGTATTACTATATACTTGTAGAAGAATGAATACTAGTTTAAAAAATCACTTTTTTTTAGTATACATAAATTGTATTTGTCTTAAGTATATAGATGAATACTTTATAGAACACATAGTAAGTTACCTGTTTAAGTTTAAGGTCTAGAATTTTTTGTTCTTTAGTATGTTTATTTACATTGAATTCTAATTTGTTTTGGACTGAATACATACCTTACATTGTATTTTTAGTATTAATTGCTATACATTATTTGTTTAATAGTTGTTTACTTGTACAAGCATGAATACTAATTAGTTTACAAATGAGAAGTTACAATGTAAATTGTTTGTTATATACATAGCAATGAATACATACTAATTTTATAATTCACAGTAAAATAACACTAATCAATCCATATATTTATTGTAGGATCTTGGACCAATAAATTCTTTTCTCCATCTATTTCCTTGTCAACCTCAGTTGTTTTCAAAACAATTTGAGAGTGCCAAATGGCTATTCATACCTTTGTGCGGATATGGTCATTGGTTACTTGCCGCAATTGACCTAAAGGAGAGAGATACGAATGTACAATTCGGTGAATGACCCTTCTAGTAATGTGCATTATTTTTCACCGCATATCAATACAATGCACTGGGTTAAATTTTTCCTAGCTTGGAGACTTGGTGAGTATATTTTGTTATTTTTTTTATTATTTGTTGTATGATATATTTTGTGTTGAAATATTTAAACAGTAGGGACATTTTTTATAGGTGATGAGTCTTGGAATGAACTTGATTACAAATGGATGGACTGTCCAAAACAAGAATCCGCATCAAAAGATTGTGCGATTTTTGTTATCAAATACATTGACTGTCTTACTAGAAATGTTCCATTAGACTTTAATCAGGTTATTTATCTCAAGTTAAATTTATAAATTTAAGTTCATTTTTCATTTATGTCAAACTAAATGTTTATTTTACAAATTGTAGGAAATGATAAGCAGGGACCGTCTTCTTATTGCGTACCGATTTTTAATGGATGACAGGAATGAGTTGAAGTACAGTGAAGTACAGTTTTTCAAACTGTATTTTTTGAATTGACATTTTAATCATTTTATATTGGTATTGTTGAACTGAGATTGTTATTCAATTTATATTTGTATTTTGATGTTTTAGTATGAATACTTTGATGGAGATATATTAATACTTTTGTTGACATAAATATTTTTTGCGATTTGGTAACATTTGTTAATTTGTTTTTGATATTGTGATATTCATATTTTTGCTATGATACTTTGTTACAGTCATATATTTTCTGTGATTATATTGGGATATTAATCTGTGATTTATGTGTTTTATGAAAATAATATCCTGTTGCTATGATACTTCCAGTCTCTTATATGAATTTATATTGAGCAAGATAAATGAATTTACGTATGCATACTAAATTAGTTTAGTATGAATACAAATCATATTTATATAATTGTAGTTTGGACATGTAAAAGTACTTCAATATATATAGGTATGAATACTTTTTGGTATGCATATATGTATTTATATATGATTTACTGCATATTTGTTCCACTTTCACATATTATTTAGGTGTTTTCTCAGTAAGATATCCTATATATTATATTGATACTTTAGATTGTAAATATGAATACTTTGGATCTATGATATGAATTGTATTGATCAAAAATGATTCTGCGTTGTCCCCCGCTGGTGGTTAATGGTCCCCCGTTGGTGGTTAATGGTCCCCGCTGGGGTTTAGTGGTCCCAAAAAATTCAATGGTCACCTCTAGTACTATATTTCTATACGATACCAAGTTAAGTTGAATACCTTTTTTTGTAGAAAAGAATACTACTTTTGTCATCAAAGAATGAAATTTTGTAAAGACTAAAAGTTGTCATTGAGCGGTACACGTGGACGCTAATTAACGTGTGCGGGGGACGCCAGATAACACGTTTTGCGTGGTCCCCGTCTGTTTGTTTTTGTCGTCTAATGCGGGGGACGTTTAGGGGATTGTTAGGCGGGGACTGTTAGTCGGTCCCTTTTTTTTAAGATTAGTGGCTTTAATACATACTAACAAATTCATTGATAAAAAAAATATTTACAATATGTCAAGTGACTCTTATTCCTAAATCTACTTCTTTATTTTCACATAAATTCTCAAAATTACTCTAATCACCCTTAATCACCCTAAAATTCCTAGAGCTACTTCTTTATTCTCACGAAATCCTCTAAATTACTCAAAATTACTCGATCATTCTTAATCACCCTATAAGTTCCTAGATCTACTCTTATAATCATACTTATATACACTAATAATCACCCTATCAACAAAAATTCCAACATATTGTGTCCCAAGCTTATGTCCACCAACTAATTGGTCTGGATCATCCAACATAATAAATCTTTCAGCGACATACTTCCTCATAATCGAACACTGGCGGTACCTTGCCAAATCCTATCAATTCAGAAACCAACAGATAATGTATATTACTACTACAATTTTGAAATGTAGCCCACTATAAAGCCAGGCATCATGAACAAAGCACTCTTCAGGTTTCAAGACAGCACAAGTGTTGCTACAGCACAAAATTCAGCACAGTTTAAATGGTTTTAGAAGTATATGTTATTTTTTGTTACTTTGCATGGTTGTAGGATACCGGTTTTCAATTCTGATAAGAAAAAAGGGCTGTCAGAGAGTTAGAAGGGTAAATTACAGTGAAGCCCTCCATTTGTTTTAATTTTATAGAACTAGAAAGAGATGGGACAAATGAGGGATCTTGTACTTATAAAAGTAGGATTTTAATTTTTAATTTTTTTAGTTTATCACTTGGTTTTTATTTTACGGATTAGGTAACTTGCTGTAAGACACTATTTTTAATTAATAGAATATATGCCTAAGGGTTTCAGTCAATGATTTTCTATAAGCACTAGTTTGTCATGGCAGCCATATGCCCATATAATTGTCAGCTAAGATATGAATCCCTATTGGTTATACTAGATGAGTTACCAGATTCTAATCTAGGTCTTTAAAAATTAAAGGTGAGAGGAGGTGAGTGACGGCCATTGCAAATTAAACAACATGGAAGATTAATGAAAATGCAAACATGAATTACTAGAGTATGATGGTACCTTCCTTTTTTTTTAAGGTTGATTGTACCTCTCCTTTGTCTGTCGCAGGACGATTGTTTTGGTGAGCATCACCATGCTTCTCTCGTCGATCCACCTTCTTCAAATAAAATAGAGTAGAATAATGCCCAACATTTTAATAGACAAAAATGAAAAGTAAAAAAAAAAATGTGCCTAACCTGCTTCACAACATGAATGTTTCTCCTTTTTACGAGCCTATTTACAAAAAATACATTAGAAGGTATTGAAAAAGGAAATGTTGTATTCACATATTTATATAGTACGATGTCTAAATAATTGATAATAAAAACTACCATGTGGAGGGCTTTCTTTTGACTTCTGATCCTAATTGAATCCTATAAATGTAAGAGGACAAACGCATAAATGTAATGAATAAGTATTAATTTGTCAAATTATAACAACAAAATACCATGTTGGAAGTATTAATCTGGTGTGATGCTGCAGAGAATGCATCATCCTTGACTCTTATATTGTTCTGATTATAGTTGTCCTGCATTAAAAATCAGGAATGAGAATTATATGACATAATGCAAATATAAATTACCAGAGTATGGTTGTACCTCTCCATTGTCCGTTACGGGAACATGAGGATGATTCTTTTGATGAGCATCACCATGCTTCTCGTTGGCAAGTTTATCTAGTAGTGCCTTCTTGTTGGCAAGTATTAAAAATAACTTTTCATTTTGCTCGTGTACTTCATCTTTAATTCACTATCAGGTACCAATTTCTAAATACATTGATCACCTGCCACAAACTGTTTGGTTATGCTTTCTTTCATCACTACAATCAGCTACATTTGTGTTTTTCCTACAACCAAACTTAAGCGCCTGGAAAATCAACACTGTTACTGAGCTTTTGGCTTGCTTATTTTTGGTATATTTCTTTGCTTGTTCAAACCGATTATGATTGTTCATATTCATAATATGAAAATGAAAATGATTAAATGTCAAGCCAAGTTCCTAACTCTAAATATACCTCTGTACCAATACTACTTTCATTTTGACTACTCAATTTGAATTAAGGTGTCTCTGATACGGGTGTTTTTGGAACAGCTGTAGGTTTTTACCTTCAATTTCATAGGTTTTCCCGTAATAATATAAAACTGAAGTAACCAAATAACTACATTTTGCATTAGCTGCAACAAATTTAGCCCAATCTCAAATTAAACAAAAAAAAATTCAGGTTTAGGACAAATCTATGCTTATCACATTTGGATAATTCAGTGAAAAACAATAGAAATGTACCCTTTATTGCGACTAAAAGATATTCAATAAAATACTAATTAATAAAAAAGTACAATTTACTTAGTGGTGGGGAATTTTGCAGTGAGACTTCCAGTGGCGGGGCAAAGTCACAGAGAAGTGCGACAGAGGAGTCGCGCGCGGAGAAGAGCGGTAGCAGCGGAGTCCACCGTGCGCGGAGAAGAGCGGCAGGGGTGGAGTTGCGGAGAAGAGCGGCAGGGGCAGAGTCACGGAGAAGATCGGCAGGGGCCGGCGAGTCGCAGCGGAGAAGAGCGCAATGCCAAGAAAATTTTTACGGGAATATAGAAGAGGGTGAAATAGCCTAATCGCGCGGGAGAAATAGGCGAAATAATTTTTTCACGCGGGAGACATAATTTTTTGCGAAAAAAAATGAAGTGGTCCGGGGACTTGCAAACCAGGAGTAAGATTTCACAAATAGACCGTGAGCTCCTGACAGAAGGGTTCCTCAATTGCAGCATTATATATTACGGGAAGACCTATGAAACAGGTGTACGATATTTTTAATACTTTGGCATTGATGAAAGAAAAATCTTCTAAATTAACGCAAGGTTAATATTAATGAATTATTATGCAACTTTATTATATTTTTATAAAGTAGTTAATTATATTATTTTTATTTTTATTTTTCCGAGCAAATATTTAAGTATCTTCTAATATTGACATAATTTTGCATATTTAAATACTGAGAGTATTTTTCTTATCCCGCAATTGTATTTGCACATTAGGCATCAACAGTTTTTATAATGTACAATTATTTTAAACAGGTCATAGCTATTTATTTCTTGCTCATAATATTATTGTCTTATGATAAATGAGGATTTAATAAGTTGTGTTGGACTACGGTTCAAACATTATATATATATAATTCCAAAAAATGTTGGATCAACGATTTTCAAAATGACTTAAAAAATAGTAAAAAAATTCTAAAAAATGTAAAATTTGGTCTTCAAGTACATTTTAAATATAGAAAATACATCTAACAGTTTGGATCGACATTTTGGACTTCGAAAATCAAAAAAGAAGTTGGATGTATTTCGGTGCTTATGCTAACGAAAGCATATTAGCCACACTCTGTATATATATGTGTATGTATATATGTATGTATTTCTATGATTTTTGCAATTTTTATTGAGTGAATCTATGATACTATGCATAGCATGATTTAATCCGTAATATGGATCAATATTTTTATTTTCAAAATTCTAATAGTCGATCCAAACCGTTCAAAATGATTTTCATATGAATATTTACTTGCAAACCAAATTTTATATTTTTTAGAATTTTTTTACTATTTTTTAAGATAGGTAGAAAATCACTCTTTTTGGATGGTCCAGAATTTTCAGATCAAGTGATTTTCTACCTATATTAAAAAATAGTAAACAAATTCATAAAAATATAAAATTCAGTTGGCAAGTAGATATTGATATGGAGATCATGTTAAACGGTTCGGATCAACCATTAAGATTTTAAAAACAGAAATATTGGCCCGTATTACATATCAATCCGTGACATGTATAGTACCATAGACTCATTTTATTTTATTATAAATCTGGTCAGCTGACCATAGTTGACTTTCCATCAATTTTTCAAAGTTGAACTTGATCATCATATTTTTGTGTAATTACTTTCCAGAGCCTATCCAAATGCATGTATGCATTCTTTAATATATCATTTATGAGATGCCAGAGTTTTTGCACAATTTTACCCTTTATTTGGCTCGTTTTTCATTTTCACCCTTTTAAACCCTAAATTTGCCCTCAATATTTTTTTTTTCTTTTGGTACCACTGGTACAGTGGGCATTTACTAGCCATGAATCAGTGGTCTATGTCATAAAATGCAATAAGTTCATCTTTAAAACAGAAGTAGGTTATTTAGAACTAAAGGAAATTCAATGTCTACCCTATCCTATCATGCCACTTTATTATATTTTTTTAGAAGTCTGACATGTGAATTTGTACATATGACCCTGACCTTCTAGAAATTCACAGAATGCACTAAAAATTAAGGTGTTTAACCCATGAGCTTGATCCATAGCATCCTCATTTCCATCATTAGGGACAGTGTTGACAGTGACTTGAAGTCTTCACTTTAGACCCTATTTTTATATTTACTTCAACATGCCTCCCTGATATACATAATGATAAAGATTGATAAAAATGCTTCAACCTATCATTTCCAGACGCTTTGAATCAATTATCCTTTAATTCAAGACTTTATATTATAATTTCTTTATTCAAACTCAGAGATCTAACTTATGTGAAGTCAGTCACTGAGTTGGGTTTGTACCAGGTTTCAAAAGGTGATAGAAAGCATATATTACTGGTACAGGCTTAATTATCTAAGTCTCAGATTTTTTTTTTAATTATTTTCATAACAGGCTTAATTATCTAAGTCTCATATTTTTTTTTTAATTATTTTCACAGAGATCATTGTGCAGCTACTTCAACTTGCAATAACTGTAAAGTTGATAGAAAGCATGGTGTCCACGTCATTTTCTATACAAAATAGAAATTAGCTCAAACTAAACTACAATTTTACAAATAGAACCTTGTAAATATTCACAGTTGCACACATCATTTTCCATACAAAATAGAAATCAGCACAAACTAAACTAGAATGTACTAAAAATTTGCACATATGACCCTGACCTTCCAAAAATACACAGAATGTACTAAAAATTAAGGGTCTTAACCCATAATCTTGATCCATAGCATCCTCATTTCCACCACTACAAATGCAAACATAACACACAAGTTAGACACAGTTAGCCTAAACTACAAGGGCAATATTGTACAAATACTTCAACTTGCAATATAAAGTTGATATAGAAAGCATATACAAGAATTAACCTTAGTCTAATTAACTTGCAATAACAGTAAAGAATTTGTAAAAATAAAATAAAATAATAATTACAATTAAGTTGGTTTGACATCCATCAAATCTTCATTTTCTTTAAGCAGCTTCTTCAAAGGAGTATCAATAGTTCTTCCTTGTATATCGTCCCTCGTCAAATTCAGATCTTCGTCTTCATTCACACTAAATTCTGTCATTGTTGGGACTTCATCCAATCCATCTGCAATATGTTCTTCCGTCTCATCTTCACAATTTTGTGTAGACATGTCAAAAAAATTCCTTGGTGTGGTGGGAACTACAAAATGCCAGCTTGTATCTATAGGATCTTGCACATAGAAAACTTGACAGACTTGTGATGCAAATACAGATGGTTCATCTGATAAATTGCCATTGTATAGTTCTCACTGAAATTTACCAATGTGGAGCCAAATTGACCCTTTTTTGTTCCTCTACCGGCACGCTTCACATCAGCCCAATTACACAAAAATTACAAGGACAAAGTATCATATTCTCTCTAGATTTGTTTCTAAATGCAAACTCAATGAATTGTTCACACCCAGATTGGTACTCAGATGTAATCCTGCATGTTTGGGTTTATTATATTAGGGCATTACCTAATTAGTGAACCACAAGTCATTATCAAAATGATTAACAAATAGAAATGAATTATATATATGCATCATACCTTGGGAGTTCTATCCAAGTCTCATACATTCGAAGAATCTACATGAAATTAACAAGGAAGGAAAAAAACAACTTCCTGTTCAAAATCTGTCCATTTTCTATCATTTTTTTTAATAGACCCTCAAAGTGTACATGCATTTATTAGAAAGATCATGCTTAATTAGTACACTTAATGTTTAAAACTCTAGTTAACCAATTAGAAAGCACTTAAAGAATACCTTTGAGTCTTACTATAAGTAGACTTGAATTATAAAAATTCATCCATCCTAGAAAAAATCTAAATTGCAGCCACATCCAATTTTGTTTTCAAAAGATATATTACAATTAAGCAGCAGTACATTCAATTAGAGATGGACCAAAATATTGCATCGAATAAAAATAACAATTACTGAGATGTTATAGGGAAGACTTATATTGTTGGAACTATCAGAGATAGCTCCCGAACGAACCTCAGTCTTGTTCCCAGCAATTAGAAAACAATTGATTAAAATAAAACAGCAATGTTTATAATTATATCCCAAGAAACCAGAATCACTAAATATGCATGATAGCTAGAAATCATAGAGATATGAAAGTAAGCCCAAAATTAATTGAACTGTGAAACTGTGTCATGTATAGATTGAGTCTCAAAATTCTTAATCAATAACAAGCCTTTCCAAAGGCTATGTGAAACTGTAGCGATGGAACATATCTCCATAACTGAAAATTTGATTGGCTTAACAGAACTGAAGGAAAGCAAAGTCACAAAATTGGTACAAAATTCACCTCAATTCGTAATTCTACTTCCCCTAATTGAGAGAACCAATTACAAGAGTAGAATTACGAATCTCAAATTTTCATTTCAATTGAGAGAATTCCAATTTTCATACCGTGAAAATTGAGGAGACGGAGAAAAAAAAAGTTGAGACACAGCGCGCGAATGACAGAGAAGAGAGAGAAGTGCGCGAAGTTGAGACGAAGAGATAAAAAAATTTATTGTGCGCGCGCGGAGTGATTCACCCGGCGGTTTCGATCGCGTTGTGAAAACTGCATCATGTATCCCAGCATTTTCTATCGCGCCGAGCCCCTCAATGCCGCCCGATCTATACCATATCCTGGCGTTTCCTATCGCGCCGAGCCCCACAACGCCGTTAATTGTATAAATTCTTGTAGTGAAACAGCGAAAAAACACTCAATGCGACCCGCACTGTGGTCAGTGCGGGCCGCACTCAGCACTTAGTCAAATGTGAGAGGCTCTGCACAAGGAAGGGAAGCAAACTAAGGGGAATGCGACCCGCACTGGAGGTCAGTGCGGGCCGCACTCTGTACTTAGACAGATTTTTGGAGAAAACATGCCAATGCGACCCGCACTGCGGTCAGTGCCGGCCGCACTCAATACTTAGAGGAAATTTCCAAGATTGTGCTCGACAAGAAGGCAGACTGAGGGGAATGCGGGCCATATGCGAAAATAGAAGAAGAAAATTTCAGATAATCCGAAAATAGAAGAAGAAAATAAATAACCATAATGCGACCCGCAGTGACTCCAATGCGGGCCGCACTCCGAAGACGTAGGAAGTTAAATAAGGAAACTAACCCCCAGTGCGACCCGCATTGACCGCAGTGCGGGCCGCATTCAGACTAAAAATACAGTTTCGCTATTTTTGGAAGGCCAGATCATGCCCGGTTGGCAATAGTTAGTGGGTCCAATTATAGAGAACGTGTGGGACACTGTTCCCCACGTTTCTAGGGTGTATTCTAGGCTATAAAACAAGGAAAATTTTGCTCAAAAGAGATTCATTCCATATTCCACATCTACCATATTAATTCCATTTTACACATCTCCTTAGAGCAAAAAGTGAGATTTAGAATTTAGACTTGGAGAGGAGGAGCAGGATTCTCAGGGCAAAGCAAGCTAGCAAGAGACCTTCGTTGTTGTAAGGGTTGTAATTATTTTCTCTTTCAATTTCTTTTTGCTTTAGCCAATTTTTAATCAGTCTTCTTTGTAAGTTTTGCATTCCCATGAGAGGCTAACTTCCTCTCTAGAGGTGTAGGTTAATTGCATTAACTTGTTTGATTCAATTCTATTCGGATTTTTGGTTTTATTATGATTGTTTGATTTGATTGTTAATTTCTATGATTTATTCTTTGTGGTTCTCATAATTTGTACTTGAATTGTAGTTATCCCGCTTTAGGTCTTTTAGACTTTAAGGTAGAATGGATCATATATGATAGTATCAATTATGTCACAAAGCCATTAGGATTTAGGTTAAGAGTATACAAATCTTTTAATCTAAACCGGAACTACAGGAATTAAGGTTAGGGTTTAGGTCGAGACTCAACCGGTAGAACCAAAACCCTAAGTCGGGACATCTTGAATCAACTTAGAAATTGGTATGAGTTGCTTTGGTCAGCTAAACCATTAAGTACCAATATCTAAGGAGATGATAGACTAACAAAGAACTTCATAGTCTAGATAAATATAATTATTTAGACACGTTATTAATTCACGGAAGTGACCCTTTTCAACATATTAGGTTAGAAACCCCATCATATTAAACATGAATTTAAACAAACCGAATAGATAGAATTAAATAAGAGATTGTAGACCGAAAGCCCCTGGATTCTCCAATCTTTGTTAAAACCCTAATCTCATTTTATTCATCCTTTATTTTTGTTTAATCTCTCAATTCCTTGGGTATTGAACCCACCAACCTTAGGATTATTAGTAAACATACTTTAAACCGAATTTTGAAACCACCAATTCTGATTTTAATCATTAAAGCTCTAAACTAAATTCTACATTTCTCTCTGCGGTTCGACACCCTAAGTACTACTTTGATAGGTTGTGTGCTTGCAATCAACCCCTTCATTGAGTATAAAGGATTATAAATTTAAAAGAAACGAGTACAAAATTATAGCCAAAACTCTATACTTAAAATACTCAACAAGCTTTTTGGCGCCGTTGTCGGGGAGATTTGCTAGAATTTAGTTTTTACTTTAAAGATTTATTTTCAGAATTTAACTTTTCATTTTTTATTTATGAATAATAATCTTTGTTCCTTCTTTATGTCCTTTGCAACGCTTCATGCCACCAAAGGCGAAAAATAAGAAGAGCAATACCGAGATCTCATCCACTTCTCGACCAAACACTCGGTCCAAGAGAATTGAAACGGAAGCCACATCTACTCCTCAACCTCCACCAATAAATCCAAGCGGTCCACCCGAAATTGAAGAAGTGCCCTACATGGACGAATACGAAGAACAAGAGGGGCACGGTGACAACACCGGTCACCACAACGAACGTAACAACATACCGAATCCAAATGCGCTACCTCAATTCGGACCGCAAAATCAAGCTCATAACGAGAATAACAATGGGAACAATAACGGGAACAATCATGCCAACAATTAACAAACCTTGTAAAAAAACCAAGCCCGACCTTTTGGTTAACACAAGGGGAAATGTTCCTAACCTCAAACCTTCTTTAATTAATTTATTAGGTCAAAATCAGTTTGGGGGGGCATTAAACGAAGATCCTCATGCACACATTGCGGTGTTTGAGGAAAATTGTCGGACATTTGCCCAAGAAGGACCGGAATTATACAACCTTAAACTAAAATGTTTTTCACCTTTCCCTTAGGGATAGTGCTAGGACTTGGCTTAGGACCGTAAACCGACAAAACATTAGGTCATGGGATGATTTAGAAAAATTGTTTTTAGAAAAATACTTTCTCCCATCAAAAACCCAACATTTCTAAACCAAAATCACTACTTTCAAACAAGGGGAAGGGGAATCTCTAACCGAGGCATGGGATAGGTGGGCAGAGCTTCAACGCTTGTGCCCCAACCATGGTCTCAAAAATTGGTTGTTGTTTCAATTTTTCTTTGGCGGATGCACACTTGCCACGAAGACCCAATTAAATTCGGCAGCCGGTGGGAATATGTCCAAGATGGATCCCGAGCAAGCCTTGTTGATGATTGAGGACATGGCGGTAAACCAACGCAAGTAGACGGCCGAGAGCAGTGGAAGGCAAACGACACACCAAGGAGTAATGAAGTTAGACGAGGTCACCGCCTTGCAAGCCAAAATCGAGGCCATGCAATACCAAATCACGAAAATGCAACAAGTGAAAATTGTTGCAAAGAAAAAGCCTTGTGGGATATACGGAGATATGAGTCATGCAACTACCGATTGCCAATCTCCATTGGAGGGTGAAGACTCCGTCGAACAAGTTAATAGCATGTTCTACAACCTTGGAGATAAGAAGAATGATCACATCTACAACAAAGATAATTTTAATTCAAACACGTATAATCCCAATGCAAGATGGAACCACCCTAACTTCAAATGGAGAAACGAAAATGATAATACCAACCAATATCAAAATAGTGGTAACTAATACCAAAATCGACCAAATCAATACCAAAGACCTCCTCAAAATGACAAAATTTCAAAATTGAAAAAGGTGATAGAAGGGTTGGTGATTCAACAAAATAATTTTATGAACCATCAAAGAACTATCAATACCGATATGTCGAACCAAGTAAGGAATTTGGGTCAAAAGATGAAATTGTTGACAACCCAAACAAGAATGATAGAAACACAAATAGCACAACAAGCATCCTCGTCATCCCGACAATAAGACACACTACCGGGCAAACCCGATGTCAATCCAAGAGAGCAAGCTCATGCCGTAACCTTGAGAAATGAAAAAAAATATGAAGGACCCAAGATGCCCGAAGAAGAGGAGCAAAACGTGACTCAATCCGAAATGATTGTCACTCCGAAGGAACTAATTGCAAATCCAACCAACTCGGACAATCTTCAAAATAAGGGTAATTCGGTCCCAAACAAAGGTAAGGCTCCTTAAATTCCTAAGTATATTCCTCCCCATAGGTTTGTATCATTTCCTCAAAGGTTAGTAAAGCATAAACTTGACCAATAATATGCCAAATTTGTGGAACACCTAAAAAACTGAATATCACTATCCCTTTCACCGAAGCGATTACTCAAATGCCTACTTATGCCAAATTTTTAAAAGAAATTTTGTCCAACAAAAGAACCATTGAAGAAGTAGGCCACGGTGTCCTTAAACGAAGGATGTAGTGCTCTCTTTCCAAACAAGCTACCCCCGAAACTTAAGGATCCCGGTAGCTTCGTAATCCCTTGTAAGATAGGTGATACCAAGTTTAATAGGTGCCTATGTGATTTGGGCGCTAATGTAAGTCTTATGCCTAAGTCGGTATACAAAAGGTTGAACCTAATTGAACTTAAGACAACTAGAATGTCCTTACAATTGGCCGATAAGTCGGTAAGGTTTTCCGAAGGTATAGTGGAAGACGTAATTGTTCAAATCGGCGATTACTTCGTACCGGTAGACTTTGTAGTAGTAGAGATGGAGGAGGATAGTCATACCCCTCTTTTGTTGGGGCGTGATTTCCTTTTCACCGCCGGTGCAAACATTGATGTCAAAGAAGAAGAAATTTCATTTGATATCGGTGGCCAAAAGGTAGACTTCCACATGTTCGAGTCTATTAAATACCCCTCTAATTCTAATGATTCTATTTGTAGAGTTGATATTTTAGATTCAATAATAGCTGCTCAGATAGAGGTGGACGATCCCAATGCACAACTTGAACGAATCCTGGAGGAAATAGCCTTAGATGACGAAGGAAATGACGAGAAATTCCTTAGTGCGGGCCGCACTGAGATTTCTGAAAGCCGAGATGAAGAAATTTTTTTCAAAAATGAAGAAAAATTCCTCAGTGCGGGCCACACTGCGACCAAAAGGAGGCCGCACTGAGAATCTGCAGCTCACAGGAGAAAAAGTCTAGCAGGAATGCGACCCACATCAGCCACACTGTGGGCCGCATCCAGGAGGAAAAGCCATGTGCGACCCGCATTCTTGTCAGTCTGACCAACTTTTTAACTATGAACCGCAATGCGACCCGCACCAACGCCACTGCGGGCCGCACCAGGGAGAAAAAATTCAAATCGAAGGGAATTCATCCGATTCGAAGCCACCGAAGGTTGAACTCATACCCTTACCTCCTTCTCTTTGCTATGAATACCTGGGAACAGACAACACTTACCCCGTAATAGTGAATGCCGAGCTCAACAAAGATGAAACCGACAAACTCCTACATAAGTTGAGATTGCACCGGAAAGCGATAGGTTACACCATCGACGACCTAACCGGGATCAGTCCTTCATTGTGCATGCATCGAATTCTAATGGAGGACGATCACAACCCGACAATTGAATCTCAAAGAAGGCTCAACCCGAATCTCAAGGAAGTGGTCGAGAAGGAGATCCTCAAGCTCCTAGATGCCGGCATCATCTATCCAATCTCCGATTCTAAGTGGGTAAGTCCGGTCCATGTGGTACCCAAGAAAGGTGGTACTATGGTAATTAAATGTGAGGGTGACAAAATGATATCTACAAGAATGGTCACGGGTTGGAGAATGTGTATTGATTACTGCAAGGTAAATAATGCAACAAGGAAAGACCATTTTCCCCTACCCTTTGTTGATCAAATGCTTGAACGACTTACGAATCATACACATTTTTGCTACCTTAATGGGTATAGCGGATTCTTTCAAATCCCTATTCACCCGGATGACGAAGAAAAGACAATCTTTACTTGTCCTTACGGAACATTCGCATACCGTAAGATGCTCTTCGGCCTATGCAATGCCCCCGCTACATTTCAACGGGCCATGATGGCCATTTTTTCCGATTTACTAGAAAATTAAGTAGAGGTATTCATGGATGACTTCTCAGTTTTTGGAACCTCGTTCGACAATTGTTTATCTAATCTCACAAAAGTTTTGAAACGTTGTGAGGAGATTAATCTAGTATTAAATTGGGAAAAGTGCCACTTCATGGTACAACAAGGGGTTGTGCTAGGACATGTGGTATCATCCAAGGGGTTAGAGGTGGACAAAGCAAAAATAGAGGTAATTGAAAAGTTGCCTTATCCGACATGTGTTAAGGATGTGCAGAGTTTCTTAGGCCATGCAGGGTTTTATCATCGTTTTATTAAAGATTTTTCAAAAATTTGCAAACCTCTTTACTAACCTTACAATGAAAGATGCAGATTTTATATTTGATGAACCTTGCAAGAGTGCTTTTGATAGGATCAAAAAAGAATTAATTTCAACACCAATCCTTAGACCACTGAATTGGAATGTTCCTTTCGAAATCATGTGTGATGCAAGGGATTACGCCGTAGGAGCCGTGTTAGGGTAGAGAATTGACAACAAACCGCATGTAATATATTATGCAAGCAAGGTGTTGGACGAAGCGCAACTAAATTATACCACAACCGAGAAGGAGTTTCTAGCGGTAGTCTTCGCTATCAACAAATTCCGATCATACTTGGTGGGATCCAAGGTCGTGGTGTATTCCGATCATGCCGCAATCCGATACCTTCTCAACAAGAAAGATGCAAAACCTCGCCTCATACGGTGGATTCTCCTTCTACAAGAGTTCGATTTGGAAATCAAAGACAAGAAGGAAACCGAAAATTCCATAGAGGATCACTTATCTCGCATTACCACCGAAGATAAAGAAGATGACTTGCCAATTGATGACTCCATCATTGATGAATAACTTTATTTGGTAAAAAGTCTAGAAGCTCCATGGTATGCTGATTTTGTCAATTTCTTAGCTTGTGGCATAATACCCCCAAATCTAACCTATCAACAAAAGAAGAAATTCTTTTCAGATGTTAAGCATTATTATTGGGATGAACCTTTATTATTCAAACTGGGGGTAGACGGGATACATCGAAGGTGTGTACCACAAGAAGAAGCCATGGAGATTCTCTGATGTTGTCACTCATCCGCATATGGGGGACATGCTTCCACAAATAAAACCGCAGCGAAAGTTCTTCAAGCAGGATTTTATTGGCCAACATTATTCAAAGATGCAAGAAATCATGTACTTAAATGCGACCGATGCCAACGAACCAGCAACATCTCAAGAAGGCATGAGATGCCCTTAAATAATATACTTGAAGTCAAAATATTTGATGTATGGGGCATCGACTTCATGGGACCCTTCCAGAGTTCATTCAACAACAAGTACATCCTTGTGGCCGTAGACTACGTTTCCAAATGGGTTGAAGCCATTCCTAGCCCAACCGCCGACTCCGCAGTGGTAAGAAAACTCTTTCAAAAGATTATTTTTCCTAGGTTCGGAGTCCCTCGGGTGGTGATTGGTGACGGAGGCTCCCATTTCATAAATCGGCAATTTTACAACCTCTTGCAAAAGTATGGTATCAAACACAAGGTGGCCACACCGTATCATCCGCAAACAAGTGGTCAAGTGGAGGTCTCAAACCACGAAATAAAAAGCATTCTTCAAAAGGTTGTCAAGACGACACGAAAAGATTGGTCCCTTAAACTTGACGAAGTCCTTTGGGCCTATCGAACCGCATTCAAAACGCCAATAGGTATGACTCCCTTTAAACTTATTTATGGTAAACCTTGTCACTTGCCGGTTGAACTTGAGCACATAGCATATTGGGCAATAAAAAAAACTAAATCTCGACATGAAAACGGCCGGAGAAAGAAGGATTCTCGATTTACATGAATTAGAGGAATTGCGCCTCGATGCGTATGAGAATGCCAAATTATATAAAGAAAAGACCAAGAGATGGCACGATAAACACATAGCTAGAAGAGAATTCCATGAAGGAGAAAGGGTGTTGTTGTTCAACTCCCGACTCCGACTCTTTCCTGGAAATT
The DNA here is from genome assembly GCA_024447775.1 of Carex cristatella. Lineage (NCBI taxonomy): Eukaryota > Viridiplantae > Streptophyta > Magnoliopsida > Poales > Cyperaceae > Carex > Carex cristatella. The sequence continues at coordinate 8,984,668 of JAJHPF010000001.1, read as the reverse complement.
GAAGGCAAGATGGACGGGTCCATACAAAGTAAAGAAGGTGTTCAACCATGGAGCGGTAGAGATATGAAGCAAAAGGATGGGAGCATTCAAGACAAATGGACAACGATTAAAACATTTCAACCTTGAAGATTCCATTTGGCAATACCGAAAGTTTGCGGTTAGATGAACCACACGCTCAATGACAAGAGGAATCATTTCGAGCTCGCGACGTAAAATTGAGCGCTTCTTGGGAGGCAACCCAAGATTCTATCATCTCTCTTTAATTTTAGTACTTTAATTTTATTTATTTTAGTTTTTACTTTTTCAAAATTTCGATTCCCTACTCAAACAGAATTTTTCAGAATTTAAAATTGAAACTAGGGTATTTCAAACCAAAATTGGCCAAGTCCAGAATGCGGGCCGCACCTATGCCAGTGCGGGTCGCACCGAAGATATTCTGAATTAAATTGAAATTTGGTAACTACCGGCCACACTATAACCAGTGCGAGCCGCATTAGGGTTTATATGAACGAAATGTAAAAATGGCAATAATGCGGGCTGCACCAGTGCAAGTGCGAGCCGCATTCAATATTTCAGAACCAAAAATGAAATAAGTACCCAGTGCGACCCGCACTATGTGTTAATGCGACCCGCATTCCTGTCAGTGTGTCCAAATCCTGAACTATCACCACAGTGCGACCCGCATCAGTACTAATGCGGGTCGCATTTTGCGAAATTTTTGCAGAACTACATTGTTTTCACAGTGCGATCCACACCTGTGCCAGTGCGGGCCGCATTGTGGAAATTTTGAACAAAACTCATATTTCTAGAATTTTGTCTTTACAGAAAATGGCTGCGGGTAAGACTGCAGTTAGGAAGTTTGCAAAGAAGCAAAAGTTCGGCAAGGAAGGCACCTGTCATGGGGAGGGACTCCCTTATCCGGATGCCGTACTGTTAACGGAGGAACAAGAGGCTAGGAAGCTTTTCATTGAGACGAAGAAGATCCTAGAACCCTCCCGATGGATTTGTGAGGATACCATCACCGAGCTGGGATTGCGAGACTCGGTAGAACTACTGACTAGTAGGCTCAGCCTTTGTGATTTCCTCCGTGAAGAGTGCAACACCTACCGCAGCCTTACCATCGAGTTTCTCTCCTCGCTTGTGTCTGACAGGGGCTCTCGAGTGATGGATTTCAACCTTGGAGGATATCGTCACTCCATCTCCGCCGTTGACCTCATGACTTTACTTGCCTTCCCGACGGAAGACATGGAGAATATGCGCCAAATCACCGACTTTTTCCATGATATGACCCTTGATTCATTTCGCAACAAAATCTGCGAGCTAGGTGTTATCGGTGATCAAAGGACCAACACCATCAACCATCCAACTCTTCGGTACATTCAGAGGGTGCTCGCCCATACACTTTGGGCTCGTGGAGAGACCGTTTCGGTCGTCAACCACAAAGAGTTGTTCTACCTTTGCTGCATGTTGAGATGGAACAACGGGGAGATGGACTACATGCCCCACCTTGGCTACAACCTCTGCAAGCACCTCGACAATCAAGCTAAGAGCCACACAAGCAATGGTAGAATTCAGATCGGTGGCATTATCACAAAGATTGCACTGTCCCGCCACACTCCACTGCCCGAAAATTCAGCGAATATAGTAACGGGGAAGACAAAGGTTGATTTGGAAACCTTGGTCCGCTCACAATTGATCATCCGGGACCCTCATGACGAGTTTTGGATGAATGTTGGTGCAGGCACAATCCGCCACCGCCTTCCTCTCCAGACGGACATCTATCCACTTGATGTGGCAACGTGGAAGATAGTCGACATGCTAGTGGTGCCGCAGGTGGTAGCTCCACCACCACCCGTTGTTCCTCCGCCAGTTGCCGATGCATCACCACAATTTCAACAAGTCCTTGATAACATGCAAGCCATGCAAAATGCCATCTTTCAAAGGATGAATGACATGCAACTCCATTTTGATCGGCGCATGGACTTGATCGAGACGGATGCTCATCATGCCGAGTACTATGCCAAGAAGGTGTATCATCACACCTTTCCCGAAGAAGAAGAAGATGAGCCACCCACACCACCGCATGTTAGGCGTGCCGGCATAAGGCCAGAGCGAGAGGAGAGGGCAAGGAAAGTAGTGGAAGAAGCCGTAAGAGCCACCGAGGGACCACAAGAGGTGCAAGCCGGCGAGAATGGCGCGGATGGAGAAGATGCCGAAGATATGGATGCAGACGATTGATACACTACCTCCATGTCAACTTTGAAAATTGGGGAACTTGACTATCTCTTTTTTTTTTTTTTTTTTTTTTACTTCTTGTTATTTTTATTTTTATTTTTATTTCTATTTTTCTCTTAGTTTTAAATTTTAGCATTAGGGACAATGCTTAGTTTAAGCTTGGGAGAGGGTAGAAATGTATCTAGGATTTTAAACTTAATTTTCTTGCATTTAGGATTTTATAACTTGGATTTTTACTTGACCATGAATAGGGTTCGTAATTTTGAACTTAAATGATTGAAATTACGAACTTGTCAAGATGTTTACCAAGTTATAAAAAATAGAGTCTTACCTAATTGAACTTAAATGTTTGAAAATGCATAAAGTATAAAATCTTGTTTATTTTTGTGTTAAAATTGGCTAAAACTTTTGTGATAAATTTGAGTGATTGTCAAAAATTAAAGATTTTTATGCAAATTTTAACGTCTTTTTGGTAAAATCCTTGGAATAATTTGAAATAACCACATAATTTGGCGAAAAACTTTGTGGTAATAAAGGTTTTAGAAACTGAAAATTTAGGTATTTAAATTTATTTTTGAAAAAAAACTTATATGCGGAAAATGAATTTAGAAAATCTAGATATCCAAGGGTATGAATTAATGCATAATAAGGATGTGTGTATTCATGATATTTTTGCAAAAATGTTGAAAATTTGTTCAAAAAAAAATGAAAATATTTATAAAGAAAATACGATTCCGCTTGCTTATGTTACGACAACATGACGTACTTATAGCAAGAGTCATAGACACTTTTGCTCTGCTAGTTTGTCCGATAAAGTGACCGGGTTTGCACTAAACATGTGAGTTCATGTCATGGAAGGGTTGAACCAAGAGCATGCAAATGTAATTTTGAATTAAAATGGTTGGATATGGTTAACTACCTATAACTAACCAGTTTTGTCCTAAGGATAAAGAATTATAGTGTCATAAAATAAAAGCAACAAAAGAGAAAAATGAATTTTTGCAAATATCAACACACGGGGTTCAAGATTTTCCTACCCCAAGCAAAGTTCAAGCTTGGGGAATTTTGAAAGAATTTCTGCAAATAAGAATGCAATTTTTCATAATAAATTTGGATTACAAAATTTTGAAATTTCTAAGCCTTTATGGAAATTAAAAGTTAGAGTCAGTGAATTGTGGGGTAAATCATAATTGTGCAAGGGTTGAACTAAAATTTTGTAAATTTTTGCATTTAGTTTTTTTAAATTTTGACATGATCATACAAATTTTTCAAAAATTGAGAAATATACTTGATATAGAGTTAATTTAAGAATACCGAACAAAGGACTAAGTTTAAATTTTGCTTGGGGACAAGCAAGGTTCAAGCTTGGGAGATTTTGATAAGCGTGAAATATATATACATTTAGATATGTTTGATCTTGGTTTCACAATGTAAATGCTCTAAATATCTTGTATTTTGGTATATAAAGACATTTATTGCATCCCGAATCAAAATATTACATTTCCTGGCTTTAAAATGCAAAAAACAACAAAAAAACACTCAATGCGACCCGCACTGTGGTCAGTGCGGGCCGCACTCAGCACTTAGTCAAATCTGGGAGGCTCTGCGCAAGGAAGGGAAGCAAGCTGAGGGGAATGCGACCCGCACTGGAGGTCAGTGCGGGCCACACTCTGTACTTATATTTTTGGAGAAAACATGCCAATGCAACCCGCACTGCGGTTAGTGCGGGCTGCACTCAATACTTAGAGAAATTTTCAAGATTGTGCTCAACCAGAAGGCAAATTGAGGGGAATGCGGCCCGCACTAACTTTTAGTGCCAGCCGCACTTAGTCAAAATTTCAGAAAATTCGGAAATAGAAGAAGAAAAGAAATAACCATAGCGACCCGTAGTGACTCCAGTGCGGGTCGTACTCCATAGACGCAGGAAGTTAAATAAGGAAACTAACCCCCAGTGCGACCCGCATCGACCGCAGTGCGGGCCGCATTCAGACTAAAAATGCAGTTTCGCTATTTTTGGAAGGCCAGATCATGCCCGGTTGGCAATAGTTAGTGGGTCCAATTATAGAGAACGTGTGGGACACTGTTCTCCACGGTTCTAGGGTGTATTCTAGGCTATAAAACAAGGAAAATTCTGCTCAAAAGAGATTCATTCCATATTCCACATCTACCATATTAATTCCATTTTACACATCTCCTTAGAGCAAAAAGTGAGATTTAGAGTTTAGACTTGGAGAGGAGGAGCAGGATTCTCAGGGCAAAGCAAGCTAGCAAGAGACCTTCGTTGTTGTAAGGGTTGTAATTATTTTCTCTTTCAATTTCTTTTTGCTTTAGCCAATTTTTAATAAGTTTTCTTTGTAAGTTTTGCATTCCCATGAGAGGCTAACTTCCTCTCTAGAGGTGTAGGTTAATTGCATTAACTTGTTTGATTCAATTCTATTCGGATTTTTGTTTTTATTATGATTGTTTGATTTGATTGTTAATTTCTGTGATTTATTCTTTGTGGTTCTCATAATTTGTACTTGAATTGCAATTGTCCCGCTTTAGGTCTTTTAGACTTTAAGGTAGAATGAATCATATAGGATAGTATCAATTATGTCACAAAGGTATTAGGATTTAGGTTAAGAGTATACAAATCTTTTAATCTAAACCGGAACTACAGGAATTAAGGTTAGGGTTTAGGTCGAGACTCAACCGGTAGAACCAAAACCCTAAGTCGGGACATCTTGAATCAACTTAGAAATTGGTAGGAGTTGCTTTGGCCAGTTAAACCATTAAGTACCAATATCTAAGGAGATGATAGACTAACAAAGAACTTCATAGTCTAGATAAATATAATTATTTAGACACGTTATTAATTCACGGAAGTGACCCTTTTTAACATATTAGGTTAGAAACCCCATCATATTAAACATGAATTTAAACAAACCGAATAGATAGAATTAAATAAGAGATTGTAGACCGAAAGCCCCTGGATTCTCCAATCTTTGTTAAAACTCTAATATCATTTTACTCATCCTTTATTTTTGTTTAATCTGTCAATTCCTTGGGTATTGAACCCACCAACCTTAGGATTATTAGTAAACATATTTTAAACCGAATTTTGAAACCACCAATTCTAGTTTTAATCATTAAAGTTTTAAACTAAATTCTACATTTCTCTTTGCGGTTCGACACCCTAAGTACTACTTTGATAGGTTGTACGCTTGCAATCAACCCCTTTATTGAGTATAAAGGATTATAAATTTAAAAGAAACGAGTACAAAATTATAGCCAAAACCCTATACTTAAAATACTCAACAACACAACAACAACAAAAATTTGCAAATTATATTTAGAAATTTATTTCCTTAAAAAAAAATTGTTTCCAAATTCTTCGTTTCGAATCAAGATACAAAAGAAAAAACAAAATATATATATACATGACTAACCTTAGCAAAATAGAGAGGAGAAAATAACAACTTCAAATATCTCAGATCCCAGTTGTGTTATGCGCTGAAATCAGACTAATATTCAATACAAAGAGATAGAGTATTATATAATCAAAACGGCGCTGGAAGGAAAATGTTTTTTTATATAATAACCAAAACCTTAAAACTACCTTTCTGCACTGTTATTTAAACAATAATCCGTGTACAATAACCACTTCCTACACGGTTTTTTTAATAAAAATCCGTGTAGCTTTCTAAATATTCATACACGGATATTTAATTAAAAATCCATGTACAATTTGTTCATTTCCACACGGTTTTTTACCCAAATAATTGTACACTGATTCTTCAATAAATATCCGTGTAGGATTATGACAAATATTTTGGGCTTTGGAAAAAACCAGTTTGGTACACGGTTTTTAAATAAAATAGCCAAATTCGTGTACAATGCGCAGTGTAGAATTGCTCTTTTTGTAGTAGTGATAGATAGCTTAGCTTAGACGATTCTTCAATTGACTTTATTCCACCATCACATCCAATTGCAATCCTCTTAAGCATGAGGAATGAGAAGAGTCAAAATTACATAATGTTTGTCATTAATTTAATTTGCTTGTTAAGAGAACGTTGAGTATTTGTTTCTTTAATTCTCTTACAAACAAGACCACGTGGTAGTACATAAAAAATAAATAATCCCATGTTATCTCGGTTGAGCAGCTAGCTTATTTCAAACTTCCACATGGTGTACTATTTTAGTTTTCGAAAAAATATATTTCTACCAGTACAAGTACTTGCCAAATCTCATGTGTGTGATCTGTCAGTTTTTCAGATCAACTAATTAAACAAATTTTTGGAAAAAATATATTTTTCTACCAGTACAACTTGCAAAATCTACATGTAATTGCATGTGTGTGATCTGTCAGTTCCTTCAGAACAACTAATTATATAATGGTATACGATTGAATGAGTGGTGATTAATCGTAGATGGATTGTCAAAACAAAACTAAAATCAAATTCGCACCACTAAATGAATATAGATACAATGCAAATATTACACAAATATAAATTCAACAACGGATACCAAACAAATAACTGTCAGATAATCAATTTTATATAAACTTTAAGATACAAATACTAGCTACCAAAATTGAAATATGAAATTCATCCATATTTCAATACAACTTCTCAACTTACCAATTATTGTTGACCCATACAAAAAAAAAAAAATAAAAGAGATGAATAAATAATACACTACTACAGAATATGGTGATTGTACACGGATAAACCAACAAATTAAAATAGGGAATGTCCCATCTTTTGCAAACATATATTTATCCGTGTGCAATTATCAACAATCTACACGATTTCTAATTAAAAGCTTTAAAAAATCTATTTTAGCTCCCCCGTTTTTTAATCAGAAAACCGTGTAAATATCAACATTCCTACACGGATATTTAGTTAAAATCGTGTAGCTCTCTAAACAGAATATTAAATAAATAAACGGGTTAACCTTTACACGGATTTTAAGTAAAAATCCGTGTATAATTTTTTTTTTTTTTTTTTTTTTTTATATAAATATATATATTTTTTTTATTTTTTTTTTTTTTTTTTTTTTTTTCTAGCCCCCCCTCTTGCTTTTTTTTTTTTTTTTTTTTTTTTTTTTTTTTTTTTCTACCTCCACTCTTCTAGCCAATAATATATATTTCGATTGAATATATAGAGAGCATTTTGTAAAAATAAATACATAACATTTTGCAAAATAAATACATTTTGTATATACATATAACCTTTGCAACACATATATACATAGCTTTTATACATGCAATCATTTTGATACCAACATATTGACACCTATACAATTGTATAAAAATTATGCCTCACCACTTAGAAAATTCAAGATCTATATTTCAATACATACATACATACATCAAGGAAAAAAAATTCTCAATTAAAATTTATACATAAAATTAATTAAAAGCTTTTACAAACAAAAATAATTTCGAAAATTGTTGACCCATACAAAAAAATGAAAAAAAAAATAAAAAAGAGAAATAGAATAAATACACATTACCAAAAAACAATAATAAGAAATGAATAAAATATAAATATATACATACGTGGATAGCAAGACAAGAGTTACAAAATAATATTTTAAAAAAAGAAGAGAGAATTAAGAATAAACGGCGTGGAGGAAAAGACTTTTTATAAACCAAAACCCAAAACTACCTTTCTACACGGAGAGGTGACCATTGGTCCAAAAAAATGGAGATTAACTCACAACTTATTCCATCTAAATACTCCCTTCCTATGTTTAATAAAATCCTTAGCTCTACTTCTACTTTATTTGAATTTTAATTCGTTTACTTAAAAATCATTGATCATTGGAAAAACCTCTTTTACTCCACAATCAAACATGATACAAAAAAATAATAAAATTGCTTATGAAAAGAGGTGACCATTGGTCCAAAAATGGAGATGGATACACAACTTTTTCCACTTTTTTTTTTTTTTTTTTTTTTTTTAAATTTCCCCTCTTACTCCACAATCAAATACAAAAAAACTAATGCTTACCGGCGATGGATATTTCAAATTATTAACATGAATAAGAAGGTAGCCTATTACATACCGACATATATATTTACAAAAATAATAATGCAAAGAATGATACAAATCTAAAATAAAAATTAATAGCATGAATAAGAAGCAAGCTAGCTAACAAAACACAAAATTGAAAAGTAAAAGATAACAACTATGTATCTCCATTGTTCCCATAATGACAAAACAGTTTCACATTATAACTTGTGTACACATATAACAAAAACAATTTCACATTCAAATGCCGGAAAATTAAATCTACATATCAACGATCATACTAATTTTTTTTATCTTTCCTCTATAGCGTTTTTATTTTACTAATTTCCTTTTAATCATCATCGGTCCTATTTTTTTTTTTTTTTTCATTTTTCTTTGCATTTCCTTCTTAGCTAGCTGCCGATTGCTCCAAATGATCTCTATTTGTTGCGGTGCAAAGTGCAATGTAAACTGTCATGTGTTTTTCCAAAGTCTAATTAAAAAATAATATATATTTTCTTTTTTATTTTCTAGGATGAAGTTCCCTCCTATAATGCATTCCAAATTCTATCTAGCATAGAAATAAATATGTTAATAATGTTTTTAAAATAATTGTACTATTATAATAAATTAAACTAATAGGTCTATAAAGTTTACTGCTTCAGCCGCTCAAGTCCCTAATTTCTTCAGTCGCTCCACACACCTTTGCCTAATTTCAGCGTCTGAAGCCCCATTGAACAAATCCGTAATGAGAATCCATAAACTACAAGAAATAATCAAGGTAAGTTTCTTCGATTCAATCGTTCTATTGCCAAAAAAACACCGATCAATAGATGAACCACTATGTATGAAATTAAACCCAAAAGAGGAAGTCATGAGGGATAATCTGTAAAATTAACCTTGAATTTTGTACCATGATGAACCATTATATATGTAATAGGGTATGGTCCATATTTGAAATAAAATATTTAGTTGATTAATTATTTTCTGTCATACAAAAAATATTCAGATTGGGACTTCTCATAGGATGAAATTTGTCTACCCTACTTCAAAACCACTACCAATAACAAAGCCAGACCAAATCTTCTTGGATGCTCTCCCCATATATAACCAATCCGCAGACCCACCATTACTTGAAGCTCTAAAACCTACTGCCAGTGAACAGGTCACATGTTTCAACTTCCCTGGCCACAACGGCGGTAAGGCAGCACCACCTTCTCTTTTGTCTCTTATTGGCTCGGGTCCATATGTCCATGACCTGCCTGAACTGCCTGACCTCTTCTCACCTCAGGGAAGGATATTAGAGGCACTTAATCTGGCTTCCCAGCTATTTGGGGCCAGCACTACTTGGTTTCTCGTGAATGGGAGCAGCTGTGGGGTCCATGCAGCTATAATGGCTACATGTAATCCAGGCGATACTCCAATCCTTCCTCGAAGTGCACACCTGTCAGCCACCTCTGCTATGGTGCTGACCGGAGTAATACCAAAATATATTTTGCCAGTTTATAACTCTGACTGGGATATTGCTGGTGGGGTCATTTTTAAGGGTAAAAAAGGAAAAAAAAAAAAAAAAGGGAAAAGGAGGTAAAGTAGGAGCTGTTTTAGTGACTACTCCTACATTTCAAGGCATTTGTAGTAATTTGGAAGAGATTGTGAGGATATGCCACAGTTTTGGTATCCCGGTAATTGCTGATGAGGCTCACGGGGCCCACTTTAGGTTTAACGAGGCTTTTCCAAGATCAGCTTTAGAACAAGGTGCTGATTTAACAGTGCAATCCACACATAAGGTTCTTTCTTCCTTGACCCAATCTTCGATGCTACATTTATCAGGTGATTTAGTTGATCCGGCTCATGTTAGCAAATGCCTTCAATTGCTTCAAAGCACAAGCCCCAATTATCTCCTTCTTGCCTCTTTAGATGCTGCCAGGGCTCAGTTAGCTGATGACATGAACATATTTGACCAGACGGTGGAACTGGCGTTAGAAGCAAGAAAACTGATTAGAGAAATACCGGGTATTACTTTGCTCGATTTGTCTGATTTTGGATTAAATTTCTGCGAAATGGATCCTTTGCATATCACGATTGGGACCTCAAATCTTGGGTTATCAGGTCATATTTCAAACAATATATTTTACGAATACTATAAGATAGCTCCAGTGCTTGTTGGAACCCAGTCTTTAACCTTTTCTTTCAACCTAGGGACCCGACCTATGGATGTAGAGAGGCTTATTCTAGGGTTAAAGCATTTGTCAGATAAATTCTTTCATGAAAACTCTAAAATAATATGTAATGCAAGAGATGGTTCATTTGAACCATTTGAGAGTAGTCAAATGGAATTGACTCCTAGAGATGCATTCTTTGCTAAGAAGAGGAGAGTGAGCATAGCAGATAGCATTGGTAAGATATGTTGTGAATTAATTTGCACATATCCACCTGGTATTCCATTGCTTATTCCAGGTGAGGTTATAACACAAGATGCCTTAACCTACTTATTGGATGCTCAGAAGCAAGGTGCAAAGGTTAGTGGTTCAGCTGATAAGGCACTTTGTTCTATAATTGTGTGTGATTAGTGAATTATACACAATATTTTGCGGCATAAATAATGAAAATGTTGTCTTTCTACAAGAAAATGCATTGATCTTATTGGTTAGGTATGGTCAGGTGAATCATATTCATATTACATATTTTGTTCAAAACTATAATTTATTATTGTTATTATAATTATTCTTGTTATTGTTATTTTATTGCTATTATTATTAGTAAATAGTCCTTGCTGATTGCATGTTATGTTATTTTTAAAGAATTGGATCTCATTATGTATAATATGGGTGCCACAAATTAAAAACAGTCTGTCAAGCACTAAACATAAGTTAGTTTTAATTTCTAAATGTCTTCATCGATCGGTAAAAATAACTTCTAAATTTTTTGAATGCCACGCTGCTCCTCACGTTCATCTCTCACCCTCGGAGCAGAAGCTGTCAGTTACGACTCCCCCCCTTCTCCTCACGTTCATCTCTCTCTCTCGATCAATTGACCTCTGCTTGTCTCTCCACTAGTCTCGACCTCTATTGGCCGATGACCATTCTCTCTCCCAGTTGTTCTCTCTCTCTCTCTCCACGGTCAGTGATAGGCGCTCTCGCGAGTAAAGGTGCAGCTTCGAGTTTTTCGCCTTTTAATTTCGCTTGAAATAAGAGTTTGTTTATTTTTATTTTTAGTAAGTAGATATGCAATGTACACATCCATTCAACTGAACAGTAGAGACAATCAAACTGGCAAAGCATCTTCTACCAGCGTTCCTGCATGCGCCTCCAACTGAATGCTGTTTTCGGTTTTCCTTTCATTCTTCTAGTGCACGTTTCAAATTTTTACAAGTCAATAAGAAATACACACAAAAACAATGTTGAAACGTTACTAATCTTTAGCAAGTGATGATGAGAACTTAAATTGATTCACCTGATCACATGTATTTGACTGAAAATACTAGATTGTGATCAGACCCGTTATATACCTAATCAGATTTGCTACATTGATTGTGTTAATTTTAGGTTGAGATTGCAATCCTAAAATGCCTACTAGTAGTGGTTTTGAATAGAATTTTAAATTCTTATTTGAGCCTAAATTGAAGATGCATGTCTGAGTTTATCCATGACTGGATTTTAATATTTCAGGGTACAGAAACATCATTAACTCATATGGTATTGGTTTGATTTGTAACATTCTCCTTAACTGGTACGGTACTGTTACTTCTGTTATATCTGTTACTAAAGGTCCAAATTTTTCTAAATTAAGTTGATTTATATCATGTCATGAACTATGGGCAAACTAACCAAAAAAATATAGAATTTGATAAAGGCCCAAAATTTTCTAATTGGACTATAATCAAATTGCAGCAAACATGTCTCATGGGATGTTTTTGAAATATGTTTCATGGGATGTTAAAAAGGAATTTTCTAGAATTAGTGGAATTGGGACCGCCCTTTTAAATTTGCATGAATCTCTCTCTCTATTTTATTTTATTATTATTATTTTATTAAATGAACTTTGCATGAATCTCAAAACACAAATAATACTGGATAAAAAGTGATTGTACCTATGCAAATAATTCTTCCAATTGATGATGCACGCTCATGCAAATTTCTAAATGTTACTGTATATGATTCACAAGTAAATCAAAGTAGATAAATCAAACTATTTGTCATCACAAACCAATCAATTTAATGCCCAAACATAGCTACGTTTTTATTATTTCCTAATATATTTATACAGTGAAATTGTAACTATATCTATAATATAAAATGACTTTTATTAGAAAGATAATAAATTGGATAAATATATGAGTTTTAAAATATAAAAGAATAAATATAATTATAAATTTTAGAAGGAAAATATGCAATTTCGAAAATTTTAAAAATATATTTGAAATTCCCCCTTTTATTTATTGAGATATGGGTACTCAGTTTATTACATTGTATTTCTTGTCTTACAAACAGTACATATACATAAACAGCATGCTCAAAATGAAGCTACAAGTTTCGAGAGAGATGCATCGTCTGATTCACTGCCTCCCCATTCTTCACTTTCCCCTTGACTGTGCCTCTGGCGCTGGGCCCTGGGTCCCGGAAGGAAGACTTCCTCCTTCTGCGCATCAAAAACAGCATCAACCTCACGAGCACTGGTGTCAAATGCCAACTCCTTTGCCTCCCTTTCCAGTTTTCTCAATATATTATTTCTCCCTATGCATAAATTTAATGTAAGCTAAGAACATGATCAAGTATGATATTGTGCAAGGATATTGCAAACTCAACCCTTGATTATGTGAAAGCCTGGTAATTAATTATAACACCTACATCAATATAATTAAAATGAAATTAAATACAACATTCATAGAATTAATAGAAATTTAACTTAGGACATCTCCATTTCTAAAATTAATTAGAAATTACCACATTGGATCATAAATTAGAATTGAAAGTCTAGTTAAGAATTAATAGTTAACATTCAGTGGAATGCGAATACATAATTTTGCTAATGTGGGACTTACAAAGTAATATATTGTAAATGAAGCTTGCTAATTATTAAGTTCTCATACATCTCAAAAATTGAAAAGGAAATTGAAACGTTAAATTAGAAACTAGAATAAAAAAAATCCAATGTAGATGCTCTTGGTAATATCAATACTCACTAAAAAGAATTTCTCTGTTCTGATTATTCACCAAGGAAACTTTTATCCCTCAAAAAAAAAAAAAAAAAATAGATGTTCGAAAAGTTAAAAGAGTGGCATCGATCAGTACACAAAAATGTTATACTAAAATTATTTTTTATCCAGAACAATTAATAGCTTATAATTTTTGCAGGCCATTTATCATAATATCTTGGAAGGCATGATATCATGATAATTTACTAATACGTGAATATAATCAATAAACCAATAAAACAAGCTTTAGCAGATAATAAACTAAGATTAGGCATAAAAAAAGGGTGTTATATAAACAAAACCTGCTAGGAAAATCCTCTCATTCCTATCCGTACGGATCTCAAAGCAAATTGTCTGCAGATTCTTGTCACGAGAGGCAGCCTCAACTACCGGATGGCCAGGAGGGACAATGAAAACTGTGCCACGTGACACACGGGCCCGGATCCGGCTATAGTGTGGTCCCTCCTAATGATACTCCTCTTCCTCTTCCTCTCAGTACTGTCTTCCTGCTCTTTCCGGTTCATGCTCCCTATACCTCTGTGCTGGACTGCCGCGTCAGCCTTGGCGTGTCACGTGGGGGGACAATATCTCTACATAACCACTTCCTTCAGTGACTATGGCAAACTTGGTTGAGCGTGAGTTGTAGAACGGCGCTATCATAGACCCCTGTGAGGTATTCATTACATTTCATTTAGTTATGCATTTATACTTAAGAGTGACACTACGATAAGATGCATAACGCAGATTGGTCCATACTACGGATAATTATTCTTTTACAATTTTTTTACCATTTTCTTAAATAGTACAAAATCACTACTTTTCACTGGTCCAAAAACATTAGATGAAGTGATTTTCTATAGATAAAATAAATAGTAAAAATATTCTTAAAATGTAAAATTTGATCTACATACATTTTCATATGTAGATCATGTTGAATGGTCTAGATCGATTATTTGGACTTTGAAAATGAATATATTGTTCCATAGTACGGATCAGTATGTGCTATGACAGTAGAACCAGCAAAAGGAATAGTGAGGTTCTGTTCAAGTTTTTAAAATCTGATAACAATTCATATTAGATAAAGAACACAAATTTTAAAAGTAGAGTTTGCATACTTCTCTAATGTTTGCAAGTGACACTCTAAGATTTAGCCAACCGAGCTTTCGGTAATCGTCAGAATTTGCCTCGTAAAGTTTCCTGTACTGGTTCAAATGAATTGGGTCCTTTTCAAATAGGTTAAAAGGCCCTCTAGATTCACCAAACGGCCACCTTCCTCCTGTGCTGTACCGGCTAAGCACTCAGATCTGCTCCTCTCAAGCCACAAGAAATGCGCCCTTCCATTGCCAACTAAATAAGCTCTCGATTCGGTCTCGTGGCACCTATATGTAACGTATGCCAACATGTAATTATAGTTGATATACATTATTTTTACCAAGTAAAATGAGTAAAACAACACAAAACATGAATACATACATTGAAAGCAGCTTCAAGAATCTTGTCACTAAAGCTCCTATAAACCGACTCAGGGTTTTCTGAACCAGCCGCATAAAAATGCTGTGAATTAAATTCAATTTAATAATTAAAATCTTATATAATGTACAAGTGGTATCTAACATTAGAAATAATAAGAGAGTGAGGCTATGGTTCTTTGCATAGCTCATTATGGTCCGTACTATAAATTAATATCTCTATTTTTAAAGTTTAAACAATTAATCGACATATAAAAATGTATAAATAGATCAAATTTTACATTTTTAGAATTATTTTACTATTTTTTTAAGTAGCCTGAAAATTACTTGATCTAAAAATTCTAGAACATTCAAAAGTAGTGATTTTCTACTTGTATAAAAAAGTAATTAAAAATTCTAAAAATTATAAAATATTTTCTGCAAGGACATTTTCATATGGAGATCACATTAAATGGTTTAGATAGACTATTCGGACTTCCAAAAAAATATTAATATATAGTACGGACCATTATGCACTATTCATAATACCATAGTACGGACCATTATGCATACGAACGGGAAAATGAAGATGAGGGAAATCTCGATCTACCAGTACTATTAGAGAGAAAGAAAAGAGAAATAAAGAGAAAACGAAGAGGTATGGGAGGGTGCTGGACTTAATTAAATAAAGTAAGTGTGGAGGCGGTTGAGAAGCGAGCTCTTAAAAGAAAATTATTGAAAGGGGCTGGTTGAGAGGTGCGATGAATCACACACGGCTTCTAGAATAAAATAGTATTTGGAAACTGAGCAAAATCATATCCAGCTCTTTTAGAAAAAATCATGTACGAGAAACTATACACAGTTGAGTTTTAAATGGCTGTTGGTGTATGCTTGAGCTCAATTTTGTGGGAGCGCCTCCTCATTTTACACATTGTTTATATTAAATTTTCTCACATCCATGCATGTATAATATGCCGTCTATGGTTAACGTTTTGTAGTAGTACAATATTTGATTTGTATCTTTAGCTGGGACTATTCAGAATTCAGATCCAGTACAATACCTTACCATATGTAGAATGACATTAATTGGAGTCATCCATTTTAACGTGGCATCAATCTCAAAGACGACCCCCCCACTAGTGGAAAAACATTTTAGGTGCCCTAATAGTATCGGTTCTTGAATGAAGTATACAAAAACATTAGTATCGGTTAATTAAAAAACGATACAAAAAACATTAGTATCGGTCCAATAAATAGGCGACACAAAATTTAAAATTTAGTACGGCTTCCCAAAGACCGACACAAAACTATTAGTATCGGTTTCATATAGAGAACCGATACCAAATGTCCATTTTGTATCGGTTATTAATGGGAACCGATACTAATAGTTCGTCTGTTCTTTTTAGGAGCCGATACTAAAAAGCCACACGATATCTAACGGTCTTTACTAAGAACCGAATTGTCAAAAATCTTTTTTTCTTTGGTATTAGGACACTAAATTAAATATTTCTTGAAAAAGCGCGCCCATCTTGCACCACGTAATCCGTGGACATTCTCGAAAAGATTTTACACCGTTTGATGTCCCCCCAAAAAGCATCTTGTCCGTCCATCCACTATCTCACTTTACCTATTTCTAATTCTCCCTCCTTCGTTCTTCCCCATCCAAACCAAGACCTTTCCTTTTTTAAACCCCAATTC
This sequence comes from Carex cristatella, assembly GCA_024447775.1. Taxonomy (NCBI): domain Eukaryota; kingdom Viridiplantae; phylum Streptophyta; class Magnoliopsida; order Poales; family Cyperaceae; genus Carex; species Carex cristatella. Next base: position 8,968,097 of record JAJHPF010000001.1, on the reverse strand, counting down.
AAATCTATTTCATTTTCAAAGCTTTTCTTTCCGTCCATAGCGACCGAGAATGAAGAGGCCCCTCGTCCAGCTCTTCCCCCATACTCGTAGTATCATCTCTACTTTCTTCCTTTCCACTCTTGTGTTTTTCTCTAATATATTTTTTTATTTTTCAGATGATCTTGACGGGCTGTAAAATCTTTTCAAATAAATCAGCGATTTCGAAAATTCATCGAAATTCAGCGATTCCGATGGGTCGTCCCCTTTGCGCCAGCGCTAGCATCAAACGAACACATCAAGAGGAGATTTTTTATAAAGCATAAATAAAAAAATTAAATTTAAGCCGGGTGGATGGATTTATAAAAAGCATTCTTTTTTTGGGCAGAACGACTTCCAAGCCGTTCTCCCTATTTTTTATTTTTCTGCCCCAAGAACGGTTGGAAGCCGTTCTCCCTATTTATTTTTATTTTTTTGCCCCGAGAACTTCTTCCCAAGTTGTTCTCTCATATATATATATATATATATATATATATTTTTGAACTATTTCTCTTTAATGCAAACCGTCAAGGTTTCTAGTCTTCTACTCAAAAAAAAAAAAAATGAACCATCGTCGCCCAAGCCACGTGGGAGGCCACCTAAAGCAAAAGACGTAATTGCAGAATACGTATCGGTTTCCAAATTAAAAACCGACACAAAATATACTAGTATCGGTTCTTTACCTACTAACCGCTACAAAAAACCAATTAGTATCAGTTTTTCTTCATAACCGATACAAAAATATTAAATAGTATCGGTTTCTAACTCCCGACAAATTAAAAACTATTTAGTGTCGGCTCTTCGACAACAAAAAATTTATAAAAATAATTTTTGGATCGGCAATTCAAACTTTGTATCGGTTCCACTTAATAACCGATACTAAAAGTTGGATCGATCGGTGTATAACCGACACGATTGTTTCCAATTTGTGTCGCCGGATCGGTGTCGCCCCTATGTCCGACACTAATATGCCTTCATAACCGACACTAATAGTAACTTTCCACTAGTGCCCCCCCCAAATTACAAATAAGCACCTTAATAATTTTGGTGCAGCTGTGAGTGTTCTACACATTAAGATACCCTAGGGATACTCACTGAGACTATTGATATCAGACACAATTTGACTATTAATTCTCTGTTGGTAACTAATCCATTTGCACCTTATATTCAATTACTATTGATTTCAGTCAAATTTTGGCTAAAATGCTCTGATTCCAGTTAAATTTCGGCCAAAATGATCCAATCCAATCAAATTTTAGACGAAATGCGTAAATACTACTCATCAATTTTCTTTTTGCTTCCGGCGTGACTCGTACTAGGGATCTGATAAATATCAACTAAGCCAACTACCACCGCACTATGCTACCTTTTATAGTTAAAATACATAACTATATGTAAATACAAGCGTTTAAACAACTATTGACAAGAAGTAATGCTTGTACTATATTGTATTAGTGGATTATTTAATTATAATAATTTGTATAACATAAATGAGGAGGGTTCCAATGCACCCAAAATTTCATGCTCCCATTTGCTACCAATCCTTTATCTTCATTTTCAAAGTCCGGATAGTCGATCTGAACCGTTCAACATGATCATCATAATAAAATATGCTTGTTGACCAAATTTTATATTTTTTTTGAATTTTTTACTATTTTTTATGATATGTACAAAATCACTTTATCGGATGGTCCAGAATCTCCTTAAAACAATGATTTTGTACCTATCTTAATAAATAGTAAAAAAATTCCAAAAAATATAAAATTTGGTCTCCAAGCATATTTTATTATGATGATCATGTTGAACGGTTCGGATCAATTATTCGGACTTTGAAAATGAAGATAAAGGAGATAAAAATTTGGAAGCAAATGGCAGCATAGAAATTTGGGTGCATTTGAACCCTCCTCAACATAAATTGTTGACAAATTATTTTTTTAGTACAAAACAAGCTTTTGGGAAAAAAAATCTGAGTTTTCGATCTGATTCAGCTGATTTCAACCGATTCATCTGATTCAGATTATGATTTTTCCTTCTATGGATATATTTTTTTTGAGTAAAGGTTGGAGGTCAAGCCACCCAACTATTTAATATCTTTGTTATTATAACAAAGGATTTCCCATATCTGAGTTTTGAACCCATGACCTCTCACATGGAGGTCATGTGCCTTAGCCACTAGACCAAAGGTTAGTTCTCTTTTATGAATATATTTGCTCATTATAAAATGAACAGATCGACATAAATAGTCTAGCTTTCCATAGGATGAGAAGTAGGAGAAACTATTCATGATTATATCTCCTTGAGGTTTTGTTGATGGATATGTTTGAAACCACACAGTTTCTCTCATCTTATAACAATTTTTTTTAAATCTTGATAGTGGCTATCAAATGGCCTCTCTTATAACATATGTTATATCTGGGCATTTTTGTAAGGTTGTTGGTTTCAATGTCTACTAACAATTTGATTGATAAAAAACGTATTTACAACGAGTTAAGTGACTCTAATTTCGAATTCTATTCATTTATTCTCATGAAATCCACTAAATTACTCAAAATTAATCTAAATTCACTCATAATCACCCTCTAAATTCTTACATCTAATTTTTAACTAGATTTACAATTCTAATCCTACTTATATATATACTCATAATCACTCTAATATCTTAATCTATATCGCATTCCACGACCGGATCCGCTCTTCCAACTGTCGTCGTGCTCCAACGATTGGATCTATTCACCATCGTGCTTTGATCGATATGGAAAATCTATACTCCAAACTCAGACAATACTGTGCTCTTGACTCCAATCGGCTCCCCGGCCTCGGCTCGGTTTCCTCCCCTCTCTCTCTCATTCTCCTCTCCGCTCAAAGAATTAGAGCCGAGTGAGAGAGAGAGGAAAATTATGTTTCGGAGGTGAGACCTAGAAGTAGTGGAGAGAACAGACGGACAGATGTAGAGTGGTGGTGCTTCGGATGAGAAAGAGCAGAGGCTAGTGGCTTTAAGGTTTGACCCTTGAGGAATTGCCTCTGAGACAATTGAAAAGTATATATCTGGACTGTTGGCGTTATCTCTATTTAAAACCTTCTTGCCATGGGAGACAGTCCCTCTCCGTTCTTTTGGCCTACAACACTATCAATTACTTTCATATATTTTTTTTGGTTTCTAAAATGCCTTTTATCAAACAAATTTTATATTAAATTGTTGGAGAGTTATCGTTAGTCATTTTTAGGGTCGTACTTTAAGGAGCGACAAGTCCGAATTATCTATATGATAATTTTAAATTTTGTATATTTGGAATTGTTGGGTAAATTTTTAAAATTCGGATATATGTACAAATATTGAAAGCCTATATATAGTGCATGCTAGCATGTATACCTCATTATGATATTTTATTTGAAGGCCTATGGTACATGCGAACAACTAGACTGGCAACAAACGGACTGGTGAAAAGCAGAGTTATTTTTTTTATGAGACAACTCAATAAATATTTTGTTGTTGGTTGCCATGTTCTAAACAGTAATATATTGAAAGCCTTTCATGCATGCATATCACATTGACATATTTTATTTGAAGGAAACTGAACAACTAGGCTGTCAATCTTATCTACAACCAATAAAAGTGTTTTATTTATTGTCGGTATATAGTACTGTCATTTATAGCGATACATTCATAATATGAATAACAATATGAATAACAATTTTTGTCGACTTATTCTCAAAAATAATCATTTTTTACTCTCGTGAATTTACAATTTATTTTCATGAATACCACCGGTTTGTACTCAACAACGGGTGGTGAATATGTACTTAACAACGCCGGTTCCTCTAATTGACACTACTACAAAAATGTGCTTCCTACACTGCGGCTGTACACGGATTTTTTCTGTTTTAAATAAAACCGTGTACCAAATACGATTTTTCCAATTATCAACGATATCTCTAAGAATTCTCTACGGATTTTTTAATTAAAAAACAGTGTGGGGAAAAAACCATGTGAGAATCACCTTTCCTATACGGATATTTAATTAAATATCCATGTAGGAATGTTACAGAGCTATACGGATATTTAATTAAAAATCCGCGTAGGAAAGTCATTTGTACACAGATATTTAATTAAATATCCGTGTAGAAATGTTAGAGAGCTACACGGATATTTAATTAAATATCCGTGTAGGAAAGTCATTTGTACACGATTTTTTATTTAAACAGTAGTGTATATATGTTGAGAGAGCTACACGGATTTATAGGTAATTATACGTGTAGAAAAGGTCATTTAGGGTTATACTGACTTAAAATTCTTCTCTTCCAACGCCTTTTTGATCACTCTCTCTCCTCCTCTACTCTAATTTTGTGAAAAAAATTTCAAAGTACCCGACTCTTCCCTCTCCTTCTCTAATTTTGAAAAACCCTTTAACTGTTCCGCCTCTGCTCCCTTTGCGCCGCCTCTCCCTGGTGCTTGTCGGCCTCCCTTGGTAATAAAAACAATCTCTATTCTCTCTCTATTTCCTCCTTCTTTGGGCATTTCCGATTTGAACATTTTAAAAAACCTACCTTGACTGATCCGCCGTTTTGGTAGGGTTTTGAACCACCATTGTTGGGATCCTCCCTTGCTGCCTCCATTGCAAAGGTACTTATAATTAGTGTATTTGTTTATTTTAATTTGGACCAAAATGCAAAAATACAAAAATACAAAAATGCAAAAATGAAGTATTGAAAGTTTGAAATTAATCATATTATTTTTTTGTAGAATCATGTCACATTCGGGTGAGCAAGGGTTTAGGGTTTAGGGTTTAGGGTTTGCATCAATAATAAATCTTGCATCTACATTTTCTCGTTACTAATCACCAATTTATAATTGTAGTATGCATCGACAGAGAACCCTTACTCCAACGAGGAAATCGACAAAATCAGAGATATGTGGGCAAGGTTTTTTTATACATAATTTTGTAATGAACAATATGGATTTGTATAAATTAATTAGTGTATATATAGTTTAATTAGTGCAATTTAGAAATTACATTTTGAGAATCTGGTTTTTAAAAAAAAAAGGCTGCATATTTTAATGGCTAGCAAATATGGAGGCTAGCCAAAAAGAAAAAAAAAATCATTTGTACACGGATATTTAATTAAATATCCGTGTAGGAATGTTAGAGAGCTACACGGATATTTAATTAAATATCCGAATAGGAAAGTCATTTGTACACGGATATTTAATTAAATATCCGTGTAGAAATGTTATAGAGCTACACGGATATTTAATTAAATATCCGTGTAAGAAAGTCATTTGTACACGGTTTTTTATTTAAAAAGCCGTGTAGCTCGAGTAAGATTTGTACACGGCTATTATGGTATATCCGTGTAGGATTTATGACAATTGCACATGGATAAATATCTGTTTGCAAAAGGTAGCCCATTCCTACACCCTAACATCCTACACTGCAGGAAATCCGTGTAGTTCTTTGTGATTTGTCCGTGTGCAATCAGGATATTCTGTAGTAGTGTGAACCGGTGATGATAGATTGGTACTCTTTCCTAGAAATGAACTGGTGGTGATGACCTACATCGACTGTTACATACAAGAATCGGTGTTCTTAATTAGGAGGTGGTGATGTAACTATTTTGTAGTAGTGTCGGTAATGTACTAGTAAACTCTAATTTTTGTCTTAAATCTCACAAAATTTGTAAGTCCACCAATATCATGTTAAGCAATTTGAATTGATTATTTACACTTTAGAAACGAAAATATAAATATAAAGTATGATTGAGACAAAAAAAAGGACTTACATTTTAAACCTACTCATTCTTTTAAATTTTGTGTGTACATGATTATTTAATTTTGCTTTTCTTTTTTTCAAAATTACTAAATTTTTAATTTATTCAACTAACTAGACCTAGGGGTGTTAATGGCACCCTTTTACCCGTTTATCCGACCTGTACCATATCCGATAAGACGGGTACGGGTAAGTTTTTTTTTCGTAAACTTATCGGGTACGGATGTGGGTAAATATTTTTTTTCGTTATCTAAACGGGTAAGGGTACGGGTAAAGCCTAGTTCGTACCCGTTACCCGATCGGGTAATTATAAAAGAAAAATTATATATATTACATATATTAATAGAGATTGAAAAGAGTATTTTAATTGGTTTGCTTGCGCTTAGCATGATAAGAATTTTTTTTTCAATAAAGTATTATGCATTTGTTGAATGAATGTATATATTTTAATATTTTATTTAATAAATAATAAAAATAGTTATTATATTAGTATTATCCGTTATTTACCCGCTACCGTTTTGTTATCCGACAACCATAACGGGTAAGGGTAAGATAATTTATAGCGTGTACGGATAGGGTATGGGTAAGAACAATTTGTAACGGACACGGGTATGCAAAATACTTCCACCCGACCCTTACCGTACCCGTTGACACCCCTAACTAGACCATTCATTGAATGACACGTCACTAGAAGAATTGACAACCATATATATTGACACGTGCCAAACTTTACATGATAGTGGCCTTGTCCCATTGTTTTTATTATAGTAATTTCTAATATTGTATTCCTTTTGATAAATTAATTTAAATCATAACTTACACTATTAAATGAAATGTACAATAAAAAAAATGATGAAATAAATATTTTAGTCCTTTTATAAAATACAAGTAACAATCAATTAGATACCAAAGTTACCCCTTCCTGATTTCTTAGGTCCTATATAAGAACCCCAGATCAATATTGCACGAAATTAAGATAGCAAAAGCCAGCTAGCAAATTAGATACAATTATAATCCTAAAAACTCATCCATGAAGATCACCATAGAAAGTTCTAGGCTAGTGAAGCCAACCTACAATAATGGCAATGCACCTACCACCAACCATCATGTCCGGCCGTTTGAGTGTTTTTGACAAAATTACCTATAACATACACGTTGCTTACATCTATGCTTTCAATCCTCCAACCTTAATTTCTAACATTGCTATTGAGAAGGGACTCTCTAAGGTCCTTGCTGAATATCGTGAGTATGCCGGAAGGCTTGGTGAGGATCCAGACAACGGTAATTCGGTCATTTTCCTCAATGATCAGGGTGTTCGTTTTGTCGAGGCCACGGTCGACTCTAAACTCAAAAATGTGCTTCCCTCTAAACCAACTAAAGAAATCGAGAACATGTATCCGAGCCTCTACGGTGTAGAGGAGGTGGCACAAGTGCAACTCACACGGTTCACGTGTGGGTCCCTGGTTCTTGCTTTCACGCATCACCACTTTGTTGCAGATGGACATTCCACAAGTAATTTTCTGGTTGCATGGGGTCTTGCAACTAGAGGTATTGCCATCGATCCGATCCCTTTGCGAACACGCGACATCTTATTCAAACCCCGTGAACCACCTGTCATACAATATGATCATGTCAAAACCGAGTATATGAAGAACAAATGTAAAATAAAAATGAGTGGTATCGAATCAAATGGAGAAGAAGAAGAAATAGTAATCCACAAGGTGCATTTCACCATCGATTTCATCAACAAGCTCCGAGCTAAGGCCTCAGCTGGGGTCCTAAAACCCTATAGTAGATTCACAACAACATTAGGTCACCTTTGGATGGTCATCACCAAAGCACGTGGCCTTGACGGTGATGAGACAACCGAAATACGCATCTCGGTGAATGGGCGGATGCGAATGGATCCAAAGGTACCAAATGAGTATTTCGGCAACCTTGTGTTATGGGCTTTCCCTCGTTCTAAGGTGAGAGACCTCATTAATCGACCACTCTCTTATGCAGTCGAACTGATACATGATGCCGTGGGAAAGGTAAATGATAGTTACTTTAAATCGTTTATAGATTTCACGAATTCTGACATTGTCAGTAAGGAGGGATTGGTTAGCAGTGCTGTTATGAACAAGAGAATCTTGAGTCCTAATTTGGAGGTTGAAAGTTGGTTAACTTTTCCATTCTATGATTTGGATTTCGGAAACTGTAGCCCGTACAATTTAATGCCTCAATACTTTGATACTGAAGGATTGTTGTACCTTTTGCCTTCTTACTTGAGGGATGGAAGCATAGACGTAATCGTGCCGTTATTGGATCACAACCTTGATAATTTTAAAAACAACTGCTATTCCCTTGACTAATGAGATAGGAATCAAGAATTAGAGGATGATGGCATGCTGATTTTAATTTTTATTAGGTTCCTTAAAATAAATAAACTTGTCATGCAAGCAATCATACTTGTTTGGCAATAGGTATTTTTAAATTTTAACATGTATTTGTTTTTATTTAGAAGTATTTCTAATATGTAATATTTTCATCATTTTCAATGCAAGCCATCATACTTGTTTGTCAAGAATTATCATTAAAGTCGTGCGAACAATTTTAAGATTCACGTTGATCAAGATCGAACAAATATTAATATGAGTCGGACGGCTCCAATCAGGTAACTGATCAAATTCAATGTGATCGATTCCCATCGGACGGCAGTGCACTCGTAGCTAGTGTCTGTGTATACTATTTCTTAAAAATAAATAGTTTTCATTTTCATTTTTTATTTTACTTATGTGTGATTCTTCTTGAATTTTCTTTTCTTTCATTTTGAATGATGTTACATCCATGGCTGTATACTGTTTCTTAAGCAATAAATGTTGAAACCTAAATTTTGAAAACTCAAAATTAATTTCAGTAGCATGCACCCCCTGTAAGTCACTTATATGTCAGTTTCTTAAAAATATTGTCTTAGTTTACTTTATTGTGACTATAGTGACAACCTTATATATATAGTGGCAAAATCGTTCTAATTAATTTTGTGTAATGGTGGAATCTATATTTGGTGAGCTTAATTTATTCTTTAGTGATGATATGAAAACTTGCCATGCACATGTTAAACGCGTGCGCGCGTTAATTTATTCTTTAGTGATGATATGAAAACTTGCCATGCACATGTTAAACGCGTGCGCGCGTTAATTTATTCTTTAGTGATGATATGAAAACTTGCCATGCACATGTTAAACGCGTGCGCGCGCGCACGCGTGTGTTCGTCAAACTCGGTATGATTAGAACAACACAAGTTATAATATGCCTAAAACATAGCACAAGGACTCAACAGATTAGTTAATTCTCGAAGATTCTTGACGGAAACTAGATAATAGTCAATTATAAGCTAATCCTGATCATGATAGACTCATCAGAACTTAAAATTTGTTAAACACAAAAGTTGTAGAATTTATCGTATATTTTACAACACAGAAATGGGGGCTTGACCCCTCTTTTTACTCAAAAAAACAACACACTTAAATTAACATCATAGACTTGTAATGAGAGAGAGTTATAATCAAAACAGTTAACATAGATCAATTTGAGAACTATTTGCAATGTATGTCGCATACCAGTTTTTGTCATGCCGGTCAAGATATAGAATGGAGGGGTGCTCAATTTTTTTTTTCTTTTTGAAAATGTAATAAATATTTATCAAAGAATAAAAAAATAACGAACTTTTTTGTTGCACAAAAAGAACCATGCAAAATAGGTGTAACGACTGTTGTTTTGGTCTGTAAACAGTCGTTATGGACAACGCCATTTAAAATTTAAATTTCTGATTTTTGAAAAATATTTTTACTTCTCGCAAATTAAAAATTCATGGGGTTCTGGTCCCCTAGGGGCTGTTCAGTAAGGGGATTAAGTTTTCTTAAGCCTCCTTTTATTTTGTTTAATTAAATTTCTTAATCGCTGAGTTTCTGCCCAGAAACTCAAAAACATGTAATCAATCGAGATTAATGAAATGGGAGCATGACCCCTATTGTTTTCTCAAAAAAAAACTTTCTTAATCACTTAATCATTCTGAACATCGATTTCTTAATAAGGATTAATAATTCCTCCTTTAACCTTCTTTTTCCTGAAATCTTAATTCCTATCCAGGCCTTGAGAAATATCTACTGCTGGATTAACCCTTCTTAGCATGTATCTGCAGATTAAAACAACCGAACTTAGAATTTCTTTGCACAAATTAAAATATAATCATACTTTTGTTGCTCAATGGCTAAAGATGTAGCACACTTGACTGTCTAATATAATGGTGTATTCTTACTAGTAGTGCAAACGGATCAGATACTATACGACCGTATCCAGATATTTGTAGATTCAGGTATTTGAATACGGATAGTTTGCAGGCAAGGTTCTAAATAGCGATTATAGCGGCGTAGCGGGGAGACAAAAAAAAAAGCTATTGTGAAAGCTTTCCTACATAGCGTTTTTTTCTTTTTAAAAATTATATTTTATATTTCTAGTAATAATAAACATTATCTATGTAAAATCTCATAGTATAACAAAAACACCAAATTGATTAAGAAGTTCTAATATTCATATTGAACCAATACAAAGTTCAAATTGTCATTCAATTAAATTTATAAAGCAATCATTTTACCATCTATTAACAAAATAAAATATATTTAGTTAGTTTAAAAAAAAAATTCAATCTTTTGATTGGCCAATTGTGAAGGCAAATATTTCATTTGCTTACTTGTGCACGCGCGTGCATGCGTGTGTATTTTTATATCTTAATTAAGAAAGGCAAAATGAGAACTTTATAAATTTAAAATGAGTTTCACTAGAAAAAATAATAAATCAGATCAATTTTTGAGTTTTTGAATTTAAAATATGATTTTATGAATTTTAAAGAGAGACAAATACATAATTTCGAAGCTTTTAGTAATATAAGTTTAATTTGTCATTCCAAAATTATTAAATTTTATATATATTTGTTTTAATCAAATTACTTTTGTTACTATTTTCATCTAAAACACTAACCTAATATTAAATCTGACACAAGTTCTTGCATGAGGATAATCAAAACAAGTACATACAACTGATGCTATTATGTGTTCATTTAAACTGCACTGAACACAATCAGTGGCGAAGCCAGAATTTGAGTTAGGAGTAGGCAGAAATTGGATTCGGCTTCTTTTTTTTAAACGGGTTCGGGTTCTAAATGGGTTCGAATTTAAAACACTTTATAAATTACAAATAACAAATTGGTACATATTGTAAATTACAGATTCTTATTTGTATTTGTATTGCCCAAATATGGCTAAAATGTACTCTATTTTGCCACTTTTGACGGATTATCTATGAAATTATTCTCAACTTTAACGATTTGAATTTACACTATTTATGAGCCACACATAATTTTTTTTTTGAATTTTGAATTAATTTTTCTGTATATATTATGCATCTTATTTTTGTGGTCCATTTGACACATAGATCACTTGAAACTAGACTACAACAAAAGATCCTTCATAATTAACAAGAAAAATATATTTTTTAAGCTTTTACAAGGTAATAATTTTGTTATAAAATTGTTCTAACTTATTAATTTTATATGTCTGTTGGAGACTTTGATTGGCTCGTTTGTAAAAGCATAAGTCTGTTGGAGACTTCTACAAACTTTTTGAACTTCTTGTGAGGCACTGGCACATGATCTAAGATTTTCACTGTGGTAGCTACTGATTAATTGTTTAGACCTGATTTTGCTGTGACTTAAGAATTGTTTGTCAGTGGACTAGTAAAATATGTGATCCAGAGATGAGCAAAATCAAATTGAGAGATAGGCAAGATCCATTTAAGACTCTGATCTAGTCTTTTTTTTTTTTTTTTTTTCTTTTCAGGCCTGCTCTACTCTAGAATTGCTACTGAACACAATGAACTTTGACAAATGTAACAAGTCCCGAAAAAGACAGTCCCACATGTCACTGACTTATTGGCTGACACTTTTTTTATTATTAAAATTTGGCTGATGGACTAGTTCCTTGATTTATCCCATTTTTCCAACATTTTGGAAAGAATATCAAAATTATAGAAAAATTGTTTTAGCAAATATAATAAAAAAATGTTTTAAGAAAAAGAGATCGATATTTTTTTCTTTTTAAAAATAACAAATACTAAATGAAATTTTTGGTACATCCCAATCACAGTCACGCATGCATCCCAACAAAATAATTTAATACACAACAAAATAAGACACGAGATCCGAAAAATAAAATATTCAAACCAAATATTTAATACACGACAAAGTACACAGAATACAATTTTCGATACGGCCCATGTGCCGAAGATTTGGTCCAATTACTCCTATCTGATCGGTGACTCGGCCACTCGGGAAAGATTTAAATCCTTTTTATATTGGGTTCAACTTCGTGGGACCCACATGTCCTTTTAAGTTAGTTAGGGCTGTCAATAGCAGTGTTGTAAATAATGGTATGTGGTCGTCGGACGGATGGAGTACCGTCAAACGATTAATCGGTATGCGGCCGATTAAGTGGAATTATGCGGACAATTTAACGTTTTTAATAAATTTATGTATATATATATCATATTTTAATAATTATTTATTTAACTCATTAAACTTATCAAATAAACTTAATTTAAGTTAGTTTTATTATTATAACATGGTACTATGCTTATTTCTTCGTAACACGTAATCATTTTGCATGTTTAAGTAACACATTTATTTAATGAAAAATAAATTTGAGAATTAAACTTTTTCAAATACTAATAACATATTATTTGAAAGAAAGAAAACATTCCAACATAAAATCACTAAATTTAATTTATGATAATAACATAATTTTATAAATAAACATGTCGTACTAATTGAAAAAATTATATTAGTAAGTAAAAAAAATATATGATATATAAATAATAGAATAATTAATCAATTTCAAAGTAAGCAAGAAGAAAAAAAAACATATATAAAAAATATTGGATGAATATCCAAGCACAAATAAAACTACAATGCATGATTTATAAACCTTATTATCACACACAATAATAAAATAAAAAAAAATAAAAATTCACTGGAATAAATGGAAAAAAACGGGAAAAAACGGAAAAAACGGGAATAAACGGGAATAAACGGGAATAAACGGCGAATAAACGGAAACCCGATTAATCGGAAACGAAAAACGGCCGATTAATTGTTTTTTTCCGCCAACAGGCATCCGTTAAGCGTATTCGGAACGGTTTGGCCGCTGTTCCGATTAAACGGCCGATTAATCGGTCGTTAAGTCCGTTTTTTACAACACTGATATTGGGTTCCACTTCGTGGGACCCACATGTCCTTTTAAGTTACAACACTGGTCAATAGTACTTTTAAGTCGTTTATCTGATCAATATCGTATTCAATAAAGTGAGTATGGGTTAAAAAAAAAAATTTCATTAGTTTATTAAATATGCATATGGGTAAAAAAAATTTTCGTTAACCAAATAGGTATGGATATGGATAATGACTATTTCGTACCCGTTATCCTATAGGGTAATTATAAAATTTAAAATTATATATATTCAAATTCAATATTTATTTACTCTTCCATAATTTCATTTTGGTGCCACTAATAAAGTTTGAGTAATAATTAGTGATGTGTTTTTGTTATTTAATAGCGTATGTTTTTGTTATTAGAAAAATATTTAAAATATTATTTTATTTGCATGTTTTGTTATTTAGTTAAATAATTGAATTTTTTTAATAGATATTCGTCCTTTTGAATTTCTTACTTTGTAAAAAATAATTTAGTTGGAATTGATTGCATATTTATTTTTATTTTTATTAGTAATGCAATTACATATGTGTGAAATGAATTAGTTTTTGATATTCTATTTGTAAATATAATAAAATTAATTATCATATTAGTATTATCCGTAATTCATCCGTTACCGTTTTGTTATCCTAATAATATTAACGGATAAGGGTAGGATAGAGTACGGTCAATTTTTAATAGGTAAAAGGTAGGAGTATGGGTAAGATCAATCTTTAATAGGTATAGATATGAAAATGCCTTCACCTGATCCGTACCGTACCCATTGACACCCCTACTAAAGTTAGTATAGTAATAATTATACAAATATCAACTTTATAATATTTTATTACACGCTTTTCCAATTTCCAATGAATACTTGTAAACGATATTAATTAATGGTGATCCATTTGAGTGTATTTTTTTTAAACGGTATTTTTGGTGTCAATTTTTTTCACAAAACTTATTTTTATATCAATGCTCTAAAATTCAAATTAAATATATAAATCATAATGATTGAATCAGATCATGTATATGAACAAAGGTCATCTCTAATTGTCTGTCATCTATTTAAAATATATTGTAGGTCTCACATGAGCCGATAATATTTTATTAATTGAATTATCAATAAGACAAAAAAAATATCTCGGTTTTTTGATACACACAAAGATTGGTAGAATTTTTTTTCTGATAACTTATGAAAGATAAAATAAATAACACATAATTTCCGTGGAACTCCCTTCATATCTTTATTTTATTTCAATGGTAAAATCTAAGTATATGCCTTCTATAAGAGAGAACATCATCCTCTTATAACAGAGATTATGGCAGCTAGGGCATATATACCCTTTGCTCCTGATCTACCTTCCCTATTAGTGTACATATTTTCTTCTATATTTGAATTAATACAAAAGAAAACATAATAAAACGTAATACAAATCTTGCTCCAACTATCATAAAAGGTAAGTTGTATCAACACTCTCCCTAAAGTTGGTGCGTAGATATACATCATGCCCAAGTTACAAATAGACTCATGAAATGTTGCACTTGAAATGCCCTTTGTTAAAATATCAACAAATTGATCACATGTTCTTACAAATGGTAGAGAAATGACATTTTCCTCTAGATTTTGTCTGATGAAATGTGTGCTCACTTCTATGTGCTTTTGTGTGATCATATTGTATAGGATTCTGCAAGGCAATTACTGTCCTGTTATGACAAAAGTGCTTCATTCCTTCTCTTGGATCAAACCCGAGTTCACTTAGTATCCTCAACCATATTAGCTTTTGTAACCCTTTAACGATTCCAATGAACTTAGCTTCAGCACTAGAAAGAGCCACCACTGTTTGCTTCTTTTCGATGTCACAAGTTTCAGCCAACAAAGAAAAAATAACCAGAGGTGGATTTTCAATCAGTAATGTCTCTAGCCCAATTTGATTCTATATACCCTTCCACCCTTAGATGCCCATTTTACTTAAAAAATATTCTTTTACTAAGGGCACCTTTTAGGCATCTAAGAATTCGAAACACGGCTTCCATATGCTGCTCACTTGGAACATGCATGAACTGACGTACAACATTTACCGCATATGCAATGCCTGGTCTTGTACGACATAAATAAATAAGTTTGTCTACCAACTGTTGGTATCTCTTAACATTTGATATAGTGACTAAGGCACATGGTTTTTATGTGAGAGGTAATGAGTTCGAAACCTAATAGAAAAAATTATTTATTATAATAACAAAGATATTAAATAGTTTGATGATTTGACCTCCAACATTTACTCAAAAAAAAAAAAAAAAAACTGTTGGTATCTCTCTTTAATAGCTGGTATTTGAGTTGAAAATTCTCCTAATTTCAGATTTTGAACAACCGGAGTATCTACTGGTTTGCAATCAAGCATTTCTGTCTCAGTTACTAAATTATCATACGAGATTAGCGATCGCAGATCAGAGAACACCACATCACAGAAGCCGTGAAAAGAAGAGAGATCGAGGTAGCCTAATTAAGATCTCTCTGCGCGATTCAAAAAATGGAAAGGAATCATGATTCAGGAAGCTACTCGCTGGAAGAACAAAAATCGCGATTTAAAAAATGGAACCTGTTAATTTCTGTTATGAGCTACCGGAGGAATATATTTAAAGGACTGTTAGCCACCTAAACCCTAAACCTGTATATTTCAGTTAATTTCAATGCACCTGATTCGGTTCTTTCTGTATAGCATAAAAAAAATTCAATCTTTCTTATTAATTACAAAATATTTAATAATTTCTAAAAACAAAAGTTTCCGAGTTTTTTCCTTAGGTGCATTTGCACAATGTAATACTACAAGACAATTGGCAAAGGTGGGGATAAGGTGTGGTTTTTCATAGTTTTGAACTATTAATATAAAAGTTAAGAAGTTTGGAGCTTACAAGCAAAATAACCAAATTGACTTTGACATTTTAATTTAAGAACCACGTCTGACAAAATTACTAAAAATATTATGTTTGTTATGGAACTTCAATTGTTGAATATATGCAACATTGCACCACGAGGTCAACATTCAAATTAAACTAATAATAATAGTTGATTCAAAGTTGAGCTCATATTCTAAAAATTAGATATTTCTAAAAGGATAGATATTTTGCTTATATATTTTCTTAATTAAAAAAATAGTTTCACATCATACTTGAACTAAAATAAAATTTTCAACATATTTCAGATGGGCATCATCGATCATGGGTCATTTAGGAATCTTGATTTAATGTTTTGATAATTTATTTTATTTTATTTTTATTTTTTGAAAATTACGTTTCACAAGAGTATACCTTAAAATTTTACCACTAGTGGAAAAATGCACATGTGTCGGTCTATTTGTGTCGGTTAATTGTGGCAGGCGATACAGAAAGAAATATGTATCAGTTATTTAAAAAAAAACGATACTAAAAACTTGCTGTATCAGTTATATTAAAAGCCGACACAGATACGTAACTATTTGTATCGGTTTTTAGTGAAATAGCCGACACAGATAATCTGTATCGATTCTTTACTAAGAACCGACATAGATAGTGAGGTATCTGTGTCGATTCTTTAATAAAGAACCGAAACAAAATAAACAAAAATACTGGATTAGTATCGGATTTTTTTCACCGATACTGATTCCATAACCTAGATTATTTCTTCATTTTTCATTCCCGCTCCTCATTTTCATTTCGTGGCTTCTCAAATTCCTCCGCCTAGGGTTCTCTCTCAGACTCCGCCTCTCTCTCAGACTCCGCCTCTCTCTCAGGCTCCTCATTTTCAGTTGCTCAGAGTCCGCCTGTCTCTCTCCTCATTTTCAGTTTCTCTGCCTAGGCTCTCTCTCATCTCCGACTCTCTCCTTGGATGCGTCTCTCTCGGGCTCACTCCGCCTCTAACAGGCTCTAACTCTCTCTAAGCGGAGCCAGAGGCGTCAGATCAACCCGAACCCGCATCCATGGCCTCTCCGTCTCTATCCTTGTCCCGATCCAGATCGCCTCCTCTACTATCTTTTCTCCGTCGCAATCGACCCGCCTCTGTGATCTTCCTCCTCCTCTACTCCACGTGGCGGCCATTTAACGCGTCCTTGCAGCACCATATTTTCTACACTTTCGAAGGTATAAATTTCTACCATTCTTACACTAATTTTCAGATTTTGTTCCTGTTTAACTTAATTGTGGTTGGTTTCCGGAGAGGGGGTTTGATATTTGAGGGGAGAACAAAGAAAAATTATCGTCCAACTCATTAACCAAAGAGTGGTACTTAATTATCTTCTTTTTGTCATTTATGCTGTTCTTTCTTTTAACTTAGAAAGAACTCAACAATTTGTTACCAAAATCAGAAATTTGGTAGATTTCTTTCAGGAAAAAAGTAGAATTTTATTCCATTTGCGGTCAATCTGTGACCAAAAGGTGGATATTTTTGCTTCTCTTTTACTTTCAGCTTAACAGTATTACTCTTATGTTAAGCATGGTTTCTAGCAAGAATTCCAAGGATCTGTTTTTTTTAAGAAGCAATATCTAGCACCATCGATTCAAAATTGAGTGCAACTTGAAGGAGGCGATTGAACCACTTAGAAATCGTCTTGCCGAACAAACTGAACTCCAAAGTGCCAAATTGGTAAGTTCGATTTTCTCCTTCAATAGCTTGCATGTAAATATTGTTCATATATTACCATGGGATTTGTGGAAAGTGTGTTCAATTGTTCATTAAAGCACAGTCAAGCATGATGCACAGTAAAGCACAGTCAAGCATGGGAGTTCCCTCATGATCCCAACTTGGCAAGTTAAGTTACTTTCTCTATTGTTTCTTTTTCAATTTATGGTGCACAGGCATTAGAGGACTGCCACTCACAGGGTTTGATGCACAGAGATTTAAACCTTGTTAGTGATTGACAAGTGTACAGAATTTGGATTTTTAAAGTATGAATTTCAACATGCCACCTTTTTCAATAGGAATGTCCAAATGAGATGATTTTTTTTCTCATCTTGATATTGTTTATCTACTGTTAAGTTGGCTTGACCAAATTTGGTTTTGTTTGAGACCTTTAAGCAAGGATGTGTGTCAAATGGCAGCTCTAGATTATATCATTTCAGTAGAAAGTAATTTTTTGTTCCATCTTATTCTGGTAACATGGCATGTACTGTTACAATGGTTTCAAGGTAAGAAGAGGATGAACAAATGATATATTTTTTTTTATTAATGTTTTATAGTGATGCCATTTAAAGCCAGGATTTGGGAGGAGAAGTTGAATATCCCAGTAGCTGATACAAGATTTAACACTGAGGTGATTTATTTCTTATCTGTTGATACACTTTTCTGTTGATACAAGATTTTACAATGGTTTCAACTGATTTATTTCTTATCTGTTGAATATCCCAGTAGCCAGGATTAAGGGCTGTTTGGGGCACTGTTGAAATTAAATATTAATGGGGCATGGATAATTTTTTTATTGTTTGAAGGAATTTTTATCATTTTATTTTTATTTTAGAAAAAACACAATGCTGAAACTTTCGAATGTATGGACATGAGAAGTTGTGTAAGCACTTTGAGATGCAAGCCTTACAACAGGAGTTGTGTATGATTTACCTGTTGGCTTTGTTTATATTATAGAAAGTTATATTTAATTATTTATTTGATTTTTGAAATTTAGGAAAAATGAAGTTAAATTAAAAGTCCAATGAAGCAAGGTGCCTGAATTGAGCTGGAAATTTAACATCATTATTGAATAATTATTCTTTTTATTGGTCTATTTTTTTTTATGAAAATATGTTATTTTGTATGAAAAAAGTTAGTATCGGCTGTTACCAAATCTGATCTTAATAATTAGATACAATTAATACCTACATTTGCCAAAAAAAATATATATATATATCGGCTGTTAACAAATAACTGATACAAATACTAATATTTTTGTCGGTTGTTTGCAAACAACCGATACAGATATTAGTATCTGTGTCGGTTAAAAAAAGAACGGATACTAATTCTTACTTTTAGTATCGGTTCTTTAACCGATACAGATTAATTTAGGTATTTGTGTCGTCTCTAGGTCCGATACTGATGTGCGTAAATAACCGATACAAAAAGTGATTTTTCACTAGTGTACTATGCTTAACTTGTCTTACCAGTGGTATCCAAAATTTCATTCCTACTTTCAGACAACCATATCATTTTCTCTAGAAGAGAAGTTTTAACAATAACGACCTCTCAACAATCCTTATCTATTACGAAAGGCCCAAATTTTTCCAAAGTTGATTTATATGATCATGTCATGAACTATGGGCAAACTAACCTAAAAAATATAGAATTGATAAAGGCCCAAAATTTTCTAATTGGGATAACCCATAATCAAATTGCAGCATGCATGTTCATTGGATGCTATGTTACTCGGATACTTCAGATTAGGCTTTGTACCCTTGTCCGACACATATTCGATACCGACACGAGTCCGATATGGCTCCGATACGTCAGCTGGCGTATCGGCTTATGTGGCGGCGTATCCTCAAACTCTTGAAAACGGTCTCCGATATGGATTGACTCGCTGCGATATGCCTCTGACACGTCTAGATACGTCTGGGATACATTCCAAATACTGATGGTCCACAGTGCACCGCGTTATAAACCCCTCACAGCACGTGGTCCACCGTGCACTGTACCAAAACTAATTTTTTTTTTACTCTGCCGTGAATTGAACCCAATAACTCTGTTATAAATTTCTAATCAACAAACCCATTACCACTATACCACCATAACTTTTATGTTATATAGTAGTATCTGTTATATTTAATGTATATTTGGTTGTAGTTTTGTATGTTGATATTTAATTTATATCATACAAATTAATAATATAATAATAATAATAATAATAAATTATATATATAATAGACGTATCGTATTCTTAATTTTTGAAAATTGCCATATCACCGTATCTGTATCGTATCCGATACGATACTCGTACCCGTATCCATGCAACATAGATTGGATGTTAAAAAAAAGGAATTCATATCCTCTCCCGGCACCGCACAAAGGAATCTTCTAGAATTAGTGATTGGGAAGGTCCTTTTTACTTTGCATGAATCTCAAAACACAAATAATACTAGATAAAAAAATAACTATTTATGAAGGAACATTGAAAGAAAGTGACTATTTTTTAACATATCAGTATTACTGACAGCAGTACCCACGAAGATGAGAGTTGATAGTGGTGAGCGACAGGAGAGGAAAGGAGCGAGAACATTTTTCTATTATTTTTTGGTCCCTTCGCACTGACGGAGACAGAGACCAAAACTTCATTTCATTTAAATGATATCATCCGCGATATTTGTCCACATGAATCTAAAGAAAAATCGAACTAGCTACACTGTCCATGGTCCGATGGGCATCGGAACGCTACCGATTCCCTGTCAGTTTTACTGTAATTTTTGAAAATTACCGTATCGCCGTATCCGTATCGTATCCGATACGATACTCGTACCCGTATCCATGCAACATAGATTGGATGTCAAAAAAAAGGAATTCATATCCTCTCCTAGCACCAGACAAACGAATCTTCTAGAATTAGTAGATTGGGAACGTCCTTTTTACTTTGCATGAATCTCAAAACACAAATAATACTAGATAAAAAATAACTATTTATGAAGGAACACTGAAAAAAAGTGACTATTTTTTAACATATCAGTATTACTGACAGCAGTACCCACGAAGATGAGAGTTGAGAGTGGTCAACGAGAGGAGAGGAAAGGAGCGAGAACATTTTTCTATTATTTTTTGGTCCCTTCGCGCTGACGGAGACAGAGACCAAAACTTCATTTCATTTAAATGATATCATCAGCGATATTTGTCCACATGAATCTAAAGAAAAATCGAACTAGCTACACTGTCCATGGTCCGATGGGCATCGGAACGCTAACGATTCGCTGTCGGTTTTACTGTAGTTTTCACTGTTTCAGTAATGTAGCAGTTCTCATGCCGATTATATATATATAATACATTTTTAAATGCCACCGTATGTAATTCACAAATAGATCAAAGTAGATAAATCAACAATTTGTTAGCTACGTATTTGTTATTTCTTAACATATATACAGTGAAATGGTAACTACATAGATACATACATACATACATACATACATACATACATACATATATATATATATATGGATGGGCTTTGGTGAGTTGCGAAGTAAGAGGTTATTTTTACTTCACGTTTATATTTTTAGTTTGAAAATCCAAACAACCGATTCAAACCGCTCAACATGTTTTACATATTGAAATGTGCTTGGAGACCAAATTTTACATTTTTTGGAATTTTTTTACTATTTATTAAGCCACTTTGAAAATCGCTGATCCAATGGTCCAGAAAATTTTACTGTTCACCCGGATCTGGGATTTCAAAGTGGCTTAATAAATAGTAAAAAAATTCAAAAAAATATAAAATATAGTCTCCAAGCACATTTCAATATGGAGAAAATGTTGAGCGGTTCGGATCGGTTGTTTGAATTTTCAAATTAGAATACGAGCGTGAAGTAAAACGTTGTTTTACTTCGCAACTCACCATAGCCCATCCCTATATATATATATATATATATATATATATATATATATATATATATATATATATATATATTCATTCTTATATAATGCACGTAGTTGTCCTGATCCGCCAACAGTTTAGATTGAAAGATGAATTTTCAGATTTAATATCAGCCCTCCAATCACATAATCTGTCTTCTTTTGATTAAATACATCTATTTTATGTGTAGAAATCTAAATTTAGTTAAAAATATACTCGTCACACATACTGCTATATAGTTTGTCACGATTAAGAATGAATATTTAGTGATTTGTTTCCTTATTGCTCATTAAATCTACTTTTGATTAATGTAATTAAATTGTTTCCTTATTTCTTCATTTTCTCTTATTCATGCATTTATATCACATCTTATGAAATAAATGGATTCATTTTCATGTTATATTTGATTCATTTGTTTTTCCATCTGTTGTTTCTTTTATTGTTATTTATTATTTTAATTTATGTTTTTTTGTGTGTGCCTTTTATTTTCATTAAATATTTTTTTCTTAATTTTGTGTGAATGTCAAACAAAAATATATCTTCATATTATATTCAATTTTATAATATGTTTCCGTTGCAACGCACGAGCACCATACTAGTATATATATATATATATATATATATATATATATATATATATATATACATATATATATGTATGTATATATATATACACACATATATATATAGGAAAAATATATATATATATATATCTATATATGCATACAAGTAAGAACACAAAAGGAAAGCTACGCGTAGCATAGAGACCTTCGTGCAACGGCTCAAAATTTGAATTTTCAAAATCATAACTGTCGATCCAAACGGTTAGATGTGTTATACATATTGAAATGTGTTTGGAGACCAAATTTTATATTTTTTTTATTTTTATTTTACTATTTATTAAGCCACTTTGAAAATCGTTGATCCAACGGTTTCACTGTTTGGTTAAGCCATCGTTGGACCAGCAATTTTCAAAGTGCCTTAATAAATAGTAAAAAAATTCCAAAAAATGTAAAATTTGGTCTCCAAGAACATTTCAATATGGAGAACACATCTAATAGTTCGGATCGACCATTAGGATTTTAAAAACTCAAATTTTGAGCCGTTATACGGAAGTGCTCTATGCTACGCGTAGCACCGTAGCCCTGTCCTATATACACACATACATACATACATACACACACACACACACACACACAATACTTTTTTCATACCACACTGATGATCTATGGTACTTATATTGTGACCATGGACTGCTTTACACTCTTTTAGAGTTGAAATGAAATGCCGCTTAATTAGAAACTGTTCATTAGAGCTATGTTTTTCAAGTTTAATAATATATATATAATATTTAGGATGGGTATCAATAAATATATATATATATATATATATAGTAGAACTAGGGTGCTCCTAAGTTCACCAAACCTCTTATGAACTTGACTCTAAAATATATCGAATCGACTTTAAACGATGAATCTAAACCGTTGAAATCCTTCTACCTAATGAGTGATGTGTCTACATGTGAAAATTTTAAAGTTTCGAATTAATTTAATATAGAGTCAAGTGGTCAAAAGTTTAAGGTTTATAAATTAATTTTAATGCATTCATTGTGTGGACTCTTTTGACCACTTGACTCTATATTAAAATTTTCACATGTAGACGCATCAATCATTAGGTAGAATGATTTCAACGGTTTGGATTAATCGTTTAAAGTCAATTCGATATATTTTAGAGTCAAGTAAACAAGAGATTTGGTGAACTTAGGAGCACCCTAGTTCTACTCATATATATATATGCACCAGAATTATTTGCTCCAAATTTAGTCCAAATTCTGAACCGCATATCTCATTGAGATGAACGCCTCAGATTCTTTCTTGTTTCCGACTCTTCATTTCCAAAAAAGAGCGCCCCAGTATTTTCTTTCCTCTCCAGTGAACAAAATTAACAGCAAATTAAAACCAACTATCCTCTCCATTTCTAGAAGATTCTTTGATTTCCTACCGTGGGTGAAGTTGCCAAATTTCTTTCTCCTTCTCCTTTTTCGCAATGAACGAAGATTCCATTGAAGTTGCTCCTTCTGCGATGCGACAACCGAGAGCCGACCATGCTTTTAAGCTCAGTCGAGCCCTCGTCACCACCATCTTCATTTTTTGACGTAATTTATTTTCTTTAAGTTCCAATTAAATTTCTTCAAAATACAAGATTTACAATATTCGAATATCAATCAAGATACTTAATCTTATCACTAAATGCAAATCCCTCTGAGAGCACATGAAAATTTTCTTTCAATCTACTTTCTGTGTGCAACGTGCACAAGAATTTTTTTGAAAATGAATTCCCTCTGAGAGCATAGGCACCACCAACAGATAAAATTTCAATTTCTGTTTTGGCTAATTGAGAAATAGTCAAATTAATTTGGAGTTCAATCAAAAATCAGATTATGTATTTTTTATGTATGGAGATTGGAAGCACTTTAATATATAAATAAGTAATATAATTATGCTAAATAATGTTCAAGAATTTTCATACTTATCATAATAAAATTTGAATTAAAAAATGTATTTATACAAATTCTCATTGAACATTTTTTAATTCAAATTTTATTATGATAAGTATGAAAATAAATACATTTTTTAATTCAAATTTTATTATGATAAGTATGAAAATTCTTGAACATTATTTTGCATAATTATATTACTTATTTATATATTAAAGTGCTTCCAATCTCCATACATAAAAAATACATAATCTGATTTTTGATTGAACTCCAAATTAATTTGACTATTTCTCAATTAGCCAAAACAGAAATTGAAATTTTATCTGTTGGTGGTGCCTATGCTCTCAGAGGGAATTCATTTTCAAAAAAATTCTTGTGCACGTTGCACACAGAAAGTAGATTGAAAGAAAATTTTCATGTGCTCTCAGAGGGATTTGCATTTAGTGATAAGATTAAGTATCTTGATTGATATTCGAATATTGTAAATCTTGTATTTTGAAGAAATTTAATTGGAACTTAAAGAAAATAAATTACGTCAAAAAATGAAGATGGTGGTGACGAGGGCTCGACGGAGCTTAAAAGCATGGCTGGCTCGGTTGTCGGCATCGCAGAAGGAGCAACTTCAATGGAATCTTCGTTCATTGCAGAAAAAGGAGAAGGAGAAAGAAATTTGGCAACTTCACCCACGGTAGGAAATCAAAGAATCTTCTAGAAATGGAGAGGATAGTTGGTTTTAATTTGCTGTTAATTTTGTTCACTGGAGAGGAAAGAAAATACTGGGGCGCTCTTTTTTGGAAATGAAGAGTCGGAAACAAGAAAGAATCTGAGGCGTTCATCTCAATGAGATATGCGGTTCAGAATTTGGACTAAATTTGGAGCAAATAATTCTGGTGCATTTGAACCCTCCTCTATTTAGATATGGGTACTCAGCTTATTACATTGTATTTCTCATCTTACAAACAGTATCATACACATATTAGCACCTCATTGACATGTTCAAAATGCAGCTACAAGTTTTGAGGGAGATGTGTCATCCGACTTGCTGCCTCCCCATTCTTCACTTCCACCTTGACTGTGCCTCTTCCGGCGGGCCCCGGGTCCTGGAAGGAAGACTTCCTCCTTTTGTGCATCAAAAACAGCATCGACCTCACGAGCACTGGTGTCAAATGCCAGCTCCTTCGCCTCCCTTTCCAGTTTTCTCAATATATTATTTCTCCCTGTGCATCAATTTCATTAATGTAAGCTAAGAACATGATCAGTAGTATATAGTTCAAGGATTTTGCTAACTCAACCCTTGATTATGAGATAGCCTGGTAATTAGAACATCTACATCAATATAATTGAAATTAAATTAAATACAACAATGATAGAATTAATAAAAATTTAACTTAGGACATCACCATTTCTAAAATTAATTAGAAATTGCCACATTGGATCATAAATTAGAATTGCACAAGGAAATTTTGCTAATTATGAAATTCTCATACATCTCAAAAATTTAAAAAGGAATTGTCACGTTCAATTAGAAACTAGAATAAAAAATCCAATGTAGATGCTCTTGGTAATATCAATATCACTAAAAACCATTTCTATTCTGATTATTCACCAAGGAAACTTTTATCCCCCCCCCAAAAAAAAGATGTTCGAAAAGTTAAAAGAGTGGCATCAGTACAGAAAAATGTTCTACTAAAATTATTTTTTAACCAGAACAATTAATAGCTTATAATTTCTACAGGCCATTTATCATAATATGTAGAAAGGCATGATATCATGACAATTTACTTACACTTGGATATATAATCAATAAACCAATAAAACAAGCATTAGCAGATAATAAACTAATATTATGCAAAAAAACGGGGGTTATAGAAACAAAACCTGCTAGGAAAATCCTCTCATTCCTATCCGCACGGATCTCAAAGCAAATTGTCTGCAGATTCTGGTCACGAGAGGCAACCTCAACCACCGGATGGCCAGGAGGGAAAATGAAAACTGTGCCACGTGACACGTGGGCCCGGATCCGCCTATAGTGTGGTCCCTCCTGATACTCCTCTTCCTCTTCCTCTCGGTACCGTCTTCCTCCTCTTTCCTGTTCATGCTCCCTATACCTCTGTGCTGGACCACCGTGTCGGCCTTGGCGTGTCACGTGGGGGCACAATATCTCTACGTAACCACTTCCTTCAGTGACTATGGCAAACTTGGTTGAGCGTGAGTTGTAGAATGGCGCTATCATAGACCCCTGTGAGGTATTCATTACATTTCATTTTGTTATGCATTTATACTTAAAGAGTGACACTACGATACGATGCATAACGCAGATTAGTCCATACTACGGATAATTATTTTTGTTAAAAGACCAGATAGTCTGTCTGAACCGTTCAATGTGATTTTTTATAAAAAGATACTTGCAAACTACATTTTACAATTTTTTTTACCATTTTCTTAAATAGGTACAAAATCATTACTTTTGACTGGTCCAAAAACATCAGATGAAGTTATTTTCTATAGATAAAACAAATAGTAAAAATATTCTTAAATTGTAAAATTTGATTTACATACATTTTCATATGGAGATCATGTTGAATGGTTTAGATCGATTGTTTGGACTTTGAAAACGGATATATTGTTCCATAGTATGGATCAGTATGTGGCCTCATTCTTAATTTATACTTATTTGACAGTAGAACCTCCAAAAGGAATAGTGAGGTTCTGTTCAAGTTTTTAAAATCTGATAACAGTTCATATTAGACAAAGAACACTAATTTTAAGAGTAGAGTTTGCATACTTCTCTAATGTTTGCAAGTGACACTCTAAGATTTAGCCAACCGAGCTTTTGGTAATCGTCAGAATTTGCCTCGTAAAGTTTCCCGTACTGGTTTGAGTGAATCGGGTCCTTTTCAAATAGGTTAAAAGGCCCTCTAGATTCACCAAACGGCCACCTTCCTCCTTCTGTGCTGTACCGGCTAAGTGCTCGGATCTGCTCCTCCGAAGCCTCAATAAATGCTCCCTTCCATTGCCGACTAAATAAGCTCTCAATTCGGTCTCGTGGCACCTATATGTAACATATGCAGACATGTAATTATAGTTTATATACATTATTTTTACCAAGTAAAATGAGTAAAACAACACAAAACATGAATACATACATTGAAAGCAGCTTCAAGAATCTCGTCACTAAAGCTCCTATAAACCGACTCGGGGTTTTCCGAACCAGCCGCATAAAAATGCTGTGAATTAAATTCAATTTAGTAATTAGAATCTCATATAATGTACAAGTGGTATCTAACATTAGAAATAATAAGGGAGTGAGGCTATGGTACTTTGCATAGCGCATTATTGTCCGTACTATGGATTAATATTTCTATTTTTAAAGTTTAAAAAATCGTCATAGGAAAATGTACAAATAGATCAAATTTTACATTTTTAGAATTATTTTACTTTTTTTTTAAGTATCTTGAAAATCACTTGATCTAAAAATTCAAGAACATTCAAAAGTACTTATATTCTACCTGTACTTGACCAGTCAATGAAGTAGACCTGAGGAACTTCGCCAATACCAGTTTTTGGCGCCGGTCGCTACTAATTAAATACAAGACTGATCCAGCTTGAGTTACAAATACGTCTCCTTTCCGAATTCCATGAGATTTTCTCTCTCCCTTTCTTAGTGTAGTCACAGTTCCTCTTCCTGTTTTATAATCGAATGCAGCACAATACACAGTAGTTCTTTGAATAATAATATTTTTTGTTTATTAAGTGAGGCTATGGTACTATGCATATACAGATCAATATTTTGGTTTCCAAAATATCCATATAGCTATATGAACCGTTCAACATGATTATTATATGAAAATGTAAAAATATACTTGACTAATTTAACATACTTTTTAGAATTTTATTACTATTTTTTTTCATAGTTAGAAAATCATTGCTGAATGGTCTATAATTTTTAATTAAGTGATTTTCTATCTATTTTAAAAAATAATAAAAAATCTAAAAAAATTAAATTTTTGATCTACAAGTAAATTTGTATATGGACTAATATTGAATGGTTTAGATCAATTGTTTGGACTTCAAAAATAAAGATATTGATCCATAGTACGGACCAATATTATGCACTATGCATAGAAACCGTACTCTTACTCTTGTTTATTTGTTTCGTAAAGACAACAATCGAGTACCTTCAACCACATAGCAAACACAATCAGCATCAAAATACACTGGCGTGACGAAAGTGCGTGGGTCCGCCACGAGTAAAGAGATGCTGTAATTAGCAATTCCAAGCAAAAGCTTCGACTTCACATGGAATTTGTCAAGAACCTTCACGTACCCACGTTCAGATTGAATTTCGTACCGAAATCTCTCTCTACCAAACACATAAGGGTTATGTTCTTCTCTCTCTTCTCCCTGTTCTTCATATTTCCTTTGCGGATTGCCATTCCTCTCGTGTTTGTATGTCTCTTCGCATTTTGTCTGACATTGCATCTGTTGGCCATGCTCTCTGTATTGCTGTTGGCACTTCAACCAACACTCACTGAGCCTATCATGTGACCAAAAGAACAGAAATAATTAATAAGTTTTTACAACTCAATTTTCAAGTTATCGAGTTAATTATTTAGATCAAAGAGTTGGAACATCAAATTAAAGTTCGGTTCCTAATTTTTTTCCCTTGCACTTATGTTGAATGGTCCAGAATTTTTAGATCAAGTGATTTTCTACCCATCTAAAAAATTCTAAAAAATGTATACTTTAGTCTCAAAGTATATTTTCATATGAAGATTATGTTTAACGGTTTTGACCAACTGTTTAAATTTTAAAAAGAAAGATATGAATCTATAACATGAATCCATCCGTAATATGCATATTACTTAAAAAAAAAGATTCACTGCCTCAGTAATTATAGAGAACAAAAATTTAACAAGCAAATAAAACCTTTGTTCTGGATCTTCTTTGTCTCGGCTCTGTCCCGATCCTCTCCCCTCCCACGGGTCTTGCTTCCCGGGCGGATGATCCTGCTTACACTTCTCTTCACACCTCTTCTCCATGCCGATATCATAGTGAGGCTGTGATCGGCATTCCTGCAAACACTCCGTCAGCTCCGGCGGATCTTCACTTTTGTCGGCCACTGCTACTGCCATGGAAAGAAAGAAACCAGAAAGAAATAAGAGGAATACAAGGATGCTGGTATTGTGCCGCATTACCATGACTAATTCTCTAGGATTAGACAAGGAAGGGATTGATTGATTGCTTGTTGATGAAGAGAATTGAATTATGTGTTTTTATAGAAGGAAACAGTAACAATCACTGATCACTTGATCAGTGTGTGTGACCAGGTAGTGAGTTTCAGTTGTATGTGACGGTTCTTGTTGGGTGAGCTACGTAGCGAATGATTAAGAACACTTTAACACCAATATTTTATTTCCCATAAAGTTTATCCACTGTGTAATCACTTCCTCCTAGTTTTTAATCAAAAGAAATTTTATTTATTAAAAATAAAGTGAAGTTATGGTATTATTTATAGTGCATATTGATTAGTACTACATACAGATAAATATCTTTTTTATTCTGAATTTTCAATAGACCAATCTAAACCGTATAATATGATATTCATATAAAAATATACTCTAAACTAATTTTTTTTATTTTTTTGATCAAGTGATCATTTTACTACATATTAAAAAAATAATAACTTTGTTTAGAAAAATATAAAATTCGATGTACAAGTGTATTTTTACATGAGAATTATATTCAACGATTTAGATTAATTATTTGCACTTTAAAATTAGAAACATTGATGCACAATACTTATGCGCTATATATATTTGGTCTTATTTAATTAAAAATTATCAACTTTTTAGAAAATTCCGAAAATACCATCTAATACTTCAAATTTACTAAAATTTAATCTCCATTACATTACTACAATACTTAAAATATTCACTTATAACATTTTTATATTGTCTACTAATGGAGGAAATGATATTATATATATTCACCTACCGGTTTCAAATAAAAAAACAATATTATATTGTTTACTGATGGAGAAAACAATAATAAGTAAACTTGGAAATTTAAAATACTTAAAATATTAACATATAACATTATTATATTGTCTATTGATGGAGGAAACAGTATTATATTGTCTGCTAATGGAAGAAACGATATTATATTGTCTGCTAATGGAGGAAACAAAAAAAAAAGTAAACTTGACAATGTGAAATACATAGAAACTCGTTACACAAATTGATCTAAAATATCCGGCATAAGAAAATTGAACAAGGAGTGAAGAGATAGATTAACGTGGCAAGCGGGGATAAACACGTGGCGCCTGAATAGAGCGTACGGACAAATGATGACGCTCTCCTCCAGCACTCAATCGCGAATTTTTTTTTATCAACTATAAATAAAAAAAATCAATTTTAGAAAATCAATATTATTGTTTCCGAATTTAGAAAAATCATAAAAACCAATAATTTTTCTCGGTCTGAATTTCGGTCTCAAACCAATTTTCATTTTTTTTTCCACTCCGCCACAGAAAATCTAATTCCATTGCTGGAGACCAAAATATGATTTGGGTTTTGAGTGGAGACCGAAAATTAATTTCGGTTTTAATTGAAACATAGGTGCAGACCGAATTTTTTGTTTTGTATGTTTAGTTTCATTTTTTTTTTCTTATTTGGAGTTGATTCATTTGATTGTTAATGTGTATGTTTTTTTTTTTTTTTTCTTTTTATTTTCAATCTCTCAAAACAAAAAAATAAAAATAAAAATAAGAAGACTGAATTTCTATTTCGGTGTTGTGTAGCACACAAGGCCACGGGACCAGATGTGGCTTAGAATGTAAAATATTGAAAAAAATAGAGAGACCGAGATGTATTTTGGATCTAGAGAAATTTTTTTTCTAAACTGAGATGAAATCTCAATTTTTATGATTTTTCTAAATTTAAAAGCAATTGTATTGATTTCCTAAAATTAATTTTTTTATTTATAGTTTATAAAAAAATTCCTCCAAAAAGTCACGTAAATTTTGAGATATCTCAGAGAATACGAATTTTGTTGATAGCTAGGTGTCGCACCAGAAACAAACCGCCGCAACCCCCCCCCCGGAAGCCATGCTAGCTACTTTTTTTCTTCTGAGGAAATGCCTTGGAAATGGGAATTGCATTAATTCATAAAGTTCAAATATTACATTGGGGCTGAAATAGGAGTGTAAACGGAGCGGATTCGGAGTGGATAATGTTAATACCATATGTGCATCTGTTTTTCAACAAGTAGATTGTCACACCTCCGATCCGGAGGTGCGACGGATCTACCGTGTTTATTTTTCCATAACAATTTACATAACACAAGGCATGAATCTTTTTATGCATTGTCAATAGCATCCATTATTTTAATCATATCCCAAATAAATTCACAATAATTTCTATCTGACTATTTATAGTGGATGATACTAGATAAATTTTCTGCACCATGTCAGATAAAATAATCTCAAATCCCATACCTTTAGGTGACCCTACTGTCAATTACAATTCCAAAAGCATTTCTCAATCTTCGTCTAATAAACCTGTAACCCACAAGGGGAAACGAGTGAGAAATAATAAATTATTTCTCAATGCTGATTGCCACTCAGATTATTGGATTCAAAGGAAATTCATATTCAGAATGAAATCATCGCATTAACAGTTCATTTTAAAATGACTAATACAGATGCTCAATAACAGTATCCAATTAAACAACACGAATTTCACAAAGAAATCCGAACTCTAAGGATCTTATCAGAATAAATGGTTTGTGTCAAAATCTTTTAAACCATAAAGTCTGGTAACGTTTGGTTTCTTACCTTTACAATTTTTAGTTTGATAACACTGACAGATACCATAACAAGTATCGGCCGTGTTAGGGCTTATACTGTTATATCCATCCTGACAATTTGGTAATGGAAACAATATGGAATCAATATCTCAATGTCGTCAGTATCATAAAGAAAATCGATGATAAGACAGTTCTAACTGTCCTGACAATCGGTTAACAGAAACAATATGAAATCAATATCACAATACTGTCATTATCGGAAAGAAAATCATTGATAAGACAGTTACCACAGATCATTAGTCTTATAGTCACATTTCATATTTATTCAATATCCCCTACCCAACCGATACTGGGTTTAGTTGGGGCCATTCACCATATACGCATAAGGGTCGTGGAGTAAAATCTAGTAGCTAGCTAGACTTTACGATATATTAATCTTTTTTTTCTCCACTATATGGAGGTTCAAGAATTACAGTATTTAATATTCAATTAATTCAGTCACTGTGGTCTCAATCAATCATTTGCAATAAGAATCAATTAATCGATAGACAATATCAACATGATAATCAATAGACTCACCTGTAATTCAATTTCAATTGTATTGGGCTATGCATATGATGCAACAGTTCAATCAATGCAGTTAATCAAATATTCAAAATGTACAGCGAGTTACGATTTAATTCCTAGTCATAAATCTCAAACTAATCCAATAACCTCGCACTTGATATCGTAGGGCACCAGATGAAGTCATTAGCAGCCTGTACGTTCCAAACTTTCTATCTCGTCAGTCTCTTTACGCCTATGTCAAATAATATATATCTTTAAGTACTTTTACGATCATTCTCGATCATTGTTTAATAAATAAAATTACTCATTTAAAATGGTTAGTATCTCTTTTATTAATTAGTTTATCATTTCCTTAATCTCTGTTTTGTTTTATTTAATTTAATTTCAATTCAAAAATCTCAAGCTACTCAACAAATGCAGTCCAATTCATTTATCCTTCTTAATTTATTATTAAAATCCGAAAGCCTAAAATCCAAATCAATTTCATTATCTAAATTTCCAACTAATCTATATATATGGATTTGCACTACGACCCCCTGACGAGTTCAATTTACCAATTCACTGTGCTTTGCAAATTACACCCTTTCTATTCTATTTGTCCTGAAATCAAACCCCTGAAAGCTCATATAAGTATACCAGTAACCAATTTAAACCGACACGGATCGGTACCAGTTTTCAAATTGTACCATACACCCCGCAAACCACTTAACAATGCATTAGAAAGCAATTAAACAATTTGTACAAGTAGAGTTCGATACCAAAAAGAAAAAAGTACTATTATGGTTGAGCTCTAAATAAAAATTCTGACAATTGAATCACCGAAGTAATCTTGTTACAAAGGTAAACACCATAACAATTTTTCATGTTCAAATTCAATTAAGGAACACAGGGGTAAAAGGGAAACCTTAAGCAAATCTTTTAGAATACTTATTAAATAAATTTTCAATTGAATTCCCACAAAATTTTAGCTTGTCTTATTCAATATGTTAAACCAATATTCCTTCAAATATCATAACCCAATAATCCTTTTAATTTTCTTAGCAAGCTTTAACTTGTTGATTTTCATATTCTGTCAAAAGTCTAAATTAGATTAAGGAAGAGCAATATAGAGAAATGAAATACCTATATAGTGTCAACCTTGAATTTCCAAGAAGAAACAAAAAATAAATATCAATCTAATAACATAGTTTCTTTTCAAGAGATATTCATCTCTGTTGCCTAACGGAAAGAGGAAAAGAAAAATTAAATGAAAATGGAAAGTTTAAAAGTGAGAGAGATAGAGTACCATTAATTAAGGGGTATTAAGGTGGGGTGTGAACCAGTGAGGGACGCGTGGCCTTCATGCCACGTTGGTCATTGTTTTCTTTTCTTTTCATAATTTTGTATTTTCTCGTAGTTACCCTTTAAGCTATCAAAGTTTGCAAATTAGTCCAATTACATAATAGAAGATTAAAAATATTATCATGTATTAATTTTCTATTATATCTATTTCATGTCAATTCTGAATTTCAGAAATTCGTTTCGATGTATCTCATTATACAAACTTTATCTCAGTTAAATAGATTTCCAGACAATCAATTTATCATATTTAACTTTAGTTTTACTTAATTATTTTACTCGTACACATTCAAACATTTCGTACATTACTTTCAGATACTAATTTTATATACGCATTTTGTATAGTGTTACACGGATATGGATACGGATACGGATAGTAAACGGATATCCAAACTTGAAAACCATATCCGTCTTAAATGGATACGGATTCGAATACGAATATGGAGCGGATAATTGTCGGATATTGAGTAATTCTACTAAATTTCATAATTTTAAATTACCTAATTTGATTATCTAAATTGACAAAAATTTAATAGTCTTTTTAAGTTTGCACAGTGATAATTATGCATGACTAATTACTCATTGGTTCAAAGAACCAATCCATTATTCTAATAAATTATATAATTTTTCTACCAAGATTCTTGGACTTAAACGAATATGTATGTTTTTTTAAAAATTTCGCAAGGGTGAAATGAATTAAAAGCTGCTAAAGGATTAAATTTCGGATCCGGATATATACTGATATCCGCTCCGTTTATATTCTAACAAAATTATCCGTATCCGTATCCGCATTACTTTTTCATATACTAAAATTATCCGTATCCGTATCCGCAAGTATCCGTATCTGTTTAATCCGAATACGGATAATAAGCGAATTCGGAGCGGATTATCCGCGTAGTAGATAGGCCTTCTATTCTGCAGAGCAAGTAGATAGGCCTTCGACTCTTTTTGCCTTTCCTAATGTAATTTCTACAAGATAGCCCTCTAAAAATACCGAAATTACAAACTGATTTAAAAACTGTAAATTTACCAGTACACCCCATTCTGCCAACGGAAATAGCAATTATAAAATCCTAACCTAATAGAAAGAAGCTGTTATTCAGCTTTTGTTCTATTGTTCTATATCTAACTGTGCAATCTGACACTGTATGCGGTGCCTATTAGCGTAGACAGGAAATAACAAAGAATCGCAGGGTCCCTACTTTTTCAGATCAAATCATTCATTTTTTAAAATGCACGAATTTCAGAGCAGTTAATTTTTATGTACAAATCTCGAATCAAATGAATGGTTTGATTTTTCGAAAATACTCTATGCATTTTTGGAAAATCGACCTCACCCTTCTTTTTCATGAAGGAAATATTTTTTTTAAATAAAAAAAAAAATCAGTGGCAGTTTGAGATCTCACAAATCCGCAAACTGAAGGAACAAAACCATCGGGACCCATACATCAGTGGCAGTGTCATGAAGCTTGTGCTTGGGGTACCTTTTAACTTTGGCAATTGTCATGTGGCTCCATGTAACTGGTCCTGGCTTTTGCGGATGTGATGCGCTCTTATTACCAACGGCTTTGCTTTAATCAACGGGACCTTCTTTTATTAGAGAAATTAACTGCTGCTTCGCTACTCGCACGACTTCGAAACTTCTAAGAAAAAATTTGAGCAGGGAATATGAAGAAGCGCCGTGTTGAAATTGGGCTCCTAAAATAATATTCTCATTGTAACTTTAAAGTTTTAAAATTGTAGTAACGGGTAGAAATGCCAAATGCAAAGTCCAAGTGGTATTATTAATTACTCTTGCCATTTTGGTTTGAAAATTCTTCCAATTGGATTTAAAAAAACGCGACTACCTTTATCAATTGGGCAGCAAAAATAATTGATACACAGAATGGACAAAGCACGAGGCTGCAGCAAAAATATTGACTTAAAAGTTTAATTTTTCAAACTTAGGAGTGCCGTACATTCGTTGAAAATAATGGTCAACACGAATATTTATGTCGTACCGGCAAGTTTCCAATAATTAGATCAACATTCTAAGAAAAAGAGAAAAGGTCTTGGAATTATATATTTCTTCAAAGATTGAGAGTTCCTCGCACGACTTTGCAATTTCTCCGAATTTTTTCAAAAAATAAAACAGAGAAAACTTTAAGAATTTAAAAATCATTTATTGGTCTAGTGACAAAAAGCAACTCCTTTATGAGAGAGGTCGTGAATTTAAAATTCCAATGAAAGATTATTTATAGACAATTAAATAAAAATTGATAGATTAGACCTTCATCTTTCTATCTCAAAATATTCTAAAAATTGATTTCAGATATAAAAATGAACAACCATACTAATAGAATGATAATGTTTAAACCACATGATTAAATTAGAAAATTATATTACTTTTTAGTTTTTCAAGTTTTTCCATGAGAAAATTGACCCAACACATCTTTAAACATACGGCAACCACAAAAAGTATCCAGTTAATTAGAACAAGCTATAGTAATATACACATCTAGCGCATGTTCAGCAATGAAAATTTCTATGGAAATGAGAAACTTCTAACATGTAAATGGAAAAATCTGACGGCCCACAAATCAACAACAAATAAGGTTACAATTTAAATTGAATAGAAGATCTCTACGACACGTTCAATTGCGACCATGCCATGCGTAAAGCCCGTGTAGGCTCTAGTACGGTCCCCTACCACGATCCATATGAATTCGCATCCTCTGAGATATCTCAAACTTTGCGTTACTTTTTGGAATATCCCAATCGTTCAAATACATTATGCATGAATCTCAAAGCTCAAATAATACTGGCCCCCTATGGTTCCCCGAATAGATACCGGATACGTCGGTCACACAAAAATTGAGATATCTCAAAGGATACGCACCCGATCCATATGGCAAGAACATAATTCTCGCAAGATTACATGCGGCACTTCAACTGTTGAATGATACTGTGTTTCACTCTAAATTAGTTGGCTTTTAAAATATAAGCCGAATGGTCCGATGAGCAATTGATCCAAATTGACGGACACTCATTCGGAACCGTCCAATTTGTTTTATGATTCGTGTAGTTTGATCAATACAAATGTTAAAGTGGTGAGCACAAATTTTGAAACAGTATACATAACATAAATCATGAAGCAAATCAAATCGTTCTGAATAAACATCGGACCAATCTGAGTTCGATGTCCATCGGACGCACACGTTCACCGTTTCAGGTGAACATTATATATGTTGTATTGTTTCTGTTATCATTATGAAATCTATATGCCCTTG
This sequence comes from Carex cristatella, assembly GCA_024447775.1. Taxonomy (NCBI): domain Eukaryota; kingdom Viridiplantae; phylum Streptophyta; class Magnoliopsida; order Poales; family Cyperaceae; genus Carex; species Carex cristatella. Next base: position 8,930,984 of record JAJHPF010000001.1, on the reverse strand, counting down.
ACGTTAGGAAACGATTCAGATCACGCATGCAACAGTTCCATGCTTCGGATAATGCTATTTTTCGTCTCTATATAATATTTCAGCATGTCGATTCTCAAATACTGCCGTCTAATTAATGAAAGAAAGAAAATACCATTCTTATGAGAAATTTTAATTCACCATAAAACATTGTATCCAAAGCATTTTAAAAGCGAATTCTGTTGATAGCCAGGTGTCGCACCGGAATTACAACCGGCCCCCCCCCCCCCCCACTTGGAAGGATCCAAATTTGCTCATTTTCTTGAGAAAAGGAGCACTCTCCTTTTTTTCCATCCGGATCGTTTAAAATGCATCGTACGGTTTCAATTAAATCTGAATCATTTTGATAAATTAAATTGATTTTGAAATAAAAAAAGACCATACAATAAATTTTGCACGATTTAGATTTGAGAAAATGAGAATTCTCATTTTCTCAAAAAAATGAACAGAGTTGGTTCCCACTTGGAAGCCGTGCTAGCTACTTTTTTTTGTCTTTTGAGGAAATGCATTGGGCATTGCATTAATTCATAAAGTTCAAATATTACATAGGGGCTGAAAACATGAAAACTAACGAGCCTTCTATTCTGCAGAGTAAGTAGATAGGCCTTTGACTCTTTTAGCCTTTCCTAATGTAACTTCTACAAGATAGCCCTCTAAAAAAGCCGTTGGTAATAACAGCGCATCACATCCGCAAAAGCCAGGACTAGTTACATGGAGCCACATGACAATTGCCAAAGTTAAAAAGGTTCCCTAGGCACAAGCGAATTCAGATCCAGCGAAGTAACTCAAATTTTGGTTTTTAAATTGGAACCGTCCGATTCAAATCCGAGATAATTCATCCGGATCTGAAGTGCGCACATTCCGAGAACGAATTCGAATCCCGAGATGATTCTGAGCGACGGATTCGAATCAGACGGTCTTAATCCAAAACCCAAATATTGGGTTACTTTAGGGGATCTGGACTCAGCACAAGCTTCATGACGCTGCCACTGATGTGTGGGTCCCGATGGTTTTGTTCCTTTAGTTTGAGGATTTACGGGATCTCTTTTGGAATTCGCATCCTCTGAGATATCTCAAATTTTGCGTGACTTTTTGGAATATCTCAATCATTCAAATATGTTTCGGAAATACCTTCTGGGCCATGAATTAAACGGGTGTGAAGAAAGGGCCCGGGTCAGCGAAATTGTGAAAAAAAACCCGGAAAACAGGGAACGGTTCGAAAATACGGGCCTTTTAGACCCCAAATTTGGGCCTTGGAGAGCAAACCCGACCATGATACCGACGCCTCAGACGGCCCATTCAGCTTTCAGGAAAACTTCTAACAGAAACAGAGCTGGGCCAACTGGGCTGTTTACACATGAGCAATTGGGTAGCCACCTAATAATCAATTCGGGGGAAGACCTTGGCCGCTGTTCATCATCACGGAGTGTAAGTCCGAACCCAAGTCAAAACAATAGGCCGAGGCCGGTGATACCTCCTTATTTTGCCTAGATTACGACTCCGATTTGTACAAAATCCTGTGCCTTAAAGCCTGCAAATATGAGCATTTTTACTTAATTATCATTAGAATGTGGTACTACTATGTTTTGTTTGTTGTTTTGTAGGAAACGGGCGAAATTCCTCTCTCTACGGTCCGTATAGGTGTCCATACGGTCCGTACAAGATCAGCCCAAAACCACAAGAAGGTTCCATATCAGAGGCAACAATTCTCCAAGGCAAAGCACAGGTATACGATTCGTATAGGATTTTGTACGGATCGTACAAGCAGTTACGGAAACCCAGACTGGATTTGGAAATAGAGACAGCTGGGAGCCCAAAAAGGCACTTTTTTAATTCGGGATTTCGGGCATTAAAAGGAGTATCCTGAGACAGAAAATATGGATCTCTGGCTATCCCTGGGACATAGAGTAACTTGAAGAGAAATACACACTTTGGAGAAGAAGAGGAGGAGGAGAAACTCGATTTCGACGCCAATTCTTCCGATTTTTCACTGTTTTGTCATGAACTCCTTTATCTCTTGTGATTTCTGTTATTGCATGAACATGATTGGCTAAACTTTTAGTTTCTAGGATTAAGATGTAGTTTCTAATTTAATTTTGCTTGCATGTTACTTGGATTATGTGTTGAATATTGTGTTTTTACTTTGTTGAGTAGTATTTCGATTGCTTTGTTTGTGCTTGCTTGAATTTGATTAGTTATCCCGTTAGATGAATGCGCACGTCTAATTGTTAGGAGCCAAGTCTATGATATTCAATCCAACCGAATAAAGTATATGAAGTAGGTTGATGACCCGAAAGGTGAAACTTTCCTCGAAGCGAAAGTCCTTGGATACTTTTAGCAAACCAACAAGTAACTTAGATAAATTAGTCCAAAAAGCGAAAGTTGAGGGTTAATGCATCTAAGAGGGGAGTAGTTGAGTCCGGTAATCGGGTTTTAAGCCAAAATTATGACAACTGAGGTAAGAAACTTAGATCTGGTCGATGGAAACCCTAGACATTAGTATCAACACAGAAACAGTGATTGCAGCATTAACTCGGTGGTCCATACGGACCGTATAGGGTTCTATATGGGCCGTATACCCTGGGGCTAAAACAAAAATGAAATCTGAAACCCTGGAAACACTTTTTATTAATTGAAAACAACTTTTAATCTTTTTTTAATTGTTTTTAATATTGTTATTGATCAGTATAACTGCTAGAAACAACCAACCAATCAACCTTTCTTCACTTCTAGAATTCTTAGTAGATTTAAGTAAAGTCCGGCTATTTTCTTACCGTCTCTGTGGATACGATACCCGACTATACCAACGGTAGGACTGTGTACTTGCAGTCTTAACCAGAGGTAGACTCGAGTTTAAAAGGTATAGCTTGCTGTACTGAAACTTAGGAGTACACTTCTGTGGACGAACAGCCGGCGGGCCTGGATTCGCCTGCACCCGTCTTATGAATATCTTATCGTGGAATTGTAGAGACAGCGGAGGCTCCATAGTATCCACGTTAAAACGCTATCTTTTTTCGTGCACGGTGGCTAACATTGCTTTTGTTTTCGAGACTAGATGTGGGAAAAATGTGGCACAAGCGAGAATTTCAACTTTACCACCGTGTAATTCGTGTGTTGTACCTTCAGAAGGCAGAGTAGGGGGTCTTTGGCTGCTATGGGATTTGGACATAACCATCACAATCCTTCAACAATCAATTAACCTCATAGTAGCCCATGTACCTCAAATCGGTGATAAGAAGGAATGGATACTGGTAGCAATTTAAAAGGATCCGCATAGTAGAAGAAATCAAAGTATTTGGCAGAGATTGAGCAATATCTGCAACAGCAAAACTTACCGGTATGTCTAATAGGCGATTTCAATGCTATTATGCATACTTCTGAGAAGGATGGAGGGGCCAGTCAATTATCGCCAAACAACAGGCGGTTTCGAGCATGGATACATGATAACGGGCTAGTGGATCTGGGGCACCACGGCCCCGCTTATACATGGTCTAACAAACAAGGATCTGGCTCGCACATCTCAGCATGGTTGGACAGAGTATTGGCCAATATACCATAGACTATGCAAAATCCTAACTCTGCGGTCTTCCACTTGCCAAGGTCCAATAGCGATCACCTGCCGGTACTACTACGAACTCAGGCGAAGCGGGTTGGGAGATGGCCCACCTTTCAATGCGAATCATGGTGGGCCCTAAGGCCGGATTTCAAACGGTTTTGCCACTCAGCCTGTGAAAAGGGAGGAGACTCTTGGCGTGATGTTGCTGCTGCTTTCAAAAGAGAAGTTAAACAATGGGTGGGCACCAATAAAAACTTGAATGAGATGCTCAGGCAGGTGGAGGAACGGATGGAAATGCAATAGATAGCACAGGACCACTCCCAGAAGCTCGAAAGAAGGAAAGAGATCTTGAACTCGAACACGAGCGTATCCTGCTCATGCAAGAGAGATATTGGCATCAAAGATCGCGGGTCTCTTGGGTTCTGTTCGGGAATAAGAACTCTAGGTTTTTTCACGCTGCTATAGTGACAGGGAAAAGAAGGAACTAAATCAGGGCGATGCAAAATCCATTTGGAGGGTCATTTACCTCTGAGAAGGAGATTACTCACACTTTCCTAAGTCATTTCAAAAATATCTAGAAGGGGACAAGAAAATCTGAGTATCTATCAGTGCTACCTAGTGGACTTATTGCAAGGTCTACCTCAAATCTCGGCCGAAATGCACTCGGCACTAATGAAGATTGGGCCATATAAGGTTGCCGGCCCAGATGGTTTTGACGCCAAAACAATACAAGATAATTGGAGCGAGTTTGGGCAGTTCAAACCACTGGGGGGGACAAATCTCAAAATGAGGGTGGGGGACCTCGTTTGTCAACAGACGAGACAATGGGACATCTCAGCCCTTATAGAGCTCTTCGGGTATAGGCGGTGTATGGTAATTCTGGGCACGGTGGCACCGCCGCGAGTAGGTGATGGCAGGGATACACTATTGTGCACTCTAACGGCAAGCGGAACATACAAGGTCAAGGACATGTACACTCAACTCACCAAACCGGCCAAGCAGATCACCCAGGAAGAGGAGCAATTATGGAGTGGATATGGCACCAAGGGGTGATCGTGCCTAGAGTCCGACTATTTCTGTGGAAATTGATTCAAAGGGCTGTTCCTCTGGGGATGATTCTAGCGACGCGGGGCATTCAGGCAGAGACGACATGTGCGCTTGTTGGTTCGGATCAGATTTGGGGATCCACTTAGACTCCCTCCTGCGCCCGTTTAAGGAAACAATACAATTCCTGACCACCCAATTCAATGAGGAGCAATGGTCTGAGTTCGCAAACGGATGCTGGGCCTTGTGGAGATGCAGGAACCAGGCCACATACGGGGGACTGTCACCGGCGTATGATGATTTCTGCGCTTCTATGCAAACATTGCGCAAGAAACTAATCTAATTAGAGCAACTAAAGGTGGTCTTGCACAGACTCAGACAGTGCTAGACGATAGCTTAACCTGCTACGTAGACGGATCCTGGACAACGGATTGGAAGGGCGATATAGGGATAATCCTTTTCGCGAATGGGAAACTGCAAATGTACATCACAGAGGCAATTCAGGCTTGCTGCCCACTGCAAGACGAAGCGGCAGCTCTGAAGCGGGCACTTGAGGTGGTTCTGCAAATGGGTGTCCATGAGTGCAAATTTCTGATTGACAATAGGGATCTGGAGGAGGCAGTCACACAGACCCAACCAGCAATGGAGTCTGATTAGCGAGCTATGTTGGAAATATTCAATATCTGGAGAATTTTCAAAACTCTCCCTCATTTCACATGTGCCCAAATACCAAGGGGAGATAATGGGTTAGCGGATCTACTGGCAAAAAGGGCCCGTTTAGAGAATTGGCATTACCGGGGCTACACTTTTCCTTTATTTAAGTAGTTTGTATCTTAAGGCTCCTTTATGTTTGTGCTGCGCTTTTATATTTCTACTTGTGATTCCAGCTCTTGCCGTTTAGAGGTAGAGCTTTTACAATGTAATCAGAGCATTATTGAATGAAATATGCCTACGGGTTTTCACTGGCAAAAAAAAAAAATACACCACCCTCTACACTACTCATTATATATTCACAATTCCTCCTCCATAACCGTGTAACGAGTTGGTACATTATTGTAACACTGTTCACATTAAATTGCAAAAATTACCTTACACTGTTGTCACAAAATAGACAAATTGTTTGACTATAAAAGATCAAGTTCAAGCTCAACTAACATGTCCAACTTTTTAAAGAAATTTATCGTAATCTTTACAATTAGTTGAACTAATTTTTAATTTTTCATATACTATATAACCATAGCAGTATGTCACATTGACTAGCAATATCTGGAACAGTCGGCACTCGGCAGCGTTTTAGTAACTATTACATCTTCGGGATTCTTTTATCTTTTATCAAAATATTTCATTGAAAAATCATATGGGTGCAAACGGATAAGATATTATCCGTTTGAATACGGATTTGTATTAAAAAAATTAAATAGAGATATTTGATATATGAATAGTTGTTGAATGACAATGGAGGTTATGATGTCCATGATGGAGGAGGTCATAGTTCAAGAACTGTCTTTGACCCCTACCAGGGAGGTTTCTAGGTCTGGCAACACTCCAAATTCAATATCTAATGTCGCATGATGTAAACTAGTTTATATTTATGTTTTTCTATGATTTTTGTGTATTTTAGTGAACTGTTATGCAGCTATTTGTTAAGTTGTTATGCTTTTACCTTTCTGAACAATATGTTTTATAAATAGACATGATGATCAAGTTATAGGTTCTTGTGCTTTAGGATCTCATACTTGATCGATATGATTCCTAGTGAAATCGGTTAATTTAATTCCACTACTTTCCAAAAAATATCTGAATATCCGTACGGGTACTTATACATATATGATTTTGAAAATAAAAAAAACTTGCATTGACAAATTCTAGATACCAATAATAGTTTTTTTTTTTTAATTTGTAATGTATATTCATATACATAATGCAATAAGTAGTTGCATTTTACGCTTCAGACACATTAAACACATCTATTAAATAAGAAGAGAACATATGAGAATATAGTAATCGTCTGATCAATATAGATAAAAAAAAAAGTTGAAATCATACGTACAAATAAAATATAAATGATACGACATGACTAAAATGTTTAAAAATAATTTTCTATATTTATAATTAATTAAATTGAGTCTAAATAACAAATGTCCAATTAATTTTTTTGTTTTGTACCAAACAACACATAACATTTTTGTAAGCAATTAATACAAAGCGGAGTTGAGACATGTAACTATGAATGTAACACACCCTCACCTAACTTTCCATATTTGAACAAGTTAGATGGAGGTGTGTTACATAGTTATAATGCAAGTTTTTATTTATTTATGTAACACACATCTAATTTCAGAACAATTTTTTATATTTGCATTGATAAATTCACCTAAATTTCAGAATACCAGTGCTTCCAGTCCTTTCCAGTTATCCATATAAATTGACATATCCCACCAGTGCTTCCAGTCCTCTCCAGTTATCCATAGAAATTGACATATCCCTCCCTACTTAGTCCTGATAACTGCACTGTGAAAACAAAGAGAAAATGAACAATAATAGAATAAAGGGGATAATAGATAGTTTAAAGTTTATTATATTCTAATATTTTTATTCAGGTTGGATCCTAAAGAGAAAGGACCAATGGTAGTTGGTAGAGATAAAGAGGGTAATACTACTCAAATGGTTTTTTTCATTACAGAAACAAATGGAGAAAACATCTTCATTTGCTTTTAAACCAATCAAATAGTTAAAAAAAGTGGATTGCTCTGCACAGTCGCTATGTTAGGTAGCTACCAGCCTACACCTCTTTGGAATTAAAACCTATATTTAATTAATATATTCTTCTCCAGTAATAATACTGGATACATCCATTTGTCAAAATAATTTTCTCCTATAATTTTGTCAAGGGGGAAATGCTATATACAGATCAGAAATATATTACACGAAAAATACAATTGTACTGTCATATTTTTGAAGACTACACTTAAAATCAACAATCTTAATATTAAAAATAGGCAAAGACTTCTATGGACATAAGGACCTATTTGTAAAATGAACATATTTTTATTTTCAAAGTTCAAACAGTCGATCCGAACCGTTCATCTTGTTCTCCATATTAATATGTGCTTGGAGACCAAATTTTACATTTTTATGAATTTTTTTACTATTTATTAAGATGGGTACAAAAAATATCAAATTCAGACCATTGAATTTTGTACCCATCTTAATAAATAGTAAAAAAATTCAGAAAAATATAAAATTTAGTCTCCAAGCACATATTAATATGGAAAACAATATGAACGGTTCGGATCGACTGTTTGAACTTTGAAAATAAAACTATGTTCATTTTACAAATAGGTCCTTATGTCCATAGAAGACACTCTCTTAAAAATAACTAATTATGTATTAAGTGAGACTATGGTAATATGCATATTATGGTTCAGTTCATGCCATGCATCCATATCTCTATTTTAAAGTTCAAGCAGTTAATCTGAACTGTTAAATATGATTTATATATAAAAATATACTTGGTGATCGTAATTGCTCATTTGAATATATAGGAGTTTGAACAATTACGATCACCAAGTATATTTTTATATATAGTCATATTTACAAATAGTTTATGTCCATAGTAAGAATTCTTAAAAATAAGACCTATTTGTAAAATGAACATAGTTTTATTTTCAAAGTTAAACCGTTCATATTGTTTTCCATATTAATATGTGCTTGGAGACTAAATTTTATATTTTTCTGAATTTTTATTATTTTATTAAGATGGGTACAAAATTCAATGATCTCATTTTACAAATAGGTCTTCTATAAACACTCTCTTAAAAATAACTAATTATGTATTAAGTGAGACTATGGTAATATGCATATTATGGTTCAGTTCATGCCATGCATCCATATCTCTATTTTAAAGTTCAAGCAGTTAATCTGAACTGTTAAATATGATTTATATATAAAAATATACTTGGTGATCGTAATTGCTCATTTGAATATATAGGACGGCTTCAGAATCTTCAGATTCGCCAGGTCGGCCGCGGGTCAAGGACCTGCCGAAATTTTTATTCATATGAAATAAAGATTAAGAAATACTAAAAATAAGAGGGCAACCTCATGATTTGGAGTCCATGCGGGATGTCAAATAATCATGCAGCTCCCGCCAAAAATAAAAATAAAAAATAAAAAATGTAAGTGGGACTCCAAATTAGAACAAAATTCGGAAAATAAAATTTCTAAAATATTATAAAAGTGGGACTCCAAATTAGACAAAAATGTGGAAAAAAAATTAAAGTGGAACTCCACAAAAAACAATGCATGCATGTTCTTGTATTCGCTAAATTAATTTATTTTGTAACATAACAAAAAAAACACAATTATTATTCACATCCATAATTAAATTTACATTACTTCAATTCATATACAAATAAAAAATGTAACCTTAATCCTCATTCTAACCGTAACACTAAATCAAAATAATCACAATTATAATTAATCAAATAATTACATTAAACTACATATATTAATAATTACTAGTATTGTGTCGTGCGTTGCAACGGGAACATGTTATAAGGAGAAAAATTATACAAAATAACATATTTTTAAAAATTAGACTAAATGACAAATAACATTTCTTAAATGACATATGAAATGACATATATTTTTTTTTTATCTTTTTGATATATTTTCATAAAAAAATCTCATATAAAATGACATATTAAATGACAAATAACATTCCTTAAATGATATAGCAAGAATACAAAGAAATAAAGACATGACCAATCAATTATTATTCAATTCAAATTTTCTTAAATGACATTTAAAAAATAGAAATAAATCATGACCAATCAGAAAGATGATAAAATTTGCATGTGAAAAATACGTGTGACGAATATGAGTTTAACTTAATATAGACTTCTACACGTAAGAAAACATCCAATAGATGCATAGAATCAAAATATTTGATATGAGGGCTAATATTTAATCCGAAATTTTATATTTTAATCAAAGTTGTTGACAGATCAGGACATCTACGTGCTTAATATAATAATGGAGATAACTCAACAATAACAATGTTATTGTACCAAAAAGAAATCTGTGTCAGATATTAACTCAAATCTTAATTCAATAAAAAAAATATTTCACATAATCTAATCAAATTAAAATAAATTAACCTAATTCTTAACCCAATAAATTAAAACCTATTTCACTTCTATAAATAAAACTAACTAATTAAAAAACCTACTCTAACTTTTAACTTTCAGGAGAGTAAAAGAACTTCTCCAATTTTGGTCAACTAGAACCACGTTAGTTCCCCAGAAGGTCAATTTTCTAAAAGTGAACTAGCATCAGTATCTCAGCTGGTACTTGTCGATGGGATTTTTGTCGCCAGACTGGATGGATAATTAAAGAAGGCGACCGAATTTAATGAAGGCAAAATGGAATAGTCACAGTTTATTATAGACGACTGGACTGGATGGGATTTTTGTCGCCATATAGGTACGTTGGTTGATTAATATAGCTTTCATCATAGAAATTTTTTTATCAACCATAAATAGAAAAATTAATTTTAGAAAACCAATATGATTGTTTCTGAATTTAGAAAAACTATAAAAACCGAAAATTCTTCTTAGTCTGGAATTTTTTTTTTCCATAGATCCAAACTGCATTTCGGTCTCCAACCAATTTTCAATTTTTTCCACTCCGCCACAGAAAATCTAATTCTATTACTGGAGATCGAAATATGATTTGGGTTTTGAGTGGAGACCAAAAATTAATTTCGGTTTTAATTGGAACATGGGTGCCGTTCGAATTTTTTGTTTTGTATGTTTAGTTTCATTTTTTTATTTTCTTATTTTGAGTTGATTCATTTGATTGTTAATGTGTATGTTTTGTTTCATTTTTTTTATTTTTTTATTTTCAATCTCTCAAAAAAAAAAAAAAAAAACAAGACCGAATTTCTATTTCGGTTCTTGTATGGACCGAATTTGAATTTCGGTGTTGTGTAGCACACAAGGCCACATGATCAAATGTATGATCAAATGTGGCTTAGAATGGAAAATATTGAAAAAAATACAGAGACTAAGATGTATTTTGAGTCTGGAGAATTTTTTTTTCTAGACCGAGATGAAATCTCGGTTTTTATGGTTTTTCTAAATTTAAAATCAATCATATTGATTTCTTAAAATTGACTTTTTTATTTATGGTTTATAAAAAAATTCCGTCAATCGCCTGGTGATCTCCTTTAAAAGCTTATATGATCTGTCTGTATTCTCTTAAATTTCGAGATGCCTTCCAGCAGATAAACGGGTCGGTTCGGGTCGGGTTTGAGAGGATCAACATCTGTAACAGCTGTCTGATGAAAATTTAGTGGCTCTCATCCAGCGCATCAATTGCATGGTGCTAGGCGTGCAAATGGATCATAATATTTGTATCTGTTTTTATTTTTGACATACAAACATATACATATGGATATAAATCAGATATCAAATATCTGAAATATATATATATATATATATATAAATATTAAATTATATAGTATATATTTACTATTCAGATAATTAAAATTCAGAACCATATCTATATCCGTATCTGAACAAATATTCATATATTGAATATCTATATTTAATTTTTAAATACGAATCAAGTTACATTTGGATATTATCTGATCTATTTGCACCGTACATGGTGCTCTCTTTCACAGCCCTCAAATGTCGGGATGCCCATTGGCCGATAACGGGTTGGGTCGGGTATATATGGAGGATTGACATCCGTTATATATAATTATATATATAAGCCGTCTGATGAAAATCTAGCAAGTTATATATATATATATATATATATTTTTTAGCGGAAATCTAGCAAGTTGATAAACAAAAGAGGAAGGAAAGAATAAGCGTTGCGGAAAGAAAAACATGTGTCCGTGTCCGTGGCGTACCGAGAGATGAACTGGGTCGTAAGCAAAAGACAAACAAATAAAGAACAAGCGTCGGGGAAAGAATGACACGTGTCCGTGTCCGTAACGTGCCGAGAGAGGAATTGGGCCAATGCGCAAAGCCCTTGAACAACAATTAAGCCTCTTGGATCAAAACCAAGGCCTGAAATAGTGAACTGTTTACTCTGTGTAGAAATTAGGAAACTAATGGGAAAAAATTGAAACAATTTTTCATCTCTCTAAGGTAAAGCATTCCTGTGAATTTTCAAATTGGCTCAGATTCTAATTGAATGGTCTGGATTTCAAACCAAATTTACATTACCGCAAAGAAATAACAGTTTTCAGTCAAATCCATTACTACTATTTTGCTATGACACCAAAAGGATTTCACTTCCTCTCCATTATCTGATTTTTTTTAACTTGGCATGAATCTCAAAGTCTAATAATACTGTCCCGTGCTAGCTCGAATCTCAAACTGGTTGAGATTTGATTTCAAACCGTAAAGTGAGTTAGATCATGTGCGGTACCTGGGAGGACTGGATCCCACCAAAAGAGTAACAATTTTGCTATAGTAACTGTTGGATCAGATAGAAGGCCTAAAGATTAAACTCCTTAGTATTTGTGTAGGAAAAATATGTTAAACTGATTAGCAGCATTAGTACATCCAGATCCCTAAGGTAATTCAAAATTTAAATTTGAATCTGAAATCTTTTGTTATAAATTTACACGAACCTTAAAGCTGTTATGCGAATATTCAAATTGGATTGGATTTTGATCAGACGGTCCAGATTTTAAGTTCAAATGTTACGTTTCTATAGAGAAATAACAGCATTAGTCAATGACATTATTACTAGTATTTTGCTATGACACCAAAAAAAAAATAATAAAATAAAAAAGGAGTTAAAAAGGAAAAAAAAAATCCAACTTGTCAATACTACAAGTGCCAGATTACAACATTTTGCTACAACATTCATTCAAAATTAATAAATCAGTACAGGGAGTATATAAGGAACTTCTCATTGAAATATCTAAATTTCAACTATGAGAAAAAAGAAAGAGCAAATCCAAATTTCAGCTATATATTCACCTCACCTCACATTTGCATTTAATTTTCTCTAAAATGTATTGAAAATACAAAAAAAAAAAAAATTCAACTATTTAATTAGCAAGTTGATTGACAGCTTGAGCCCGACCAAGAGCAATCCTTGCCATAACTCCCGTGTTTGAATTCAGCATGGTGCAGTCGATTTCACTGGTATAGGATGTCCTGGGTCCACACGTTAACTGCACAAATTTTAAGATTCATATCAAATTAGTTTCCTTTCTCCTTTAGTTACTTTTATTAATGCATTTGACAGAATAAAATTTGTAGAACTTAATAAATATAATTCACCTGAGCTTTGAATGGTGGTACTGGCACTATGACAGGGCAGGTCCAATGCCTGGAAGTGGCGACATGGTATTGATTTCTGTAACTGTAATAAATGATGGCAGAAATAATTACATTAAAAAAGAATGGTAAAAATTCAAAATTAGAACAGAAGTAAATGTTGCTCAAAATTCATTGATTCTGTTTAAACTGGTACAATACAATTGTAAAACTGGAGTTCAAGAAGAGGCACTTAATATAGTTAACAGGGTAGTCTACCAGTACAACCAAGCACTACTATAATTCCTGGTACAAATCGGAAATAATGAGTTTTTATTTGACTTTATAGTCTCTGATTAAAAATGTCGCTCAAGTGCACCCGGTACAAGAAACATCAGTATGATACCAATTGGAACAAAAAGGTTTACTTAGTAAAGGCTTTTCAAATCTCTACCTAAAACTATAATTATATGCCCAAAAAGACCATAACAATGCAAGTAATAAAATATGAAATGTAAAAATACAGGTTTTGTCCCTTTTTTTTTCAAAGTGATAACCAAATAGGTTATAAATTTATAATTACTACACCAGAATCAGATTCACACTCTCACAAAACAATACCAATTAAAAAAAAAAGAATATTTAAAAAAAATTAGGAAAGACAAGGCAACTAAATTTTTGGTACTACGGATCGTTATTTTTTTTTTAAAGTCCAAATAGTTGCTCTGAACTATTAAACGTGATTTTCATATAAAAATGTACTGGCAATTTAAATTTTACTTTTTAAATTTTTTTTTTTTTTACTAATTTCTTAAATAGGTAGAAAATCACTACTTCTACATATCTAAAAAATATAGTAAAACAATTCTAAAAAATTGTAAAATTTGATCAACAGGTACATTTTCATATTGAGATCATGTTGAATGGTCAAGATTGATTGTTTTCATTTTGGAAAAAAAGAGATATTGATTCATAGTACGGACCAATAAGCGCTATGCATGGTACTTCAAAGTAGAATCTCCTAAAGGAATAGTGAGGTTCTGTTAAAAGTATTTGAATCTGATAACAGTTCATACCAGACAATTAGCCTCGTAGAGTTCCCCGTGCCAATTCGAATGAATTGGGTCCTTTTGAAAAAGGTTAAAAGGCCCTTTAAATTCACCAAACGGTCGCATTCCTCCTTCCGTGCTGTGCTGGTTAAGTGCTGGAATCTGCTCCTCTGAGGCCTCTACAAATGCTCCCTTCCATTGCCGACTAAATACACTCTTCATACGGTCTTGTGGGACCTATATGTAACATATGCAAACGTGCCTCTTGAAAATTAGATCTCAGCCACACACATGTGCTTCATTAGTTAAATATTCAACTTGTCACTACAAATTCAATACCAGTAAACTGGTACAGAGGAGCAACTTGTTGAATACCTACCCTCAACTACACATTTTGCATCATTGATCATTCCATAAAACTCAACCTGTCCCATTATTCTATCTATGCAGTATTGCTATCTGTTTTTATTACCAGTATCTCCTGTATTATATCAGAAATCAGCAATTGTCTCATTACTCAATCAATTCTCAAATTAATAATAAATACATCTTATTAGACAGATGTTTAATTCAAAACAAAAGAAATAATTGTACATCAAAAGCTATTAGAAAAATAAGTATACTGCATCGAAACCAAGCAGTGAAGCAGACAGCTTGAACCGCTGCTCTAAGCAAAACTCTAAGCAAAACTGCAAAACCACTGCGGATCCCAGATCTCTTTGGATGTGCCTGAACAAGTCGGTGCTGACATGAACATCGACCTGAAACATCCCAAAAATTTCAGTTATACCCTTACAAATTAGTTAAATGGTATTTATCAACACGTTGTAATTGTATTTTTGTTGTACCCCCATATTTTTCAGAATGATAGGAAAAAAAAATGTTTGCATTCATCTAAATTTATCTAAAGAAAAAGGAAGAAATTATGTTTCTTTTTGGAAGAGATTTTCCAAAATTTGTGATAATGTATCAATGTAATCATGCATAGTTCAGCCTCATCAATTAACATACAAACTTAAATTGGCGATAACTGACATCATACTCCAAATTTCCGATTTCTTAGACCATTCAGGTACTTGCTTCAAGTTAAATTTTGATATAGATGGCAATCTTTTTGCTTTTATAAAATTATAAATGGCTATAGATGCAACTTAAAAGATATTGTAGAATTTCTGATTTCTTAGATCATTCAAGTACTTGCTCCACAAGATTTGTAGTAATGATATTTAGCCAAAAATTATGTAATTAAATAATAGATTAAAATGGAAACAAATTAAAGAAAACAACAGAATTGTAGCTCAAAAAAAGAAGAAAAACAGAGAGAAAAGAGAAAGGAATTACCTATTGAAAGAAGGTAACAATGGTTGGAGCCCATCTGAAATCATTTAATCAACTGAGGTATGCCTTGAATCTTGTGCCAGTCCAGACCGTTTGGTTGACACCTTTCCTTTAACACTGGGCAATTCTGGGAACTCTGATATTTCTGGGCAGTCAACGAAATCTATATCCTCAAGGGTAGAGAAGTCACTCAATGTTTTTGGAAGGTTCCTTGTTGAGCAATTAAAAAATTGGAGTTTCTTGATAGATTGAAGGTGATCAGATCTCTCAAATGATATTGCTGCTTCTTTGCAAAATACTATAATCAACTCTTGTGGTGGAACAAAATCTGTGAACGATAAAAGCTTGTTCAGCATCACTGAGCTACTAATAGTCAATTCTCGGCAACCTTGCCAAGACTCCAGAACGGATTCTACAGCAAGATTTGGAAGTAGAACTAAAGAAAGAGTATTAATTATAGGACGTGATCCTAACCCCGAAATGGAGAAAAGATTGGGGCACTTGTAAAGCACCAATTTTTTAAGCAATGTTAGCTGACTAAATGATAGGGAGCTTGGGACAATGCAATTCTCCATTTGAACAATCTCCAGGCAAGGAAGATTGTCTTCAAAAGTAGCCTGAGCAACTTCTCAAGTAGTAATGTTAAAGGACCGCAGAGTGGGGGGTAGTCTTATGGAGGAAAAACCACTTTCCATCTCCAAACACCAACAACGTTCTACCGAAAAGCTCTCGAGATGTGGTATTGCTTGCAGACCACCAAGTGATCTTAGATACCAGCAATCTCTAATATCTAGAACTCTAAGGCTCTGCAAAGGCTCCAGTGGAAGTGTGGTTATTGTCATGATACCGCATAGCCATAGTTCCTCAAGAGTGGTCATTCCTCTCAGGCAATCTGACAGTGCTCCAACAATTGTCAAGATGAAGGGCATGAAGCATGGAGGGCAATTTCAATTTTTTTTCTCGAGTGTTACATCTGAAAATAAAGTTCATCCGCTGTTGATGACAAAACCACCAAGCTTCATTAATTACATCTCGCGAGAAACCTGGGACATTACCCCGTGCAGCGCTTTGTATTATTCGAAGCTGCTCTGCACAGTTTCCTACTGAAACTGTTTGCTCAAAACTTTTGAGTTCATGATCAAGTATACCTTTGAAACCACCAATACCAAATTTCAGAAATCCACTTTCATTTATGCTCTGGTTTTCATTTACTTGCAACTCATTCTCACATACAAAAATCAAACATGGGCATTTAATGATTCTTAACCTGGCAAGGTTCTTTGGGAAAGTAGGCAATTCTATCAAAGCCCCTAAATTATGAAGATCGAGTTCGGAGCAATGATGGAATTGATGGAAATTTTGTGGAGCAATTGTCAAAGCATTACAATTGTAAAACCCGACACTTTTTATATTCTTCATAAACGAACCTTCCCACAACTAGGTTGGATATGTTGAGCCCCTATAGCCAACAATTTTAAGGATCTCTAGGTTTGCTGGGGGTCGTAGGGCCTCAATAACCTCCATTTCTAGGCCATTATTTTCAGCTGACTCAGCCCACACCAGCTCCAGCCCTTTAAGTTTGGATTTATCAGTGATCCTCGCCTCAACAACTTCATTTTTATCACTAACATTTTCTACATTTATAATTCTTAAATAACCACCAATCTCCTTCAAACGTCCAAGTTGCGCAAGCTCGTATCCTTCCTCTTTTCTCACATGGAATTCATTCAATTGTTGGAGTGAAGCTAATTTGCCGAGGTAAGGTATTGGAGGTAAGGTTTTGACCGGCTCAATACCTCCCGAGTTACGGCATATATCAATGTATTGCAACTTGATGAGGTTACTCAATTTTGTTGGAAGAGTCTTCACAACAAAGGGCAAAATTAGAAATTGGAGATGGTACAGCTGCATTATTGAATCCGGCAACTCCTCAATTGAAGTCATTCTAAAATTTAGCAATCGGAGGTTCCTCAAATTTCCTACAAGTCTTGGCAGTGTTTTACAGCCCATGGACGATATGGTTAATGCCCTCAAGTTTCTACAATTTGTAGATATCTTGAGAATGATTTCACTAATATCATCAATATATGGGTTTCCCAAGATAAGGGTACGCAAGTTACGTAAATTACATATTCTAGCTACATTATCTTTCAGATTTTTATTGTTAACTGTGAGAAGTACATGCTACACAGTTGAAGCTATTTCTCTCTCATCATTTGTTACCCTAAAACAATATTCCAAAGAAAGCTTTTCAGCAAGATCGTGAAAGAGATCATGCATGATAATATTGTTATCCACCCGTTGAAAAATAGAGTTTGCTACCATTATTTCGAAGTATCCCGAGCTATATCTTTGACATTTCTATTATCATATGAGGGCTGGATAAGATCAAGTGCCACCCAGTGATACACTATTTCATCAAACCTTGTATGGAAATTATATCGTGTACCTTTGGGCCAAATGCTACAAAATAAGAAGCACCGTTGTAATTGCACATCTAAGCGGTGAAAGCTCCATAACAAAATCTCTCTAGTGTCGCTCCAGTCTACCTTTTCCAGAACATTTTGCCAAAATGTGATATCTGGCAATCTACACAGCTGATTACCGACAACCTTAGCAGCCAACAGTGATTTACACATTTTTTTGGCAATTTGGTCCACAATATCACTCAAATCATTCTTCAATTGTGGATCGTTGATTTGCAAACCAACAATTGCACGGTATCTTAAAAGTGATATGAAGTCATCAGCTGCCAGATCGCTTAACTGAAAAATGTTTCCTAGGTTATAATGCAACAGGTAGTGATGTTGAACGGCTAGTTACCATAATTTTACATGTTCCTTCTCGGGTAGCAAATGGTTTCAGGAGGTCCTCCCATGGTTTATCTCCTGCTTCTCCAACATACCAAACATCATCTAGTATGGCCATAATGTTGCCAGATTCAGGTAATGCTTCTACGAGCATATCTTGTAGTATACTTAAATTGCGTAGATTGAGGCATGGTTTTCCTGTGGCACACTCAATCATCTCCTTTGTACGCTCGAAGATATCCAAATCTTGAGAAAAGCAGAGCCACATTCTGATAGCAAAGTGTTTTGTTACTGAGTAGCTCCTTCTTAAACTACTGTCTTCCTGCTCATTCAACAGAATATTAATTATCTCATCACGAACTCCATCACGACCAAAAACTTTGTCGTTGACAGGAAGAAGTCGGGTGGTGACAGAACGACTGTTACTGGCTATTACACCATAGTTGCTTTCTATCTTGTGTATGTTTAGTAAATCACGGAAGGTCTTGGCTTCTGCTGTAATTTCCTTGAGCTCGTACAGTTGTTGCAACAACTCTCTCTTTTGAGGAGACAACAAAGATGCCTTTTTGACCACATGGCCGATGAAGTTTGCAAGAGGTTTGAACTTGTTTAGCGGTTTGAACAATTTTGTCGTTCGAGGAGACAATAGACAAAAAAAAAGTATCTGTGTCGGTTATATTTAAAGAACCGATACAGATTATAACTTTCAGTATCGGTTGTTTAACCGATACATATTAGTTTGGGTATTTGTGTCGCCTGGATCTGTGTCGTCTTGATGTCCGATACTGATGTGTATAAATAACCGATACAAAAAGTAATTTTTCCACTAGTGACGTCTGTGCATTTTCTGTGTCTGATTGCCGGGTTTCACACGGATGTTATGCTAAATCGAATATTGGGCACTATGGGACAAGATCTATTGATATTAGAAATGAAAAATGAATTATTTTATTGATTTGTTATGGTTAGTAAGAATGAACAAAATTCTTACTAAGGAAAATTTAGAAATTAAAGGAAAATTGGGAAGAATTCGTGCGATTTAGATAGTTTTTAAGTTATGTTTTTATGGATGATTTTGTATGTACTTAGCATGAATTGTTGGTTTCTATTCTTAGGTAAGCATGGGGTAGTGTTTTTGGTTTAGCTTTTCTTATGTTTTGTTATTACCGTTGTATGAACTTGGGTATTTGATTTGGTATCTATCTTAGGTACTCGATCAGGTGATGCTTATAATTTCGATATGAAATTAGTGGAATCCTCCACTATTTTTCAAAAAATAAATAATATATGAGCATTGCATAGATATTTACAGTCCAATTTTATGTGACCATTAATTGACTGCTTTTCTAAATTGTTGAATTATATATTTGCCTAATTACAATTGTGATTAAGCTAGGTTATACCTAATTAACCATTAACAAATATATTTTGGACTAGCTAATTTTCTTCCTAAATAAGTTTATGGGAACATGTTGAGCACGACTTTTTAAACTTTGAAAACACAAAATTCACTTAGTAGTATGAAGACTTCGGTCATGCCACTAAATAAAGTTAATTGCCGATGATATTTACTAAAAAGAAATCTTATTGAGACTATGGTACTATACTTAAAGCATATTGGTTCATACCAAAGATCAATATTTTTATTTTCAAAATTTAAGTAGTCGCTTTGAACTTTTTAATGTGATCTTCATACAAAAATGTACTTAGTGATCAAATTTAATATTTTTTTAAATTATTTTACTATTTTTATCTATGTTATCCCGATACTTCACATAGGGTTTTGTAGCCATATCAGAGCATATTAGAGCACAAAATAATGGTGCATTTGAATACTCTTCATATATATATATACATACATATACAGAGAGAGAGTTGGGCTATGGTGCTTTATGAAGTAAATAACACATTTTAAATCACACTCATATTTTCTCATTTTAAAGTTCAAATATTGATCCGAACCGTTCAAGTTGATCTCCATATTAAATTGTGCTTGAATACCAAATTTTATATTTGTTGGAATTTTTTTACTAGTTCTTTAGAATTTTTTGAAAATCACTTTTTTAATGGCCCAACTCTCTCTCTCTCGCACTCTCTTTCTATATATATATATATATAGAGAGAGAGAGAGAGAGATTGACTAATATGCTTACAATCCAAATTTAAAATTTCAAAATCCAAAAAGTCGATCTGAACCGTTAGATGTGTTCTTTATATTAAAATGTACTTGGAGACCAAATTTTACATTTTTTGGAAATATTTTACTATTTATTAAGCCACTTTGAAAATCGCTGATCCAACGGTGGCTTAACCCAACCGTGAAACCGTTGGATTGGCGATTTTCAAAGTGGCTTAATAAATAGTAAAACAATTCCAAAAAATGTAAAATTTGGTCTCCAAGTACATTTTAATATAGAGAACACATCTAACATTCAGATCGACTTTTTAGATTTTGAAATTTCAAATTTGGACCGTAAGCACTTCGACCCATATGCTACCGAAAGTATATTAGTCACTCTCTCTCTCTCTCTCTCTATATATATATATATATATATATGTATATATATGTATATGTACACATATGTATAAATACACACACACACACACACACACACACACATAAGGAGAGTTCCAATATCTCATGTTTTTCATAAGACATCATACCTCGTATTTTATACTTTCATTTCTAAAGTCCAAAATGTCAATCCAAATTGCTAAACATAATATCCATACTAAAATATGCTTGGAGATGAAATTTTATAATTTTTGAAAAAATTTACTATTTTTCACATGGTAAAAAAATCACTGATTTTTTTATATCTATCTTAAAAAGTAGTAAAAAATTCTAAAATTTCATTCCTATGCATATTTTAGTATGGATATAATGTTGAGCGCTTCGAATCGATAATTTGGACTTTAGAAATGAAGATATAAAGTATGAAGTATGATTAGGTATGAAAGGCATGAGGTATAAGAATCCTCCTCTATTCTTAAGTTCACTAAGTACTTTTGTGAACTCAATTCTAAAATATATCAGATTGGCTTCAAACGACGAATCCAAAATGTTGAAATATTTTTACCTTACAAGTGAGGCATCTATATGTTAAAATGTTAAATTTTCAAATTAATTTAGTATAGAGTCAAGTGGTTAAAAGACGTTCGAAAAAAGAATTGATTAAAATTATTTTATAAACCTTCTAATTTTAACCGCTTGACTTTATACTAAATTACTTCGAAAGTTTAAAGTTTTCATATGTAGATGCATCACTCGAATGATAGAAGAATTTCAACATTTTGGATTCGTCGTTTAAAACCAATCTAATAGATTTTAGAGTTGAGTTTAGACTTGGTGAAGTTAAGAACAACGAGTCAGATTTGGGAGGATCCACATCCATATTAGCTGTCTGATGGAAATCTAGCGGTTCTCATCAAGGGTAGATCTATTGTGGTGCAAGATAGGACAACTGCTCTATCTTAAAAATTCAAAACTAATTTATAAAGATTGAATTTTAGACCTTTTTTTACCCTAAAAATTAATATTGCTCTACCTGAGTAGACCAATTAAAATAGATGGCCCGTATATATTAAACTTTGTAAATAATTGCCCAATTCTCAGTTCGCAACTTTGCATCCTGTGTATCTTACGTGAATTTCTCTCTTTTCCATCTATTGATTGATTAAAATATTCACTGTGGCCCATTGAATGATTAAAAGATGCAGTTCGCATCCCATGACATATCTTACATCCGACGCAAACACAAAATATAATATTCTGACTCGTTCGCTGCTCTGTATCTTGCCCCTTTCTCTGATGTGACAATATAAATTTCTCATTTTTCTTTAGATTTTTTAATCTTGTAAAATTTGTAAAATTAGAGTTTGAAATTTTAGATTGAATTTAGGTCTTTGAATTATAATTAATTCGTAGATTCAATTTTTAGGTTTTAGAGTTAGAATCCTATTTAATTGGTAAATTTAATTTGTGCTTGGTAGTATTCAATTATTTGAACCCTAACTAATTGGTATATTGAATTATTAGTATTCAAAACCCCAAACATGAATTATTAATCTCTTCCATTTAAGTCTTGAATTATGATATAATTTAAGTTGGTTAATATATTTTTTTTCTTTAATTTGTCATTCAAAGTATAAAAGAGCACAAGTTTTTTAAGAAGAAACCAAAACCTCCAAAAGGCTCATCTTCGAGTTCTAATCACTCTTATGAGATTAATAGTGCCGAATAAACCCCTCCGTCTAATCCTTCTTAAAGGCCACCGATATCTCATTATAATCTAAATGAGCATGATCGTGTATGTTGAGAGTTGCTAATAAATGGTCCATGTCAACCTCACAACCATGATTTTTCCCAAAGAGATTTCAGTGGTGTAATGAGAAGAATTAACAAATAATGGTTTAATCGGTACAAAACTTGGTTGGCGTATAGCAAAGAAAAGGATGTGGCATTTTGCCTTTGTTGTTATCTTTTTAGATCGAAAAATCTTGGATCAGGTGAAGGAACTAACTTTGTATGAGAAGGTTTTGGAAATTGGAAAAATGCTAAAAAAAAATAGGGTTTGAGGATCATGTTGGTGATTCAAATTCTTTGCACAATGAGGCTCAAAAGAAATATTCCAATTTGATGAATCATTCACAAAGCATTCAAGCTGTGCTAGATACACAAAGTGTTGCTGAGGAGGTGGATTATCAAGCACAGTTAAATGTTACTGTACATTGTTTTCGATGGCTTTGCAAGCAAGGTGTGGCATTCCGTGGACATGATGAGTCCGAAACCTCTATCAACGAAGAAAATTTCCGTGAACTTGTGAGATTATTAGAAGATCATAATAAAGAAATAGATAAGGTGGTTTTGGAGAATGCTCTCCAAAATCGACAATTGATTGCACCTACAATACAAAAGAAAATAGTTAACGCGTGTGTAGAGGAGACAACTAATGAGATAATTTCAGAGCTTGGAGATGAATTGTTTTATGTTTTGGTTGATGAGGCAAGAGATAGCTCAACCAAAGAGCAAATAGCGGTTGTGATTCGGTTTGTGAACAAGAGAGGCTTTCTTGTTGAACGGTTTTTAGGTATCGTTCATGTCTTTGAAACTACAGTGCTGACTTTGAAGGTGGGGCTTGAGAAATTATTTGGTAAGTATGGTTTAACATTTTCTAGATTACGTGGTCAAGGTTATGATGGAGCTATTAATATGAGTGGGGACTTCAAGGGTCTCAAATCATTGATCCTTATTGAGAACGGATCTGCATATTACGTGCATTGTTGGACCCATCAATTTCTAATATTATCAATATTGTTCGTGGATCTTGTAAAAGAGAGGAATTATTACGTAAGAAGCAGAAAATTGAGATTGCAGAAGCTCTTTCAAATGATGAGATTGTAACCGGAAGAGATTTGAACCAATAAATGACTCTGGCACGTGCAGGTGATACTCGATGGGGGTTCTCATTTGAGGACTTTCAATAGTTTGCTAACACTATTTTTAGTCATTCTAGATGTACTTGAGGTTGTAAAAAAGGAAGGAAACACAATAGACTAAAAAGCCAATGCGGATACATATCATTTAACTATGCAAACTTTTGAGTTTGTATTTCATGTTACCTCATGAGGTAAATATTAAGCATCACAAATGATCTATTGTAAATCTTGCAATGCAAAGATCAAGATATGTTGAATGCTATGTGTTTGGTGAATTATGAAAAATCTAGGTTGCAAGATATGAGGGATAGTGGTTGGGATTCATTATTTGAAGAAGTGTGTACATTTTGTGATAAACATGGTATTATAGTTCCAAATATGGAGGATTTATATGTAGTGAACCCACGGCGCCAAACAAACTTAGCTAATTTGCATTATTACCGTGTTGATTTATTTTATACGGTTATTGATATGCAATTGCGAGAGCTTGGTGAAAGATTCACAAAAACTAATATCAAACTTCTTATTTGTATGTGATGCTTAGATTCGAAAAACTCTTTTTCATCATTTAACAAAGATAGGTTGCTTCAATTTGCTCCATTTTATCTCTCTGATTTCAACCAATACGATCTATTAACCCTAGAGTCAATTGGAAAATTACCACTTTGATATGAAAGATAATATAGATTTTGAGCTAAAAAGCTTAAGTGAACTTTCTAAAAAAATGGTGGAAAAGAACAAGCACAATATTTATTCCTAGGTTTACAATTAGTGAAATTGACATTGATATTGCTGGTGGTGACTGCTAGTGTTGAAAGGGTATTTTCAGCAATGAATTTTGTGAAAAATAACTTAAGAAGTACCATGGGAGATCAATGGATGAATGATTTGTTTATTACTTACATTGAGAAGGAGTTGTTTATGCATGTCGATGATAAAAGAATTACGCAAAGATTCCAATCTACGAAGACCCGAAAATGAAAACTCTCTCCATTGATTTAATTATCTAGTATCTATTTTTTGTTTTGTTTTTAATATGTAAAAATATAATATTTTTTGTTGATTTTGTTATGCAAAAAAATACTATTTTTTTGGTTTTTTTTGTCATGTTTTAATTGGTAGTTTGATTAGTTGATTATCTAAATATTATGTTTTAATTGTTTTAATTGGTAGTTTGTGTAATAATACTATTTTTGTTGTTATTGTTATCACTCTTTATCTAGTACCCGATTATTTAATGAGTTTGGACCTGATTATCTATTTAAACCCGATTCAATAATTTATTGCTCTATCTTGATCAAAACCTGCATCCGTCCCTGTGTATACACATTAGTTCAGGTGAGCTTTTAAAACTATTAAAGTTGTGATTTGTTTCATCACATGATCTACAATTAGTATTCAATAACATAATCAAATGATACCTAATTGATACATCTAAAAAGTAAAAACTGAAATCAAAGTTTGAATTGATTGATACATAATAGACCAATTATTTATATAATTCGGTTCTATGCCTCTATCAACACTGATGATTTTGGTATCTGATGTAGACTTATGTTTTGTCATTTCTATGTTCATTTTGTTGTTATTTTAAATTCAAGTTCTAATGAGAATAATACGCTTTGCTTGCAGAAATATTTCTTGTTTTGGCAATTGTAAGCTCATGTTGCTGACCTATTACGTGGCTATTGGCTATTTGTTGCGTTATATTTGGAGAGCTGTTGCAGGGTCAAAGATACAGTAGATATCTGTGAATTACACAATATCTACTATCGAAAATTACATCTTTGTTTTTCTGATCTTATGTGTTTTATTTATTTTGAGAAGACCATTGATATATATTTTTTTTCCATGGTTTACAGCATATAATACCATCCAGTTTTCCATAAAGCTGTTATATACATTTATAATCTTCACTTACGTCATAGTGTTTGGTACCTCTGCTACTTGGAAGACAATTTATAAGAAAGAAGTTATTGTACAATACTTAAAAAGTATAATTGTACAACAATTAGCTGTAAAATACTTGAAAGAATAAATGTTTCGTCAGTAGTTTTCTTTGTACAATAACTTCTTTAATATTTGAGTTTAGATCCGGACCGTCTAATCAGAATCCAAGTCAATCCGGTCTGAGATAGAATGCACGGGACTTCTTTAATATTCGTGCCGATGCAGATCAGACAGTCCGAATATAAACTAAAAAATTCTATTAATTCAGGTGATATTAAATTGGTTCCTTACTAGCACAATCTGGGTCTCGGATGCCTACTGGCAGATAACAGGTTAATGGGTCGGGTATGGGGAATTGACATCCATATCAACTATCTTATGGAAATCTAGCGGCTCAAAATCGGATATAAATGACACGCGGATGCAGTGCCCAGTGAGGTAGTGAGGCCGCTGGGACGTGGCGATTTCTCACAGTGCTCATTTGGTAACAAAAGACGAACAAAGAAAAGAACCAGTGTCAAGAATGAAAATGAAGAATGAAGCGGTAGCACAGTTTGACTAAGAAAAAGTTTTATGACAGTTGAATATCAAAGATCGAGAGTTTGAGCTACTCTACCACTTCGGAACCTCTGCAAACAATTTAGAAAAAAAGAGTCTGGGAAAGAAAGGCGCGTGTCAGTGTCAGTGTCCGTTTCGTGCCGAGAGAAGAACTGGGTCAGTGAGCTAAGCCAATGAAGAACGATGAAGCCCTCAAGTTGGCAACAAAAAAGACACAAAGAAAATAACAAGTGTCGGGGAAGAAAGAAAGACACATGTACGTGTCAGTGTCACATCCCGAGACAATCCGCCACGTATTTATACATAAGGCGTATACACATCACATACATTATCAATAATATCCACAAATGCCACATTAAATATAACAAACAATAGTCTTACAACAATAATCAAAGTGGTTCAACAGCGGTCACAACATGTATGGTTAAGAATTCGGTAACAACCATGCATGTTTAAGTGTACTAATTTAGTGAAAATTAAACAAACAAAACAAAATAAACATAAGTGGCTTTTAATCATAAATATGGATCCTTCCGCTTGCTTTTACTCACGATCTTGTTCTGGCACCTCTTCTTCATTACCTGGAACCCACATAATAGTGGAACAGGTGAGAGATTCGAACATTCTCTTAGTGCGGGATTCAGTTCCAGTCCCGGATTTTGTAAAATTAACTCAATTCTCAAAAGCATAAAAATTAAATAAATACTAAATGCTCATGCATTTCTAATGCCATATAATCCTACGATGATAAACACTTTTATTTCTTTCAAGTTTTACATTATTCCATTTATCTTACCATTCCAATGGGAAGTCCAACCAACATTGGGAAGCCGCCAACCCATTGGGAAGTCCAACCAACAATGGGAGGCCGCCGACTCACTGGGAAGTCCAACCAACAGTGAGAAGCTGTCTCACTAGACGGGGAGTCCACCCTACGCTAGGTCTTGAC
Source organism: Carex cristatella (assembly GCA_024447775.1). Lineage (NCBI taxonomy): Eukaryota > Viridiplantae > Streptophyta > Magnoliopsida > Poales > Cyperaceae > Carex > Carex cristatella. Next base: position 8,903,982 of record JAJHPF010000001.1, on the reverse strand, counting down.
CCGTGACGAGAAGTCCAACCAACGCCACGTTAACAAGGGGTCCAGTCGAACACCGGACCCAATGTATACATCCCGATATGCGAACATATCGGCCCCTGTTCACTTTTCTTAATCGTTCACATCACGTATATTAACTCAACACAACACATCCTATAAATCCGTTGATCAAACGAATACTCATATCCTAATATTTTCTAACAAAGTCAAACGGTTGTTCGAATTCAACATGCATAATTGAACTATATAAAAATAAATGCACACAAAACGATAAGTAATAATTTTACAAAGTCCAGGAAACCCGCACCTGATGCCCGAGTAAATCCTTGATTGTCCCTTATGCTGTTTAAATCTTTGAATGTCGAATCTAAAACATAAACCGAAAAAAAATGCTTGAATTTAATTTTCGTTTCCTAATAAACTTTAATGATATATATCATTTATCCTATTTCAACTCTGACAATTTAAATTCGAAATATAAAAAGTTATAAGGATAGAATATATATATATATATATATAAACAACTAAAATATATCATTTTTGCTTCTGCTAACTTAATCGTCTTCATAACCGAGAGTTTTCGTTTTAACTAGATATATTAATAATAAAAACTATCAAATTAAATAGTAAATTTGAAATAGTAATATCATCAAACATAGACTAAATTAGTATTAAGAATTTCTATTTATTTCAAAACTATTTTATAAGAAAATATCTATATCTTTGATATCATTCTGTATAAACATAGATCAAAATAATTTATTTATTTTATTCCAATAAAAGAATAGATATGGAATTATTAAAATTACTAATTTCTATTTGGGGTTATCAAATACAAAAGTATACATCATATTCTGATTTGGAAATCATATTTTGACTACTTTATGAAAGGAAAACGTTGAAACAAATTATATGATTGAAATTGAATAAATAAACAAATAAAGTTAAGAGAATAATTTCAGATTATTACATCTTTAGAGAAACTAAATTTTCAGAATTTTAAATCAAGGAATACTTATTAATAAATTATACGATCAAAGAATATCGCTCCTAATCTATTCAATTTATATGCAACAAAATAATAAAATATTTAATTACCTTTAACACAAAAGGGATTTGAGGGTCACCTTCGGTGGTTGTGAAGAAAAGAGCGAAAGTGGCAGAGATAGGGATTTAATTAAATGTGGTGCGGTTTGAGTAAAACAAAGAATGGTGCGGTTTGAGTAAAACAAAGAAAGGATCTGTGATTAAATAGGAGAAGCGGTTATCAGGAATACGTAAAGAGGCAGCGGAGTTTAAATTGAAGGGACGCTTGATTTGAACTGGAGTGGAGACGATGGGTTATCAAGAGTTGGCATGGAAATCAATTTCATGGCCTACTATTAAAGTTAAGTTAAATTGAAATTTAATTTAGATTGTTTCTCACGTCAATTCAATTTATGAGGCGTTACATCCTTCCCCCCTTCAAACAGAATTTTGTCCTCAAAATTCAAACATAAAATTAGAAATATTTTTACTACGTTTTTGTTGCTCTAATTGAATTTCATGGTGTTACAGTCAGGGTCCATGTCGCGCCGAGAGAGGAACTGGGTCAGTGCGCTAAGCCCATGAACAACAAATAAACATTTATTGAAGACCTCAAGTTGGCAACAAAAGAGAATGAATAGAACAAGTGTCGGGGAAAGAAAGACACGTGCCAGTGTCCGTGTCGTACGGAGAGAAGAATTGGGTCAGTGCGCGCGGTAAGGCCATGAACAACAATGAAGCCAAGTTGGCAAAAAAGACAAACAAAGAAAAGAAGAAGTGTTCGGGGAAAGAAAGACACGTGTCCATGTGTGTCGTGTCGAGAGAGGAAACTTTTGGATCTGAAAAAGGCCCAAAGATTGAACTCCTTACTATATGTATAGGAAAAATATGTGCAAAATTTGAAAATTCTTTAATAAACTGAATTAGCAGCGTTAGGAAAAATAAACCACCAATTTTCCTCTTTCTTTTGAATTTTGTAGCTTAAAAATTATTTTTTTTTGACCAATTTTTTAATAGAAACGGAGGAAGAGAAGTCTTACAAAAAAGTCACACATGTCATTGACTCAATAGAATCTTCCTTGTTTTATTTTAATTTTTGGATAGACTTGATTTATGATAAGCCCTATGTGTTATCATGTTTTGCTCTATGTAATACGTGTGTATCTAAAATGAAGGGGTCACATTAATGAGGAGTTCAAATTAATTCAAATGGTGTCTCTATCACAGTGAGTTCCACTAGTTGGATTGCCATCAACTAAATCCAAGTTGTACCCAAATGTGCGTTAAATCTTGTAAAATCCATATAAAATTAACTGTTTGGAGTTTTTTGCGTTCTTCATATTAAAATTCTTGGTTTAACGCGTAGAATATTACCATGAATTTTATTTTCAATAAATTCAAATCTCATTTTTGTGAATTTAAGAAAATTAGGTTTTAAGACATTGAATCGACCAATTTTCTAAGAAATTAATTTGAAAATTCTTAAATGAATTCCCAAATTTTTAGAATTCACGAAGCTAATGGGTTTGAATCCGATAAGATATTTGAATCTGATTTCTACCCTTTCCTAACAAACAATCCTGCATCTGCCGCCCTTGAGTACATTCAGGTTCCTAAGATAATTCAAAATTTGTGTTTGAATCCAGACCATTTGTTATAAATTGACATTAATTTTAAAGGAGTTTCATGAGTTTTCAAATTGGTTTGTTTTCTGATTGAACGTTCAAATTTAAAACTCAAAATTTACGTTACCACAGATAAATAACAGCGTTAGTAAAAGGCATTACTACCTTTTGCTATTAGTACTATTATATGTGTAGGAAAATAATGTGAAAAAAATATGAAAATAAATTTATAAACTGAATTCCTAAGATAACTCAAAATTTGACTTTGAATCTGAATCATTTATAATAAATTGGCACAAATCTTAAAGCAATTTCGTGAATTTTCAAATTGGTTGGGATAATGATTGAGAAGTCCACATTTTCAATCTCAAATATTAGGTTACCGTAGAAAAATAACAGCATAGTCATAGCCATTACTACTATTTTGCTATATGTGACACCACAAAAGAAAAAAAAAAAAGGAAACCAACCTTGTCAATACTAAAATTGCTCGATTACACTTTTTGTTGAAATATCTACATTTCCAAGTTTTCAACTGTGAGGAAGAGAAAGAAAAAAAAAAAATCCAACTTTCACTTATATATTTCAACTACCATTACAGTACATTTAATTTTCTATAAAATGTATTGAAAATAGAAAGAAATATAATACTCAATTCAATCAATGAAATATTTTGTCTTCAAATTGATCTCAAATTCTAACAATTTTGCCTTGATACCAAAAACTAAAATAAAAAATAATAAAAAAGAAAAAGAAAAAAGAAACAGATAATCAACTTGTCAATACTGAGATTGCCAGATCACAAAATTGCTACTACATTCATTCACCATTTGCTCAGTCCGGGGATCCGGATCCACGTACTCAGTCTGCGGATCCGGATCCACGTACTCAGTCCGCGGATCTGATCCCTCTGGATACGCAGATTCAGTCCATGGGAGTACTATTTTTGATAAAATATGGCTGCGGGTGGTGTTTATTTTTAAACCATTTTCTAGGGTGGTAGATAAAAAAAAAACCCGCAGGGACAGAGAGTACATATAATATCTCTAAGGAAACTGTTGAATATCTACATATCAACTGTGAGAAAAGAGAAAAACAGCAAATCCAAAATTTCCCCCCTATATTCACCGAACATTACATTGCATTTAATTTTCTCTAAAATGTATTGAAATTACACAGAAATTTCAACTATCAAATGTGCAAGTTGGTTAACAGCGTAAGCCCCACCACTAGCAATCCTTGCCATAACTGCCTTTGTCGAATTTGGCATGGTGCACTCGATTTCACTGGTGTAGGATGTCCTTGGGCCCACTGGTCAGCTGCATAAATTTAAGTTCCATATCAAATTATTTTTTCTTTTCTCCTTTAATTATTTGTACTAATGCATTTGACAGAATAAATTTTGTAGAATCAAATAGAAAAATTCACCTGAGCTTTGAATGATGGTACTGACAGGGGCAGGAGCAATGCCTGGAAGTGGTGACATGGTCTCGATTTCTGTAACTGTTAAGAATTATGGCATAAATAATTACATTAAAAAAATGGTACAATTCAAAACTATAACAGAAGAAAATTCTGCTCAAAATTTACTGATCCGTTACAAACTGGTACAATATAGTTAACTGGGCACTGTACCAGTATAACCAGGCACTACGATACAACCTGGTACAAAATAACCTACACTATGGTACAAATCAGAAATAATGGGTTTTTAACTTTTTATGGGACTCTCTAGTCTCTGATTAAAACTATAGCCAGACATCTGGTAGAACAAAAAATGGTTTTTTATGGGACTTTCGGTCAGAATTAACTGATCGGGTGCAAACTGGTACGATACAATAGTAAAACCGAAGTTCAAGACGAGGCACTTAATAGAGTTAACTGAGTACTGTAGTACAACCAAAACTACTATTATACCTGGTACGAATCGGAAATAATGGGATTTTATAGAACATGAAAATATACCGCTCAAGTGCACCCGGTACAAGAAAACTCGGTATACAATCTATTGGAACAAAAATGTTTTGTATACACACCAAAGACCCCAAAAATGTAAGTAATAAAGTTTGAAATAAAAAAATACCGGTTTTGCTCCTTTTTTTCCAGAAATGAAAACTAAACAGGTTATAAGATGGTACAAGAAAACTCAGTATACAATCTATTGGGACACAAACGGCACCAGCATGAAAACAAAGCAACAATGCATTTAAATTTCAAGATTTTAAGATGGTACAAATCGGAAATAATGGGATTTTATTGGATTTCTAGTCTCTGATTTTATCTGGTACTCGAAATATGTCGTTTAAGTTGAATGATTCGGTACAAATGTCACTCAACTGGTACAATAACAACAGTAATATGCAACCAAAACTCTGCCTAAGACCATATTTATACTAAACTGGAATTTCTACACCAGAATCAGGGTCACCAATAATACAATATAAAAGAACAAAAATAAATTAAACAAAAAGAGAGAGAGCTCCTAAATGGCATCAAGATTCAAGACCAAGCAACAAAGCAGCTAAATTTCAAGATTGTACCAAGAAAAGAGACATAAGTATCTAATGTCAAGAAAGTATATAAGATAATAGCAATCTAAAATAAATTCGTAAATACCTTGGCAGGTATCATACAACCAACGGACGGCAGTGACGGTGTTGTTGACCCCACAAGATGGAAACATAGCAACCAGTCTTCCAGTATCAATCGGAAACCCCAGGATAAGTGGGTCCCGCACGAGGTAACACATGCATGTGGGCCCGGTCGTCATGATGGTCTGGTAGAATGTGCCGCAACAGATGACAGATGGTGCAGTCGCTGCATGGTTAGGTGGGCCTGCAATGTAAGAGAGACACGGGGAGAGTGAAACGAGAGATAGTGCGCATTCTGATGGTCCGCCAGGTGGCCGGATGGTAAGTGGTGCTGATGACGTCAGCATGGCAGTGCTTGCAAGGAGTAATAGGAGAGAGACGCTGAAATGCATTGTTGTATGGCTTCTTGATTGTTTCTTGAAAGAGAGACAGAGAGAGAGAAAGACTGAGAATTATTGAGCTGGTTTTAGAGAGAGTGAGGAGTTTAAGGGGAAGAATTGGAGATGGTTAAGGTTTGTATATATAGAACAGGGTTTGTTTATGTGAGTCTGTAACGGTTTAAAATAAATGGTTTTAGTTAGTTAGTTAATGGGCTGACATATGATATCCAAACAGGGCCTTAATTGTTTTGATAGGATAATTTTTTTTATGAAATTTTCTTAGATTGGCCCAACTGAGGTTTAATTCACCGTTTATTGCACATTCACCCCTATAAACCTCAAAATAAAATAACAGGCCTTGTAAAACAAACAGTTCCAGTATCTTAATTCTTAGATACACAACACAGGAAATATCATTTACAAACCTACAAAAATATTTATACTTTCTTACTGTTCTAATTAGATAATGAAAATTGCTCATTAGAGAAACAAAGTATAAAATTGATTCTTTCATATGTTCCAAATTTGATACCATATATTTATTGTGTTTTTATTTCTATGTATGCAATAAATCATAAAATAATATATGTTTTCTGACTGATTAGCAACTGAGGTTTGAATTCAGCTTTAATTTTATATTCACCCCTATAAAACCTTAAAATTTTATTAAACAAACAGATGCAGAATTCTATATAATTCCTGAAACAATATTTACACTTCTTTACTGCCCCAATTAGAAAACAAAAGTTGGTAACTGGAGAAAAAAAAGTCTAAATTGATCCTTTCATAAGTTTCAAAATTAATACCAAATATTTATTGACTGTTTTTGCTATAAAAAGAGTAAATAAGTAGTAAATTAAGTAATCAATGTTTCCTGAATAATTAACAGTAGCATGTGGCCCTACCGTGAGTTTGGTAGTAATCAATCAGAGGAAGTTCACCAACCACATCAAAAGAGGTTCTCTTGGTACCACTAATTATTTAAACTTGACCTCACACTATGTTGTTGTTGTTGTTGTTGTTATTATTAGGATTGCTGCTGGTTGTAAAAACAAGCTATTCAAAACTAAACACAAAATTCTATTAACCGATAGATTAACAAGGAATTTTTAAAGATACATAAGGCCAAATCTAAATACAATATTAATATTAATTAAACATGATCTCACACTATATTAAATTATTCAAATCTAGCTATCCAAAACTAAATACTCAATTTATTAACAGATAGATTTATTTAAACTAAATACTAGTAGTAGTAAATTATTTGAACTTGACGTCAAAATATATTATTATTATTATTATTATTCAAATTAAGGTACCCAAATACTCAATTCTATTAACAGACAGATTTACAAGCAACTTTTTGTAACATCCCAATTTTCGTATATTTGGTTATTTTGTTTGACATAAAGTGAAACACGTAATAGAAGAAATTTTATAGTGTCGTCGTAACTTATTATTATTTATCTTTCATTTTTATGAATTGAGATGGACAACTATTTGGAAGTTATTTGATTGTATAGTCAATTTATGATTAGATAAATTTTCTATTAGCCTTGAAATATCTTTCAAATTAACTTTCTAACAACCTTAACTTCTGATAGCTACTATCAGTATTTCAAAAAAAAACAACCTATATGAGAATTTAGATTTATGTAACAACTTGTTAATTAGAAAGTTAGTATGTTATAAACTAATTTTGATACTTAAAAAAAAGGAAGGAGTTGTGCACTAATCAACTAATTATTAAGTAATAATAATAACTAAAAGAATTTTATTTTCACTAACATGAGTTCCTTTTCACCAAACTCTATTAATTAATTTATGCCGCTGAATTTTTTCTATCCATTATAATATTTGAGGATAAAATATGAAAATAAATAATTTGTTCAACTTATTTAATTATAAAATTATATCCATATTAACCATTTCAAAATTTAAAATAATGGATAGACTATCTTATTTTATTCTTTACTTTTTTATGAGTGAACCGCTTTATCTCTCTTGGGCGATTATTTTATTTTTCTCGGTGGATATCGGAGGACCATTCATCTTTATTTTGATCAGTCCAATATGTTTTAGAAAGTAACGAAAAGAAAAAGAAGGGATACAGGCAAGAAAAGAACGGAGAAAAGAGTGAAGGAAGGTGGAGTGTCGGCAGACATACGCAAACGTGAGAAGAAGGAAATTGAGCGGACTGAACTTTATGGGTTTGCAATTGGTTGGTTTCTTGAGATCTACAGTTAGTTTCTGGTCACTCAGATAGTCAGATAGCTTGATTACGAACAATAGACTTGACTTCGAGCCCCATTGTTCCGTCGATAACAGATGCGGATTTCGAGTTATCCTCAATCCTTCCAACCTGTTAATTTGTTTGTTGATTCTTTGATGATTGTGGTTGCTTTTGAATTGTTTCGCTTGCTGGCTGCATGATTATTGTGGTTTATTTGCTTGATCAGTTGCTACTTAATTATAGCCTAATTCCTTGATTGAAGTTGAGAATGACATGGTATACATGAGTACATATTCTTGTAATGGTGTGCGAAATCAGTACATGTGTAATGCGAGAAATAATGGAGAGAGACCAAAACTATAGAGTTGGTATATATAGGTGGACTGCACCGGATATTAGTAGACATTGTAATTATAACTACTTTGAATTGCTAACCAAATCGGTATGTGTCACACCCCGGTGCCCCACGAGGTGCGACAGGTGCTCCTGCCGTAGGCACACGGTTTCCCGTATACCCACTAGGCAATTACGATATGATAAAAAGTAAAACATAACACGCAAACAGAACAAACAAATAACATATACAGATCTCAAATCCCAACTGGTCAGGTCACAGTATACAAAACCCGTATCTCGATGGATACGCATCACACAATGACATAGAGAATATATATATATACAACCAAAACATAACTATATACATAATCTCTAATGTCACCATACCAGATGAGCTACACAGCGGTGAAACCAGGGCCTACCGACCTCGTGCCTCTCTCTGATCCGCCAAACCGGAACCTGAAAATTTTACCCAAAAAAGGGGATGAGAATTGAATTCTCAATACGGTAATTGCCACAAAATAATCCCTGGACTTGCAATCACAGATTATATTCAAAATGAAACCCAAATAAAGTTCATATCAATTTATAACCATTTGTAAAAATGAATGAATGCATAAATCCGACAACATATATATATCCAAATGAAATCACAATTCAGGAATTGCCAAGATGAAATTCAATCACACAATATCTGGTTCACTCGGTTTTAGAATATCGGGTAGTAACTACAGATGTTCCACCGATCTGGACCTTAATTCGTTCCCTCTCATCTGTAGGGTTACAGACACCTACAGACGGCTGCGCCAGGTAAAACCTTTTCCTCATGACACCCATCTGTAGTTACAGGCCTAACCATTTAATTAAAAGTCTGGTTTCAATTCACATCCAGAAAATCCATATAAAGCCAATTGACCATCCAAACGCATTACCCCCTGGGTAATGCCTCCAATACACAAGTCACATATAACCACAATCATAATACAAGTCACTTACCCCTCGTCCCAACCGGTACTGGAAACTACCGAGGGCCAGACGATCTAAAGCTTTAGAACACTGGGCGTCAAAGTCCCTGCAGAGACTCTGACAAATCCGGTTTCACCCCCTGGGTGACGTCATCACGGTGGATGACAATAATACCCTATTCACCAACCGATGGTGATGTAAAGCACGGTGACTTTAATTTCAAAATCAGATCATTCAGATCAACACAATTTATAACCATACCAGCATGCAAGTCAATCAGATAAAACAATTCGAGTTTCACTTTATTTGGGCAATGCAATGCACATGCAACACAATCCGATATTGCAATTCAATCAATAATCAACATGTCAATCGAAACACGGTTTAATTACGAATATAAAATATCAAACAAGTCCGAAAATCCCGCACTTTGAGTATGATGATCGTTAATAGATTTTAAAATCTGGACTTCCTACACGGGCCGAGTCATAATCCACACGGACCGTGTCATATCCTACTCGGGCCGTGTCACAATCCACACGGACCGTGTCATACCCTACTCGACCCCCTACGCAGGCGCTGCACTGCCCGGACACCTTACCAAGTCTATTTAAAAGATACGCATAATCGTTATTTAACACTGTATAAATGGTGTATAACTAAGGCTAGTGCGATTACGGTTTGGTACTTATTCGATTTGGCTTAACAATACTCAACTTACCATTTCGGATTACCAGGTTGCAGCCCGTAATGGGTCCGATTGCGGCCCGCAACAAGTAACAGAAAACCCTAATTCCTTTGGTTTCGATTCCGATCGGTCGACGCTCAATTCCGGTTAATCGAGGTTACGTACTGTATCATATTTCAAGGTAGATGAAGCTATACGAGTATTCGACATAATTCATAATTCAAGTTTTAATACCAAAACCCTAATTCCAAATTCAAAGTCCAAAGGGTAGTTTAATCCAATAATACGAATCGAACGGTTTTAACGAATTATAACTCGATCAATTCTAATCAAATTTGAATTTCACAAATAATCATCCCAAATTCCATACCAAACCTTAAATCATGATTCCCACTTTAAAAAGAATATCTATTCAATTCAACCCAATTCAATATACTAATCGAGTTATAATCGTTCGATTTACACCCGAATTCGAAATTCAAACGAAAATCACAACAAATCGACTATTAGGGTTTTGCTAATTGAAAAGGAGAATATACCAATTTGAAGCTTTAGAATCGATCAAGGGTCGTCAATTCCGCTCGAATCTCAAGTTTCCGACAAGTTCGATCAGTTTCCGCACTCAATTTCTCTCTCTCTCTCTTTTTCCCTTTTGCTCGGCACCCACCCCACAACCCACGGCCAAGAGACAGAAAAAGAATGAAATTGAAAGAGAGAAGGAAAGGAATTTTCTAGGTTATTTTTTGATTTTTGCTAATTAGTCCCTCCAAGTTTTTATTATTACACAAGGACTTAAATTATACACATATAACCTTATATATATTTTTAATGCATATAAACCTTTTAATATAATTGATTTTATATAAGAATGTTACAGTATGTATGGTGACCAACTTTAGACATGGTGTTATAATTTAGACAAGTATGCAGAAATCTCCAATATGGTATTTTATAGTTTTGGTATGATTTTCTAAGATTAGAGTATGGTTTGATTTCACTCAATTGGTTTAACATTAATTGAATCATGTTTCGGTTTGTTTGGTTACTAATTTCTTGACTAATGCTTGCTGATCCCTTGTTTGTTAGTTGAACTATATTTACTTTTGATTTTTTAGAATAGTTTGATATGAATAAATGACTATATTTTCTCAAAACAAGAATGCATAATGTTGCATATGAGAGATCACCATATTTTTTGAAGTTATGGTACAATTAATTTTATTGGAAGCATTTGAAATATTCGGATAGTGCATAGCAGGGCTATCTAGGCGCCATATTCGGGTAGCGGATAGTAGGGCTATGTAGGCGCCATATTCGGATAGCGCATAGCAGGGCTATGTAGGTGCCATATGCAGGTGGTGCATAGCTGGGCTATGTAGGCGCCATATTCAGGTAGCGCATAGCTGAGCTATGTAGGTGCCATGGTAGCGCATAGCATGGCTATGTAGGTGCCATATTCGAGATACAGTGAACACTGGTGCTTTAAGTAAGATTCATAAGCATTAATTTGATATGATATGTTAGCATTTCATGCATGTTGCGAATTTATAACCATGTCTCTTGACTCGTAATCATGATACTTCAATTGTGAATTTAGAGCATCTGTGCAATAGTTATGTTACATGAAATTTGCATATGTGAATTATAATAGGCAAATTGGCTAGTTATTATTTGATATATGATTGTGCTTGTTGATTATTATATTTTTGAATAGTTTATTTGGAACGTAGATTCGTTTTATGGTTTTCATTATGGATGCTCGGTGCTACTAATTAGGATTTATGATCATGTTATGGTAACTTGTTTCTTTGGATTTCAATTATCATTCTTGCTTTTCATATAATTGTGCACTCAGTGTTGTATTTTGTTTCCGTTGGTCGGATCTAAGGATAACTCGATTTGAACTGAATACCACACTAGAAGATTTTGAATCTCTCACATTTTTCACTTCGGTGGGTTCCAGGTGTGAAGCGCAAGACATGAAAATGAGATGTTGAACTAAAAAACTGCCGGACATGCAACAAAGTTTTGACAGGTATCGTGGTTCTTGTCTATGTCATTGGTAGTGTATCCATATATTTATAAGTTTGTGCATGATAATAAAATCACCTTGCGCTGAAAGCGCGGTGGGTTGTCGGCCCGTTGTCGGGGTGTGACACTTTTAAAGATAGCATCTGGTCAAATCTAAATAATATATATATTAATATTTTTTAAACTTGACCTCCCACTATATTAAAATATTCCAATTTATTAAGATATACAGATATATATTTTTATTGAACTACACACGAAAACTAAACTCTTAGTAGTAGTAAATTATTTAAACTAGAACTCAACTATATTAATATTATTCAAATTAACGTATCCAAAACGGAATAAGATTTGGTCCAAATGGGTTTGGACCGGACACTGTCCAAAGCCTCTAAAAATTCTACGATTAAAATCTGAACAGTCGATCGGAACCGCTCAACATGATTTCCATATTAAAATGTGCTCAGATATCAAATTATATATTTTTTGGATATTATTTACTATTTTATTTAGATATGTACAACATCATTCTTTCTTAATAGTTTAAAAATAGTGATTTTGTACGTATCTAAAAAAATAGTAGAAAATATCCAGAAAATATAAAATTTGGCCACTGAGCACATTTTTAATATGAAAATCATGTTGAATGGTTCGGATCGACTGTTCGGATTTTAATCGTACGATTTTTAGAGACTTTGGACGGTGTCCGGTCCAAAGCCATTTGGACCAAACCTCATCCCACCCAAAACTAAATACTCAACTCTATTAACAGATAGATTTACAAGGAATTTTTAACTATAGCATCTGGCCACATACATATTCTCAAAACACACGCCAGCTCTATTTGAACTCCAATCAAACAAACATATCTTATTCAAACTTGTGGCAATTATTCAATTTGGAGCCGTTAGTACAGGTAAGAAATAGGTAAACCAAATACCAAACCCTCTCAAAAGCCCCTTTATAAACGCACTTTTCCTCTCTCTCTCTCTCTCAAACACACCATAACACACTCACACAGTACTCAACCTTAATTAATATCTCTTCAATCCTCTCGCATTCCAAAAACCAAAAATGGCACAAAGAATGATCGTATCCTATTGGCATAAGCATGACTATCATGGCGATGCTCTCATCTAATGTATCGGCACAGACATCAGGATGTATGACAACAATTGTTAGTCTCTCTTCATGCCTAAATTATATCACAGGCAACACATCCACTCCCTCCTCCTCTTGTTGCTCGACTCTCTCGAGTGTTGTCAAGAATGAGCCTCAGTGTCTTTGTACGCTCCTCAATGGAGGCACGTCGTCGCTTGGTGTGGTAATTAACACAACAAAGGCAGTGGAACTACCTCCCGCATGCAAGGTCCAGACCCCACCTGTCAGCCTATGCAAAAGTGAGTATCTTGATCATCAAAAGTGTATTTTTTGTGGGGGTTATAGAATGATGTAATGAAATTGAATTTGTGTCATGTGAATTTGCAGCACTAGGAGCACCTGCTGCGGCACCTAGCACATCGACTTCATCAACCGGTACCACTCCCTCAACCTCTTCTACACCATCGGTACCAAGTTCAACAACCGGTACGTGACATACATTGATCTGTAAATTTTGTTCCCATAATTTGTATTCTTATGTAGTCTAATAAACTAGTTGTTTAATGGATTATAGAGTAGTATGACCTAGTCAGCCCCGGAATTTGAATCAAAGTCTCTACAACCACTAATATATAGAATTCTAAAACTACTAGCACACATTTAGCATTTCATGAGAGAGGGTAAACTATGCAAGACATTAAAAAAAATAAAAATTCAATTAAATTTTAATATACATGATTAAATATTTTAAAATTATGGAGGTGGTACCTAGGCTATATGAAGATCCGTCCTTGGATATAGGTACCAATCACCTATATATGTACCCAACCTGGTTGAAATTTTCATTTTTGACAGCTGGCTCCAAAACCACACCATCAACCACCGGCGAGTCGTCCGATGCAATGTCGAACAAATTGGCAGTGATCTCTATCTTCTTCCTCGCCGTGTCGGCATTGGCTTCAATGATATAAGTATATATATAGCATTGATTGGATTGTGGCCGTGAGAATTTGAAGATTTGTTATATTCTTTGAAAAATTTCATTACATATTTGTTTTTGGAGATGCATGTTGTTCATGGACACATGTATGTTATGTGATTATATTGATTGATATACAAATTAAACACAGGAAATATCATTTACAAACCTACAGAAAATAGTTACATTTTTTTACTGTCCTAATTAGAGAATGGAAATTGCTCACAGGAGAAACAAAATATCTAAAAAAGTATTCTTATTTGTATATATGTAACGGTTTAAAAGAAATTGGTTTAGTTAGTTAGATAATGGGCTGAGATATAATATCCGAAAAAGGCCTTATTGTTTTAATATATTAGTGTTTTGTATGAAATTTTTCTTTGTTTGGCCCAACTGAGGTTTAATTCAGCTTTAATTTTATACTCACCCCTGTAAAACCTTAGAATATTATTAAAAGGCCCTGTAAAATAACCAGATGCAGCATTTCATAAGTTATTAAATACACAACACAGGAACTATCATTTACAAACCAAGAAACAATATATACATTTCTTAACTGTTCTAATTAGAGAAACAAATCTAAATATTATTCTTTTATTGAGTGTATTCTATGTAATTTCTTTAATATAATTTTTTATTATAATGTTTTTCTTTGTTTTCTATGCAATTAATAAAAGACTATATGTTTCATGATATATTGATTAGCAAATTCAGCTTAATAGCTTAATATATGTTTCCGCGAGAGTAAATGTGTTTTTCACTGTTGATATCGTCGCGGATATTTTCACCGTAATAGTTATACCCTCAAAAATATCAATTTGTGTCGGCTTATATATCCTCGATAGTGTACCTTTCTATCACTTTCCTAATTTTATTATTCAAATAGTATACTTTTCTATTAGCAATATTTCTTTTTGCCAACACATCATATATGTTTAGTATTTTTCTTGTATTACTCCCACATACTATAACACTAACTCGATATCATTGTCTTTATATTATTTCTTTGACAAATCCAAATTGCATTATTGATATATCTTTCCAAATTTTTAAACCAATCATATTCAAACATTTCCTTCCAAATTTGCACTGGATAATAAGTTTCTATTGTTGGACGGCGTGCATGTATTATTTATTTTATCTTGCTTGCAATCATGCATACATAAAATATTATAATCTATTTGATCTCTTTGCGAGACTGGAGATCCTTATTACGGTTTTGCCACTTTGTTTGATCCCCAAAAAGGCAAGCCGTAAATTGAAGTAAATCTAACACGTGCTTAAGGTGGCGCGTCATGTGCTTTTGGGTCAATCAATATATAGTTGCACCTGGTTTGTCACGTATTACTCAAATCAAGAAATTTATTCGATACACATGCTACGATTCAACATGAAAGATCTTACTTAGATATAGAAACTTAATTAATTATTACTTACACTGAAGTTAAAGGTAGTTAAATTTATAAAAATATTATCCAAGAATATTGGCTCACCACCAAAATTTATCCTTTTGGAAAATTAATATATAGTTAACACGTAAATAACACAATTCTATTGGTGATCTCGCCTTGACGGAGGCATTTTCATCATCATTTCTAGGGGTGTTCATTGGGTCCGGTTTAATCGGTTTTGGACCGAACCGAATTAGATCGGTTTAAACGGTTCGGATTTTTCGGTTTAATGGTTCGGTTTTGTTTGTTTTTTAAAACCGGATTATAACTTTGGTTCGGTTCGGTTTGAAATTTTCAAAACCAAAATAACCGAACCAACCGAACTTTTATATACTATGAATTTGATTTGAACCACCCCGGTTTATTTCTTAATCAATTACTTTAAATATTTCGGTTTATTTCTTAATATTCCGATTTATTTCTTAATATTCTAATTTATTTCTTAATATACTTCGGTTTATTACAAAACAATTGTTTTAAATTAAAAAATTGATATATTTCGGTTTGAACCGAACAAACCGAAATAAAACTTTGGTTCGGTTTGGTTCGGTTGTAATGCTAAATCGGTTCAGTTTGGTTCTATTTTTGAAACCGAAATAATACTTTGGTTTGTCTAGTTCGGTTCGGTTTGAACCGAACCGAACCGAACCGATGAACACCCCTAATCATTTCTAAAAGCAATCATTACAATTAAAAATATCATAATGTCATTGTGACATTGTCATCATCATTTTTAATTGCAATCCTTACAATTAAAAAGATCTTAAAGTCATTTTCATCATCATTTTTAGTTTAATTGGACTTTTTATTCAGTTATTATTGATGTTAATAAACAATTATTCTAAAAAGACAATATTTAAATTACATTAAATACAACATGCCAGATAATGTAAAACTCATCAACAATTTAGGTCAACTTTGATCCAACGCTCTTGAGCCAGCCACCGTTGCTGGAGATTCAAGATTTTGTTTCTTGCTACTTTTCCAGTCCATGTCTTTCTTTCACTCGGTCCGACTTTTCCTGGCATTCTAGCCTAGGTTGGAGATGGATTTCTTCTCTGTGGTTTTGGATTTTCAAGCCGCTATGTATGCTAGATGTTGTTCATCAGCTGAGCATATACCATATGGTAGATGTATTTTTGCATGTGAATGAACATATACATTCTAGAAATTATATACATTTCAAATATGATGTGGCCTTTTCTAATATACAAGGTTTCTTAAATTAGAAAGATTTTTTATGAAGAAATTTATTTCTAACCACCAGCAATTCTTATTCGCTGAAATCTTTATGACACTCTTGTAGTAAACTAAGGAAATAATATTGTTATTGATGTGGTGTTCAGAAGAAATTAAAAGAAATTTCAGAAATAAAGTAATTTAGAAATTATGTCTAACTTAACTTTTATTATATGCCTAACAGCTGTAATTAATTACTAAGTAATTTCTGAGATGGAGATGTTTTTAATTACTTGATTGATTGAACTTTAGATTGCGTGGTGAACCAGGCCTATTCAAATTGATTCCCAGCTGGCCGTTCAAATATAAAAATCTTCTTCTCTTCTATCTCTCTCTACACAGAAATTCGAGGCTTCCCCATTTCCCAAACCCCTCACGAGAATTGAACAACCTCTTTCAGAGTTGGAACTGAATTGAATTGTCTGGAGGGTTTGTTACCTGTTGCAAATCGACAATGGTGTCGACGTCCCGAATAAGTGCCATTTGCTGGCCGACAACTACTGAGGCGGATCATATCTCGAGAGAAGGGAGCCATTATAGTTTGGGGAGTGGCATACTTCCATCTCTTGGTGCCATGAGCACTAGGAGAGTCAAGCTTGGCCCACTAATTATCTCTCCTTACGATCGCAGATACAGGTTTTCATTACCATTCAGTCTCAGAACCTCTTTTTTTTCTCTGTGTATTTTTTATTTTTGTTAGCAATGAACTGGGTTGTTTGTTGTGCTCATCGTTAGAATACGTAGCTTATAACTAGTAAACTAGATTGCATGACTTGTCCTTTGAAATTTAGATTTTTTGAGAGAGGTCTAGAGAAAATAAGAATTACAAATTGATATAACAAAATAGTTTTGTTCACACGTGTGTGTGTTTGTGTGGAGAAAGGAATAGGTCCGATGGGCTCCGGGACCATCCGATTCGCTCTAAGTCTGTGCACACGAAAATTGACGTGAGCACGCACAAATATTAAACCGGAGCGTATGGATTTTAAAACGGATCAGACGGTCTTGAAGCCCATCGGACCTACTTCGCAGTTGTTTGTGTGAGGCAAGATTGACAAATTCTCACAACATGGTAATTAGTACTAGCACCTATGATCAACTAGTTAACTAAACATAAACTAACTTTAATACATATCAAGGCTAATTTATTCGTTTAGTTTATGTTTTGTCCATATTTTGTGTTCTATGTGTACTGTTGTATGTATTGTTTTGTGCATTTAGTGACAAAAATATGGGGAGCTATGGCTCTCTCAGTTATTTTTTATTGTTTTATAAGTGGAATATAGTCTCTGGCTCTCTCTGTCCAAATATAAAATAGAAGAAACCAAATATATATAAAAAAAAAAATAGATAGGCACTAGCCTGTACCAACCGTTAACTAAACAATCACAGTTGAAAGCGACACAAATCAGGCCACAAGACATGTAAAGTCAAACATAGACAAAAAAAAACACTTAATAAATTTCAATTAGTCTCAAATCACACTGGCCTTCACCAAAACCAAGAGTTGGGGCCACATAGCTGGGATGTCAATGACATTCTTTTACTCGTTTATCCGATCCGTATCGTATTTGAAAATTAAGATAAGGGTAAAATATTTTTTTTATTAGTTTATCAGGTACGGGTAAGAGTAACGATTTTTTTCCGTTACCTTATCCGTTTTCGTATAAGATAATTTAAAAAAATAAAATTATATATATAAATATATATTTGTGTGAAGATGATACATGATACAATATAGTTTTGTATTTTATTAAATTTTCATAATACAAATTAGTTGTATTCATTATTATTTTTTTTTTTTCTTTTTCTTCTTGTTTTGATAAATATTTTATCGAAAGCACAAATTGAAATATCAATGACACTTTTGTATCCGTTTACCGGATCCGTACCGTATTTGAAAAGACGAATAATGTAAAGATTTTTTTAGTTATCATAACGGATATGGGTATAAAAAAATCTCCACCCGACAAGTATTCATAACCGTTGACACCCCTAGGCCCACAGTATATCCGCCTCTTCCTCTAAATACTTTTTTGTATCTGTTACCTACACTGGCCCACATGGCACATAGACCTCTTTCTCTAATATGTTCCAAGTTCTCTTGAGTTAGTATCCCAGTTTGTAAGGGGTTAGGAAAAGGCAAGATTCTGATTATCTGATGGAGGCAATTTTTCAAACTTTGTAGTCTTTAATTCGACCTTTTGTTTTTACATGGTCTAGCTACTTGATCTTTTGTTGATAACGTGCAATCTATTCCTTCCAAAATTGTTAGGCTGCATAACATGATTGATGATTTTTTTATTGTCCATCTGTCCTTTGGACTTTGTAAAATATTTATATTGTGGGCTATTGCTTGACTTGATTTAAGATTTAAAAATCATGCATTATTGGGTTGCTTTCAGTTATCGTTGAATTTTGTACACTGGGACTTAAGACTTTTCTATTACTGTAAAGAAGACAGAGATGTGTATATTTTTAACATTATCAAAAGAGGTAAGTTCTAGTGAATGTGTATTTTATTTAAGAAAAAAAATGATAGGTCAACTTACATTTGACAGAGTGGCCAAACAGAATTAATTCTCAATTTTTTTTTTTTTTGAAGTAAAGTTGGAGCTCAAGCCATCCAACTATTTAATATCCTTGTTATTATAACAAAAAAAATTTCCCACCTGAATTTCGAACCCATAACCTTTGTCAAAGTTTGTACAAAGAATGAATTGATGACTTCATTTAATATATAGGAAAAGACTTCTATATATACTAGAGTAAATCTTGGGTGGGTCCGAGAGGCTAATTTACCAGCACTGCCGCTTGAATAAACCCCATGTCAATAGTTGGTCACTTAGGCATGAAACAGAGAAAGAATACAATAGTAGGTCACTTCTTTGAACATTATAGGCAGAAAACAGAGAAAGCATTCATTAGCCAGAAAACAGAATAAATAATAAGTTCCTTTTGATGCTGATACGCTTGGTTTATCCTTCTTTGAACATTATAGGCATTCCTAATTAATTGCCTGTATATCATTATTAATGCTAGCGTTAATCCAAATTCTTTTCTTCTGTTAACAGAGTATGGAAGGTGTTCCTCATTGCCTTGGTGGTATACACAGCCTGGGTATCCCCATTTGAGTTCGGGTTTCTCCACCATGCAACTGGTGCACTGGCAATAACCGATAATGTAGTTAATTTCTTCTTTGCCATCGACATCATACTCACGTTCTCTGTGGCCTATCTCAACCGCACAACCTATGTACTCGTCGATAATCGCAAGGATATTGCCTTCAAGTATCTCAAGAGTTGGTTTCTTCTAGATGTCATCTCCACCATTCCTTCTGAACTTGCTAGACAGGTCCTCCCAAGGAAGCTTAAGAATTACGGTTTCTTTTCTTTGTTGAGGCTGTGGCGACTCCGGAGGGTTAGCGCTCTGTTTGCCAAGTAAGATTGAAGTAAATCCCTTTTCTTGTGTGAAATTAATTGAAATATCTTTATTACTAATATTTGTTTTTCTATTATTACTACTATAGATTGGAGAAAAACAGAGATTATAGCTACTTCTGGGTCAGATGTGTGAAACTTATTTTTGTAAGGGATTATATAAGAATTTTAAAAGATATATCAAACTTCTTCCTTTTCTTCTAAACCACACCACACCATCATTGCTATTTGCTTTTTTTTTTCTAAAATTTAATTTGTTTCTCTTGGTGATGTAGGTAACGCTTTTTGCCGTGCATTGTGCTGGTTGCTTTTATTACCTTTTAGCAGATCGTTATAAGGACCCATCAATGACTTGGATTGGCATTGTCATACCCAATTTTCACAACGAGAGCCTTGCAATCCGATATGTTACTTCAATGTACTGGTCAATCACAACCGTCACCACGGTCGGCTATGGTGATTTGCATGCAGAGAATCTTGGAGAAAAAATTTTCACCATGTTCTACATGCTCTTCAATCTTGGCCTCACAGCCTATTTGATTGGTAACATGACCAATTTGGTTGTACACACCACCACTCGTACAAGAAAATATGTAAGTATCCTCACGAGTGAAATTATATTTTAATTAACACCAGCATCTCACTTATAACAAGTAACCTTATAATTTTGTAACTATATATTGCAAACTGCTTTAGAAAAGGTTTTTAAAGTTTCAAATCCCAGCTTGAGGGGAAACTCAACTACACTATGTGCTAGTGATTTGTTTATGAACTGTGATTTAGTTATAAGTGTTCTTATTAAGTTGTAAATATGTATTTCTGGATTCAGTGAAATAGGCTGGTTTAATTAGTCTGTTAGCAATTGTGGATATTTACTGATGACCAGTTAACTTTTTAATTGTTATACATAAACATCAGAATTTGGGTCTCGTTTGCAAACACAATTAAATCAGAGGTAATTTGCAGATTTACTGAAATAAGATGCCTGTTTAAGAATTGACATTTGGTTATCCTTTATGTTAAAAACAGAGAGATACGATCCAAGGAGCTATGAGTTTTGCAATAAGAAACACCCTGCCGGTACGTCTTCAAGATCAGATGATATCCCACTTAAGCTTAAAATTTCGTACCGACTCACAAGGCCTCCAACAGCAAGAGACACTGGATGCACTGCCGAAGGCTATTCGCTCAAGCATCTCTCACCATCTATTCTTCGAACTTGTTCAGAAGGCTTATTTGTTCCATGGTGTCTCCAACGACCTTCTTTTCCAATTGGTCCCGCTCTCTCTCTCTCTATTCCTTATGCATTACTGATCCCTTTAGAAATATTGTTGTAAATAGGTGTAGCTCCAGGTAGCTGGAGGTGTTGTACATAACTTACAATCTTTTTTTCTAATATAACCATTGATGAGCTATATGCTAACTCACCTTAAAAAAATTAGTTTAGCTATTGTCATTAAATTATATGTTAACAATTTATTCGCTAATTACCATTATTTGTTTCATTACCTGTTATCTTAATGGGTAAGAGTAGAGTATGTGTAAGCTAATATTTAATGGGTAAGGGTAGGAAAAGGAAAAGATTAATTTTAAGTGCGTGTGAAAATGTCTCCACCTGACACGTAATGTACCCATTGACACCCCTAATCATTCAAAAAGATGGGGATATCAATATAAAATATTAATGTAGATATAATTTTACTTTTCATTTATGATCATTGTGGCATATTTAGACTGGTACTTAATCTTAGGTTGCTGAGATGAAAGCTGAATATTTTGCTCCAAGAGAAGATGTAATTTTGCAAAATGAGGCTCCTACAGATTTCTATATCCTAGTAACTGGAAAAGTGGTAAATGATACAAATATTTAATAAAGTTTACTGAATAATAAATTTGAATTTTTATATTATCAGTTCATCAGATTCAAAGATTCTCTAATTTTTTTCAGGAACTAATTATCAAACAAAGCGATGGTGAACAGGTAAGAATCTATATAATTTCATTTTTAAAATTAAAATTTCAGTATTAGACAAATGAAACTGAAGTCAATTTGGAACATTATTATAAAAAATGCAGATTGTAACAACAGCAGCGAGAGGTGATTTGGTAGGAGAAATTGGGGTTCTTTGTTACAAACCGCAATTGTTTACGGTTCGGACCCGAACACTAAGCCAACTTCTGCGACTCAACCGAGCCAGCTTTCTTAATTTGATTCAATCCAATGTGGTCGAAGGCACCATAATCATCAATAATTTACTTCAGGTTTATTATCTATATATATAAAAGCTAAAAGTTCCTCAAATCAGTCCAATTGTTGTCAATGTCAACACAGTTGTTTCATTACCAAGTTTTAAAAAAAAAACTATTTCATTTCCATAACATGTCTTGCAATATTTACGAATTTCTGTATGATCGTAGTAGCTTTCAAATGTTAATTATGTGCCACTAAGTTCTTTATTAAGCCCAGCAGTGTAGGTCAAACCATAGTTAATAGTAACCAGCTAATTAGAGTGTAGCTGGACTTTAATGCAGTATGCTACATTTGGGCACATAAATCAATTAATCAACCATCAACCACACTGTATGCTCTGATAACAGAGGTTTTGGCTGCAATTTACGTGTGAAATCCAAGTTTTTTTAGTATCTTACTTTTTTATTTACTAGACCTACTATAATGTTTTTTGTAGCACCTGAAAGAACGAACGGATATAGACCCAGCCATCAGCACTGTGTTGAAAGAGATAGAAACTATGGTGACACGTGGACGGCTGGATTTGCCTCTTACTCTTACCTTTGCTGTGGTTAGAGCCGATTTTAGTTTATTGCAACAACTCTTGAGACGTGGCCTTGACCCCAATGAATGCGACAATGACTATCACAGCCCACTGGTAAGAAACGCAAATCTTGTTTGATCATGCTTTTTTCATTATGTCAGGCTTATACATTGTTTGATCATGTTTTTTTTTTTATTCGAAACAATTCAATATAGCATATAGCGGCTTCAATGGGGAATGAGCAATGTGTGAGTCTCCTTTTACAGTTTGGTGCTGATCCAAATTGCAGAGGTAAGCTAATAACTTTTGGTTGCCTTAGTTACAGCTCTGCTCTTAGATCTTCCTGTGTAACTGTTCTAGAAATTAATTACCTCTGATTGTGCACTTGGCCACAGTAAGTGACAACAATTTTGACATTAATTTTCTTAAACTGTTCCTTAAGTTTGCTACTTCAATTGAATGATTAATTTGAATAAGATGAACAGGAACTGGAATTTCTTTTTTATAGGTTAGTGACTTTAAATGTCTACTTATGATTCCATATCAATCATTACTGATAAAATACGTTAATACCTAATATAGTGTGAGCTTAACAAATAAGTTACAGTTTAATTCATAACATTTCATGTAATATTTGTTTAACGGTTCATGATGAAATGAATTTCGTTAATTTAATTTACAGATGGTTATGGAAAAGTCCCATTAGGGGAGGCCATAATTGCATCGCATGAGAAAGTTGCCCAAGTTCTTTTCTACAATGGTGCTACTCTATCAGCTGAGGACAGTGGTATCTATGCATGTATTGCCGCGGAACAAAATAAAAAAGGTTTACTTGAAAACATAATAAAATATGGTGGAAATGTATCTGCAAAAAACAAAGATGGAGACACTGCATTGCACAAGGCAGTTTGCGACGGAAACATTGAACTTGTTGAGTTCTTATTGGATAATGGATGCAATATGGATACACCCAATAATTACGGTATGACCCCACGAGATCTAGCTGACCAACAAAGCCATGAGGAGATTAAATCTCTATTTGAGGCGAGAAAAAAAGATAGCACCACAGAAAAAAGTACCAAAATTACTCCAGGGTTAATTACTAGATACCGATCGGAACCAGTGATGAGGAAGGTGCAAATGACCGATGATAATCCGGGCACTACAAGTACTAAAAGAGCGAACTTCAACAACTCTGTTTTTGGTGTACTTTCCTTGGCAAAGCCTCCTCAGGTAACTTCTGGTTTTGACAACCAGAGAATCGGTCATGGCGGAGCACGGATTACAATAAGTTGTTTTAAGAAGGGTAAAGGTGCGAGCAAGTTGGTGCTTTTGCCAGAGTCAATCGATGAGCTTCTAAGAATTGGTGAGACCAAATTTGGATTTAGACCAACTCGGGTTTTGACGATAGATGGTGCTGAGATTAATGATTTCGCTGTCATAAGGGATGGGGACCACATTATGCTAGCTGGCAGTGATGATTGAGGAAATGTTGAATGCAGGGTTGATAATTTGAATATTTTTTGTTTTTTTTTTTGGTTTTTGAAACTGTTGTGTGGGTGATGTTCAGTTGAAGAGAGTGTACAGGGTGTTGTATTGAGGGCATAATAACGGTGGCAAGGGAAGACCAAGGCTGTTGGTCATGCCTCATGGTTGTACTGTACTAAATGTAAAGATCAAGTTAAAAGATACCAAGAGCTTCTTTACAAGCTTCACGCCGTTTTTGTAGTGCATTTTTAACTTAATATCATGAGTAATCACTGTCATTTCAATTTTCTGAATGAATTCATGCCATGCATAATACAAAAGCTTCTTTGAGTGCATTTGAGTTTGAACAATAGTTCTAGGTTTTGGGTTCTGACAACAAAACAATTTGACTTTTTAATATTAAGATGGTTTGCTTATTAGCTTTCTGTAAGGCTGTGCTCCAATAAGAAAGAGGGGAGGAAGAAAAAAGAAGAGGGCCGGGTATACTACAAAAATCAGTCACAAATCTCCAATGATAAAAATATTTTTTGCCAACGGTATCTCTGCAGGTACTCCTATTGATAATACCGATACGTTCAGAAATAATATTTTTCTATCGGTGTACTCTTGAGAATAGTCACTTTTTACCCTCACAGATAGTGGCCTATTTTTGTACACTCTGATTTAAATGTTACAAAATTTCAATAATTTAGATATAGAATTTACCTCCTCTTTTTTCTCCTTCCCTCCTCTCTACTCTAAAAAAAAACATTCTGGAGCAAGTAAACAGAATCCAATCAGATCTGGTCATTCCTGATCCGCTCCCTCCCCTCCCCTCCCCTCCCCTCCCCTCCCCTCTTGTGAAACAGAACCTAAAGTGACAGCCATCTTCTTTTTACTCTCTTTGTGGTTGTTTGTTCAGATGTATCAAATTTCAGGTCTAATTCAAATCTGAATTAGTACTTCTCATTTTAATATGGTGTAACTCTTTTCGGTACACAAATTATAAGCGGTTCCTCACAAGACATTATGACTACTCAAATTATATGAATTTCAATATCTGACAAATACCTAGTCTACAACGACTTATGTAACTCAAGGTAAAAAGTATGTACGCTTCTTTAATGTTCTAATTAGAAAATAAAAATTGATAATTAGAGAAACAAAGTATTAAATTGATCTTTCATAAGTTCCAAAATTGATACCAAATATATATATATAACAAAGAGTAATATAAGTATATAGTAAATAAAATAATAAATGTTTCCTTACTGATTAGTTGGAATTCGTATCCTAAGTTGAGTACTTGACCACATTAGGTTATATATATAGATCTGAATCATTGATTATGCCAGCACGAATTTTAAAGCAGTCCAGTCCAACTTTGTAGAGACGACTCCGACTAATTGCACAGGATTCAGTACCGCAGAGAAACAGGTATCAACAGTAGCATCCTGGCCCCACCATGAGTTTGGGATTGCAATCAAACAAGGGAAGTTGACCAACCACATTCAAAGGTTCTCTTAGTACCACTAATTATGTAAACTTCACCTCCCATTAAATTATTATTCAAATCAATGTATACCCAAAACTAAATAGATTTACAAGGAATTTTTAAAGATAGCATCTGGCTCCACATACATATTCTCAAAACATACGCCAGCTCTATTAGAAGCATTTTTTTTATAGAAATAATATTGAAATATATATAGTTCTAGACGGATTTTATGAATATTTGAATTTGATAGTAGGAACCGAAAGATAATTTCGGTTCTAAATAGACAATTTTTTTGTTTTTTGTTTTTTGTTACCTTTAGGATGTATCAGCACCACATGCCACACCATTAGCTACACAAAAATTCGGTCCCTAAAGGGCCCCAAGCCCTGTTCGGCCTCCACTTGAGAATGGGTATGGATATATGATTTGAACTAAATTTTACTGTTCCCTACGCCTGTTGAGACCTTTTTTTTTGGAAAATGTTAAGATTTATTTATTTTTTATATTGAAATATTATAAATATTTTTTTATAATTCTTTGAAAATACATAAAATGTTATATAATTTGATTTATTAGAAGGACTGCAACAAATTACCCAGATAAATATTTTCCAGGCTAGATTTTTTGCAGCTTCAAGAAAAATTAAAATATTTATTTGTGTGTTATTGGAAAAAATAATAACGTTTTGAATCTCAGTTATTGATCTCGATTAAAAAGTTATTTTTAGATAAATATAGAAAATATTGTGGTCTTTATATTTTTGAAAAAAAATTACTAAAACTTTTGTCAACGAAATCATGACTTCTCATTTTATTTTTTAGAAAATGTTATGATTTATTTATTTTTAATATTGAAATATTAGAAATATTTTTTATATTGCTCTAAAAATAGATAGAATGTTATATTATAATTTGATGTATTAGAAAGACTGCAACAAATAACCCGGATCAATATCTTTCAAGGCTGAATTTTCGCTGCTGTTAGAAAAATTAAAATATTTCATTGTGTATTATTGGAAAAAATAATAATAATATTTTGAATCCCAGTTATTGATCTCGATTCAAAAGTTACTTGACAAAAACTGAAAATTTTGTGGTCTTTCTATTTTTGAAAAAATAGAAATTTACTAAAACTTTTGTTAGATGAAATTGTGAGTTGTCATTTTTTTTTGCTTATTAGATATAATATTTTAAAATTTAAATGTACTGGAAGAATTGTAATATTTTCTGTATTTACCAAGAAGTGACTTTTGAACCGGTATCAATAACTCAGATTCAAATAATTTTTATTTTTTTCCAATAATAAACAAAAAATATTTTAATTTTTCTTTCAACAATGAAAAATCCGGCCTGAAAAATGTTGATCTGGATTATTTGATGCAGTCCTTAATAAATCCAATTATATTGCATTCTATCTATTTTCAAAGAAATACAAAAAAATATTTCTTATATTTCAATATAAATATAAATAACTCATAATATTTTCCAAAAAAAAAAAAGGGCTCAAACAGACAAACAATGGATGGTTTTGAAAAAAATTAGTAACAGGCTATTTTTTAGCCGGGCATTTTTATAAATATTCAACTAACGTGGGCACATTTGGATTTTTTTTTTATTTAATTAAGGATGTTAATAAAAAGGTCGGTCCCAGAGGGATTGAAAAAATAATTGATTCCTTTAGAATTTAGAAGGGATCGAAAAAAAATCGATTATTTTGAGTTTAAAAGGGACCAATTTTTTTGCAGTTCTTTCTACCAAATCAAAATATCCACATAATCCGTCTAGAACTCTATATTAATTTAATATTATTTCTATAAAAAAAATTGCTCTATTAGAGCTCCAATCAAACAAACATATCCTATTCAAACTTTTGCTAATTATTCAACTTAAAGCCGTTGGTACAGGTAAGAAATAGGTAAACCAAATACCAAATCCTCTCAAAAGCCCCTTTATAAACACCTTTCCTCTCTCCCTCTCTCACACAAACTTACTCACAGTCAACCCTAAGTAATATCTCTTCAATCCTCTCTCAAAAAAAATTGGAACAAATGGCACAAAAAATGCTTGTATCTATCGGCGTAACCATGACTATCATGGCGTTGCTCTCGTCGCATGTATCGGCACAAACGTCGGGATGCATGACGACCATTGTTAGTCTCTCTTCATGCTTGAATTATATCACCGGCAACTCTTCAACCCCTTCCTCCTCTTGTTGCTCAACTCTCTCGAGCGTTGTCAAGAATGAGCCTCAATGCCTCTGCATGCTCCTCAACGGAGGAGCATCATCGCTTGGCGTGGCAATTAACACGACAAAGGCAATGGAGCTACCTCCTGCTTGCAAGGTCCAGACCCCACCTGTCAGCCTATGCAAAAGTAAGTCTCTTGACTATTAATAATAATCAGGGCCGGTCCTAAAGAATTTGAAGCCCGGGGCGGAAGAAAAATTTAGGCCCTTATATTCACAATTTTTTTATTAATTTGTCAATAGATCATACAAAATAGGAGAGGCATAAAACAAATACCCCTCAAAATAAAACATATACAAATGATTAACATACCTACCCACACCGTGCTTTCTTCTTGCTTCTTGCTTCTTGATAATCCAATTTTCAAAACTTGTATGTTGTACCTGCACAAAAAACACATATAAATCACAGAGGCAGTGTTGAGCCGCTGACTTAGATCCAACTATGAGTTATCCAAATTTGATCTTCGCTGTAAAACAAAAAAAATTGGTAGAGGCTAAGTTAAAATTACCCTATTTGTACTTCTAATATTTTAATGTTGAAATTTTTGGAGCACTAAAATATTTTTTTCTCTTTTCTCGATAGAAGTAGAATATTAATTTTTACTTAAAAAAAAATATTACATGCTAAAATAAAATTACCAGATGGAAAAACAAGATTTTCTACCCTCCACCTCTCGTTTGAACATTAATTTTGAACTATGAATCTGTGATTTTGTGAAGAATAAAGAGCTAGGTTTCTACCCGCCTCTTGTTTCGTGGAGCAAAAGAAATTTTTTAATTGGGGTCAATCAATGTGAAAAGAGCAAATGGAATGAATTTTGGGATACACCGTACATGCTTTTTTATTTTTTAATAACTTTCTACTTTTGAATCTTTCCATCAAAGTCAAAGAGAGAGAGTAAAGCCATATATGTCACAGTTGGAGGCCCGAGATACAAAAGTTTTTATTAAGCATATACTAATTTTTTTGTTTCGAGGCCCTGTTGGAGTTTAGGGCCCGGGGCCATTGCCCTGGGTAACCTAGGTAAGGGCCGGCCCTGATAATAATTTACTTATTTTTTAGCGAGGCTATGGTACTATGCATATCGCATATTGGTCTCTACTATGGATTAATATCTCAATTTTTTAAGCCCTAGCAATCGATCTGAATCGTCCAACATGATCTTCATATGAACATGTAACTGTCGATCAAATTTTATATTTTTTAAATTTTTTTACTATTTTTTTAGAAAGGTAGAAAATCACTTGATCTAAAGATTTTATACCATTCAAAAGTAATGATTTTCTACCTATTTGAAAAAATAGTAAATATATTTCAAAAATATAAAATTTACTTTGCAAGTATATTTTTTTATGGAAAACATGTTGAACTATTCATATTAACTATTTGAAAAAATAGTAAAAATATTTCAAAAATATAAAATTTACTTTGCAAGTATATTTTTTTAAGGAAAACATGTTGAACTATTCATATTAACTATTTGAATTTTGAAAATGACAATATTATATCCAAAGCACGAACCAGTCTATATAATACCATAGCCCAACTTTTATTTTTTTGTGGGCGTTGTAGAATGATGTTAATTTTAATTTGGTGAAAACGTAATGAAATTAAAAAATTTGTTGTGTAAATTTACAGCTCTAGGAGCACCTGCTGCGGCACCTAGCTCATCGACTTCACCAGCTGGCACCACTCCCTCCACCTCTTCTACACCATCAGTACCAAGTTCAACAACCGGTACCCGTAACATACATTAATCTCTAAATCTTTCCCTATAATTTGTATTCTTGTTTCGAGCTAGCCTAGTAACCTAGTGGTTTAATGGATTATAGAGTGGTTTGACCAAGTCAGCCCCGGGATCCTATTGATCTTGCTAATGTTGGTACCGGTACCAATCACCTGTACCAGTATGAACCCAACATGGTTGAAACTTTTTACAGACATGTAAGACCAAAATTTTCATTTCTGACAGCTGGATCAAAAACCACACCATCAACCACTGGCGAGTCGTCAGATGCGATGTCGAACAAATCGGCTGTGATCTCCATCTTCTTACTTGCCTTGTCGGCGTTGGCTTCAATGATATAAGTATAAATAACATGGATTGTGTTGTGTTTGTGAAAATTTGAATGATTTGTTATATTCTTTGGCAAATTTCATTGCATATTTCTTTTGGTGGCTGTATGTTTTTCATGTACACATGTATGTTATTGTGATTATTGTGATTCTATTCATGTATAAACACAACACAGGAAATATCATTTACGAACCAACAGAAAATATTTACAATTCTTTATTATTCTAATTAGAAAATGGAAACTGTTCATTTGAGAAAAAAAAAATGTCTAAGAGTTATTATTTCATAAATTCCAAACTTGATACCAAATATCTATTGACTGTTTGTATATATATAGAACAAGTTTTATGTAACGGTTTAAAAGAAATTGGTTTAGTTAGTTAGTTAATAGGCTGAGATGTGATATCCAAAAAGGGTCTCAATGTTTTGATAGAATAATTATTTTATGATTTTTCATTAAATGTCCCACCTGAGGTTTAATTCGCCTTTTATTGCACATTCACCCCTATAAAACTATCATTTTACAAACCTAAAAACAATATTTACATTTCTGTACTCTTCTAATTAGAGTGGAAATTGCTCATTAAAATTCTAAAAAATTTCTTTCATAAGTTCCATAATTGATAGCACATATTTGTTGACTGTTTGTTTCTTCTAATATATATAACAAAGAGTAATATAAAGAGTAAATAAAATAATATGTGTTTGGTCGATTATCAGAAATTCAGACCATAATAAGGTACCTGATTACCCCAGGTTATATCTGAATCGTTAATCATACCTCAGCACGAATCTTGAAATAGCCTCATTAATTTAAACATGCTCAAATTCTTTACAGGCTCCGCTGAGACTAATTGCACATGATGCAGTACCCAAGAGGATACAGACTATTGTAGCCTCCTGACCCCACCATTAGTTTGGTATTGTAATCAAATAGAGGATGTTGAGTTGTTGACCAACAACATCTAAAGGTTCTCTAAGTACCTCACACTATATTGTTATTATTCAAATCAAGGTTCCCATAACTAAATTTATTAACAGCTAGATTTACAAGCAGGGTAAGAGCTAGAGTTACAAGCAGGGCGAAGCACAATTCTATTTTTTCGCTCTTTTCTTCCAGAGGCCATTCGTTAAGAGTCAAACTATACAGCCGCCAGCCATAAACTCTATCCTCCTCAGACGAACCACTGCCATTCTATATCTGCCTGGTCGTTTTTTTCACTACTTCTAAATTTCATTTCCGAAACATCATCCTTCTCTCTCTCTCTTACTCGGCTCTAATTCTTTCAGTAGAGAGGAGAATGAAAGAGGGGGGAGAAAACCGAGCCGAGCGGAGCCGACCGGAGTCAAGAGTGCGGTATAGTCATAGTTCGGAGCATAGAGTTCCCATCTTGATCGAAGCACGATGGTAAGTAAATCCGATCATTGGAACACAACGGCGGTCAAAAGAGCGGATCCAGTCATGGAACGAGATAAGGATTAAGATATTAATTAGAGTGATTATGAGTGTATATAAGTAAGATTAGAA
This sequence comes from Carex cristatella, assembly GCA_024447775.1. NCBI lineage: Eukaryota > Viridiplantae > Streptophyta > Magnoliopsida > Poales > Cyperaceae > Carex > Carex cristatella. The sequence goes on along the minus strand of JAJHPF010000001.1, from coordinate 8,872,304 downwards.
GAGTAGATCTAAGAATTTAGAGGGTGACTAGAATAAATTTAGAGGGTGATTAAGAGTGATTAGATTAATTTTGAGTAATTTAGAGGATGTCCTGAGAATAAAGGAATAGATTTTGGAATTAGAGTCATTTAAGTCATTGTAAATATATTTTTTATCAATCAAATTGTTAGTAGGTATTAAAACCAATAACCTTCAAAAAAAAAAAACTATGGAGGATAAATATAAACAGAATAGTTAATCTTATAAAAAAATTATGCTACATATGACGGTCAATTTTTTAATATTTATTACATTTTATTAAAAACTATATAAGAAAATCTTATATAAATACATAAATTTTAAAAATTAATAGATTCAATTGAACCATTCGCCAAATATACATCTGCCCCTGTTTACAAGCAACTTTTAAAAATAGCAACTGGCCAAAACTAAATACTATATTACATTATTTAAACTTGACCTTACACTATTAATAATATTGAAATCTAACTACCCAAAACTAAACACTCAATTCTATTAACAGATAAGAATTACAAGGAATTTTTATAGAAAGCATTTGGCCACATACATATTCTCAAAACAGACGCCAGCTCTATTTGAACTCCAATCAAACAAAGATATCCTATTCGAACTTTTGCTAATTATTTAACTTGGAGCCGTTAGAACTTAGTACAGGTAAGAAATAGGTAAACCAAATACCAAACCCTCTCAAAAGCCCCTTTATTAAAACACCTTTCCTCTGTGTCTCTCTCAAACACACCATAACACACTCACAGTACTCAACCTCAAGTAATATCTCTTCAATCCTCTCTCCTTTCAAAAATGGCACAAAGAATGCTTGTATCCACTGGCGTAACCATGATTGCCATGGCGATGCTCTCGTCTCACGTATCGGAACAGACATCGGGATGCATGAAAACCATTATTAGTCTCTCATCATGCCTGAATTATATCACCGGCAACTCCTCAACCCCCTCCTCATCTTGTTGCTCGATCCACTCTTTCAAGCGTTGTCAAGAACAAGCCTCAGTGTATTTGTATGCTCCTCAATGGAGGCGCATCGTCACTTGGTGTTGCTATTAATACAACAAAGGCAATGGAGCTGCATGCAAGGTCCAGACCCCACCTGTCAGCCTATGCAAAAGTGAGTGCGTTAACCAATATTAATAATATTTTTTTTATTTTAGTGAGGTTATGGTACTATGTATAGTCCATATTAGTCCATAGTACAGATTAATATCATATAAAAATGTACTTATAGATCAAATTATATACTTTTAGAATTTTTTTACTACTTTTTTAGATAGATAGAAAATCACTTCATCTAAAGATTATAGACAATTCAAAAACAATGATTTTCTACCTATTTAAAAAAAAAGAATAAAAAGGCTATTACAATATATAAAATTTAGTTTGCAAGTCATTTCATATAAAAATCATGTTGAACTGTTCAAGTTGACTATTTGAATTTTAAAAACAAAAATATTAATCCGTAAAATGAATCAATCCGCACTATGCATAGTACCATTGCCTCACACTTTATTTGTTTGTGGGGGTTGTAGAATGATGTTGATTTTTTCTGAGAATGTAATGAAAATGTTTTAAAAAAAAAAAATTGTTGTTTGAATTTACAGCTCTAGGAGCACCTGCTGCGGCACCTAGCTCATCAACTGCACCAACCGGCACCACTCCCTCCACCTCTTCTACACCCTCACTCCCAAGTTCAACAACGGGTACTTGACATTCATTAATATCTATTTTTTTCCTAAAATTTATATTATATTATGAGCTAGCCTAGTAATCGTATAATGGATTATATAGTGGTTTGACCAAGTCAACCCCCGGATCCTTTTGATCTTGCAAATATTGATACCGGTACCAATCACCTGTACCATTATGAACCCAACATGGTTGAAACTTTTTACAGACATATATATAAGACCAATTTTTTTTTTCTGGCAGCTGGATCCAAAACCACACCATCAACCACTGGCGAGTCATCAGATGCGATGTCGAACAAATCGGCTGTGATCTCCATTTTCTTCCTCACCGTATCAGCATTGGCTTCGATGATATAAGTATATATAGCAGGGACTGAGTTGTGGCTGTGAGAATTTGAAAGATTTGTTATTTTCTTTGGCAAATTTGAAATTTTATGAATATTTAAAATTCATTTACAAACCTACAGAAAATATTTACATTTATTTTACTGTTCTAATTAGAGAATGCAAATTGCTCATTAAAGAAAAAGTCTAAAACGTATTTTTTCATAAATTCCAAAATTGATACCAAAAATTTATTGACTATTACTATCCAAGAATTGGTTTAAAGGAACAAGGTTTATGTAACGGTTTGAAAGAAATTGGTTTAGTTAGTTAGTTAATGGGCTGAGAAATGTTATCATAATAGGGCCTTGTTGTTTTCATTAAATAATTATTGTATGATTTTTTTCATTAAATGGCCCAAATGAGGTTTAATTCACCATGCACATTCAGTTCTATAAACCTAAAAATGTTATTAGGAGTCCCAGTGAAACAAACATAGATAGAATTTTCCATTCAAATTTGGAAAAATTGGTTATTTGCCACTTCAAAACCTTCAAATCTGAAAAATACCATTACAAAATTACAAATCTAAAAAATGACACTCTAAACTTAGTTAATTCTTAAATTTGCCACAAATACACAATTTTTATACTTGTTTTATTAAAAATTAACTTAAAAATATAGTTTTGAGATACGTATTTCTATATTTCTCTATATACCCTTCAAATCTCTCATTAAACGTATCTCAAAACTGTATTTTTCAGTTAATTTTTAATAAAAAAAATTATAAAAATTGTATATTTGTGGAAAATTTAAGAATTAACTAAGTTTAGAGTGGCATTTTTTAGATTTATAGTTTCGTCATTACATTTTTCAGATTTGAAGATTTTGAGGTGGCAAATAACTAATTTTCCATTCAAATTAAGGTACCAAAAACTAAATACTGAATTTTATTAACGGAGATTTACAACGATTGTGCTTTTTTGAGCACCTTTTTGCATATTGATTTCCTTGTCTCCTTCAAGAATCAAACAATAGCTTTTAGGGATACTAGGAAGATCCATTCCTTGACCTTATACTCTAACTTGAACTTTCCTATATAATTCATCTGGTAGTATAGTTGCCGACTAAGAACAACGAAGTCAGTGTCAGGTTATAGTAGCAATCTGAACAAATAACGAGACACATTTTCATCCAAGGGCTCGGCGCCCTCGAAGCTACTCAACAACATTAACTGTTGATAACGAGAGAAATCTGTGATGTTATTGTACTCAGAGGGTTTATCAAAAATTAATTACCTACCATACAGGCTAAAACTTTTTAAGATAGCATTTGGCTCCACGTACATATCCTATTCAAACTTTTGCTAATTAGCAGAATTTTTTATTTATGGATATAATATTAAAATAATATAGGATTTAGATTGATTACATGGATATTTAGATTCCAAAGAAAGAACCGAAAAAAAAATTGGTTTCTTTAGTGATGTCTTAAAAACTTTTTTTTAGGTTTTTTCTACCAAATCAAAATATCCAAGCAATCCATCTAGAACTGTATATTATTTTAATATTATTTCTATAAACTGAAAATTATGCTCTATAATTAGAGCTCCAATCAAACATATATATATCCTATTCAAACTTTGCTAATTATTCAAATTGGAGCCGTTAGTACAGTACTGAAACCTCAAGTAATATCTCTTCAGTTAATCCTCTCTCAATCTAAACAAAAATTAAACTCATTTCAAAATGGCACAAAGAATACTCCTATCCATTGGTATAATTACCATGATTTCCATTGCGATGTTCTCGCCTCCCATATTGGCACAAGTGTCGGGATGCATGATATCAATTATTAGTCTCTCATCATGCTTGAGTTATATCACCACCAACTCCTCCTCGGCGATACCCTCCTCCTCTTGTTGCTCGACTCTCTCGAGTGTTATCAAGAATGAGCCTCAATGTTTTTGTATGCTTAACAACGGAGGAGCACCGTTGCTTGGTGTTGCTCTTAACAATACAAAGATAACGGAGCTGCCTCTGGCTTGCATGGTGCAGACCCCAGACAGCGTATGCAAAAGTGAGTATTTGACCATCATTAATAATTTATTTATTTTTAGTAAGGCTATGGTACTATGCATATATAGCGCATATTAGTTGGTACTAAAAATTAATATTTTCACTTTTTAAATTCAAATAATCGATCTGAACTGTTCAAGATGAGTACATGTACATCATATTTTATATTTTGAATTTGTTTACTAGTTTTTTAGATAGGTAGAAATCAATTGATCTAAAGATTCTAGACCATTCTAAAGGTATAATTTTGTATCTATTTCAAAAATAGTAAACAAATTTTAAAAAATGTATAATTTACTGTTTAAATTTAATTTTGTATGGAAATCATGTTGAACTGTTCACCAGTACCGGTACCAATATATAATTTTCTATACTTTTAAATAGTTAACCCCAGGATCCTTTTGATCTTGCTAATATCGGTACCGGTACCAATCACCAGTACTAGAATGAACCCAGCATGGTCAGATGTTTCTTATAGCTAGATCCAAATTTTCATTTCTTACAGATGGATCCACAACCACTAGCGAGTCGTCAGATGCGATGTCGGACAAATCTGTTGTGATCTCCATTATCTTCCTCGTCGTGTTGGCATTGGCTTCGATGATATAAGTATGCGTAGTATGGATTTGTAGATGTATGTTGTTCATGTACACATGTTATTGTGATCTTATTCATGTATCTACTTGGTTTTGTAATTTGAATTGAATTTGATTCTATTTATGGTGCCAATCAATAAATCTACTTGGACTTTTTCTTGTTATCCGGAGCTATCCAGTTTTAAAATAGGATTTGCATCTATTGAAATTATTAATCTGAAAATTCTTAAACCAAGTGAATATTTCAAAAATAAAAGTAGGAATGTTGTAAGTTTTATAGGTTAGTGTGCAAGTTGATATTTGAGTGTAATTTTGAATGGTATTTGATATTTCATCAAAACAAATATAGACCTTAATAAAATTCAAGCTATTTGATAGATGATAAAAGTTACACTGAATGTTATTATTTTTCATTTATATGATGAACATATAGTAAATATATCACATCCTAAATACAATATTTAAAATAATATTTTGCATGTATTTGTTCGGTGGAAAATTAACTAAAAAAAAAACTGAATTATTGATGGATTTATAGATGACAAACACAAGCCACCACTATAAAGAAATTTGACCAAAATATGAAGACAACATATTAGTTATAAAATAAATAATACATTTAGTTAATAAACACACAATTTTTGTAAAGAAACAAAACACCATTTATTTTCCTTAAGAGTTATGTTTGTATTAGGCAATAGTATATATTGTATATTGGATTTATTTTATACGATTAATAGGTTATATGCATGGCACCCGTTTGTAAACTAAATCCAAACACTCAAATTAAAGAATGGAACTAAATTTATTTAAAAATGATGGGACTCTCTTCACATTTTACAAACAAATTTTCATTTTTAATTTGTGTAAGATCAACGATGCTGAAGATGAATTATTTTAATAAACCGTTTTTTTCTAACAATATGCAATATATATATGAAATGGTGTAAAATCAAGTACTAGTGATTTAGCTCAAAATCAACATTTAAATATATTGTTAAAATCGATTTGATGATTGTTAATATTTTAAATATATCCATGCATTACATGGATTCAAAATTTAGCAATTTTAATTTTAACGAATTTTTTTATGTATGTTTCCAACAAATTTCAAACTAATCAAAATTGATACAATATCAAATCTAAACAATAGTGAAGGACACGTGTAATTTGAACTCTTAGTATATATAAATATGAAGACGGCACCACAAGATATAAGATAGAGGAGTATTTAAATGCTTTCATTTTTAATGTCCTGATCATGTCTTCATTTTTTGAACCGTAATAATATAAAATTTATAATTTAGATGTTAAAATAAAACTGTTAAATATGATATATATCATTTTCTATAAACATACGTAAAAGTTCACAACATTCTTATATTGTTTTGTTTAGCATCAAGTACTTACAAAAATATCCCGATGTAGCAAATTTTGAACGTTGATTTCTCAACTTATTGATTTATGTAAAACTAAAATTGGAAGTTATAATTTTTTTATGTATATTTAGAAAAAAATAATATAGATCACATCTAATAATTTTATTTTGATAAATAAATTTTAAAATTTTATCATTAGAAAAATAAAAATATAGACATAATAGAAGTAAAAAAAAAATTGAGAACATTTGAACCCTCCTCTGTAAACTTATAAACTCTATAAGATAAACGTACATACAAAAATTCTAACTGGACCGACGTACGTGTTCGCATATGATGAAAATTATCTATTCTAGGCAATAAGTTTGATAATTACACCAAATTACATGATGACGGTTATTAGAATAAATAAACCGATCAAATCCGGTATAAAACTCCGTATTTTTTTCTGGTTTCTCTTCTTTCGATGAATACTTTTTTTTAAGATACTCTTCTCCCAATCTAACTTTTGGGCGCAAATCTAAAAAAATTGGGCAGCAGCTTTAGTTTTAAATTTATTCATCTAATAAAATGAAATCTGCTCACCTAATAAAATAAGCAAATATTTCTAGGTACAAAGTTGAACATCCTCATACAACTACCAAATATCGAAAATTGGACTTTATGAAATCTGCTCACCTACTCAATAGTGTTATTACCAGTAGGAGAATTTGTTCATCCACTTTTAAAAAAACCTTTCATTTTCTCTTCATATATAATCCCCGTCCATTTCCCCTTAACACACAACACACACCACCAACTAATCAACACACCACACACACAAAACCTTCAAAAATTAAGACTCAAAACATTTCTCTCATCATTTCACATGGCACAAACAATGCTCAAGATAAATCTTGTGCTTGCTTTCATGGCCGTGTTTTGTGCACTCTCCTCAGCACAAGTACCGTTACCACCATTGGGTCAACTACCTCCTCCAATGAACCAGACACCTCCAGTTCAACTGCCACCTGTAGGCCAACTGCCTCCTCCAGTTCAATTGCCACCAGTAGGTCAACTGCCTCCTCCTACTAACCAGACACCTCCAGTTCAAGTACCTCCAGTTCAGACACCTCCCGTGCAGATATGTAACCCGTCATCAGCTGTTACCAGTCTCGCACCCTGTGTCGGATACCTCATAGGGAACACCTCATCTCCTTCTACCGGGTGTTGCGATCTTGTTAAATCGCTTCTCACATCACAGACCCCATGCCTGTGCTCAATGCTGAAAAGTGGGTTGGGCCCATTAGGGTTTGTTTTCAACCAGACCCAAGCCATGTCACTTCCTAGCATTTGCAATATGCCAACCAACCCTTGCACTGGTACATACTTTTTTTTTTCCTCTTACATTTTATTTCGACAGTATTTAAATAATTAACCATATGTTAATTTAACAGATGCATCGGGCCCCACAGCTGAACCAGCAACACCGTCAGTTCCAACTGCGGCATCTCCATCTAAGGATGAACCTGAAACTCCAGTTACAGCTCAGACTCCTGGAGCAGCTGTAACTCCTCCCGTTTCTACAGTACCTTCAGGTAACATATCTCAAACAATGTACACCGCTTCAAGATTCGTGCGGATCAAGTACGCACGAATCTTAATGCTAATCGGCCGGTTCCCTCAAAAAAAAATCGTATATCCAAACATTAAATATTTCGTGTTTTGAAAAGGCTAGATGATATTTTTCTGATGAATTATTTGGGATTTTAATGAAGGAACTGGAGTTAAGGCTGTACCAACAACTGTCTCTGCCGCAGCTCGAAGCGCTACCGATTTAGCACCCGCTGTACTCATCATTCTTTCGGTGGCTTCCTACTTGTCAACTGTCAGAGGCTTCTAGAATCTTCACTACTTGCATTATTTCTTGTGGATTGATTTGATTCGGGTTGATTTGTTTCACAAATATTGTTTCTTGTATATGTATTGAAGTTGGTTGTATATTGAAATATACTATTTGTTTGTGATCATTTAATGGTTACGTATACTGGTATTTGCTGATTTCTGAGGTGACAAGGGTTTCGGTTTTCTCGAATGGAAGTGGGGACGGTCCAATGGGCATCGGATCAAATTCGGCCCAATGCCCAGCCAGAACCATCCGATCGCAAGTTCATACAAATCTTGATGCAGATCGGATGGCTCTGACCAAGTGTCAGACCGAATTTGCATCGGACCGCCCCCAACTCCTCGTATTGTTACTGCATAGAACATTTCATTTTTCCCAAAGAAGAAAGTGACGCCATATTGATCTAAAATAGATTTATAGATAATAATGTTTACTACATTACAAGGTGCCGCATTCCAATTCCAGAGAAGTAAATTGCACGGTTATGCTAAGATACTGTAAGATGACTTCAGTGTGACCGGGACCGCATAACCTCCTCCAGCCGGTCCCACACCTCCAGTGCAGCAGCTCTGTCTTGATGCCTTTTGTTTTTGCTTATCTGCATTTTAACATATCTTAATAAGCTAGAAATAAACTTGAAAATCCATTTACAAAAAAGAGTATTAATTAACAAGAACATTTTTCTTAAAGCACGCGATTTTTACCTCAGTAAGGTTATAATAAACGGTATACAAAAAATTTGCTGGTTTCACAAAGTCAGAAGGGAACTTTCAAAGATTTAGGAAGACGCCAAAACTTTTCAAAAGATAAAACAAAAGAAAAGGAGTGACGTTACGGTACTATGCATAGCGCATATCAATCCTTACTATGGCTTCATATTTTCATTTTCAAAGTCCAAACGGTCAATCGGAACATCTGAACGTGATCTCCATATGAAAATGTACTAGGTGATTAAAATTTATATTTTTATGAATATTTTACTTTTGTTTAGATATGTAGAAATTAGCTACTATTGAATTGTCCAAAATATTTAGATCAAATTATTTTCTACCTGTCTAAAAATATAATATTTGGTTTGCAAGTACATTTTCCACATGGAGATCACATTCAGTTCAGATCGACTACTTGGACTTTGAAATGAAGATATGAAGTAATAGTATGGACCGATGTGCCCGATACATAGTACCGTGGCCTCACTCAAAGAAAATAAGAAAGAAAAGAGATATTTAACCGAGATAATCTTCACGTTCCACTGCTTAACCACCTTTGCTGATTCAACACTATCATCCTCAAATCGCATGAAAAAACCAAGTACTGCAAAATAAATAATTGCAATCAGTTAAAACATGCACAAACTAACAGTATCTCACTACTGAATGTACCGCTAAAGCAAATTTGCCAAAAAAAAAAAAAACTAACATTTGTTGAATATCTCGACATGATCCTTGTAAGGCCAATCCTTGAATTGCCACTCTTTGCCAAGAACAAACACTGCCACCACCCGGTCCCAGTCGTCAGCCTTCAGAGTTGCCGGTTTGTCTCTTACCTCGTACGCTCCAACTGCCCCTGCTCGGTCCCTGCACATAGAACCAATCAGAACCACACAGTAGGTACCAATTAAAATAAGAATCTACACTTGCCAAAGAGTGAGATAAAATATTTTTTCCTCCTATTGTCTCCCTAGCAGAATAATTCAATAATTATTGTCATTTCAAATTCCTCAACGAACAAATGTGTAACAATTCTAAAACTAAATATATAGTAGTAGTCACTAAAGTTACATGACACAGCTCTACTGGAAGATCAACCACTATATAATGGGAATTTAGTCATTCCTAACATGTATTATAGGATTAAATACTGTAGCATAAAAACATGAGGTCTTGTATAACAAACTCAAATGTTTAATGAACTAAACACCACTGCACTATGTGAAAAATGGGCATCTGACTAATGAAATAATAGATAAAATATTTCCTCTTAATAACACTATAATTATTTCATGAAATTTTAAATTTTAAAAAATAACAAGATACATCGATAAAAAAGAGTTATTGAGGTACTAAAAACCAACCTCAGTGATTGTGACTCTTTAATGGCATATTGGTTATTTAATGTTTTTGAAAGGGGCATTTTAGACCACAGAATCAATAACATAGGAGTGTTAAATAGGAGAGGAGAGTGGGTCCCAGAACAGCATGAAGCCTGAGACGAGCTGTCAGACAGGTCATATACTGCCTTCCCTATACGGATCCGGGGAAGAATTCAGACCCCCTAAAGTAAATCAAATTTTGAGTTTGGATCTGGACCGTTCGATCTGCTCTGGCACAAATATTAAAGGCGCCCTGTGCATTCCACCTCAGGCCAGATTGGCCTGAATTCTGATCGGACGGTCCCAATCTAAACTCAAAATTTGAGCTATTTTAGACAGAAAACTCAAATTTCTACTGAACTAAATACCTGCTCAGTTTCTTCTGAACCGTCACACAATCTGGCCGAGACCCTTTCAATGCCTTGGCCTTCACATCTGACGGAATGTAAATGCCATCCTCAAGGAAATCTTTGACATTGTAAATTGTTATCAGAGTCTGTGAGGCACTTGGCACAAGTATAATTGGCACCCCTTTGACTCGGCCAGTTGACTTTGGGACCCCACTCAGAGCAGACCCTGTGGAGGCAACTAAACCTGCCTTGTCATCACCTCGGTCGTCATTAGACCTATGCATAAAAATTGAAAAATATCAAGTAAATACAACAATCTGGTAAAAAGTTGACAGTAAAAAATGTATCTTAGAACAACACAAACAGTAACATTTTGCTTTTAAAGCAACAGAAATAATATGGAGAACATTTAACAGTCAAAACCAAGTTTTACAAAGACAAATCAGGCATAACTAACCTATAAAATTTTGAACCCTAGTATTTTAATCACCTTGGATTGAGTTTGGTATAATTCACACTTTAGAAGGAATTACAATAAATATAGGAATAGAAGTAATTTAACTGGCACATGAGAGAACAGTACTTTTACATCATATAATGCTGACGATCCGCATCATGCAATTTCCTATCTAAATTGCTGTTGTTACGGTACAAAAAGCCGATCCGAACAGAGCTCAACATGATCTCCATATTAATGTGTTTGGAGACCATTTTTTTTTAGATAGGCACAAAATTGCTGTTTTCTTATGGTCCAAAATTTTCTGAAAATCAGGGATTTTGTACCTATCTAAGAAATAGTAAAAAAATTCCAAAAAGTGTAAATTTGGTCTCCAAGCACATTTAAAATATACATGTTAAGCCGTTTGGATCGACTATTTAAACTTTGAAATTGGAGATAAGAGTGTAAAGCACAAGATAGCCTATGTTTTATAAAGCACCTTAGTCCATTATATACATTGGTTGGTGCTAGTAGCTATCAGGCAAAATTATACTACCTTCTCTTTCCATAATGAAAATTGAACGATAATAAAGTACTATAATTCACAACAATCTGGTAACAAGTTGACAGTAATGATGAGTATCTTAGACCAACACAGACAGCTTATGATCTGATCAGAGAAATCATGTACAAAATCAGCAATAAATTGAGGCACACTTGATAATCAGAACCAAGTTTTCCACAGACAAAATCAAGCATAAATAACCGTAGTATTTTAATCCCCTTGGCTTGATTTTGGTATAATTCACACTTTAGAAGGAATTAAGATAAAAAGAGGAATAGTGGTAGTTTAACTGGCACATAAGAAAACAGTACTTTTCCATTATATAAATTTGACGATCAGGTACAACATGCAATTCACACTATATACATTGGATGAACCATAAAAAAAGAAAGTTGAACCATAAAAGTACTATAAAGTAGCAAGGCTTCTAACCTGCCGGCAATCCGGGTTTTGGCCACGAGCCCGTCTTTTCTCTGCTGAGCCTCCGCTCGATTTCTTTCCTCCTCACGCTTTGTCGAGGCAACCAAAACAGCATAGAAATCCCGGTTCTTTGCTTCTAGAAGCGCCTCCCGATCCTTTAGAGGCCTCTCCAGTGCCCGAATCATCGACACGTAATCAGCCGTATCCAAAACCTGTATATATTCATATCAAATTTAATATTTCCAGTAAGATAATATCTAATTTTTTACCAGTAATACATAATTCACTTTTTTTACATCAGTTAAACAGCATTGTCAAGATTTAAATTAGGATCTTTGCTATTTTAAGTGTGTAATTTGGAATGTTGCATTACCAGTAAAATAATTTCAAGATTTTTTTTATAAAATTGAACAAATATGGTCAATTACCAGTAAATATTTTTGAATTAATATAAATTACGAATTTATATTAATTCCAACAATTGAATGGATAAAAAATTTATACCTGCGATGCTGGCACCTGATCTGGATCATGGCTAACCTCCTCAGGCCGATACTCATCCAAACCCTGTGAAGGTTGAGAGAAGTTAACAGTGCGATCGATGGAGGCGGAGGTGGAGGTATGGCCAAAGAGGTAGTCAAGCAAGGGTTTGCGATCGGGGAGGGTAATGGTAGGGACCTGGTGCTGTCGAGCGGACTGGAGATAGTCGGTGTGTTTCAGCTGGTGGTGACGAAGGAAGAAGAGAAGCGTGTCCAGTGCGTAGTAACCGCCGTTCTTTGATCGGAAGGCGGTGGTAGCGCCGCTGGGGAAGGAGTAATCGGATCCGAAATGGAATTCGCCGCCCGATTGGGTTATCCGATCCAGTTCGCCGTGGATCGCGAACTCGCGGAGAACTGTTAGCGGATCCATTGATCGAGAAGGAGGGTTTAGGGTTTGGGTCCGGAAGACGAATAAGTGGGGTTGGGGGGTAAGGGGGGTATCCTCTCCAATAAGGGTAAAATATTCCCTTTACTTTACGGTTTAAGATTTATTTTCAATCGCTTCGAGATTCGGGCTAACGCAGGGGAAGTATTATTTGGGGCTGTGAGATTCATGCAATGTTAAAATAACGGTTGGGATCCACTGATTCTAAATTATTCTGTTTTACTGGTCTGGGAGAGGCCATAATAAGATATTAGTACCAAGTCTCCATAAATCAACAAGTCATTCAAGAAGAACCAGACATCCCACAGTACGCAAACTTCTGGTACAAGTATAATCTAATAGAATTTCATTTTAATACAATTCACTTGAATATTACCAATAGGAAGGAGTTCGTGTAAATTCTCATAATGATTAATCGAAATGGCATCCTCTGCAGAGTTTTTACCTTCGGAGCTGTGCGGTTCTTTTAATGTGGACCGTTGGTTTTGATCGGACAAATCAAATAAGATCACAGCACGAATCTCAAAGAAAAATTAATATTGCCCCCCCATCAAATTGCGCACTCACCGGCTGGAGATTAAATCTGGACCGTCCGATCAAAATGAACGGTTCAGATTAAAAGAACCGCACAACGCAGCAGGGAAAATCTCCGCAGAGGATGCGAGTCCATGATTAATCTACTTCTATTTAGAAAAGAAAAAAAAATCCAATTTTGAATTTTATTAATTATTAGTGATTTCCTTTTGTTTGTATTTTTTTTTGTATAATTTTTATGTTGAACAGAGACAAGGAATATTTAAGTAATTTGATGGTACCTTGATATCTTGCTTAAGTACATAATGATGATGTATATATTTTGTGTTCTTATATGTCATTTAATTTATGTTACTTAAAAATAATATTGTATGTTATTTTATGTATGTTTTTAGTTATGATGGCTACCAAATTGAGGGAGGCAATGTATACATTGTAAAATCTATTGTGAATTGCATGTTCCTAATTGATCATATTGTATAGATAGTTCATATCTTAATCAATAGATATGTATGTTTTTGGTGAATTCAAACATGGTTTGGCATGCAAGCATATAAGATCATTTCATGGTAAGGGCATAGATTTCAAACATGGTTTTTGGTGAATTCAAAATTCATATTGTAAATTTTTTTCAAATTGGCTTAATCAATAGATTTAGAGTACCTGATCGTCAATAGATTTTACAATGTATATAGTGTGAATTGGCTTAATCAATTGATCATTTGAGCTATGGTTATTTTATGTATGTATATTTGAATAGATAGCCATCACAATAGATTTTACAATGTATACATTGCCTCCCTCAATTTGGTAGTTTGGCATGTTTGAATTGTATAGAGATTAAGATAAGAAATTAAGATAGTTCAACATGCAATTCAAATCAAGAAAAATCATATAGAACTAGATTAAAATTTAAATAGATAGTTTGGCATTCAAGCATATAAGATCATTTGATGATAAATTTTGTTTCATGGTGAATATAACTCCATGAGGTTTTGAACAATCATAATTTTCTGAAACAACAAATGAGGTTTTAATGTAAGATAGTCAAATAATTTATCAAAAAACTGATAAAAATAGCAAAATGTGTTCCTATTCAGTTCATTTCCTCCTAGTAGTAACCTCTTTTTTTTTCTTTTTTGGTTTTATCAATCCAAGTATTTATAAACATGGAAACATGCATGTGTATTGTGTAAAATAATCAATTCAATTGAAACACAAAAAAAAAAAAAAAGAAAAATGGTTCGTTCTAGCATTGTTGTGTATCTATGTCTTTGCTTGCTCATGAGCATGACTGGTGATCTACATGGTAAGTTTAGTATTTTTTTTTTCTTTATACAATTTCTAGAAGAACATAAAATATATATATATATGTGTGTATATATATGTGCATGCCTTGAATTCATTATTTTTGTAAAGAAAAAAAAAAAGAAATGATCATGTTAATGTATATACTTCTCTCTATTGAAAGATCAAAATCAATAAGTAATTGCAACCATGTTGAAATATGTATGTTGGTACCATTTTATAATAAACGTATCTTTTACATAATATAGCTATTGGAGTTTTTTAAAATAAATATGTAGGTGTTTTAGCTCAAGCTTGTTGCAATGACTATCCAAAATGGAATGGCAATACACAGTGCAAGAATAATGCAACATGTAGCAGTTGGTGCTTAAAAGGTTGTGTGAAAGGAAAATTTTACAAAAAAGTAAATGACTGTCACTGCAAATGTTGATGGTCATGAATTAATATTGCCACATAGAACAAATATTGTAATAAACTATGATGGGATGTAAGAAAGCTTAATTTGATCTGATATCCAAAGTGGGATACACGAGCTGTTGTATTCTTGAAATGTATAAAATGTTCCATTTTTCCTCTTCCTTTGATTGTATAGTTCTTGTTCACCAACTGAATTGATTTGTGATACACTCATATATGACGAACATATGTTACTTGTGTCACCGGATTTTGCATTTTAGTGTAAGTCGGGACATTTCGATCGACTCTGCCCCTCCCTAGAAATTTTTTTGCCCCCCGCTGGATGTTTAATTTGTTGTTCAAGTTAAATTTAGAGTTAAAATTAAAATAAATTTCTTCAATTATGATTAATAATTAGAATTATAGATTAAAATATCAGAAATTACAAGTCAGAGCATTGAAAAATATAGATTAAAACATTATTTTTTATTAAGTACTTAATTAATTAATGGATTTGAACCCGATTAGCTATTTAAATCCGATTTGATATTTTTTTGCCCCTCCTGACGAAAATCCTGGATCCGCCCCTGGTTACTAGTATCGTGCCGATGCGTTGCAACGGGGACATATTATAAGATTGAATAGAATATGAAGAGATCTTTTTGTTTGACATTTACACAAAATTAAGAAAAAATATATATAAATGAAGGGGAAATTGTGAAAATGCCACTCCAAACTTTGAAATTGTTTGGAGTGGTATTTTTACAAATTAATGAAGTTTGGAGTGGCATTTTGACAATTTCAAAATTTGGAGTGGCATTTTCACAATTTCCCCCTTAAATGAATATTAAAGAAAATAAAAAAAACATAAATTCAAATAATAAATAACAATAAAAGAAACAACAACAAATGAAAACAACAGATCAAATATAATATGAATTTTTTTTTAAGTATCATTGCTAGTGTAAACCTGTTCGAAGTAGTCCAACATTTATGAAAATGAACAAATAAAATATGAAAATTAGATTATAATTCCTCAAGTTGAAAATATAAAATAAAATAATAAATTAGAAATATTAAATTAATATGGTTCATATCTTATTTCATCAATTCGGAAAGATACAATAGCCCTAATAAAAATTATATTTTTTCCCTTGACACAATAAATATAACATATCAGAAAAAAAAATATTTTCTCTACAAATTCAGAAAAATTGAATAATTTTTATTTTCACTGTTGAAAATATAGAGGAAGAGGAGAAATGAAATAGAAAAAATGAAGAAATAAAAATAAATTAATTAATTACAAGAATCAGAGATGGAGAATGCTATATTGAAAGTAAAAATTATATTATTGAGAGCTAAGAATTTTTTTCTCTCTTTTCTACCAACTTTGTCCTCAATAAATTTTTCTTCCAATCTTTATTTGAAATTAAATTACTATAATAAAGAAACACATTTTAAATAAAAAAAATACTTAAAAATTACAAATATTTATTAAATTTTAAATATTAGTCAATAACTCCTCAATTAAAAAGACAAATTTTAAAGTTATTTTTTCATAATTTTAATTGCACATATTGGAACTATCAAACTTTGACCGTCTTTTTTAATTCAAATAATTTCCGTTTGATCAAATAAAGATAAATTTGTTCTACCAATATTTTTTTTTACCAATCTCAATGAATTACCCCATCAATTAATTATTCAAAAAAAATTATTTCTAATTGTTATAAATTTTAATCAATTTGGAGTTACGAAATTCTATACTTTCTTATTCCAATATATTAGAATGAGCATCTTTGTTATGCATGAATTATTTAAATAAAAAAAATTGTAGGCATAAATTTTCCTTCCATAATTGATAGCAGAAATTAATTAGAAACAAAATATAAGAAAATATTTATAGCACTTCCCATAAGAGATAGCTTTCGGGAGAAATAAAGAAACAAATCGCTAGGATTCATTCAAGTTTTATTGTGACAAATTATATACCAGTATGTGTGGCAAATATGTTTTTAACTAAAGTTAGACTTCTACAAACAAAATAGATGCATTTAATCAAAATATGACAAATTATGTGATTGGAGGGCTGATATTAAATTCAAAAATTTATCCTTCAATCTCAGCTATTGGCAGATCAGGACAACTACGTACATTATATAATAATGGAGATAAGTGTTTTTATTTTAATTTTTTTATACATTTTTATTGAGAAGTAGTATTGTTATGGAAAGCACACATATTTTCTAAAAAATGGTTTGTTGGTAATCAAGAAAATTTGTGTCTTAATTATGTAGTAATAGATATCTTAGAATGAACTATTCGGGTGGGTTTTTGTGCACAGAACTTTGGAAAAAGTCTTATTCAAAGCTGGACCTAAACCGTGTGTCTAAATTGATGTTGAAAGTTTAGATACTTATATTTAATAAATTTTAGAATTGTTTGTCCTATTCAGGTGCAAGATCAGACAGTTTTGATCAAACACTTTAAAATCATTTGAACAAAATCTAATTCTTTCATTATATTGATATTATGATTTTGGCATATTTAGGGTAATTATGTGAATCTGATGCAATTTGAGATGTGTTCTTAGCATGTATTTAATAATTTTGAGAATAAGCCTCTTCTCTAAATCTTATTTGCTTTGTTTTGGTGTTGGTATCATTGGTACAAGCTTTATTGTACTTGGCAACCGTGTTGCTTGGACAATTTTTCTTATTTAATTGGAAATTTAAGTGTTATACTAGTTAATATTTTATTTTTGTCAATCATTTTGAATGGAAATATCATTAATTAATATGAATATTTTTTTTTCTTAAATATAACTACAAATAATTTATTGATATTAAATTTGTATTTTTACTCAGGTAATAATTTGAGTCCCATGTCGATAAAACTACGTCGAACCAAAAGATAATAACTTTGTCTGACATACAACTACAAATAATTATGGTATGAAGTCCCGAGTTTGAAAAAATCTATTGCCGCATTGCATCCTGGGCCATCAGCTCTAGTGACAATGTGGCTACACGCTCAACCTTCTACAACGTGGGAGACACAATCCTGGTCTGTTGTGGAAATGTAAAATTTGGAAATATAATTGATGTTTTGTAAAATTACAAAAAAATTATTTACTGATCAATTAAACAATTAAAAGATCACAGGATAATTATTAAAAACTCACTCAAGCTAAATTCTAATAAGCATTTAATAAAATTTTAAATTTGTTATTTTAAATTTAATGGTGATCAATATGCATTTCACAAAACTTTCTATGATCACAATTTTCTAAAGAATCTGGGCAAGTGCCCACTAATTCTAATAAAAATTGGACCTCAAATTGACTTAAAACACATGTCAAGACAAAAAAAAATTAAACGTGCTGAATTTTGGAAATGTAAACACAACACCCCTTAAAAAAAATCAAAATGCACTGGCATGGCAAATTTTGCAGGTTGCTCATGTTGGCACATAGGTAAATTAAATCTAAACAGCTTTGCTAGGGAAAGAAATTTGGTTGCAATACTAGTATCAATGCTGAAGCTACATGTTAGAAAGGAGCGCGAGAGATAAAAAGAGAGAAGGAAAAGAAAAAAAAAGATTTATATGTAAATTAAATTTAGGCATTTTTGCTTGTTTAATTGATCAAATTTATTCCTAATTTTTATTTATAAATTTTCTATTTGTTTGATATTTAATACCATTTTAATTATTGATGTATATCTTCAATTGCATTAGTGTATAGACTAGTAGTTTGTCCAAAAGTCATTACTATGCATTAAGGATTAATTAAACAAAGTTTAGTTTGTTTTAATTCGTCTCATTTCTTACACTTCAAAATTAGAAATATATCTAAATTTATACTATTTTTATTAAATTATCTTTAATTTATTATTTGTAGTAATTTTATTTTATTTTTAAAATTTGGATTATCACATAATATGGGATTCATTTTTAGTTTATTTTATATTGAAGATTTATCGAGTCAATATCCGGTCTGATTCGGATAACATTGATCACAAATCAATTGATCATTCAGATAAGAAAATTATATAGAGCTAGATGAAAATTTGAATAGATAGTTTGGCATTCAAGCATATAAGATCATTTAATGGTAAATTTCGTGACGTGGTGAATATAACTCCATGAGGTTTTGAACAATCATAATTTCCTGTAACAACAACTGAGGTTTAATGTAAGATAGTCAAATAATTTATCAAGAAAATGATAAAAATAGCAAAATGTGTTCTTATTCAGTTCATTACATCCTAGTAGTAACCTCTTTTTTTCTTTCTAGTATTATCAATCCAAGTATTTATAAACATGGAAACATGCATGTATATTGTGTAACATAACCAATTCAATTGAAACACAGAAAAAGAAAAAGAAGAATAGTTCGTTCTAGCATTGCTGTGTATTTATGTGTTTGCTTGCTCATGAGCATGACTGGTGATCTACAGGGTAAGTTTTGTATTTTTTTTTTTCTTCATTCAATTTCTAGAAGAACATAATATATAAATATGTGCCTGCCTTGAATTCATTCTTTTCATTATTTTCGTAAAGAAAAACAAAAGAAATAATCATGTTAGTTTATATACTTCTCTCTATTGAGAGATCAAAATCAATAAGTAATCTTTGCAATCATGTTGAAATATGTATGTTGGTACCATCATACAGTGGACATATCTTTTACATAATATAACTTCTGGAGGTTTTTAAAATAAATATGTAGGTGTTTCAGCTCAAGCTTGTTGCAATGACTATCCAAAATGAAATGGCAGTGCAAGAATAATGCAACATGTAACAGTTGGTGCTTAAAAGGTTGTGTAAAAGGAGGATTTTGCAAAAAAAGTAAATGACTGTCACTGCAAATGTTGATGGTCACAAATTAATATTGCCACATAGAACAAATATTGTAATAAACTATGATGGCATGTAATAAAGCTTAATTTGTTCTGATATCCAAAGTGGGATACATAAGCTATTGTATTCTTGAAATGTATAACAAATTTCATTTTTCCTCTTCGTTTGATTGTATAGTTCTTGTTCACCAGTTGAATTGATCTGTGATACACTCATATATGACCGACATATATGTTATAAGTGTTTTTATTTTAATTTTTTATAAGTTTTATTGAGAAATAGTATTGTTATTGAAAGCATATATATTTTCCAAAAATTAGTTTGTTGGTAATCAAGAAAATTTGTGTCTTAATTATGTGGTAATAGATATCCTATAATGAACTATTCATTATTATTGTAGAAATTATAACTAATTCGGGTATGATTTTATATTTGGGGTGGGTTTTTGTGCAAAGAACTTTAGGAAAAATCTTGTTCGAAGCTAGACCTAAACCGTGTGTCTAAATTGATGTTGACAGTTTAGATACTTCTATTTAATATATTTGAGAACTGTTTGTCCTATTATGGAGCCAGATCAGACAGTTTTGATCGAACTCAGTAAAAAGTCATTTGAACAAAATCTAATTCTTTCATTATATTCATATCATTATTTTGGCATATTTAGGGGAATTATGTCAATCTGATGCAATTTGAGATGTGTTCTTAGCATGTATTTAATAGTTTTGAGAATAAGGCTTTTCTCTAAATCTTGTTTGTTTTGTTCTGATGTGGGTATCATTTGTTCTGATGTGGGTATCATTAGTACAAGCTTTGTTGTACTTGGCAGCTGTGTTGCTTGAACAATTTTTCTTATTTAATTGGAAATTTAACTGTTATACGTACTAGTTAATATTTTATTTTTATAAATTATTTTCAATGAAAATATCATTAATTTAATATGAATATAACTTTGTCTTAAATATAACTAGAAATAATTTATTGATATTAAATCTGTATTTTGACTCAAAGGTAATAATTTGGGTCCCACTTCCGTAAAACTACGTCCGACCAAAAGTGAATAACTTTATTTCATACAACTACAAATAATTATGGGATGAAGTCCCGAGTTTAAAAACATCTATCGCCGCACTGCATACTGGGCCATTGGCCCTAGCGACCATGCGGCCACACGCTCAACCTTCTACAACGTGGGAGACACAATCCTGGTCTGTTGTGGAAACATAAAATTTGCAAATATAATTGATGTTTTGTAAAATTACAGAAAAATTATTTATTGATCAAGTAGTAATTAAACAATTAAAAGATCATAGGATAATTATTAAAAACTCACTCAACCTAAATTCTAACAAGCATTTCATAAAATTTTAAATTTGTGATTTTAAATTTAATGGGGCTCAAGATGCATTTCACATAACTTTCATGATCTAAAAAATATGGAGAATTTTCTAAAAAGTCTGGGCCAGGGCCCACTAACTGTACTAATAATTGGACCCCAAACTGACTTAAGACACATGTCAAGACAAAAAAATTTAAACGTGATGATTTTTGGAAATGTAAACACAACACCCCTTAAGGCACAACACACACTAGCATTGCAAATCTTGCAGGTCGTGCATGTTGGCACATAGGTAAATTGAATCTACACAGCTTTGCTTGGGAAAGAAATTTGGTTGCAATACTGGTATGGATGCTGAAGCAACATGTTGGAAGAGAGCGCGAGAGACAAAAAGAGAGAAGGAAAATAAAAAGAACATATTTATATGTAAATTAAATTTAGGTGTTTTTGCATGTTTAATTCATCAAATTTATTCCTCATTATTATTTATAAATTTTCTATTTGTTTTATATTTAATACCATTTTAATTAGTTATATATATCTTGAATTGCATTTGTGTATAGACTAGTATTTTGTCCAAAAGTCTTTACTATGCTTTAAGGATTAATTAAGCTAAGTTTAGTTTGTTTTAATTCGTCTCATTTATTACACTTCAAAATTAGAAATATAACTAAATTTATACTATTTTTTATTAAATTATCTTTAACTTATTATTTGTAGTAAATTTATTTTATTTTTAAAATTTGGATTATCACATAATATGTGATTCATTTTTAGTTTATTTTATATTGAAGATTTATCAAGTCAATATCCGGTCTAATTCTGATAACATTGATCACAAAGCAATTGATCATTCTAATAAGGAAATCATATAGAGCTGGATGAAAATTTGAATAGATAGTTTGGCATTCAAGCATATAAGTTCATTTGATGGCAAATTTTGTTATGTGGTTAATATAACTCCATGAGATTTTAAACAATCATAATATCCTGAAACAATAAATGAGGTTTTAATGTAAGATAGTCAAATAATTTATCAAGAAAATGATAAAAATAGCAAAATGTGTTCCTATTCAATTCATTTCCTCCTAGTAGTAACTTTCTTTTTCCTTTCTGGTTTTATCAATCCAAGTAGTTAAGTGCATTTTTGAGCGCTCATCTCTTCAGTTTACACACGGTGTTGTTGAAAATTTGTCGGATCCATGTATGATTTGTTTGTGTATGATGAGCGTTTTTGTATTAGTGGTAATTGAGTGCAAAATATGTTGGGCATGAACCCACTACCACAAGTTCAACAAACCTATGCAACCCCTTAGCAATCTCGGATTAGTCGAGCTATCACTGGGTAATTATATAATAATTTGTACTTAGCCGTTGAAAATTGACATAATTTGCCATATATTATTGTACATCATTGGTTCTTAATTACAAGTTTAAAAATAAATGTGGTGGTTTAATTTATATTACAATGTTCGTGTATGAGCAGAATGAGTCCTGTATTATTAACATTTTTCTATAATTAATTATATTGGTTATATATTTTCTTTAATTTGACTAAAAATATTATGAAAGTTCAACCATAGGTGTTGACCCATACACCGATGGTTCACTAGCTTTGTTATGCGTTGATCTTTTTGAGCTTTTATTCTAAATTATGAATTCATTTGTGCATTATAATATGATGCAAATCATAATTGTGTTCATTATCATAATGGCGCCAAAAGTAATCATAGCTAGAATTAAGTATTAAAGTCATAGCGCTATGAGCACTTATTTTTAGCATCAATATTGCATTTATATATATATCATCCCAAATTGCTATAGCAACTTATATAGAGGACACTATTAATGTTATTTAAATCTTTGATTCTAAACTACTTCCAATATAATGTTAAATATTTTGGAGTCCAATAAACAATATACCGTACTACATCAAAACTACTAACTCAAAATAAACTATTTGAGAAAATTAATTATTAACTTCAACAATATAGCAATTCTTAGAAAAACTATTATATAATTCTTAGATTACAAATATGAAAGTTGTTTGTGAATTTTCCATAATGCAAATTATATATTGAAGCACATTTTTGCTAAATACTTTCGAGTAACCCCTTTGCTTGGAAGCTTGCAATACAATCATCAAACATATGCTCAATTGAGGTGAAAACTGGAAATCCTAGCTTACTGAGCTTGCTAGTATCCAGGCTATGTTGGTCTTCATATCCTATATGATCTCCACACCTTAAACAAAAATAGAAAGAGAGATTGATAAATTATCTTATATTGAAAACGTAATTGCCATGCCATGTACAAATCCAATATAGTAAGTAGTAACTGTGTTTCAAAACTTTATGAATTGTAAACCTTTTCTTTCATCGTACGCATTGTAGATTTTTCATAATTTCATTTTGCATGTAATGGAGGGGCTTATATGTAGATGCAGCATGAAACTCTGAAGTCACACACATGTATATGCGAATTTTCATATACATGACAATTTTTTAGTTTGCAATAAAACCCTCACTCCCTCAGATCAGTACATAACAAGTTCTTTAATGCTTATAACCAGCAATCATGGAACCGCTTGTACATATCTTAATCTGAAAAGAAAAGAAGGGGTAAACCAAAAACATAAAAGGTGCAAACCTGTCAGTGATTGGATACTTGGAGTACTTTGATTTGAGCATCTTCACAATTTCTGACCAGTGTGCAACTGGGCCCGAACAAATCAGGCGGCCCGATGCTCTTTTGTTTTCCATGGCGAGAACGTGGCACTTGACCACATCATCTATGTGCACAAACCCCATTGTCTTGTTCGGAAAGCTACTCATTGTTCCTACATAAAGATTATCAGGTTTCAATTATCATTTAAGTGTGCTCCAACACTTCAGAGATATGATTTTTCGGCAATTAATAGAAAAGGTTCACATATATGATACTTGCACTGGTATTATACTAGTTTTTCACATAATTGTTCTTGAACAACCAGAATATATCAACAGAAAATATTTAATCATATATAATTATATGAACTCTCTTTCTGGTGATGCAGTACATGTTGTCCCTCAACTAAGTATTGACGATATAATTATTTTGTAGAGTTCCATTAAATAAAAGCTATCAATTAAAAAATGTTCTCCAAATTAATAATTGATTTCATTTCTTTTGAGTCCAACCATTTTGGGTTATATGTATGTTCATGTGGAAATCAGAATGTTATTTTAATGACTCAAATGAAAGGTCAAAAGTACCAGAAAACGAAAAATAAAAACAAACCTTTTAGCAAGCCAAGAGTTAGGGCGAGGCTGCTAGTTGGAGTTGATGTGAGCAATGGTCCAATAACAAAGGAAGGGTTCACAGCCACTAGGTCTTTTTTCAGATCTTTGGCTAGCTTCCAAGCTTCTTTCTCAGCCAATGTTTTTGCATAGGCATACCATAGCTGGTTTTACAAGGCAGGTTATTATTTTATTTATTTTTGGAAAAATTAAGGAGCGATTATTCATAATCTATAGAATTTGAATAAGAAACATTACCTTATTGCTTTTGGTTGGTAGATCATACATTAATCTCAACCCCAACTTTCACCTATCTAAAATTTTTCATGTAACACCCGAGCCAGATCGGTACGATGGACTTGGTATAGTTTTTTCAGTACCGGGCTGGTACAAACATTGCAAGATGCGACAGGAAGAAGGAAAATAAAATCAGGGGCCTCTTTTGCGGAATTCTTAGCCTCCGATTGAACTGCTATCAACTTCTTAATCTACTGTTTTTTTATTTTGCTTAACTTGATTTTCTGAAGCTCAGATGTTTGAGCATTTTCCTTTCTTATCTGTTACAAAACTCCTGTAACTTTTTTACCATTATTAATGGAACTAAATGTGAGCTTGACTCACATTTTTCCTCAAAAAAAAAAACCCGAGCGAGATGGTAGAAGTTTAGAACGCAATTCACTAAATGTCGGGTACTGAGAGAAAATAATGTTGTAAATAACACCCAATGTTTCGTTCTTCAATTCAAATTTAACTTTCAACTATTAGTTAAGGGTGAATATAAATTGACATATTTCTTGGCCATGCCTTGTTTTCCTTGCAGTAGTTGGGGTCACTCCAATGGAGCTCATTGAGGGGAGATTCAAGAGATGCATTCTGTTTCCATATCACTGCTCCGATGGTAGAGGTTACCACAATGCGGTTCACTGAGGTTGCCTTTGCACATGATTTCAGAACGTTTGCAGTTCCTTTTATTGCAGGATCAATCATTGTTTCCTACAGAAGCATATAGAAAATAATAATGAAATTATTAGTGGAGATTTTAGTTTGTGGGGACTGATCTTGTACCTCGTTATATATAAATATTTTTTTTCTGGGCTCTGGAATGCTTTGTTTCTCCGTTTCATGTTAAGTTTGGTGCTGTGGATTTGGTTAAAAATAAATTTTAATTTCACTCCTGATTTTCAGATGCATACTTGATCAGGACGTACTAACCCTCATAATTTATAGAATAATTATTAGAATCCTCTCTTTTAAATTCCTGTCAACCTTCCTCTAATGATGCATATGGTCTCCACCAATAAAATGGTTCTCCTCTTTTTCAAATGATGCACTTGTTCCCGCATTGACCTTCATAGGTATAAATACTTGAAAAATAATATATTAATATTTTGATATATAACTTGATATAATCATTCTCCTTTTTCAGTCACCCAATTGTCCGCTCGTCAACCTTTCCTAATTGTTTTAGCGTTAACATTCCTCAAACAAATATAGTTGACCTCATATGTATAAATACTTTAATGTATAAATATAAATATTTGCAATACTTGATATTAATACTTTCAGACGTCATCCAGTACCATATGTAAAAACATACTTGCAAGTATATGTAAAAATGCTTGTACGACGAAGTATAAATACTTACGTGATGATGAATCCAAAAATAATTTATCATAGATCTCATTTGAAGGAAAAAATCGTGTATAATACGTTTATGGTTTTAGATTTACAAAATTACTCACAGATCGTTGGAAAAATGAATGAGATTGAATGGAGAAATCACTTCTTACCATAACACTGCCAGTACAATATTTTTTCACACATATCTTCCCAATACGGGATTTGAAGTCTTCTACAAATTTGAACTAAATTTTCGTAGGTACGTGCTTCAATTGCTAAACATAGCCATTTGATTGTGTAAACCATAAAATGAAGCATAAATTAATTTCATAGACATAAGTAGACACAGTAAAGAATTACTTGAATGTTTTGTGGATCAGAAGTAGCGACAGGCGAGGCTGTGTGGAAGACTCCATCAACACCATCGACGGCCTCATCAAAGCTTCCTTCCACCATTAGATCAGCTTTGAACAGCTTCAGTCTTTCTTTTGCTCCATCCATATCCCACAAAAACTGCACCTTATCTTCATCCTCTTTTATATTAAAAAAATATGTTAATTTATTGGAAAGAGAAGTCGAGTGTAGGTAAAGTACCTTTACGTACTTTTGAAAGAATTTGAACTTATTAATTGGATTATTTTTAATTGAGCTTTACGTTTTTAATTATTCTTGTCAAAAAGAAAAATTAAAATTTGTTCCTTTGCAGAGTATATATTGTTCCAACTTCCAAATGCCAAGCTTAATTTACAAGAACGAATAAGAAGTGTGGCATATATAAAACAAGCTCGATCATCTTTTCTACAACTAGATTTCCGTTTTCATTTCTCCCATTTTTATTGCTTTATTTCGGTTTCGCTTTAATGAATGTAACCAAATCTGAAAACGTTAAGCTCTTCACTGAAAATAACTTAAAATAAGAATCAAATAAAAGTCATGTCCTGGCATGATTAAAATATTACATATATAAAATGCATGATGTTATTTGAAAATTGTAATTTGAAAACTTTCAATGAAGGAAAAGTTTAGCACGTATTTACCAGGATTCCTGACAGTAGCCCTGACAGTGTTGCCATTGGCAAGAAGGGCTTTAATGATGTGAGACGCTATGAAACCTGTGCCTCCTGTCACACAGTATTCCATCGCTATTTTACTCGGTGTCTCTTTTCGTCTCTCTTTTCCTACGCAAGCTCTTACTCGGCGAATTGTAGCAGATATATATGGACCTCAATTAAATAACTTAATTATGGGAAATGGGATTAGACTGAATGATGTATTTAAGCGACATCTAAAAGTTTGAAACAGAACTTAGATCATCCAACACACAATTTATGTTATAATTCAAAAAATTCATTCTTATTACCAGAATAGCTCTAAGGCCAATGATTTATGTAAGGGTCAAAAACTAGCAATTTTTATTAAGATCCGATCAAGTTCTTCCAATTTATTATCTTTAATATGGACAAAGAGGTCACCGATTGAGAGTTTCTCATATAAGAGAATTTAAGTACCTGATGTTCCAAGTTTTTCTTCCAATTTCAGACTATTTAAACCAAGAGATAAAAGGAGAATTTAAGTACCTGATACGACATATAATTAACGATCGGTTGAGGAGAAATGTTCAATATAGGAGAAATGTTCAATATAATGCATTGCAGGTAGGGGTGCTTTGAAACAGATAATGGAGCTTAGAATTAGAGAAGAAATTATTTAAAAAAAAAAAATTAGAGAAGAAAGCTAATTAAGCAGCGATTTTGATCTCCCAGATAAATGAACAGAGATGTTACTAATCCTTTCCATGTGTTAGGTGATATATCCATTGACTTTGACTTGGCACATTGGCAACGTCATTAATTTCCCTGCATCTTTGTATAAATTGAGATATTTCATTATATCCTTCTGAAACATTGAAATTATGTAGTTCCCCTCTAAAATTCATAATATTACAAGTCCCCTTCTAAATTTTAAAAACTCATTTTAAAATTCATAAAATATTTATTTTAACCTTCATTTAAAAAATTAAAAATATGTCATTATTATTTAACAGAAACGTGTAGTCTTCTAATTGGTTGATTGTGAGGACAAGTAGTTTCTTTATTGTGACACACACACAAATTTATGTGTAAATGTCATCTTGTATGCCTCACAAACAGAAAAATAAACATTTTGGCCAACAAATTGACCAATTAGAAAACATAATATATTTTTTCACAAATTACATATTTTTATTTATAATAAAGGGTAAAATAAGAAATTTATAAATAAAAAATAAATTGTTCTAGAGAAGATAATCGATTGGATAAATTTGTGAGTTTTTATATTGTAAAAGGATAAATATGATATTATGAATTTAAAAAAGAAACACACAATTTTGAAGTGGGGTATATTTGAAAATCTCACTTCATAAATTATCAGGTCAAATTTCCCTGGGTCTCGTCTATCGGTTTTGGTTGGCTGGTTTGAAATCGTCCAGTTTGTTTTTAATAAATTATTTCTAATCGAGTTTAGATAAGTTTAGATTTTTGATAAATTATTATGGGAGATTGGATTTGAGTTAGAAATCTATCACAGGTATGTACTACAAAGATACTATTTGGTCGCCTCCATTTCCATTGTGTACTGTGCTCTCCCTTGCGTTGACTTTTGAACCCACTGTTGTACCAGAGTAACGATTCCGAAATGGAGGTGATTGACCTGCTTTGACGTTGACACGTTGTGTTGCAAGATGTAAAACCAATAAAATAAGTTATTATATTATAATTTTAGCACCAACAACAACAACAACAGCAACGTAACAACAACATTAGTGAAAAATAAAATTTAAAAGTTCAAATTGCTAATTTGGACTTAGCTAATCTTAACTAACATGTTGATTTGTAATTTCCTCCATAATGTAATTTTAAACATAATAATGATTTGTAATTTCCTCCATAATGTAATTTTCAACATAATAATGATTTGTAATTTCCTCCATAATGTAATTTTAAACATAAAGGGCCTGGGCCTGACCCACTAACCCTAACAAAACTTAAGCAAAAAGAAAAAAAGCCGAAAATATTGAAAATACCTAAGCATACTTCTGCCTGTCTTCCTAAAAATGAGCTCTCTTTTCGTCATCAGCCTCGATCTTTCCTTGGCCTCTTCCTATTCTTACCTCCCTTTTCTTTGTTCTTTGCATTTTTTAATCTGAATTTAATTACTAAACTTTGCTTGTTTTTCTTTGGCTTCGTATTAGAGAGAGAGAGATAAAGGCGGAAACAAGCTCAGCAGCGACGGAAGCGGGGAAGTGGTGTGGGAAATTTTGGGTCGACCTTGAGATTGGAGGGAGGGGAACGGAGATGGAGTCGCTGCGGAGGCGGTGGTTAATTTAATTTAACTAAGCAATTTTTTGCTTCAGATTACTGTAACAAATCAAAAACCGAAGTGAGATCCAAATTGAAGAGCTATATAGTAGTGTGATATTAAATTTAGTGGGGTCAAAATGCATTAATTTCACATAACTTTCATGATCTTAAAGAAATGGAGAATTTTTTAAAGGGTTTGGACCCGAGCCCACTAACTCTAATAATAATTGGAATCCCAAATTGACTTAAGACACACGTCAAGACAAAATTGTTTAAATGTGATAATTTTAGGAAATGTAAACACAATACTTCCCGGCATTTTTTTCCATAACCAAAAAATTAAATAATATAATATTAATAACCGAATTTTGAAAAAAATTTCAAACCTAACCAGACCGCTCCCCCATTGGGCGGTCCAGACCACAAGCAGACCGCCGAACCACTGGGCGGTCCAGACCCCAAGCAGACCGCCCCCCCCACCCGGCGGTCTGCTTATTTTTTTTTCCCTATAAAAACCCTCTCCCTCCCCCCATCCACACCAAATAAACCCTAGCCGTGACCCGCCGCTGACCCGCTGCTGACCCGCCGTTTTTCGTGTCGAAACCGCCGGAAACTCCGTTTTGTCGTCCCAAAAGCGATATTTCACACTTTGGTTGCATTTTCGACCCCTCTCCGCTTCCGTTTTCGGGTACGAAATTTTTTGCGAATTTTTATAAATTGTTTCGAATCGTTAGAAATTGTTGTTTGAAATTGTTATAAATTAGGTAGAAATTGTTTGATTAGAATTGTTATAAATATTAGAATTGTTAGAATTGTTTGATTGGATTAGGTAGAAATTGTTTGATTGGAATTGTTATAAATATTAGAATTGTTAGAAATGGTTGATTGGAATTGTTATAAATATTAGAATTGTTAGAATTGTTTGATTGGGTTTGAATTGTTAGATATTATTTTATTGAAATGGTTAGAAATTGTTTGATTTGAATTGTTAGAAATGGTTGATTGGAATTGTTATAAATATTAGAATTGTTAGAATTGTTTGATTGGGTTTGAATTGTTAGATATTATTTTATTGAAATGGTTAGAAATTATTTGATTTGAATTGTTAGAAATTATTATTATTATTATTCTTTTCTTATTATTCTTCTTATAATAATAATAATAATAATAATAATAATAATAATAATAATATTTGTTGTTGTTGTTGTTGTTGTTGTTGTTGTTGTTGTTGTTGTTGTTGTTGTTATTATTATTATTATTATTATTATTATTATTATTATAGTAAAACTTAATATTTTGAAATGTAGGATGACTAGATCTGGACGATCACGAGATATCTCAGACACCGCCGAGAGTTCGCATTCTCATGCCGATCCGAGTGGGAGCACAGAGACCATGCATGCGCAAGGTGTTGTTGCAGATACATTCAGTCCCCTTCTATGGCTCCCCCACAGACGTCACCGTGTCCCACTTGCATCGGTAGAGGTACGTTGAGTAATTCGAAGAAAATGCAAACATTATGTTTCAAAACACATATATAACTTCATCTAAAACATTAATAAATGCAGGATGAGACCATGTTGATGGTGCGGCACCGCATGCCCGAGGTAGCGTACGTGGCACATCCACTGATGGATCAGTACCTGATGAACCTTGGGTTGTACCAGCTAGGCACATTGGAACAACCAAGGAGAATTGACCAGGCACTTTTGTGCGGACTCGTGGAGAGATGGAGGCCTGAGACGCATTCATTCCATCTTCCCATCTTCCCGTAGGAGAGATGACAGTGACCCTACAGGATGTCAGTGCCTTATGGGGTCTGCGGATCGATGGAGATCCGGTAGGAGGTGTCTCAGATCATAAGAACCTCAAGCAATTGATCCCAGATCTGTTGGGGACGCATGTGGAGGCAGTGGCAAAGAAGCTCAAGGCGAGGGGTGAAGGAGGAGTGGAGCGTTTCTCCGATTCTTCGCATTAGTCTTAGAGCTCTCCCAAGCGGTATGCCGAGATTGCCATCACCCCCCGGACGGATGATCCCGAGCGCGTCGGGAGGTAAGATTAAAATGCATTAATTAAATTAAAATTATTACTTAAAAATACATAGTTTTTTACGTTTTATTGAAACCGTAGGTACGTTAGAGCATTCGTGCTTGACTTATGTGGTAGCACGATGTTCGTCGATTCCGTGGCGACTCGGTCCCGATCATGTTCCTCCAGCGAGTTAGAGGAACTCGATAAGCCGTCGCGATGGAACCGGGGTGGAGCCGTGCTTGCCACCCCGTACGGAGGACTCGTGTCACGCATGTCAGTAAGTTTCCATCAATTAATGTGCTTTACGATTGTTTTTTATTTGATAATAATGAATACACTTATAAAATTTCGGAGAGACAGTCAGCAATTCAACGGGCCACTCATGCTACTCCAAAGGTGGGTCCCGGTCGCACCTACCGGTCTCGCCGACCCATTATTCCTCCACATGTGAGGTGGGACACGGGTGACGACATCGACGGATACCCCCATATGCTATCATATGGGGTGCTTTACGCCTACGAAAATACGCCGAAGGGAGGGACAACGGGTATCTCGTACGTCCGGTATTGCACCAAGTAACGTAGTGGTTCCGTAGGGCGTGGTACGGTCTCGCATTTTGTCGGTTGACGATGGCGCGAGAGGGTTCGGTTTGTAGTCCATCGTTTGTTCTTGGATAGTTGAGTATCACTATCCGATCGAGTGCCTCGTCGGTTGGCTGATGCCTTCATTCCGGATGACCCTATACTTGGTGAGGAGGACACGAGAAGCCGCACAAGTAAGTATTAATACACACTCAATAATACTCATAAACTATTGATATTGTTTCACAAATTTTGTATAACTAACTTATAATGCGGGACTATGCAAAGAAGACGAGGTGGATTGGCGCACCCACCATATGGGATTGTACAGGATTGCCCGCAGGCCTGAGGACAATTTGTGGGTCCCGCCTGACCCGACGGACGTCAGTTTGGGAGCGGGACCCTGGACATTGAGGTATATGGTCTGGTACCAGCGGTGGTGTATGACTAGCGTATACTTGCAGGGCGACTACGGTGATTCTCTTCGGCGGAGAATGATAGGTGATTCGAGTAAGACCCATTTGCCATGGGGCCCGATCAACACTCGATCGGTAAGCAATAAAGATTATTTTTAATATTATTTTTTTCTTCGCACAACTCATTTTCTAAATATTATTTATAGGTACTGACGGCAATTCGAGGAGTTGCACACAGCTTTGTGTGCATGGCGAGAAATGGTTTCCGGGCGTTCGGGTGTACTATGCTGCATCACAGTGCTCCGATCGTCGAGGATTCCCAGTTTGATGGGCGCCTCGTTGGCATGCTACACGATGCTGGCGAGAACATCAACTGGCGTGAGATCAAGATTGACTCACCAGTTCCGAACCAGCCCAACCAAGAGTCGCCTCTCGTACGCGATAGAGACCTACCACCACCCCCCGCAAGTATTATAAGTTCATTTTTTTTTCATTCACGTCAATTTTGTTTCGAAATGTGTTCTTAAGATGTTCCACTCAAATATTGCAGAAGATAACCCGAATTGGGCGTTCCACGATTGGGTGCTGGACACCAAGAAATGGCACGCCTACTACAATCAATATGGAGTGCCGGTGCGGTATGACGAGGTCGGTTGGATCGTGTCTATATAATTAATTTTTTTTTTTTTTTGAAGAAAACTAACATTATCTAACTACAGGATGGTCACCCTACATGGAGTGCCGAGCCCACTTTCACTCCAGCAGACTTTGGTCTCACCGACACTAGGGCAGAGGACGACCATGAGGCTAGCGGCAGTGGGGCACAGCAGGCTACCCAGTTTGATCCATGGGCGGATGCTGCGTTTGGGACACAGCCACCGACGACGTATACAGAGGACTGGGACGAGCCCACACTATCGATGCCACCCCCCAGGCAGCACGACCACGAGGCTAGCGGCAGTGGGGCACAGCAGGCTCCCCAGTTTGATCCATGGCCGAATGCTGCGTATACACAGGACGACATGCATTTTGATTCTGCTGATGACGAGGATCCTGCAGAGCCCTCTGAGCCTCCACAGCCTCAGAGACGTGTCCAGCCGCGGAGGGCATGCGGGGCGCCTCCTAGATTGTCATTGTCCGGTCGTCGTTGTCGTCGCTAGTTTTTATATTTCATATTGTAGCCATTGACAGTATATTTATATTTTCATTTCTATATTTTATGTTGATCAGACGTTATTTGGTTATTTTATTTACTTATATTTTTGTTTCTATATTTTATGTTGACTAGACGTTATTTGGTTATTTTGTTCACTCGACCAAATTCATCGTTATTTTGTTCACAAGGAAATTACACGGAAATACAATCATATAATCACAACAAAATACATAAAATACAATATAAATTACAAGCAATTACATAAAATACAATATTAAAAAAAAAAAATTAAGCAGACCGCCGGGTGGAGGGGCGGGCTGCTTGGGGTCTGGACCGCCCAGTGGCCCGGTGGTCTGCTTGGGGTCTGGACCGCCCAGTGGGGGGGCGGTCTGGTTAGGATTGAAATTTTTTTCAAAATTCGGTTATTAATATTATATTATTTAATTTTTTGGTTATGGAAAAAAATGCCGGCAATACTTCTTAGTACACAACACACACCAGCATGGCACATCTAGCAGGCCTTGCGTGTTGGCACGTGGATAAATTGAATCTAAACCGCTTGGCTTGGAAAAGAAATTTGGTTGCAATATTGGTATGGATGGTGAAGAATATGTGAGAAAGGAGCATGCGAGACAAAAGGAGGGATTGAAATTTTTTAGAACTAAACCGTGTGTCTAAATTCATGATGACGGTTTACATCTATTTAATAAATTTCAGAACTATTTGTACGAATGTGAAACCATATCAAACAATTTTCATCGAATTCTGTCAAAAATCCTTTGAACAAAATCTAATTCTTTCATTACATTAATATTATGATTTTGGCATACTTTTGCGACTGAAATTTTTTTTCTAGCACTCTGAAAAATCAAAATTAAATAAATAGCATCCGGATTGACATTTTGTTAAAATTGACACCCTCGCGGACTCAATCAATGCACCCAGAATGGTAGGCGGGCGGATTGAGAGGGCGGACTGATGGTGTGGGGATTGAGGGGGCAGACCCACAGGTTCGCGAACTGAGAGCGTGCACCAACCATTTGAGAAATTGTGCGTAACTTTAATTTGAATTTCAGATCCGAACCGTCTAATCTTTTCTAGCACGATTATTAAAGAGATCTGCATGAAAATCAAAGAAAAATACAAAGTAAAGTTATGGTAGGTGCTTGGACGAAAAT
The DNA here is from genome assembly GCA_024447775.1 of Carex cristatella. Taxonomy (NCBI): domain Eukaryota; kingdom Viridiplantae; phylum Streptophyta; class Magnoliopsida; order Poales; family Cyperaceae; genus Carex; species Carex cristatella. The sequence goes on along the minus strand of JAJHPF010000001.1, from coordinate 8,837,490 downwards.
CAAAGCTCAAATATGAAAGCTTGGACGAAAATCAAAGCTCAAATATCAATGGTAGGTGCTTATTTGGAGACCGAGTCATTCACATTTTGCCCGAAAATCAAAGCTTGGATGGTTTTAATAATCGTGCAAGAAAAAAATTCAAATTAAAGTTATACAAAAAAGCTAAAATAGTGGTTGCCCGAGCTAAGTCCACGAACTCGTGGGTGCGCCAGGTCAGTCCGCGTATCTGTGGTCCGCCTGCTAGATCCGCGCACACTTTGGTCCGCGCTCTCAGTCCGCGCATGCACCTACCATTCTGGGTGTGCGGGTTGAGTCTGCGAGAGTGTCAATTTTAACAGAATATCAGTTCAGGTGTTATTTATTTAATTTTATTTTTTTAGGGTGCTAGAAAAAAAAATCCGCTTTTGTGAAGTAAATATGTGAATCTATTACAAGTGGAGATGTATTATTAGCATGTATTTAATAATTGAATAAGCCTCCTCACTAAATCTTGTTGGTTTCGTTCTGATGTGGGTACCATTGGTACGTGCTTTCTTGTACTTGGCAGTTGTGTTGTTTGGACCCTTTCTCTTATTTTTAGCGAAATTTAATTTTATTTCCATTAATATTAATTTTATAAATCATTTTCCGTGGAAATATCATTAATAGAAATATAACTTTGTCTTACATATAACTACAAATAATTTATTTATATTAAATATGTATTCTTAATCAAAGAGAATAATTTGGGGATAATTTGAATCTGATCGACCTTCATACAACTACGTCAGACCAAACGAGAATAACTCGGTCTTACATACAACTACAAATAATTATGGGATGTAGGCCTGGATTTGCAAACATCTATCACCGCACTGCATCCTGGGCCATCGGTCCTAGCAACAAAGCGACCACACAATTGGCCTTCTACAACACTGGAGAAGCAACCCTTGGTCCGTTGTGGCAACATCAAAATTTACAAATATAATTAATGTTTCGAAAAATTACAGAAAAATTATTTATTTATTAAGTACTAAGCGATTACAAGATCACAGAACAATTATTAAGAACTCACTCAACCTAAACTCTAACAAACATTTACAAAATTTTAAATTTGTGATTTTAAATTGCAGAGCTACTGTAGATCAATTTAAGAGCTAATGAAATCAAAAGTCCTTTTAAATTTAATACGTCAAAAGAAGTACCTAGCAATATATATTATGATTGCCAAATCCCACTATAGATTATAAGCACCATACAATATCATGATCCACATCAACACAATAGTTTGCGATAATTCATGATATCATTACTAAGTCTAATTATGAATATGTCATTATTGGGACTTATTGTTTTCTTGATTTTCAATGTAAATTAAATTTTATTATTAAATCCTTAGTCATGTAGCATGCTTATAAACCACGAGAGACATTTGTCATCTTAATAGGCATGTTCCCTTTACACAAGCCACTTATACTTGAAACACTATCTCTATGACTCCCGGTCAAGGTGAGTATTGGACAACATCTACAAATAAACATTTCTCATGTAGATAAAATTGAACATCTCAGACCTTTAAATTTAGCACTATATGAAACATTTAATGACACATAACCTTCGAATTTAGCACTATATGAAACATTTAATTACACATAATACAATCAACATAATGTTTCACATAAGGTCTATTCAATGCCGTATTCTCCAGTAAGCATCCATGAGATTATACTCCTATCATTTGGTTTGCAAACATAGCCAACATTTAAACCTCATGCTACGTACCTTGTAGTGTATAATTAGTGTTTCATGATAACTATCAAAGTTAGGGACAATTTAGAGTTTATCATTAGACAATTATATATGGAGATTCACAATTCGAGTCCTCAACACGAATAATCCATATAATGGTACAACTACGGAAACAAAATGATATATAAATCATCCAATGCAAGAATAACACAATGAATACAATAATCCAATGATTGGCTTTTAAGTGACAATACTAGCAAATTGTTGGTCAGAAAAGGAAAACGTTCTTTCAATTTCTCAAAGTGTGGTAAGGGTTGATTTCTAATAGCAACTGTTAGTTTCTGTAAGAAAGACTCAGGTTGTGGATGAACAGTAAAAATGTATTTTAGAATAAGGAGGGTATTGGCTATTGACTGTGTAAATGATTTAATGGGTTATTAACGGATCGAACTATATTGAATGTGGTAGAGGAATAATTAACTGCATTAAAAAGGGGGTTGGTCAGGGTAGGATACGACATTAAAGGGAGAGGGAGGTCAAGGACGCGGGTATAGCTCTTTCATTTAAGTGTGGCCGTCAACTTGGTTGTTTTCAAATTGAATGTGTTTATCAGTCTTGTTGTTTCAATTGATGTCTTAAATTTCCATGTGCCTTTGTTGCCTATTAACTTGTGTAGCAACTCTAGTTAAGTGCTTTCATTGATTGATGAACAAGGAGTGCCGATGAAACACCGTGGTAGTGATTTTACGTGTAGAAGTCTAAATTTATTTAGACACGTATCTACTACATATAAATTGTATTATCTTTCTGATTGCCATAATTTATTTCAATTTTTTAAATGTTATATATTTTTTTTTATTGATTAGTCATGTTTTCATATTTCTTTCTATTTTTTATAGCATTTAAGAAATGTTATTTGTTATTTTATATGATATTATTTTTATATAAAAATATGTTAAAAAAGATTCAAATAACATATATGTCATTTAGTATGTTATTTAAATAATGTTATTTACGTGTTATTGAATATGTAATTGAAGTTATTTGTCGTTTAGTCTAAATTTTTGTATGATGTTTTTTTATAATATGCTATAATTGCAATGCACGGCCACAATACTAGTATTATAAGTAGTTTTTGGAAAACTAAAATTATTCTTTAAGTATCTGATGCTAAATCTATAAAATATAATGTTTGTAAAGTTCACAAACAATGTTTGCTTCACAACAGTTCATCGGTGTTTATAGAGATATTTTCATAAAAAATATAGAAAAAAACAATCGATAAAACCCCACAAAAAATATTTAAAATATTAAATTATTGGTTATAAGAAATAAAAAAATTAAATCTTGCTTGGATAACACGAAAATCATTTTATTAAGATCGCATCCAAATTGCAACAAGTAAAAGAAAAGCTATTAAAGAAACATGTGTCTTTAAATACATGGCAGCATATCAATGGCTTACTGCGGCGTGGGCCCCACCATGGGAAGCCCTGGTTTTAGTGGACATTTTTTTGTTTCTTTGGAGGTGTGCAACGAAAAATGTGGTGCAGATGTCAATGTTTTACATTACAAGAGTTGAAGAAAAATGGCTAAAATAATCGAATGATTTGATGGCAGTTTCAAATTGGTATCCTAAGTTTAATAAAACCACGAATAATACGAAGAAACGAAGGTAATCTTTAAATAAAGAATTAAACCCCCCCGTTTTCGTCTTTTGTGATGATGGAGATAGAACCATGGTTTTGAAAATCAGCCGATACCGAGTTCGAGTCAACTTGGCCGAGTCAACTCGGTATCGAACGTGTCCGGTCTAAGTTTCATTCGAGTTTCTTGCCCATGCGATATTTTTAGCAAAACTCAGATGAACAATGTCTGTATCGGCCGAGTCATCTGATTTTATGACCGAGTCCGTTAATTTTTTCAATTTTTTTAAATGTTCATTCTATAAAACAAGAATATAGATGGAGAGTAAAATTAACTTTATGTGAAATTTTAAATAATATAGCTGGAGAGTAAGATATATAGCATGAAACCAAAACAATAGTAAAAATAACTTTATTTGAGAATAATGTTCAAACTTCAAGAATGTGGAATTGGTGCACATATACCAAATTCATATGAAATTTATAATAAATATCTATTAATCGAGATTGAGGAAATTCAAAACCACATAAAAACCTATCATAGCCACTGGGACGAATTTGGTTATACCATAATGTTCGATTTTGATATTACATTATATAATTAGTGGATTATTTGAGTGTAATATTTTGTCTTAGCATAATTTTTATATAAATTAATATTTATATCATTTTTCTCCTACATTTTTGCTACAAAACAAGTTTCTACCAAAAAAATCCGAGTTTTCAATCTAATTCATCTGATTCTAATTCTATAGTCAAGAACCCGATTCCGATTCCAAGTTTCAGAATCATGAATAGAACACATGGTTCGATTAAGATACAAAAAATATCACTAACAAATTCATGAAGAAACAATTAATCAACTACAATAAAAAACTCAACATATACATTAATGATGAAAACAACCAAATCCAGTTTGCAATAAAAATATATATAACTGTAAAAAGATACATGCAAGAATCCAGAAATAGAGCTGACTGAAAGAACACACCCCAATAAAAGAGCATTTTTTGTTAACAATAGAAGAAGAGCATTTCAGTTCTAAGTGTAACTGATATATATATATATTATTTTGAGATTTTGCTTGCAGTAAGATACTTAGATTGATCCCTTGAAAGTACTAAAATCTTATCAACCAAAATTCGGATTTCATCATCTTTTTGATTGCGTATTACCTCGGCAAGGTCCTCTGCATTTTTCCTGACACTGTCGCCATACTCCGACTGGAGAATTTGGTTAATGCACGCAGAAACGTCTTCTCCCATATAATTCCCGAGGCCACGTTGTGGGATTTCTACTCCGATGCCGAGCTCTACTATCAGTTTGGCATTCATCGGTTGGTCCCAATCCATTGGCAATGCTATCATGGAGATGCCGGCTTGCATACTTTCAAGTATCGAGCTCCAACCGCAATGTGTTAGAAAGGTGCCGAGGTTGCGATGAAGCAAGATCTTTTGTTGTGGGGCCCAAGAGGTGATCACAAGCCCCCTTTGTGGACCTACCCTCTCCACCAATGCATGGAGCAGCGCCTTCGCCAACATGTTGTCGGTTTCTTCACAACCACCTTCGTTAACCCTCTGGTCGCTCTTTGGAAAGCGAGCAACCCAAATGAAGCAAGCACCACTGAGCTCCAAACCTCGAGCAAGTTGCTCCATCTCATTGTAAGGCATGAAACACTCGCTACCAAATGACACAAACACCACGGACCTGGCCTCTCTCTGGTCCAACCATTTCATCACCTTCTCTATATCTTGGCTATTTCCAGGAGAAACACTGCCGACATCTGGAATCAAGGGACCCGTCAGAAACAGCTCCTTCCCGATTAGGGTCGAGAAGTAATCGTTGTACTTTTCCTCAATTTTGCGAAAAGACCGGGCAATTACAAAGTCCGAGAGCTGCCAGCTAAGGAAAACTTGCTCCAGCATATGTGAAAAACCATGATGATATTCGGCTGGTCCAGATTTTTGCCTTTGATTCTCTTTGGTTAACTTCATTGTGGGGAATGGGAACTCTTTAGATGGTTTAAAATAACCATGGGCCAACCATGACATCCAAACAGTACAACCTATAAACAAAACGGCTGGAATGTTAAACTGATGTGCGAGTTTAGCTGCCCATGGTTGAAAGATATCAAAAATGAGGAGGTCAGGTTTCAGTGTCTCTAGAATTTGTGAGAAGGTTTGTTCGGACTGTTCAAAGGCTCGAGCGAGCGTGGGAATTAAATGCGACAATAAATGCTTTGTGGTGTGAAGGTGAGGAGGCAGTTCTTTTTCCGGTAGTCGAATCTCTACCAGGCTTATGCTCGAAGGATCTGATACCGTTGAATAATGGTGAAGATTGTCTCTTATTGATTCGAGGATGATCGGAGTCGAGCAAAAGTGAATAGAGAGGTTGTTGAGTTCTTTGGTTAGCCTCTTGGCTAGCTCTAGACAAGGGATTACATGGCCATGAGCAAGCCATGGCAGCATAAGCACATTCAGGCTCTTCTTTGTGGGATTGTCCATGGATTAGATATATACTTATATAGAAGAATAGAAATATGTTTATATATATCATATATAGAGATGAGATTTATTTGTCTGGGCCGCATGTACTATGGCTTATGTTGGTAATCAGATTAAATTAGCAGGGGCGTGAACGAATCAAATTTTTTTATCTGATCATATTTATAATAAAAAAAAAACAACGGGCCGTGGAGCGCATAATTAGCTGACAATAGACGGTGGGAAACCACATGCATCCGGCCGTTAGGACACTGTAGGGTTGTTTTATTTTCTAAGTACATTTATTTTGATTATTTTGTTACTTTTATTATATAACTGATTCTTAGTGTCGAGTTGGGGACTATACCTTTTTGCAGGCGTGAATTTTTTTTAATAGTTTATTAAATAATACAAAAATTTACTATTTATTTCATAATATTATAAGTCCCCTTCTAAATTTTAAAAACTCATTTTAAAATTCATAAAATATCTATTTTACCCTTCATTTAAAAATAAAAAAATATGTAAATAATTTAACAGAAATGTGTAGTCTTTTAATTGGTTAATTGTGAGGACAAGAAGTTGCTTTCTTACTTTTATGTGTAAATGTCATCTTGTATGCCTCACAAGCAGAAAAATAAACTTTTTGGACAATCGACCCTAAACCCTAAAAGAGAATAACTTCGTCTTACAAATAACTACAAATAATTTTGGGATGAAGTCCCGAGTTTGAAAACATATATCACCACACTGCATTCTAGGCCATCTGCCCTAGCAACAATGCGGCTATACGCTCAACCTTCTACAACTGGGGAGACACAACCCTGGTCTGTTGTGGAAACGTAAAATTTGCAAATATAATTGATGTTTTGTAAAATTATAGAAAAATTATTTATTGATGTAGTAGTAATTAAACAATTACAAAATCACAGGATAATTATTAAAAACTCACACAACCTAAATTCTAACAAGCATTTCATAAAATTTTAAATTTGTGATTTTCAATTAAGAGCTATTGTAGTGTGATTTTAAATTTAATAGGGGATCAATAAGCATTTCACATAACATTCATGATCTATAAAATATGAAGAATTTTCTAAAGAGTCTAGGCTAGGGCCCACTAACTCTAATAATAATTGACTCCAAACTGACGTAAGACACATGTCAAGAATAAAAAAAATTTAAACGTGATGATTTTTGAAAATGTAAACACAACACCCCTTAGGACATAACACACTGGCATGGCAAATCATGCAGGCCGGGCATGTTGCTGGCACATGGGTAAATTGAATCTAAACAGCTTTGCTTGAGAAAGAAATTTGGTTGCAATACTGGTATGGATGCTGAAGTAACATGTTAGAAAGGAGCGCGAGAAACAAAAAGAGAGAAGGAAAACAAAGAAAATAGATTTATATGTAAATTAAATTTAAGTGTTTTTGCATGTTTAATTGATAAAATTTCTTCCTAATTATTGTTCACAAAAATTCTATTTATTTTATATTTAATACCATTTTAATTATATAGGTATATCTTCAATTGTATTTGTGTATTGACCAGTAGTTTGTCCAAAAGTCTTTTCTATGCTTTAAGGATTAATTAAGTTAAGTTAGGTTTGTTTGAATTTGTCTCATTTCTTACACTTCAATATTGGAAGTATAACTAAATTTATATTAGTCTTTATTGAATTATCTTTAATTTATTATTTGTAGTTAATTTATTTTATTTTTAAAATTTGGATTATCACATAATATGGGATCCATTTTTAGTTTATTTTATAATGAAGATTTATCAAGTCAATGTTTGGTCTGATTCTGATAACATTGATCACAAATCAATAGATCATTTAGATAACTAATTAACCATGTCGAATTGTTTACTACCAATAGCAGCAAAGTATATGTATATAACTAAATATTGTATTCATTAAGTACTATATATATAACCAACAAAAAAAATCAAATAAAACCGATCATCAAGAAAATCATATAAAGCATATAAGATAGTTTGGCATTCAAGCATATAAGATCATTAAATTGATGGTAAATTTTGTTACGAGGTTAATATAACTCCATGAGGTTTTGAACAATGATCATTTCCTGAAACAACAAATGAGGTTTTAATGTAAGATAGTCAGACAATTTATCAAGAAAATGATAAAAATAACAAAATGTGTTCCTATTCAGTTCATTTCCTCCCGGTAGTAACCACTTTTTTCCTTTCTGGTTTTATCAATCCTAGATAGAACTATTCATTATTATTGTATAAATTATAACTAATTCGGATATGATTTTATATTTGGAGTGGGTTTTTAGGCAAAGAACTTTGGGAAAAGTCTTATTCGAAGCTGGACCTAAATCGTGTGTCCAAATTGATGTTGACAGTTTAGATACTTCTATTTAATAAATTTTAGAACTGTTTGTCCTATTCTGGAGCCAGATCAGATAGTTTTGATCGAACACTGTGAAAAAACCTATGATTAATATAAATATAACTTTTTCTTAAATATAACTACAAATAATTTATTGTTATTTAACCTGTATTTTTAATCAAATGTAATAATTTGGATCCCACGTCCATAAAACTACATCAGACCAAAAGAGAATAACTTTAGGTTACATATAACTACAAATAATTACGGGACGAAGTCCTGAGTTTGGAAACATCTATTGCCGCACTACATACTGGGCCATCGGCCCTAGCGACAATGCGGCCACATGCCCAACCTTCTACAACGTGGGAGACACAATCTTGGTCTATTGTGGAAATGTAAAATTGGCAAATATAATTGATGTTTTCTAAAATTACAGAAAAAATATTTATTGAACAAGTAATTGAACAATTACAAGATCACAGGATATGATATTGTTAAAAACTCACTCAACCTAAATTCTAATAAGCATTTCAAAAAATTTGAAATTTGTGATTTTCAATCAAAGACCTACTGTAGATCACCTGAAGAACTATATTTCACATAACTTTCATGATCTAAAAAATATGGAGAATTTTCTAAAGAGTCCACTAACTCTAATAATAATTGGACCCCAAACTGACTTAAGATACATGTCAAGACAAAAAAAAATTAAACGTGATGATTTTTGAAAATGAATTTTCAAAAAATTAAGATACATGTCAAGACAACACCCCTTAGGACACAACACACACTGGCATGCCAAATCTTGGAGGCCGTGCATATTGGCACAAGGGTAAATTGAATCCAAACAGCTCTGCTTGAGATAGAAATTTGGTTACAATACTGGTATGGATGTTGAAGCAACATGTTAGAAAGTAGCGCGAGAGATAACAGGAGAGAAGGAAAAGAAAGAAAACAGATTTCTATGTAAATTAAATTTAGGCGTTTTTGCATGTTTAATCGATAAAATTTATTCATAATTATTATTCATAAATTTTCAATTTGTTTGATATTTAATACCATTTAAATTATTTAGGTATATATTCAATTCCTAAATTACTTTAAATTTATTATTTGTTGTAAATTTATTTTATTTTTAAAATATGAATTATCACATAATATGGAATTCATTTTTAGTTCATTTTATATTGAAGATTTATCGATTCAATGTCAGGTCTGATTCTGATAACATTGATCACAAATAAATTGATCATTCTGATAAGAAAACCATATAAAGCTAGAAGAAAATTTGAATAGATAGTTTGGCATTCAAGCATATAAGATCATTTGATGATAAATTTTGTTACGAGGTTAATATAACTTCATGAGGTTTTGAACAACCATAATTTCCTGAAATAACAAATTAAGTTTTAATGTAAGATAGTCAAATAATTTATCAAAAAAATGATAAAAATAGCAAAATGTGTTCCTATTCAGTTCATTTCCTCCTAGTAGTAACATCTTTCTTCCTTTCTGGTTTAATCAATCCAAGTATTTATAAACATGGAAACATGCATATGTATTGTGTAAAATAACCAATTCAATTTAAACACAGAAAAAGAAGAAAGAACAATGGTTCGTTCTAGCATTGCTGTGTATCTATGCTTTTGCTTGCTCATTTGCGTGACTGGTGATCTACAGGGTAAGATCAGTATTTATTTTCTTTCTGCAATTTGGAGACGAACATAATATATATATGTGCCTACCTTGAATGCATCTTTTTCATTATTAACGTAAAAAAAAATAATGTTAATTTATATACTTCTCTCTATTCAGAGATCAAAATCAGTAAGTGATCTTTGCAACTATGTTGAAATATGTATGTTGGTACCATCATAGTGTAGACATATCTTTTACATAATATAACTACAAGAGCCTTTTCAAATAAATATGTAGGTGTTTCAGCTTAAGCTTGTTGCAATGACTATCCAAAATGGAATGGCAATACATAGTGCAAGAATAATGCAACATGTAACAGTTGGTGCTTAAAAGGTTGTGCAAAAGGAGGATTTTGCAAAAAAGTAAATGATTGTCACTGCAAATGTTGATGATCACAAATTTAATATTGCCACAAATATTGTAATAAACTATGATGGCATGTAATAAAGCTTGATTTGTTTCGATAAACAAAGTGAGATACATGAGTGTAACATCCCGAAAATTTTGAATTAATATTATTTACGCTTAGTGATTATTTTTATAATATTAAATATGATATATACTTCTATGTTAAAAAAAAAATTATGTGAAGAAATATATATATATATATATTATATGTTTTCTATTTTAACGTTTCAAAGTGACAAATGATAACCGACAATAATTTATAATAACTTAATTTATTTGAATATGGGTATTGCATATTGAATTATGATGGCATATTTAACGGGATAGCGGGTCTGAAGTTGGAATTTGATATGTGATTGTAGCCTCTCGTTGTTGGATGAATTTCCCAGTGGGTTGGCGGTCTTCCAGTGTTGGATGGATTTCCCACGGATTGGCGGTTTTGTAGAATTGTGTTATGTGGAAGTTGGGAATCGCCTGTGTGATGAGATTCCAACTGTGTGAATATGATGTGACTTGTTTTACGGATAACCTAGATCGACGTGCTATCCCGGTTAAATATACATGCATAATTTTATGTGTATTTGTGTGAATTAATCCGGCATGTTTGAATGGTTGTTAAATTAAGCCAATTATAGAGAAGTGCGTCGTTAAATAACCGGTTACTAAGCTTTGTAGCTGACTCCGTTTTGTTATTTTGTTTTCTTTCTGTTGGCGACGTAGGTTGACGGACCAAGGAAAGGTGCGATGATGATATTATAATCACCCTCCGGATGGTCAAAATCTAGAGTGCGACATATGGTATCAGAGCATTCGTTCCTCGGACTGTGTTTGGGTCCAAGTTTCATTTGTTATCTCTATTCAATTTTAGTTTTGATATGTCTGATTTATGAAATCAATCTGAAAAATTTGAGTAAATTCTGTCCGACTAAATGTTTTTTTCATTAAATACATTTTTTTTTTATTTGACGTCCATCCGAATTGCACTAGTATGATTTTCCATAAAAATTGATCAATTTTATTTAGTCTAAAATCATTTGAATTCCTTCACCTCCGAGACAACCCGCCACGTAATCATACGTAAGGTGTGTGCACATCACATACATTATCAATAATAAATACTCATGCATCATATTGAAATTAAACAAAGTCTTCTAACATCACAAACAGTTCAAATACATAACACACATTTAACATGAGATCAAGACTAACATGGCAAACAAAACAATAATTACCACGTTAGTCAATGTATCAAGGAAAGGTGTGATGATGATATTATAATCACCCTCCGGATGGTCAAAATCTGGAGTGTGACAATGAGCTGTTGTATTTTTGAAATGTATAAAAAATTCCATGTTTCCTATTACTTTGTTTGTATAGTTCTTGTTCACCAGCTAAATCGATCAGTGATACACTCATATATGAGATACATATATGTTATATGTGTAGTATTGTTATGAACTATTCATTATTATTGTATAAATTATAACTAATTCGGGTATGATTTTATATTTAGAGTGGGTTTTTGTGCAATGAAATGTTGGAAAAGTCTTATTCGAGGTTGTACCTAAACCGTGTATCTAAATTGATGTGGACAAATTAGATACTTATATTTAGTAAATTTTAGAACTGTTTGTTCTATTCTGGAGCTAGATCAGATAGTTTTGATCGAACACTGTCAAAAATAATTTGAACAAAATCCAATTCTTTCATTATATTGATATTATGATTTTGGCATATTTACGGTAATTATGTGAATCTGATGCAATTTGAGATGGGTTCATAGCATGTATTTACTAATTATGAGAATAAGCTCTTTCTCTAAATCTTGTTTGTTTGTTCTGATGTGGGTATCATTGGTACATGCTTTCTATAATACGGTAATTTTGAGATGGATATAGATACAGGTACGGATCAGATCAGATATTTATTAATATAATATAAAAAAATTAAAATATATTAAAATTCATAATATTTATCTAATTATAATGGTGATTAATATAAATTTTTCATTATATAAAATAAAATATATGGTATATATCTATAATTCGAATACGGTAATTGAAATGTAAAATCATATCAGTATTCTTATCCACATGGATATTTAAATATCGGATATCTATATCTAAGTTTTTGAATACGGATCGGATATTATCCGTACCGTTTTCACTGCTAGTTACAGCTGACATTTATTGTAGAGACTAAAACAGCAAGGAAAAAATGTATTTTTACAAAAACAATATATACCCAGCTAGGACAAACCGGTACCATATATAGCTGGCTGACCTCTACTTTATGGAACCTAGTAAACAAATTTTTGGTCTATATATAACGCAGTAAATCTGCTGAAATAGAGTGCATATTGATCTTGCAAGTTGTAACAATTAAAATTAAACAAAATCTAGACAAATGGCCCAATATTAAAATCCACCAAACGAACCCAATTAAAGCAACTAGAGCTGAGAATCTCATATCTCTTCCCTTCCCCTGAATTAGCATGTAACTCCTCAGAATTCCCTATTTCAAATAAAAATTACAACCAAGTGCACTGGGTAAAATTTAAAAAAAAAAAAATTTGTCAAGATGGATAAAGGAAGAAAGCAAAACGCATGATGTTAATTTTCTTCCTGCCCAATTAAACCATGCTACCCATAGATTTTTTTTTTTAAGTCCTTATCAATTGACCTCCATCTCCTATAATTGTTGTTGCAAAACCACAGCTTCAGAACCATGATGAAGACCTTGTTAGATTTAAAAAAAAAAATATTATCTTGAAAGAAAATCTTTCAAATTTTTATAAAAAATGATGTTATCGATTTAATTTATTATTTTTTAATTAATATGAACAAAAGGATCCGGAGCATCTAATCTGAATAGAGGCCAAAAAAAGGATAAAATCACATGGTACGTTCATTTCTTTGTGATATAGTTTTTGCATAAAAAAATTCATCCACTTGCTCCATCTAATATGAAATAATATAGTACCAAATAAATACCAACTCTCCTCTTGTCTTGTCTCCTCCCCTTCTCTAATCTCTCCTCCTGTTCTCTCTCTTTAATTAATCTCTTCTCAAGCTAGATAAGATAATCAATCTTACAATGGACACGTTCTTCCTATCGCACGGATCTCCCAAGCTGTCCATCGACGAGTCGCTGGAAGCACGACACTTTTTGCAATCGTGGTAGTCGCAAGTACTTCCGGGCATCCGTCCCAAGGCCATCCTTATTGTGTCAGGACACTGGGAAACACACTCCCCTGAGGTCAACATCATTAATGGCACCAACGACACAATCTATGATTTCTACGGCTTCCCCGAGCCCATGTATAAGTTGAAATATCCAGCCCCAGGTGCTCCCCTTGTCGCTAGCAGAACCCGAAACCTCCTTGTTGGTGCCGGCTTCAGCCCAGTCAGAAAGGACACCAAGCGTGGTCTCGACCATGGCGCCTGGATCCCCCTGCTGATCATGTACCCTGATGCCGACATCCCTGTCTGCCAGCTCTCTGTCCAGACCGACAATGATGCCACCTATCATTATAATATGGGTCGTGCCCTCGCACCGTTGTGAAACGAAGGTGTCCTCATCATCGGCTCTGGCAGCGCGACACACAATCTATGCACTCTGACCTATGACAACAAGCCTCTGCCTACCTGGGCCACTGATTTTGATAATTGGCTCAGAGATGCCGTCTTGAACAGAAGGTCTCATTTGGTCTTTATTTCTTTCTCTTTCTCTAACAAACACAAACACACAATTGATTTGATTTGATTACATTTAAGTTGATTAATTGTTATGTACAACCCTAGCCTTAACTAATTACAGGTATGACGAAGTCAACCATTTCTACGAAAAGGCGCCCAGCGCCAAGATGGCACTACCCAAGCCTGATCATTTCTACCCCTTGCATGTGGCCATTGGCGCGGCAGGAGGAAACCCTATCTCCGACCTCATTCACACCAGCTGGGGCTTCGGTTCCCTCTCTTACACCTCCTTCAGATTTAAGACTGCTAATTGATTACTACGAAGCCAATGAATAATTTATTCAGTCCTCTGTGTGTGTCTATCCATCTCTTGTATATCTTTTGTTTTATAGTGTCATGTAATTTAATATTCGAGTGAATTCATCTAACATATTTTTAGTTCTTGAAGTGTTGCTTGCTGACTGTTCTGTGCCTTCCGTTCTTGTTTTCTAAGAAAATGTTCAACAAAGCACGTTAGTTAATAGTTAAGTCTGGCATTACAGAGTGTTTTGATGTGTCTTGTGTAAGTAAGTACCACTGACCTGCGTTCAAATTACAATTCATAATAAAAATGCTACTAATGATGCCAGTACGGACTGAAATTTGAAGAGGACGACAATGCCGTATCAGAGAGGGGTGAGCGCGGGCTGAGTGGAGCATTTGGTGGCCATTAGACAGTAAGTATCAGAGAGAAATAATGATTAAGGGAAGGAGACCTGAAGTAAAAAAATTACTGTTATTTAATTAGTGTTAGATATATTAATATATTGTAGAGTTATAATGGATATAAATATTTTAGTTTTTACAAACTTTTGAGAGGTAATTAAGTACATAATATGGAAGTTTTTGAGGAGATACATGATATTTCCCCTACAATAAAATAGAGATATTTTAATGCTCACTACTATCAAAAACACATTTACATCATCCTTTTTCAGCATGCCGTTTAGTTAATTCTACAGCCCATAATTTATTTAATAAGCAGCTATCCGTGTTGTCGTCTATAAATAAAAAATGTAACTCTTTTCTTCTAGTATTATATATAGTTTAAAATATGTAAATTTTAGAAGCTCATGTCCTCCTAGAGACTGGATCATTTGTATTTCCTTGTCGTTTGAGTTCAAATCTCGACCATCCAATTGGAATATGGACTAATCCAGAAAAAACTTATAATGTATGGCCTCCTTCAAATTGTGTTGATATATCACGAACAGACTGGATTCATATTCAAAGGATGACATGAATTCCTATAATGTATGGGGACATGTGTTATTTTTCGCCTTCGTTTCCATGCATTGTTTTGAATATACTTTGGGCCTTAATGTGTACCTTTTGTGACTTGGGCCTCTAAAACACTACTAGACTTTGGGCCATGATGAAGCATTTGTGGACACTTGGAAGTGTTCATGACCATGATGAAGAATTTGAGGTCTAGAAAAGTACTAGAAAGAGTAGGATTTATGAGAATGGACACATGATCAGTTCGATGTCCGTTCGGAGCACATCTTTATTCTTATAGAATGGCTCCATCCGGGTATCGGACAGTCTTGATTCCATTTTCATGAACTTGAGACCCTACTACAGAAAACACAATCATACACAGTATATTATATACGTATGTGAAATATTTCCATGGGCCAAGCACGACATCCAAATGGTACAACCTATAAACAACACGGCTGGAATGTTTAGCTTACGTTTGAGATTAGCTGCCCATGGTTGAAAAAAATATAAAAAATGAGGAGGTCAGCTTTCAGAGTGTCTAGAATATGCGAGAAAGTTTGTTCGGACTCTTCAAATGCTCGAGCAACGGAGCAAGTGTGGGAATTCAATGCCACGATAAATGATTTCTGGTGTGCAGGTGAGGATGCAGTTCTTTTTCCGATAGTTGAATCTCTACTAGGCTTATGCTCGAAGGATCTGATACCATTGAATAACGGTGAAGATTGTCTCTTATTAATTTGAGGATGATTGGATTCGAGCAAAAGTGAATAGTGAGGTTGTTAAGCTCTTGTGTTAGCCTCTTGGATAGCTCTAGACAAGGGATTACATGGCCATGAGCTAGCTATGGCAGCATGAGCACAC
This sequence comes from Carex cristatella, assembly GCA_024447775.1. NCBI lineage: Eukaryota > Viridiplantae > Streptophyta > Magnoliopsida > Poales > Cyperaceae > Carex > Carex cristatella. Next base: position 8,821,334 of record JAJHPF010000001.1, on the reverse strand, counting down.
TCGGGCTCTTCTTTCTGGGATTATCCATGGATCAGATATAAAGAAGAATATCAATATGTGTATATATCATAAATGAGATGAGAAATATTTATGTTGGTAGTCAGATTAAAATATCAAGGGCGTGGTATGCATGTAAGAATCGTTTGATAAATGGAGGCGCTCAAACCGAGTATAGTTATTTATAAAAAAATAGGGCCGTGGTGTGCACAGTTAGCAGACCATAGACAGTGGACACAGCACATGCATCCTGCTGTTAGCATTTTTATTTTTATTTTTGAAATCTATGCAGTGACTGCTAAGTATCGTCTGTTAGCATTTTATTGTTGTTTTATTATCTAAATAAATTGAATTTGATTATTTTGTTAGTTTGGTGGGATGGGCTTAATTTGCATAGTAATATTCTGTTTTATTATTTCACTGATTCTTAGTGTCACGAGGTGGAGACTATAATATTTTCAGGCGTGAAATTTTTAACTGATTCTTAATGTCATCAACTTATTGAACTTCACAAATTGGCACACCAACACCAGAGAACAGCCCAACTATATTCTCACAGAGGTGTACCAGAAAGCCATCTCTCAAGCATATCTAGGCATTCCTTTGGTTTATACTCTGGAGCAGTGTGCCCAGCACCCTATCAAAAAAATAAATTTGACAAAAAGGACAAAAATATTCAATTGATGTGAGCTACTTTTTTCCTTCTGAAATTATATTTCAATGATCAAAGATTTATCATATATATATTTGTGTGTGTGTATATATAAATGTATATATATGTATGTATATACATATATATGTATATGTATAAATGTATATATATGTATGCATATATATGTATACATATACATACATATGTGCGTGCGCGCATATATATACATACATATATATATATCTAGATATATATTGTCTTTTCAGTTTTTCTCAATTTCAAGTTCAAACAATCTTACCTTGACAGTAGCAAACGTGAGGTTGTTCGAATACCTCCTTGTGAACCTAAAATTAAGCAAATTTTTTATGTAAATTTTCTTTAAGACCCGAATTTGTTCTAATAATCAGAAAACAAACAATCATACCCTGCTACTTGGCCACCAAAATACCAAGGTCTCCAATCATCTACGATCGAGAAGTTCAGGGATCGTATCCAGGCTTGTGTGCCAACATAAGGAGCCGTCGCATCATGATCACCACTACATATACACACAAATTCAGTACATTATTTTCCTGAAATATAAAAAAAATGTAGAGGCTCACAAGAAGAACTTTTCACAAAAAAAAAAAAAATTAAGCTTACCTATAAATAAGTGCTGGGTAACCTTTACTGGTGATGTTACGATGATATGGCACTGCGCTTTGGACATCATGTGTGTACGGTAACTTATGTATGTTACATCTATGCCAATAAGCAATTGTTCCCTACATGAAAAGCAACTTTTCTTATAATATCGCACAAATTAAATGCTGGATGTAAAGACCTAAATTTGGCATGCACAAGCTAAGAGAGTAACCATATGTACCTTGCGGATACCAAGCGCATCTCTGACTGTACCATTATTTGCCCAGAACTCCAGAAGCAGGTTGAAGGACGACTGGATAAAGTTATGAAAAAATTTAGATAGTGCTTTGAACATTAACCAGTAGAAATATACATATACAAAGATTTATATTCACTATGTAATGAGTTTGATTATATAAGCAAGTGACTTTTGTGAAGTAAATTTCAACTAATCCTTTGCTATGCACTAGGCCATTACACGCATTTTAAATCAAATTGACCTCAACTAACCCTATTTAATAGAATTATTGTATTTAAATATTTCAGCTTATTTGAAATATAACCTATGTTACCTCAGTTTTAAATTGACACCAAATTAGTTATATTTCCAGATTGGAAGTTTGGAACTAAATTGGTTATATTTCAAAGAGGAGGGATCAACTTATAATATTTGAAAGTTACAACATGTTATAACATTTGGTTAATTTTGCGATTTTCAAAGTCCAAACAGTCGATCCAAGCTGTTCAACATGATCTCTATATTAAAATGTGCTTTAAGTGTTGGAAGTTGATTCAAAATTAACACACCTAATTAAGATGGCTGCTGCCAAAGTTAATGGGTTACAATTTCTCCAAAATTAGAAGTTTGTATTTGTCATGTGTTCTAGAATTAGTATTTCTATATTTAGTTGAGTTAGTGGAGAATATGGTTTCCTTATTTACAATAGGCAGAAAAAGCATGTAGTAGGGTTAGTGGATTCCTTATTTAGATTAATGTTTAGCTATAAATTCAGATGTACTTTGTATCCGAATTAATTAAGCAATAGAAGTTAATTTTAGCAGAAAATTTCTTCTCTTTGTTTTGTTGTATCTTTCTTAAATTTCCAACATTAAGACTAAATTTTATATTTTTCTGAAGTTTTTTACTATTTAATAAGTATTTTACAAAACTGCTATTTTTAGACAATTCTGGACCATTGAAAAACAACAGTTTTGTAAAATACTTAGGGTGCATTGGATGGGTGAAGAATAGCTACTATTCCGGATTAGCACTATTCCAAGCTACTATCCGGCGTTTGGGTGTGTTTGGATTAGCGAATAGTCACTATTCTTTGTTTGTCTTTTGTGGGATAACCCACTATTCTACCGTTCCTACAAAATGTTGAAATAGCTACTATCCCAAAATTGAGGATAACTCTATCCTTGCTACTATTCTTGATTCATCCAAACGCACCCTTAATAAATAGTAAAAAAATTTATAAAAATATAAAATTTAATCTCAAAGTACATTTTAATGTAGAGATCATGTTGAACAGTTTGGATCGACTGTTTGGACTTTAAAAATTACAAAATCAAATGTTGTAATATGTTGTAAGATCCAAAATGTAGTAAATGGATCCCTCCTCTATTTCAAAATATGTCATAATCATATGAAACCATATTGGCCAAAACTAAGTTTGCGGAGATATTTTATTAAATACATGCCGCTCTATTTGAATGTAACATGTTTTACAACTAATCCTCTGCTATCCCCAAATTTGGTGTCAATTAATTTCAAATTGAGCAGTGATAACAATAAAACCAAGCAAAAGAAAATGGGAAGTTAATATTTCCCCTAACCATACCATAAAACCAGCCCCAATCCTAATGAAATATATTCATTATTCTACCTTGAGAAAAGTAAATAATGTAAGAAATAAAGAGTCTCATAAGCATTACTCTGCATTCTTTAGGCAAGGAAGTGCTGTCTAATGGAACTTCTTCGTTATAAAACCTCCATCCAATTGTCTTGCTATGAACTTGACCCAGTCTCGGGCTATGGTATTCACATAAGGGATCCAAGATATATTCTTTATTCACATCTTTTGTGACCTGGTTAATAAACAGTCATAAAATATAAACTCGCACATCATACTATTAATGATAATTGTTTTGAGAGCATCAAATTAAGGTTCAATCGGAACAAATTGTACTTCCTAATGATGGAATATGCGAGCTCATTGGACTACCACGGGCCATTCATGAATGCATGAAAAAGATAAGTTAAAATTTGGTCCATTGTTTTCATCATCAATTTTATTTTGGGTGAGGATAAGAAAGACATCAGTGTGGTAGGATCAATTATTCTTTCGTGGTTAAGGCAAAATTAAATTGCAATCAAGCATCACTACATAGCTTAATCCTGAATTTTCTTAACTGTGCAGAAGATGAAATATGTCCTCCTTTGGACATATAAAAATTTATATTGTGAATACAAATAGATTTAAATTATTTTTGTTCCAAGAGGTATTTAACTTAATCACACCTCATCCACAGCATCAAGATATTTTGCACAATGAATGTTACTCGGGTTCACATAATTCCCTGAACAGCTTTTCTTGGTGGACTGCACAGAAAGTTTTAAAAATTAGACTTTAAAAATTTCTCCATTAACACATTTTACTTTGCGTAATAACAGTTCTAAGATGTACTGCTTATAAAGTTTTTCTACTATATTGTGTTATTCTGTTGGTCGAAGAATTGTTAAACCGGTAGTTAGACCATTCAATTAAGTTGGCTTCATAAACTACTTGGTATTAGCTAGAATTTGTGTGTTTTCACTGATTTAAATATGTATTACCTCATTAATTTTTTTTTTTTAAATGTATTACGTCATTGATATGTTATAATATTTATAATATGCTTGACCAAACATACCGATCCAAAATGAACTTGATTTTTGTTAGTTATTTTTTCTGTACCTCATATAATTCATCAGATATAAGTGCCATTCCGTGAAAATATGGAATCTTGCTATTGTAATCAAAATTTGCATCAGTTATGGGGTTGCCAGCCAAATAACCCTTAAAATGTCAAATAATTGAACTCACATTAAATAGAGATCAGGTTTGGTCCTAGAAATCCAATATAGAAACTATAAAAGAGTTTTCATTTGTTCCCCTATGCTTTAAATTTGCCAACCTTGAGATTAAATGGTGCCCCATGTGATTCTTTAGCTGTAATCAACAAAATCACACAACAGTTTAGTTAGGATCAAGTCTTCTGGCAAGGAACTGAAAATATTGTAGTAATTTGTCATTTTTTTTGCTTGCTTTTCACACTTGTTAGCTTACATGTATTCTAACATCAAGAAATAAAGAAATAATTAACTTGAACCAAAAAAAAATAGCACAAGTTACCCATAGCAATCTCAAGTGCTAGAACTGGTATAATCATGCCAGAATAGGAAGACCCGCTTATATAAAGAGGATTTGACTTAAACTTTGGGTGCTCCTCAAGCCACTACATAGCAAAAGAAATGTTTTTTTATTTTTATAGCTTCTCCATTTTTTTTTTCCTTTTAGGAGATTTGGATCCTAAAATCAGACACACCTTCAAAGTCATGCAACTTAATTTCTCAGAACTAGAGATTCTGCTCCATTGGCAATTCCCAAAATTCAATTTTGAGCCAAATAATAGTTTCGACATGATAGTGCAAAAATATTATATAAGTATTTTCCAGGATACTAGATGGCAAGTACTGGATTGAAATTGCAATGTAATCAGAAAAAGGATTATACACCTTATAAAGAAAACGTAGAAGCTGACGAACAGTCTCAGTGTCAGATGTCTGGAACCCATCCGTGGTACGTGAATAAGAGAATCCAGTCCCAACAGGTGAATCAACAAATATAACATTGCTCACCTATTTGTTTTATTATAAAAATTCAACCTCTGTCAGTAATGGAGGATAAAATACAGAGGATTGCAAATAAGATACTTAAATTTGGCTGCTAGATGCCAATACTACACTTGAAAGATCTAATACTTATATATAATAATTCAATCCTGAAGTGGGAGACTTGAGATTGTTGGATCATAATCCAACATTGAGCATATATGTTATATAATTGTGAATTGTATACTGTCATATATGATTGTAATAATTAAGTGATCTAATATGGAATTAATTTATTTGACAATCTATATTTTTAATAGGGTGTTATCCATAAATATGTAGAACAATTTTAGCATAAATCAAATTATTGATAGGTTGATTCTGAGATTTCCAATTATGAAGATTTGTCTTTCGAGGGATTGTGCGACCACAGGAAATTTTGTGCGGCCACACTAGCCATTTTGAGGAAATCTGTAAAATGCAAATTTAGTTGGCTGGAGCCAACGCATTTGTGCGGCCCTGTATGGGGGAAAATGGTTATTTAGGGAAAGGCGGTTTTGTAGATCCATCTGGTAGTTTGTCCTATTGCACAAAATTTTGTACGCTGCACACGTGATACTGGATGTGTTACTCTATATATATGAATTGGTCTCCAAGGCACAAGACGAATCACAACTCACAAATTTTGAACAGTGATTAATTTAGACAGATCTGTGTGCCTTTTCTTCCTCTTCCGTCATTAAAGAATTGGGATCAAGGAGAAATCCATCAGGTAATTGGAAATGATTTCTCAAGGGCTACTCTTGTTGTGTTGAAAGACCTATTCTTTAACTAAACAACGTACCGGCGAGAAGAGAGTTTTTCGCTATTAGAGTCTTGTCTCGTGCTCACGAAGATGGTTGTTACGCTTCTTAGAGATTGGATATTCCATGGCAAATGTTATAGAACCAGGTATTATGTTCCATGACTTTTTGGAATATTTCAATCGTTCAAATATGTTCTGCACGAATCTCAAAGTTCAAATAATACTGCTCTGTGCGTTCCTCCGAATAGGCACTGGACACGTCGGTCACGCAAAAATTGAGATATCTCAGAGGATACGCACCCGTTTCTAGGTGGGGATTAAATTTTTGTCCTTCCCCACTCTGGAGCATTGACTTGACCAACTTAACTACCAAGTTTTTTATTATTTATCATAATATAAATAGAAATCATGTTACCCGATGCAGCAACAGAAATTATTATTTTTTTATTAAAAAAGAAAAGAAAAGAGAACCTGGGTCCAGGAATCAGGCTTGTAATAGAGGGAAGGTAGGCCGTCTACATAATTTTGTAGGTGAAACCCAAGTGGCCCTGCACATCACATCAACTCATTAATTTATCACATTAACTTACAAAAACGGGCAATTAAAAACCACATAACAGGTATTTCAATTGGAGCTTTTTCGTATTATATGTAATTATGTATGTAGTACTTTTGGTTGCGAACAATTAATTTGGTCCAAAAAAGATAAGGATAGGAAATAAGCACAGAAACAATTGTGACCTATCGTACACCAAAGATATGATAAGAATATGAAATAAGCACAAGAGGTGGTTACCTTTCACACCTCTATCTCATAAGTTGGACACTAAATAAAAACAACTCTTGTTTTTAACACTTATGTTTACGTACTAAGGAAGCCACACAAAAAACTATGGTTCTGAAAAATCGGAATCGGTCACTTTATTGTGAAATCGGAATCGGTTGAATTGGACATAATAGTCCGAATCGGATTGGAAACTCAGTTTGTCCGACAGAAGCTTGTGTTGTACTTAAAATATAAGAAAAAATTGGTAAAACAAATAATTTATCAAAAAACTATGTTAAGGAAAAAAATTATACTCAAATAATCCACTAATTTTATAATATAAGATAAGCATTACAACTATAACACACATTTTATTGCTAAAAGCTATACCGAGCTGGCTGGATAACCTCGTCATTGTTGTACCTAGAGAAGGAAATACGTGACACGTCATGACGTGACGTGACAAACACGCCGTGATTTGGTCACGTGACGTGACGTGATCAACTTTTTTTTTCACGTGACGTGACGTGATCAACTTATTTTTTCACGTGACGTGACGTGACGTGACCAAAATGGTGGCGGATGGTCACGTCACGCGTAGTCACGCCGTGACTATACGTGACGTGATCACACATGATGTGATGTGTCGTGACGTAAATTAGTCGTGTCAATTTTTTTTATATTTTAATTTAAATTGTTGAAAATTTAGAAAAAAAAAAAGATAAAAAAAATTATAAAATAAGTAAATAATATTATAAAGATTATTTTTTTTAGGAAATGTTACATCTGATATTACTTTAAAAATTTAAATTACAAATATTCATTAGACTAAACTAAATAAAATAAAAATCAGTACTACATGAGTACCAATATCACTAAACTTACACTAAAATAAAAATCTGAATACTCTATACATATAAAAAAGTTGGATACTCTATGTTTCATACCGTGACGTGACGTAACGTGATCACGTGACGTGACTGATTCGCGTGACGTGACGTGACGTATATTTTCACTAAAATGTGGTCACGTCACGCGTCACGCAAGTCACGTCACGTAATCGACACACGTGACGTGACATTAACATGACGTGACTAGTCACGCCGTGACAAATTTCCTTCTCTACCAATCCAAATAATTAAGACAATGTGATGTCAAATGAAAAAATATATATAACTGGCAGACTTTTAGAGCGTGAACTCTGAGCAAGTGCACGAGAAAGCACCCATTGGAGGGATATGTACTATTGCCCAGAAACTAATACATCCAGAGGAGAGGTAGAATATGGCACTTGTAGCTCCTCAAACTCTTAAAGCTAGCAGTGTTGTCAGGGACGCGCGGGCTTTTTTGGATGGAACGTAGGGCCGAGGTATAAAATGGTGTTGACCGAGTCTTTAGTTAGCGAGGAAAATGCGGTGTTTTGAGAAAGTTACTCAGTGTGCGGCTCAGACCGCGCGTACGGTTTTCTCAATTGTACTCAAATTTGGGTCCGATAGGTTTTACATCCATTCAATCTGCTTTAAGATCAGTGAGCATGAATATTAAAACAAAAGCACACGAGTATTGAAATATTACGCACAAATGTTAAAACGGATCAGATGGATGCGCAACCCATCGGACTCAAATTAGTCCCTTTTGTTAGCCTTATGTTTTAGTTTAATGTTATGAGGTACCGGATGCTTGGTACCAACTCAGATATGAACAATATGATCTCATACTGAAATTGGTGGTAATACCACTATTTAAAAAAAAAAAAAAAAAAGTATTTAAAAGCATATAAAAAAAAAGGAAAGAAGATTAATTTATTATAGTAAAAGGCTCTAGCAGTCACAATTGTACTGTGATGGTATAAACAAGAACATATTAGCTGATAACGTACCATATATAGTAGGCCCGTTATAATAATTTAGAAAAAGTAGGCTGTAAATTATGCAGCCGTGCTTCAATTGTAGATCAGATCTAATATTGAGCTTGGATATTTAATACAAAATTATAAGCACGCAAAAGTAATCCTTATACTTTTAATATATGGTCACTTGCATGTTTCGCCGGCATTTTTTTTAATAACCATAAAATTAAATAAAGTAATATTAATAACTAAGATTGAAAAAAAAAATTCACTCATAACCAAACCATTCCCCGGGGACGGTTTACACTTCATACCAGACCGACCCACTGAGGGGCGGTTTGCACTGGCTGGCCTATATTAGACTATTTTCTCTCTCCTGTCTCATCATAATTCACACAATCTTCTTCTTTTAATCCATCATGCTCTCAAACAGTGATCTGAGGCAATTTTTAGGCGATTTTGAGGCGATTGCGATCAACAGTGCGGGGGCAGTTTACACTTCATACCAGACCGAGCCACTGAGGGGCGGTTTGCACTGGCTAACCTATATTAGACTATTTTCTCTCTCCTGTCTCATCATAATTCACACAATCTTCTTCTTTTAATCCATCATGCTCTCAAACAGTGATCTGAGGCGATTTTTAGGCGATTCTGAGGCGATTGCGATCAACAGTGCGCTCAACAGTGACCGAAGTATATTTTTTTTTAGAATTAATTTTTTAAAATGTTTGAAATAAACAACAAACTGATATTGAATGAAGAATTTATTTTGTAATGTCAGAAATAAATAAAAAATGTTCATTGCATTGTACTTCGGTGGAAAACTCACGAAAGGGGAGTTCGGATGCCAATACTCGAAAGATGATACTTACGGCTTGCAGGTTGATGCCAATACTTCAATTTATGAAATAAAGGAAGTAATATTGCAAAAAACCAGTTGGGACCGTACCCGATTTACCGTAGAAATCAGTACCCGAATTAACAACTAACCACCCGGTGCCAAACCTTACTATGTAAAATATCCTATAGCAGAGCCGGATATATGGACAGCTATGTACGGCTTTTTTGAGTTCAGTTCAATCCCGATAATGGACCTATTTTGCAAAAAAGTTTCGATTCAACCATCTAGTGTCGGGGTAGGACCTTCTACCCATAACAACTTGAACACCGGAGCTGGACCTTCTACAGAGCACAACTTGGACACCGGGACTGGACCTTATGTCCAGAATTATTTCTCAAATTATGATAACTCGGGATATGACAATGATGCCAATGATTATGGGTATGATCACAACTAGGCTGTGACCTCACCCCCTCGTGAACCTGTGAGACGAGATAGGTATTTGCAAGTACCTGAGCGCAGTGTTGCACCCCGGTCTAAAACTAGAAGAAGGTCATGTGTTGGTCAGGTTGGATACCAATCAGTACCTAATCCATTACCTAACTACAGCCCCCCTGAACCTAGAAGACAGTCCGCAGTCGATCGAAATGATACAGACATTGATATTGACGGTGTTGATGAGATACCGACAAAAGAATTGGAAACTGGTGATGATTGGGACAGAAATTGGGATTCAGACAGATTATCAGAGGGCGACGATGAGGATATTATGCCTCATCCAATTGAAAACAAATTTCCGATCATGGGACGAGGAGACAAGCACCCGGTAAGGACATTCAATGACACTACTTCTTTTGAAGAAGCAGACATTTATTTTTTTGGAACATGCGTTGTATACAACGAAGAGATTAGCCCGCTTTACACCAACATAGAAGAACTGTCAAAGAAAGTTAAACAGTTCCATTTGAAGGGTAACTAGGATTACAGTGGCTAGGCGGGAGAGGAACCGGTATGCTGTAATTTGCAAGGATACAAAGTGCAAATGAAAAATGTCTGTCGTGCCTAAAGGCAGGGGAGAGGCATGGATAATTAAGAAACTCGAAAGACTACACACTTGCAAGAGTACGTCAAGAAGGACAGACCATACTGCACTGACGGCATCAATTATTGTCGATTTAGTTATGAATGACATTAAGGAAGACCCTGCGATGAGCATTAAGAAGGTCGCTCATGCAGTGAGACGGGTCTATGAACATGTAACCCCACATTACAATAGGTTGTGGAGGGGTCGGGAACTTGCAGTATGCAGATGCTTTGGAAACTAGGAAGGGGTCGTATAATCTCCTCGCACCATTGCTCATGGCCATAACAAGTACAAATTCGGGAACCAGGTTCCAGCAGTGGCATGTACCAACCGGTACATCCGGTGAGGTACAATTCATTGGCATAGCATGGGCTTTCGGTCCATGTATTGAAGCCTTTCAATATGTTAGACCTGTGAATTGTACCTCACAGGTGCATATGATGCTAAAACCAGTTGTTGCCCATAGCCTTTGCCATTGTTCAAGGGGAGGATGGTCCAAATTGGAGTTTTTTCATGTCCTTTCTGAGAAGAGAGGTGGTAGAGAACAGGTTAGTCTGCTTGATATTAGACCAGCACAAGGGCATCAAGCATGTATTTAATAGCCCCAACTATGGGTGGAACATGAATACCGGAGAGTCTGTGCACAGGTACTGCATGCAACAGATTTCAGAGAACCTGTGCAAGAATACTAAAGGCGGAGAATGAGTTGCTGACAGGTTCAAAATTGGCTGCAAGAGGAAAAAACCACGACGGATGGAAGAGATGTTCAGAAATTTTGCTAGAGTATGTATGCAAATTTTTTTTAGACATTTGCACAACTTGTATCACTGAGGTATATTTCTATTTTTTGTAGACATTTCCAGAGGCAAATGCTTACTTAGCGAAGGCGGGCAAGAGATGTCCGCATGATCCAATGGAGCCGTTAGCATATGAGAAGATATTTCAATCATGTGATGAAGATTGAAGATGGGGAATTATAACCACTAATGGGTCAGAGTCATTAAACAGTGCCTTCAAACAGAACCGTATGTTACCTGTGGTTTCACTAGTGGATGACACATTCTACAAGTTAAATGCTTGGTTTGTTGAGAGGCATGCTAAAGCCACTGTATTAGCGAGTAGGGACCAAGTATTCTCAGATAGGGTGGAGGAGAAATTAAGAAAACACAGAGAAAAAGGTTATATCATGCACATTGTAGCGTATGGCAGCACATGTACGGAATATGAAGTGCAGGTTCCAAGTTAGATCATTCCGCCGGTGGTGGGACAAAATGACATTATACAAACTCATGAACGCGCATGCAAGTACAAAGTCGTTTTAGGCGTGAACAATCAAGTAACATGCGAGTGCCAAGGCCCCCAGATTAGTTCGCATACCGTGTTCTCATGTTATGGCGATTTGTCGAAAACAGAATTTTCTTGAAAACGTCTTTATTGACAACTATTACCGTACTGATTGCCTTCTGAATACCTGAAGAGCATCATTTCACAGCTACCCCAACCAGTACCAGTGGCCATACTACCTTGGGCCTACAGTGGTTCCCGATAAGAAATGGATCAGGAAAGGGAGGAGGAAACACAAGCGGCACGTAATGGATATGGACAGGATTGCAAGGTCGGCGAGTGGGAGATGAGGCTCACCGTTCTACTACTGACAGACAGATTAGAGGTACGTAGATGATCATACCCAACTTAAAATTGATTTGAAATTAAATTTAAATATTGATACTGAATGTTCAAGGAAATGCATTGTAGAGGCAATAATCGAAGCCAACGAAAGAGAGAATGCAAGAGTGGTTGCCGATGCGGGACCTTCTGGAAGTAGGCGACCCAGTCAGGGAAGCCACTCAGGGAGTAGTCAGGGCTCTACAACTTCTTGTGCCGCGCTGTCATCCACTTCCAGAAGCCTAAGAAGTAGACTTGGTCTGCTCGGACGCAGGAAGAGTTAATTCAGCATATGTTGTATTTATATTTTTAATGTTCTAGACTTATTTGCTCAGTTACGCTATGAACTTATTCAATAAACTTAGGTTGTGAACTATTTTTCTTAGATGAATTTTAAAATTTTGTTCGATCCGATTACAAAACCTGATAATATTACACAACGATACATCAGAATCGCCTAAAAAATCGCCTCGGACCACTGTTTGAGAGCAGAAGTCGGTTTAGAAGAAGAGTGAGTGAATTATTGTGACTCAGGAAAGAAAAAATGATCATTGTATACAAACAAAATACAAAAAAAAAATAGTAAACCACCCCCCGAGAGCAGGTTGGTTTGAGGGTAGACCACCCCATGGAGGGGCGGTTTGGTCTAAGGGTAGACCACCCCACGGGGGGCGGTTTGGTTATGGGTGAAAAAAAATTTAATACATATTTATTAATATTACTTTATTTATTTTTTTGATTATGAAAAAAAATGCCGGCATGTTTCGTGTTGGAATTAAAAAATAAAACATGTTAAGGGAGATAAAAAAAACCCCAACCTGGTTATGTCATACCTATCTCAAAGACCAATCCTGAGAAGGAGGAGCAACCGGGCCCACCTGTCATCCATAGCAATAGAGGGTCCTCCTCTGGATTTCTCTCTGATTCAACAAAGTAGTAGAAAAGTTCGACCCCTTTCTCTTCATCCACCTCTACGTAACTGTTCAAGCGTTTACCTCAAGTTTAACTAATTCATCAATCAAAACTTAATTAATTTGGGACTAAAAATTCAAACAAATTCTAATACATAGATTGCAGAAAGACAGTATGACTTTCGACATTTAAATTAAAAGTTTGTTCACCAAAGAAATTTTCAACCAATACACTTGTATCAGCAACTTTTTCTTTATATTTTTTTAAGGGAAATCTATGCAACAAAAAGAGTTGAGAAGAGTGCGTACCCGGTTTCTAAAGCAAAAGGCAACGGGCCATTGAACCCCGGGAGGTTGTCGATTGGCTTCCGAGCAGAGACTAACTGCCATGGAGAAGAACACAGCAGAAACACAAGAGGAAATATAAAACATTTCTTGGTCGCTTGTGGTGAATTTGCCATTTCGGTTCAAGCTTGCCTAATTAATACAACCAGCTCTTCTCTGTTTTGTTGATTGCTTTCTGTTGAAAGAGCTCTCTTTATTTTCATTTGGTGAGAGACGGTTAATGATCTGACACCCCGACCCCCATTGATTTGAAAGCATGGCCTAATTATTACATCCGTATTGTGACCCCCTACCCCCACAACGATGTAATTATCTAATTATTGATGGTTTTCTGATTGTTTGTAACACGACTACGTGTATCTGCATGTATCGTAATGATCTGACAGAGTGATTTTACATGGAACATATACACGAGGGATTTTTTTATTCACAGTATTAAAAATAAATAAATAAATAAAATCAATTTTCAAAATTTTCAAAATTTTAAAATTTTGAAATTAATTTATTACAAAGTTTTTTTTTTTTTTTAAATTATAGATCGGAAGTCAAACCACCCAACACACTTTCAAACTCCTATGTATATTATATAAGATTTCTTCACTTTGTGGGTTTCGAACTCATAACCTCTCACATGAGAGCCATGTGCCTTTGTCACTAGACCAAAGACAAGTTCTTTAATTTATTACAAAGTTAAGCGCACAATATTTACAGAGGTTTATAAGTTATTTTAATATATTTATTTTTTTGTCATTTGTTGACAACATACTTTAAACTAAACTAATTTGAAAATTTCAAAAATTTGCATGTATTTTACAAAAGCCCCTAAAATTTGGTTCGGTTTATGGAGTTCTTGAATATTTACAACCTAAATTAATAATAAAAATTATTGAGAATTTCAAATGATTTATATTTGTGGTACATGGTTATTCCATACATCATAGTATTCCTTACCTCTCTTACATGTGATTCCTTGCATTATATGTGATCCAGGCCGCCTTTTTTTTTAATAACTAAAAAATAATATAAATTATTAATACTAATCGGGTTTCTGAAAAAATTTCACAAGGTAACCAAACCGCCTCCACGGGAGGTGGTCTTCTATCCAGGGCAAACCGCCCCACCGTGGGACGGTTTGGTCTCCAAGGCAGACCACCCCACGGTGGGCGGTCAGCTACAGTATTTTGTTTTTTTTAGGATTTAAATATTTCAATTTAAAAATTGAGAAATGTTCAATTTTTGCACTAAAGTTAGATCGTGGCTTAAGATTTGCCCTGGACAGAAGACCGCCCTCCGGGGAACGGTTTGGTTACTTTTGATAAAAAAAATTTAACCAGTATTATTAATTTTTATGTTTACTTGGTTATTAAAAAAAAACCTGGCGACTACGTGTATAGTAATGATCTGACAAAGTATAGTAACACGACTACGTGTATCTGACAAAGTATATTATTGATGCTTTTCTTATTGTTTGTAACACGACTACGTGTATCTGCCTGTTTCGATTTTTTTTATTTAGAAATTATAATTTAAAAATCAAATAAACCAGCCAATAGAGTGAAAAAGTTCCAAAAATAGCCTCCACCGGATTCGGCATCCGGTGGAGCTTGAGAGGGCTTAATAAATATTTAGATTCATAGGCCGGCCCTCTCAAGCTCCACCGGATGCCGAATCCGGTGGAGGCTATTTTTGAAACTTTTTTCCATGTTGGCTGATTTAGTTAATTTTTAGGTTATGAATTCTAAATAAAAAAAAAATCGCCTATTTCTTTCACAGTTTTAAAAATAAAATAAAAATCAATGTTACTTTTGACAAATTCAGAATTTTGTACATTTTTTACTATTCATTAAATAGACATCGAATAAAGATCTCTTATATATATTTAATAAATTACAACCTTTTGCAATTTGTGATTTTCATTTTTAATTCTCTCCAAATCAATCAAATCAATTCATCAATTCTAGCGGCTTCTAAATATCAGCCTAATACTGAGCCAAAAGAAGAACATTTCACTGGCAATTGGGTAATAGGGCCAAAGAAAGAGATTTTTAGGCCATTTGTACAAATAAAAGAAGAATTCGATTGAGGCATCAAGGCGAACCCTCTGGTAGTCAAGCAGTCACATCCCTTTGCACCGTTCTGAAATATAATTTGTCATCCTCTGAATATTTGATTGATAATTTGAATTTAATTTGGAGCTAAAATTAAAATAAATTTCTTGAATTATGATTAGTAATTATAATTATAGGTTAAAACATCAGAATATTGCTCAAGTATAAATTAAAATATTATTTTTTATTGAGTGTTTAATTAGTTAATGAATTTAAACTCTATTAGCTATTTTTCGGACCCGTTTCATTTTATTTTGGTATGAATTTGTTTCGGACCCACTACCCATTAATTTTTTCGGACCCGTTATTTAAAAGAGAGAAAATTTTGTTCCTAGTGGGGTTTGAACCCATACCCACTACACCATACTATTTTTTATGTACTACTTCTTTATTTTCTTTATATATTATATGAATGGAATATCTTATAACTCTCATCTTTCCAATATTTTATATCTTCCATCTTTCCAATATCAATCTCTCCATCAACTTACAATTATTCATTTATTTTCATATTTAAACTTTATTATTTATTATTATATCTTAAAGTTCATATA
Organism: Carex cristatella; assembly: GCA_024447775.1. Taxonomy (NCBI): domain Eukaryota; kingdom Viridiplantae; phylum Streptophyta; class Magnoliopsida; order Poales; family Cyperaceae; genus Carex; species Carex cristatella. Next base: position 8,805,256 of record JAJHPF010000001.1, on the reverse strand, counting down.
ACTCAATTATCCGACAATTATTTGTAATTCGAATTAAATTTAGAGCTAAAATTAAAATAAATTTTTTGAATTATGATTGGTAATTATAATTATAGGTTAAAACATCAAAATATTGCTCAAGTATAAATTAAAATATTATTTTTTATCGAGTGCTTAATTAGTTAATGAATTTAAACTCTATTAGCTATTTAAATCTGATTTAATATTTGTTTTCTTCCATGACGAAATTCTGAATCCTCCAATGATTTATTATATAATTAATATTTCCACAACTAATAGTAGATCACCTAGGGCTGAAAACGGAGCTGGATAATCCGCTCCGAATCCGAGCAAGATCTGTATCCAGATTAAAAGGATTCGGATAATTCCGGATACGGATCAGGATAATTTATGTGTATAGCTAATTGTTCCGGATACGGATTCGGATAATATCCGCGAACTCTAAACAGAGCGGATAATATCTCGCTACCCATTAATTTTTTCGGACCCGTTTCATTTTATTTTGGTATGAATTTGTTTCGGATCCGCTACCCATTAATTTTTTCGGACCCGTTATTTAAAAGAGAGAAAATTTTGTTCCCAGTGGGGTTTGAACCCATACCCTATGGTTAAATTTCCAAGCTACAAACCACTACACTATACTATTTTTTATGTACTACTTCTTTATTTTCTTTATATATTATATGAATGGAATATCTTATATCTCTCATCTTTCCAATATTTTATATCTTCCATCTTTCCAATATCAATCTCTCCATCAACTTACAATTATTCATTTATTTTCATATTTAAACTTTATTATTTATTATTATATCTTAAAGTTCATATAACTCAATTATCCGATAATTATTCCTTCCGAATCCGTATTCGTATCCGCTCTGTATCCGTATCCATTTAAGGTGGATTTGGTTTTACATTTTGACATCCGTTTGCTATCTGTATCCGTATCCATATCTGCTCATTAAAATATAAATGTGGAGACTTAATTTGCATAGTAATATTCTGTTTTATTATTTCACTGATTCTTAGTGTCACGAGGTGGAGACTATAATATTTTCAGGCGTGAAATTTTTAACTGATTCTTAATGTCATCAACTTATTGAACTTCACAAATTGGCACACCAACACCAGAGAACAGCCCAACTATATTCTCACAGAGGTGTACCAGAAAGCCATCTCTCAAGCATATCTAGGCATTCCTTTGGTTTATACTCTGGAGCAGTGTGCCCAGCACCCTATCAAAAAAATAAATTTGACAAAAAGGACAAAAATATTCAATTGATGTGAGCTACTTTTTTTCCTTCTGAAATTATATTTCAATGATCAAAGATTTATCATATATATATTTATGTGTGTGTATATATAAATGTATATATATGTATGTATATACATATATATGTATATGTATAAATGTATATATATGTATGCATATATACGTATACATATACATACATATATGTGTGTGTGTGTATATATATCATATGTGTCAAAAAAAAATAGTGTAATTAGATCCCTCCTCATGTATATATATATATGTATGTATGTATGTATGTATACACACACACACACATATAAGGATGGGCTATGGTGAGTTCTAAAGTAAAACAAGTTTTTACTTCATGCTCGTATTTCAATTTGAAAATTCAAACAACCGATCCGAACCACTCAACATTTTGTCCATATTGAAATGTGCTTGGAGACTAAATTTAATATTTTTTGGAATTTTTTTACTATTTATTAAGCCACTTTGAAAATCGCAGATCCGGATGAACAGTAAAAACAGTAAAATTTTTCTGGACCATTGGATCAGCGATTTTCAAAGTGGCTTAATAAATAGTAAAAAAATTCCAACAAATGTAAAATTTGGTCTCCAAGCACATTTCAATATGGAGAACATGTTGAGCAGTTCGGATCGGTTGTTTGGATTTTCAAAATCGAAATATAGTGTCATGGAGTAAAAACTTGTTTTACTTCGCAACTCACCATAGCTCATCTCTCTCTCTCTCTCTATATATATATATATTTATATATAGTCTTTTCATTTTTTCTCAATTTCAAGTTCAAACAATCTTACCTTGACAGTAGCAAACGTGAGGTTGTTCGAATACCTTCTTGTGAACCTAAAATTAAGCAATTTTTTTATGTAAATTTTCTTTAAAACCAGAATTTGTTCTAATAATCAGAAAACAAACAATCTTACCCTGCTACTTGGCCACCAAAATACCAAGGTCTCCAATCATCTACGATCAAGAAGTTCAGAGATCGTATCCAGGCTTGTGTGCCAACATAAGGAGCCATGGCGTCATGATCACCACTTCATATACACACAACTTCAGTACATTATTTTCTGAAATACAAAAAATAATGTAGAGGCTCCCAAGAAGAAGGAACTTTTCACAAAAAGAACTCAATCTTACCTATAAATAAGTGCTGGGTAACCTTTACTGGTGATGTTACGATGATATGGCAATGCACTTTGGACATCTTTTGTGTACGGTAACTTATGTGTATTACATCTATGCCAATCAACAATTGTTCCCTACATAAAAAGCACTTTTAAAAAAAAATCTCACATATAGATAGATATCCAACATTTTGTATCTTGCATAAATTAATTAAATCCTAGATTTTAGACCTAAATTTGGTATGCACAAGCTAAGAGAGTAACCATATGTACCTTGCGGATACCTAGCACATCTCTGACTGTACCATTGTTTGCCCAGAACTCCGAAAGCAGGTACAAGGACGACTGGATAAAGTTATGAAAAAAAATGTAGATAGTGTTTTGAACATTAACCAATAAAAATATACATGTACAAAGATTTACGTTCACTATGTAACGAATTTGATTATATATAACAAAGTAACTTTTGTGAAGTAATTTCAACTAATCCTGTGCTATGCACTAGGCCATTATACGCATTTTAAATCAAATTGACCTCAACTAACCCTATTTAATGAAATTATTGTATTAAATATTTTTAACTTATTTGAAATATAACCTATGTTACCTTAGTTTTAAATTGACACTAAATTAGTTATATTTCCAAATTGGAAGTTTGGAATCAAATTGTTTATATTTCAAAATATGTCATAATCAAGTGACACCATATTGGCCAAAACTAAGTTTGCGGAGATATTTTATTAAATATATGCAGCTATATTTGAATGTAACATGTTTTACAACTAATCCTCTGCTCTGCCTAAATTGGGTGTCAATGCATTTGAAATTGAGCAGTGATAACAATAAAACCAAGCAAAAGAAAATGGGAAATTAATATTTCTTCTAACCATACCATCAAAACCAGCCCCAATCCTAATGAAATATATTCATCATTCTATCTTGAGAAAAGCAAATAATGCAAGAAATTCAGTCTCAGGAGAATTACTCTGCATTCTTTAGGCAGGCCAGTGCTGTCTAAAGGAACTCCTTCATTACAAAACCTCCATCCAATTGTCCTGCTATGAACTTCACCCAGTCTGGGGCTATGGTATTCACATAAGGGATCCAAGATATAACCCGTATTCACATCTTTTGTGACCTGGTTGATAAACAGTCATAAAATATAAACTCGCACATGTACTATTAATGACAATTGTTTTGAAAGCATCAAATTAAGGTTCAATCGGAACAAATTGTACTTCCTAATGATGGAATATGCGAGCTCATTGGACTACCACGGGCCATTTATGAATGCATGAAAATGATAAGTTAAAATTTGGTCCATTGTTTTCATCATCAATTTTATTTTGGTTGAGGATAAGAAAGACATCAGTGTGGTAGGATCAATTATGCTTTCTTGGTTAAGGAAAAATTAAATTTTGCAATTGAGCATCACTAGGTAGCTTAATCCTGAAATTTCTTAACTCCACAGAAGATGAAATATGTCCTCCTTTGGACATATAAAAATTTATATTGTGAATATAAATAGATTTAGATTATTTATGTTCCAAGAGGTATTTAACTTAATCACACCTCACCCACAGCATCAACATACTTTGCGCAATGAATGTTACTCGGGTTCACATAATTCCCTGAACAACTTTTCTTGGTGGACTGCACAGAAAGTTTTAAAAATTAGACTTTATAAATCTAGACAATAACACATTTTACTTTGATTAATAACAGTTCTAAGATGTACTGCTTATAAAGTTTTGCTACTATATTGTGTTATTCTGTTGGTTGAAGAATTGTTAAACCAGTAGTTAGACCATTCAATTAAGTTGGCTTCATTAACTACTCGGTATTAGCTAGAATTTGTGTTTTTTCACTGATTTAATCATTTAAATATGTATTATGCCATTGATATGTTATAAGAGTGAGTCTATGGTACTATGCATATTACGGGTTGATCCGTAATACGGGTCAATATTTCTATTTTCAAAATCATAATGGTCGATCCGAACGTTCAACATGATCTCCATATGAATATCTACCTACAGACTGAATTTTATATATTTTAGGATTTTTTACTATTTTTTAAGATAGGTATAAAATTATTGTTTTCGGATGGTCCATAATTATCAGATCAGGTGATTTTCTACCTATCTTAAAAATAGTAAAAAAAAAACCTAAAAAATATAAATTCGGTCAGCATATGGGGATCATGTTGAACGGTTCGGATCAACCATTAAAATTTTGAAAACGGAAATATTGACCCGTATTACGGATCAACTCATAATATGCATAGTAACATAGACTCACTCTATGTTATAATATTTATAATATGCTTGACCAAACATACCGATCCAAAATGAACTTGATTTTTGTTAGTTATTTTTTCTGTACCTCATATAATTCATCAGATATAAGTGCCATTCCGTGAAAATATGGAATCTTGCTATTGTCATCAAAATTTGCATCAGTTATGGGGTTGCCAGCCAAATAACCCTTAAAATGTCAAATAATTGAACTCACATTAAATAGAGATCAGGTTTGGTCCTAGAAATCCAATATAGAAACTATAAAAGAGTTTTCATTTGTTCCCCTGTGCTTTAAATTTGCCAACCTTGAGATTAAATGGTGCCCCATGTGATTCTTTAGCTGTAATCAACAAAATCACACAACAGTTTAGTTAGGATCAAGTCTTCTGGCAAGGAACTGAAAATATTGTAGTAATTTGTCATTTTTTTTTGCTTGCTTTTCACACTTGTTAGCTTACATGTATTCTAACATCAAGAAATAAAGAAATAATTAACTTGAACCAAAAAAAAATAGCACAAGTTACCCATAGCAATCTCAAGTGCTAGAACTGGTATAATCATGCCAGAATAGGAAGACCCGCTTATATAGAGAGGATTTGACTTAAACTTTGGGTGTTCCTCAAGCCACTACATAGCAAAAGTCATGTTTTTATTTTTATAGCTTCTCCGTTTTTTTTTCCTTTTAGCCTTTGGGAGATTTGTATCCTAAAACCAGAGACATCTTCAAATTCATGCAACTTAATTTCTCAAAACTAGAGATTCTGCTCCATTCGCAATTCCCAAAATTCAATTTTGAACCAAACAAAAATTTCGACATGATAGTGTAAAAATATTATATAAGTAGTCTCTAGGACACTAGATGACAAGTATTGGATTGAAATTGCAATGTAATCAGAAAATTGATTATACACCTTATAAAGAAAACGTAGAAGCTGACGAACAGTCTCAGTGTCAGATGTCTGAAGCCCATCCGTGGTACGTGAATAAGAGAATCCAGTCCCAACAGGTGAATCAACAAATATAACATTGCTCACCTATTTGTTTTATTACAACAATTCAACCTCTGTCAGTAATGGAGAATAAAATACAGAGGATTGCAAATAAGATACTTAAATTTGGCTGCTAGATGCCAATACTAGACTTGAAAGATCTAATACTTATATATAACAATTCAATCCTCAAATAGAAGATTGTTGGATCATAATCCAACATTAAGCATATTTGTTATATAATTATGAATTGTATATTGCCATATATGATTGTCATAATTAAATGATTTAATATGGAATTAATTTAGTTGACAATTTATATATCAATAGGGTGTGGTTCATAAATATGTAGAACAATTTTGGCAAATATCAAATCAGCGATAGACTAGTTCTAAAATTTGCAATTATGAAGAATTGTCATTCAGGGGATTTGTGTGACCACAGAAAAATATGTGCGGCCACACTAACCATTTTGAGTAAATCTATAAAATGCAAATTTAGATGGCAGGAACCAACGCATTTGTGTAGCCATGCATGTATGGCGGAAAATGGTTAATTAGGGAAAGGTGGTTTTGTAGACCCGTCTAGTAGTTTGTTCTATCGCACAATATTTTGTGCACCGCACACGTTGTGCTGGATGTGTTGCTCTGTATATATGAATTACAACTCACAGATTTTCAACAGTGGTTAACTTAGACAGACATATGTGACTTCTTTTCCTCTTTCACCATCAAATAATAGGGAGAAGAAATTAGTCAGGAAATTGGAATGGATTTCTCAAGGGCTACTCTTATTTTCTTGGAAGGCCTATTCCATGATCATATGACATATCAACAAAAAGAGGGGTTTTCGCCATTAGAGTATTGTCTCATGCTCACGAAGACGGTTGTTGCTCTTTTTAGAGATTAGATATTCCACGGCAAATGTTATGGAACCAAGTATTATATTCCGCACTTAAGATTTATATTTTATGAGTCAAATTTAGCATAGGAGGATTAAGATGAGAAATTATTTCTCCTTTCTCAGAATGTAATTATTTGATCTCTGAATGAGATGTAAGTGCTTGATCTTTAGATAAGATGTAATTGTTTCACTTTTAAGATCCCAACACAACTATGTAACACGATGAAACGTATACCCCTACATCTTATACATCATTAATGAAGGACACTTTCTTTGTGACTTGATATAATAAGCCGGTGCCATATATATCACGTATTAATCCAACTTAAGTCGCTAATGAATTTATCCATACTCATATTATTTTCTTACATTTGACCAACTTGGCAGATCCTTTTTATTATGAATATGCTTCACTTAATCACTAGAGAAATCTGGAAGCTCCGATCCGAACTCTATACAGGCCACTGGGGCAGACCAAAGTCTCCTCTCTATTAAAGTATAATTATATTGATTGATTATTGGCTATTGTTATGATTTACAATGTTGCTCAAGATAGATCAAATTACTCAAGTAGTCAAGTTGGTGCTGACTTCACATTTGTCCTTGTTTTAAACCAACACCATTGTAAAATAAAGGTCAAGCAGATTAAACAAAAGGAGAGAGTTGGTGCTTTTGATGAAATATCACAGATACCTCAATTTCCAGCCCCATTTTTTTTTTTAAATGTTCAAACGCTAATTGTCTGCATGGTTTCCATAATCATATTACATAGCTACAAATTATGTATGACCCTTGAATATTTTGGCAGTAGCATCCCTATCTTTGTTTATTACGAATTAATTTACATGGGTCACGGCCTAACATGTTGTAACCCATCACAAGTGGGCCGGGTTCAGGTTGACATGTCATAAAAAGAAAGCCCAGTTACCCGATCCATTTTACATATTTTATTTTGCAATTGCGTGAAAACAAGCAAAAGTCAAGTTTCTTGGGAATTCGCATCTTCTAAGATATCTCAAACTTTGCGTGACTTTCTGAAATATCTCAATTGTTCAAATACGTTACGCACGAATCTCAAAGTTCAAATAATACTACACCCTACGTTCCCTCGAATAGACACCAGACCACAGCCGGCCCTTACCCAGGGCACCCAGGGCAATGGCCCCGGGCCCCAAACTCCGATAGGGCCCCGAAACAAAAAAAAAATAGTATGCTATGTTTATTGCTTAATAAAAACTTTTATATCTCGGGCCTCGACATATGTGGCTTTACTCTCTCTCTCTCTTTGACTTTGATAGAAAGATTCAAAAGTATAAAGTTATTAAAAAAATAGAAAGGCATGTACGGTGTACCCCAAATTTGCTCTCTTCACATTGATTGACCCCAATTAAAAAAATTATTTTGCTCCACGAAACAAAAGGCGGGTAGAAACCTAGCTCTTCATTCTTCACAAAATCACAGATTCACAGTTCAAAATTAATGTTCAAACTAGAGGCGGAGGGTAGAAAATCTTGTTTTTCCATCTGGTAATTTTATTTTAGCATATACTATTTTTTTAAGTAAAAAATAATATTCTACTTCCATCGAGAAAAGAGAAAAAATATTTTAGTGCCCCAAAAATTTCAACATTAAAATATTAGAAGTACAAATAGAAGGAGCCATTTCAGATAAGATGTGATTTATATGTATTTTTTGTGCAGGTACAACATACAAGTCTTGAAAATTGGATTATCAAGAAGCAAGAAACAGGAAGAAAGCACGGTGTGGACATGTTAATTATTGTATATATTTTATTTTGAGAGGTATTAGTTTTATGTCCCTCCTATTTTGTATGATTTATTGACAAATTAATAAAAAGATTGTGTATATAAAGGTCCAAATTTTTTTTCCGCTCCGAACTTCAAATTCTTCAGGACCGGCCCTGTACCGGACACGTTGGTTACGCAAAAATTGAGATATCTAAGAGGATGCACACCCGTTTCTTGGGAGGTGGGGATTAAATTTTTGTCCTTCCCCACTCTAGAGCACTGACTTAACCAACTCAACTACCAAGTTTTTTATTATTTATCATAATATAAATAGAATCATGTAAATATTTTCAGTTTATAAATGGATGGGTGAGGTTAACCCGTTACCCGTTGCAGCAACAGAAATTTTTTTTTTTTTTTTATTGAAAAAGAAAAGAAAAGAGAACCTGGGTCCAGGAATCAGGCTTGTAATAGAGGGAAGGTAGTCCGTTTACATAATTTTGTAGGTCAAACCCAAGTGGCCCTGCACATCACATCAACTCATTTATCACATTAACTTACAAAAACGGGCAATTAAAAACCACATAACAGGTATTTCAATTGGAGCTTTTTCGTATTATATGTAATTATGTATGTAGTACTTTTGGTTGCGAACAATTAATTTGGTCCAAAAAAGATAAGGATAGGAAATAAGCACAGAAACAATTGTGACCTATCGTACACCAAAAATATGATAAGAATATGAAATAAGCACAAGAGGTGGTTACCTTTCACACCTCTATCTCATAAGTTGGACACTAAATAAAAACAACTCTTGTTTTTAACACTTATGTTTACGTACTAAGGAAGCCACACAAAAAACTATGGTTCTGAAAAATCAGAATCGGTCACTTAATTGTGAAATCGGAATCGGATGAATTGGACATAATAGGCTGAATCAGATTGGAAACTCAGTTTATCCGGCAGAAGCTTGTGTTGTACTTAAAATATAAGAAAAAATTGGTAAAACAAAAAATTTATCAAAAAACTATGTTAAAGAAAAAGATCATACTCAAATAATCCACTAATTTTATAATGTAATATAAGCTAGCATTACAACTATAACACACATTTTATTGCCAAAAGCTATACCGAGCTGGCTGGATAACCTTGTCATTGTTGTACCAATCCAACTTATTAAGACAATGTGATGTCAAATGAAAAAATATATATAACTGGCAGACTTTTAGAGCGTGAACTCTGAGCAAGTGCACCAAAAATAGGGGTGTCAATGGCACCCTTCTATCCGTTTACCCGATCCGTACCGTATTCGATAAGACGAGTATGGGTAAGATTTTTTTTCCGTAAACTTATCGAGTACGGGTACGGGTAAAGATTTTTTTTCATTATCAAAACGGGTAAGGGTACGGGAAAAGCCTATTTCGCACCCGTTACCCGATCGGATAATTATATAAAAAAATATATAAATTATATATCTTAAATTCTTAATGAGCATTAAATTATTATCAATCTCCAACAGTCCAACTGTCAACTACTCTTGGTCTTGGAAAATAAAATATATTAAATTTTGTAACATGAACGTACAATTGAGCATCTATGTAACTGTATTATACATAATTCATCATTAAAGCACTTAAATAAGTTCCACACTTTTCAGAAAATTTCAAATTTCCTATAAAGTTTAATTCATTATAGCCTACTGACCTTAATAGTTTGGAAGCACAAAAAGACTTATTTTAAGTTTTTAACTAGCTCTCTTAGACTCTTACTCTGAAGTCTGTGGTTTAGAAGAAAGACATTATTCCTCTCATTAATGCCAGAATTAATTTTTCATGATGGTGAAATTGATTTACATGAAATTCCATATGATAATGTTTTAAGTAATAATTAGTAATGTACTTGTTAAAATTAATAGGTATGTCTTTTGTTACAAGCAAGATGTTGAATTTTACTTTTATTATTTGCATGTTTTTTTTTAATTAAAGAACAAAGATATTTGTGTTTTTGAATTTTTGTGTTTTGATAAAAAACAATTTAGTTGGAGTTAATTTTGATATTATTAATGTGATTATATATGTGAGGAATAAATGAGTTTAGTGTTTTATTTAATAAATAATAAAAAGAATTATTATACAAGTATTACCCGTTATTTACCCGCTAGCATTTCGTTATCCGACAACCATAACGGGTAAGGGTAGGGTATGGATAAGATAGTTTGTAATGGGTAAGAGTAGGATACGGGTAAGAATAATTTGTAACGGGTAAGGGTATGAAAATACTTCCACCTGACTCTTATCGCACCCGTTAACACCCCTAACCAGAAAACAGTCATTGGAGGGATATGTACTATTGCCCAGAAACTAATACATCAAGAGGAGAGGTAGAATATGGCACTCATAGCTCCTCAAACTCTTAATGCTAGCAGTGTTGTCAGGGACGCGCGAGCTTTTTGGATGGAACGTAGGGCCGAGGTATAAAATGGTGTTGATCGAGTCTTTAGTTAGCAAGGAAAATGCGGTGTTTTGAGAAAGTTACTAACTGTGCGGCTCAGATTGTGCGTATGTTCTTCTCAATTGTACTCAAATTTGGGTCCGATAGGTTTTACATCCATTCAATTTGCTTTAAGATCAATGAGCATGAATATTAAAGCAGAAGCACACGGGTATTGAAATGGTACACACGAATGTTAAAACGGATCAGATGGACGTGGAACCCATCGGACTCAAATTAATCCCCTTTTGGTTGGCCTTATGTTTTAGTTTAATGTTTTGAGGTACCTGATGTTTGGTACCAACTCAGATATGAACAATATTATTTCATAATGAAATTGGTGGTATTACCACTAGTTTTTTTTTTTTAAAAAAGGTATTTAAAAGCATATAAAAAAAACGATCGAAAGAAGATTAATTTATTATAGTAAAAGGCTCTAGCTGTCACAATTGTACTGTGTTGGTATAAACAAGAACATATTAACTGTTAACGTACTATAGTAGGCCCATTAGAAGTCTTTACCTTTAATAGTAGGTTCTTATGTCGATAGAAGTCTTTACCTTTAATATATGGTCTCTTTCATGTTTGGTGTTGCAATTAAAAAATAAAACATGCTAAGGGAGATACAAAACCCCAACCTGGTTATGTCATACCTATCTCAAAGACCAATCCTGAGAGGGAGGAGCAATCGGGCCCACCTGTCATCCATAGCAATAGAGGGTCCTCCTCGGGATTTCTCTCTGATTCAACAAAGTAGTAGAATAGTTCCACCCCTTTCTCTTCATCCACCTCTACGTAACTGTTCAAGTGTTTACCTCAAGTTTAACTAATTCATCAATCAAAAGTTAATTAATTTGGGACTAAAAATTCAAACAAATTCTAATACATAGATTGCAGAAAGACAGTATGACTTTCGACATTTAAAAAGTTTGTTCACCAAAGAAATTTTCAACCAATACACTTGTATCAGCAACTTTTTCTTTATATTTCTTTAAGGGAAATCTATGCAACAAAAAGAGTTGAGAAGAGTGCGTGCCCGGTTTCTAAAGCAAAAGGCAACGGGCCATTGAACCCCGGGAGGTTGTCAATTGGCTTCCGAGCAGAGACTAACTGCCATGGAGAAGAACACAGCAGAAACACAAGAGGAAATATAAAACATTTCTTGGTCGCTTGTGGTGAATTTGCCATTTCGGTTCAAGCTTGCCTAATTAATACAACCCGCTCTTCTCTGTTTTGTTGATTGCTTTCTGTTGAAAGAGCTCTCTTTATTTTCATTTGGTGAGAGACGGTTAATGATCTGACACCCCGACCCCCATTGATTTGAAAGCATGGCCTAATTATTACATCCGTATTGTGACCCCCCTACCCCACAACGATGTAATTATCTAATTATTGATGGTTTTCTGATTGTTTGTAACACGACTACGTGTATCTGTATGTATCGTAATGATCTGACAGAGTGATTTTACATGGAACATATACACGAGGGATTTTTTTATTCACAGTATTAAAAATAAATAAATAAATAAAATCAATTTTTTCATTTTCAAAATTTTAAAATTTTGAAATTAATTTATTACAAAGTTTTTTTTTTTTAAATTATGGGTTAGAAGTCAAACCACCCAACACACTTTCAAACTCCTATGTATATTATATAAGATTTCTTCACTTTGTGAGTTTCGAATTCATAACCTCTCACATGAGAGCCATGTGCCTTTGTCACTAGACCAAAGGCAAGTTCTTTAATTTATTACAAAGTTAAGCGCACAATATTTATAGAAGTTTATAAGTTATTTTAATATATTTATTTTTTTGTCATTTGTTGACAACATACTTTAAACTAAACTAATTTGAAAATTTCAAAAATTTGCATGTATTTTACAAAAGCCCCTAAAATTTGGTTCGGTTTATGGAGTTCTTGAATATTTACAACCTAAATTAATAATAAAAATTATTGAGAATTTCAAATGCATTATATTTGTGGTACATGGTTATTCCATACATCATAGTATTCCTTACCTCTCTTACATGTGATTCCTTGCATTATATGTGATCCAGGCCGCTTTTTTTTTAATAACTAAAAAATAATATAAATTATTAATACTAATAGGGTTTCTGAAAAAATTTCACAAGGTAACCAAACCGCCTCCACGGGAGGTGGTCTTCTATTCAGGACAAACCGCTCCACCGTGGGACGGTTTGGTCTCCAGGGCAGACCGCCCCATGGTGGGCGGTCTGCTACAGTATTTTGTTTTTTTTTTTGTTTTTTTTAGGATTTGAATGTTTCGATTTAAAAAATGAGAAATGTTTAATTTTTGCACCAAAGTTAGATCGTGGCTTAAGATTTGCCCTGGACAGAAGACCGCCCCCCGGGGACGGTTTGGTTAGTTTTGATAAAAAAAATTTAACCAGTATTATTAATTTTTATGTTTACTTGGTTATTAAAAAAAACCCCGGCGATCCAGGCCTAAAATGCCCAAAATATAGTGATGATCTGACATGTATAGTAATGATCTGACAAAGTATAGTAACACGACTACGTGTATTTGACAAAGTATAGTAATGATGTTTTTCTTATTGTTTGTAACACGACTACGTGTATCTGCCTATTTCTTTCACAGTTTTAAAAATAAAATAAAAATCAATGTTTCTTTTGACAAATTCAGAATTTTGTACATTTTTTACTATTCATTAAATAGGCATCGAATAAAGATCTCTTATATATATTTAATAAATTACAACCTTTTGCAATTTGTCATTTTCATTTTTAATTCTCTCCAAATCAATCAAATCAATTCATCAATTCTAACGGCTTCTAAATATCAGCCTAATACTGAGCCGAAAGAAGAACATTTCACTGGCAATTGGGTAATAGGGCCAAAGAAAGAGATTTTTAGGCCATTTGTACAAATAAAAGAAGAATTCGATTGAGGCATCAAGGCGAACCCTCTGGTAGTCAAGCAGTCACATCCCTTTGCATCGTTCTGAAAAATAATTTTTCATCCTCTAAATATTTAATTTGTAATTCGAATTAAATTTAGAGCTAAAATTAAAATAAATTTTTTGAATTATGATTGGTAATTATAATTATAGGTTAAAACATCAGAATATTACTCAAGTATAAATTAAAATATTATTTTTTATCGAGTGTTTAATTAGTTAATGAATTTAAACTCTATTAGCTATTTTTCGGACCCATTTCATTTTATTTTGGTATGAATTTGTTTCGGACCCGCTACCCATTAATTTTTTCGGACCTGTTATTTAAAAGAGAGAAAATTTTGTACCCAGTGGGGTTTGAATCCATACCCTATGGTTAAACTTCCAAGCTTACAAACCACTACACCATACTATTTTTTATGTACTACTTCTTTATTTTATTTATATATTATATGAATGAAATATCTTATATCTCTCATATTTCCAATATTTTATATCTTTCATCTTTCCAATATCAATCTCTCCATCAACTTACAATTATTCATTTATTTTCATATTTAAATTTTATTATTTATTATTATATCTTAAAGTTCATATAACTCAATTATCCGACAATTATTCGTTCCGAATCCGTATTCGTATCCGATCTGTATCCGTATCCGTTTAAGGTGGATTTGATTTTACATTTTGCATCCATTTCCTATGTGTATCCGTATTCGTATCTGCTCATTAAAATATGGATGTGGATATGATATCAGCTTTATCCGCTCCGAATCCGCTCCGTTTACACCCCTAACATCACCATATATAAATTTTAAATAATTGATACAAGCAGCAACTTCAACTAAGCATCCCTCCCAATTTCTTTCTTTTCTCCTTGAGGAAATTGAATTTTACTCAGACAGAATTCAACTTTCCTTTCCCAGCAGCAACAAGCAATCTGTGTTGGTCATGGAGGCCAACACCGACTCCCTTTGCCTTCGCCTTGTTTTGTTTCCGTGGTTGGCTTTCGGCCATATGCACCCATATCTCGAGCTCTCCAAATCACTGGCCGCACTGGGCCACCACATCACCTTCATCTCCACCCCCAGAAACATCCGACGTCTCCCGTGCATCCCATCCCACTTATCATCACTCATAACCTTTGTGCCCCTGACCCTTCCCCACGTCCATCCTTTGCCGGAGACCGCCGAAGCCACTACCGACATTCCTCAAGAGCACGTTCAGTACCTTGGGAAGGCGTTTGACGGTCTAGCTGCACCTTTCTCGGCCTTCCTCCAATCAGCCTGCTCCGACAAAAAAACAAAGCCGGATTGGGTCGTAATGGACGCACACCACTACTGGCTTCCTAAGATAGCCCAAGAATTTTGTATTCCCTGTGCCTTGTTCAATATCCTCCCGGCTTCTTCCCTTGTTTTCTTCGGCCACCATATGGAAAACACCCATGACTCAAGGACGGCACTCGAAGATTTCACCGTGCCGCCGAGTTGGATCCCATTTCCATCCAACCTTGCATATCGCCCCCACGAGGCTCAGTGGATGTTGATGGGCAGAAAGGTAAACAAATCAGGCGTTAGTCACTCTTGGCGCATGAAAACCACTGTGATTGGAAGCCAGTTCGTAGCCGTGAGGGCGTGCCTCGAGATTGATTCCAGGTGGTTATCCCTCCTTGCCGAGCTTTACAAGAAAGACGTGGTAGCAGTGGGACTTTTACCACCTCCTGCTGAAGATACTGGTTTGGCCGGAGAGAGCAGAGGAGTTGAGCTTGAATTTGATGTGATCGAATGGTTGGACAAACAGCCCGCCAAATCTGTTCTTTATATTGCTCTTGGGAGTGAGGCTGCTCTGAGAACCGAGCTACTCCATGAACTGGCTTTTGGGCTTGAGAAATCCACGGTGCCTTTCCTTTGGGCACTCAGGAAGCCAGCCGGCATGAGTGGTGCCGTTAGCGACATTTTACCGCCAGGTTTTCAAGAGCATTTAAAGGAATCGGGATCTGGCCATGTTGTGTTGGGTTGGGTCCCACAAATAAGGATATTAGCCCATGCATCAGTAGGTGGTTTCTTGACGCATTGCGGCCCGAGTTCGGTGATTGAAAGCTCACAATTCGGTCTTCCTTTGATCATGTTGCCCTTGATTGTCGATCAAGGGTTAATTGCACGGGTGTTGGAGGAAAGAGGGGTTGGTGTTGAAATTCCAAGAGATCCCGGAACCGGGAACTTCGATCGAGAAGGGGTGGCGAGTGTTGTTCGTCGTATCATGGTCGAAGAAGAGGGCAAATTGATTCGACATAATGCAAAGCAGATTCAACCCATATTCACAGACCAAGTTTCTCATGAGAAACACCTAAATGGTTTCATCAAGCGTCTTCGAAAGTATACCGTCTAATTTATGCAATTTCCAAGTTTCAATTTCGATGATTAATGAGTGTTGTGACTAATAATATTGGGATTTAGATATTATGTACAAGGGGTTTGGATGTTCTGTTCATAATTATTGAACTGCTATTTCTTCGATTCATAAAATTATTTTACTTTTGCACTTGTGGATAATTCGGTTTATAATAGAACGTTAATGTATGGATGGCTATAAAGAAGAATCGAATTAAGATGAAAAAATATATCTCATCTGTTAAACATTTTTCACATATTTCTGCCCTAAAAGTTATAAATGTCATTCGGTTAGAAGGAAAAAACATAGCAGTTCAACACTTTTCATATAACTCGGTTGATACTATTTATTAAGCCCCGGTAAGATGAAAAACATAGTCTATATATAACCCTACAAAATATATTAGTATCCCTCATATACATTTCCCCAGCCATTCGGTTAGAAGGAAAAAACCAAAGTATGGGGATAGTTCTTTTCTTTTTTCTTTTTTTCATTTCTCACTTTTTACTACTACACATGACATTTCAGGATTTGTATGTATAAATGGAAAAAAAATTTAAAAAAAGAACTTTATATTTAGTTGCAACATAGAGGTCGTTTGGTCTCAAGGAGCTTTTCTCATAGACAATGCAAATCTCTAGGCTCTTCGTAATGAGCAATCACATAACTCTCTTTACATCCTTCTATAATTATATTATCTTCTTTTACATAATTTACATCCACACACCCATTGTTCATGTTATCCACCCAGATGCCCATTGCCACATCCTTTAGCTTGAACATATGCATAATTAATTATTCTTTCTTAATTTGTTGAGATTTCAAAACTATATAACAAGTTCAAACAAATACAAACAAAAATTAAAAGCATGTTTGTACCTTAAGAGAACCACTTTTATATTGTTCATGGACCATTTTTGCAATGTCATGTGACACTACATAGCCTGGTCCATGAGCACATGGAGGGTAGTTTTCTTCATTCCATTTCTTTATAAAAAAAATAATAAACAGCATTTTAATATATATTAGTAAAGAAAAATGAAAATCGAATATCATGCTTTGAGGATTTAACATTTTAATCACTTGATTTAACATAAAGAAAACTTCTAAGGGTACCCCAAATACAACTTCAAGTCTCTTATTTAAATTAAGAGAAACACAGGGAATTTAGACTACAACAGGGGGAACAGAAAGTTAATTGTTTATTTGTATGTTTTTTTAATTCTAAAATAATGATGGTCAAAATTTTGAGAAAAAAAAAGTTACGCCGGATGTGATGTATAACTTGCATGCTCTTAACATTTCTGTGTGGTCACTTCATCTGTCTGGCTTACAGCGAAATTTTTTTTTTTTACCACTCTTTCAATTTTTATTAAATTGAAGACCACTGCTGTGGGGTTTTGTACAATATTGACACCCCCGCTCAACGCTTTTGCGCACCCGCACAGATCGGATCCGCACAACAATTTTGCGCACCCGGATCCGCACAACTATTTCGCGCACCCACGGGTCCGCAGGACCATTTTGCGCACCCACGGGTCCACACAACTCTTTTGCGCACCCCAGAACTGGGTCCGCACAACCATTTTGCGCACCCCCGGGTCCGCACAACGCTTTTGCGCACCCAAGTTAGAGTGCTATAAGTTCCCTTGCGCACCCGTTTTTCATCAGGCTGATCACTCCGCTCGGTAAAAAAATCAGGTAATTTTTTTTTTAATTTTTAATTTTATTATTTAGTTTAATTTAATTAAATAATGTAGTTTAATTAGATAGTTTAGATAATGTAGTTTAATTAGATAGTTTAGATAATGTAGTTTAATTTAAGTGTAGTTTAGTTTAGTTTAGTTTAATTGTAGTTTAGTTTAGTTTAATTTAATTGTAGTTTAATATCTGTAAATTAGGAATTGTTAAACTACAATTGTACTAAATGAAAAATTAGGAAAATTATGATTTTTGTTAAACCACTTAAAATTGTCCCAATAGAGACCAAAATTAGGAATTGTACCACTCCTAACCTTAATTGATTTTAGAAATTCGTTCAAATTACTAAAATTACAAAATTAGAAATTGTGTTAAGATTTGGCAAAAAATGTCTATTTTTTTTCCTCACAGACCAAAAATTACTATTATGGCATCAATGAGCGGCACAGACCCATTAGATTTTACGGATTGGGATCAGGAGTTGATCTCCACTATATTTCCGCAGTTGACGGATGAGTGCATTAGCCCCATATGTTGGTTCCCGCTCAAGGGTCACAAGATCTCACTAGCATATGTACGTTTACATTTGAGAAATAATTTAATTTTAAATTTTAATTATTATATTTATTTGGAAAAATATCAAAATTATTTTCTTTATTTGCATTTTGAATTTATTGTAGGATCATGACTTGACGGAGGTGAGAAATAACTGCATGAGTATAAGATATGACGTGCGCTATGCAGAGGTGCTACAGAGGATGGGGCTGTGGCACGTGTCACAGCTCAGCCATTTTATAGCGAGATCCCGCACTTATATCTCGCGCTGGTCGAGAGGTGGCGGCGGAGACACACACATTTCACCTGCCCGTTGGAGAGATTACGGTATCTCTCCGGGACGTGAGTTGTCTATGGGGCTCGCCTATTACCGGAGCTGCTATGGCCAGGTGTCGAGTACGGGGACTTTGATCGGCAAGTGACCGATCTGGCCGGGTGCCGGACTGATGAAGCAGAGGAAGACAAGGAGGGGCGTGATGATTGACTCCAAGAACGACATATGTATAGTCGCTTTGCGCGGCGTTTCGAGTAATTTTAAATTTAATTGATTCCATGCATGTAACTTTTTAAATTATTTGATTTCACCATTTACATTGTATATAAATAATTTTACAGTGGAGTACTAAACGAGCATGCCTCTCCCGATGAGGTAGCACGGTGGACCCGGGCTTACATTATGGAGATGTTCGCATGCTGGATGTTCCCAGATTCATCCGGGGGCACTGTTCCGGCCTCCCTATTACAGTTTCCGGGGACTTGGAGCAACCGGCAAGCATGAATTGGGGTGCAGCGGTCTTAGCTTGTCTGTACCGCGGTTTATGTACTGCGTGTCAGGTATTGAAAATGATTTTTTCTTTTTAGTATTTAAACAATTTTTATTTATGTTTGTATGAAAAAAAACAGGTGAGCAAGAAGAGATTATACGGTCCGATTGGTCTCCTCCATCATTGGTCATGGACGAGGTTTCCATTCGGCCGTCCATCTCCACTAGTGAAGGGTTGGGCTCCCGATTGGGGTAAGCCAAATGGGCAGACATGTCCTGCGTATGCGATGAGATGGTGCTCGGAGAAGTCTTTCTACCGTACTCCACATGGACGACCTACAAGGGGTTGCTTTTTTCCGGAGCCAGTTTGAGCAGATGAGGCCAGATGAGCACGTGAGTTGGCGCCCGTACGATGAGCAAGTAGAGAACGAAAATGAGTATGGCTACCACTCTTTCTTGTGGGACTTGCCTACGATCTGCTCCGAGCAGCGACACTTCTGGTTAGCTCAGGTACAGCTTATATTCTTAGGTAAAAAAATAATTCCTCAAATTTATAATTCTAAAGTTTTATATTTTTTGCCTCTACAGGTACCACTTGTCTATTTTCAGGTGGTAGAGCATTACTATCCTGGTCGAGTTATGAGACAGTTCGGCATGTCTCAGTTTTTTCCCTGTGCCCGCCGCGATAAGCAAAGACGATTGGTACCAGTTGCACAGGCCACTAGACACTACCGATGGGAGGAACTGGCGGACCTTGCGTGTGGCCTATGTGCAGCGACTTGAGGCCATGGCACCGGAGGACATGATTCCTGAGCACCTCCAGACTTATGCATTCGAGGCATACGACCAGGAGTACCGCCGTTGGTACCAGGAGTACTGTGCTTTTACAGTCTTTATGTACGGTCAGGTCTCGGAGTTAAATAAGAGGCCGCTCGCAGTACGACGCGACATGAATACTGAAGAGTATGGCTACATTCCATGTGGTGGTCCGGCTGCACAGATTGTAAGATTTTATTATTCCTTTATTATTTCAAAATATTTTTGGCATTAAATTATATTCTGAACTAATTTATTTACAATTTATTTGAAGGTGCTGATGAATATCAAGCAATGCTTGATAAGCGCAAGACTGACAATCACAAGAGGGTGGAGGAAATTCGGAAAGAGATGGTTGTGCATGGCTGCACCGCCGGTCGTCGTCGCCGGATATAAGCCCCAACTAGACAAGATCCTGAGATTATCGGATCTCCCATCTTATGAGGGCCTGCACGACATTCCGAGTGACGACTCTGCACCGCCTGGGAGCACCCCTGAGCCAGATTGTTCAGATATTCACGCAGCTGCTACGGTTGAGGAGGCATTTGCGACAGCTGGTGATGTGGCGGTACGTGTTTAATATAAAAAGTGATGTTATGTTATCTTCATTGTGAAAGCTAATTATTTTTTTTATTTTAGGGACGTACACACCGCCCATGGGATGTTGTGGAGGAGCAACCGAGAGATTTTCAGTTTGAGCTGGGATCTCAGTACGGTGCCTACACGCAGTCGCAGGACTTCCCTACTCAGGATCACCCTACTCAGGATCCCCCTTCTCAGGGTCCCCCTTCTCCTACATTCTTTTCACCGATACCGCCCCAGGGAGCAGATCAGGGAGGATCCGAGGTCACTTTCGGTCCAGGAGCAGATCAGGGAGGATCCCAGGATAGACTGTTTGGGGAGATACAGGAGGAGGAGGCTCCACAGCCCTCCCAGCACTACATGCCGAGATTTCAGGAGATAAATGAGAAGATACAGGAGGAGGGACGCGGCAAGAGACTTAAGAGGAAGAAGGTCCCCTACACACCATCTGATTATTGACTAGTTTCTGACTGTTTTATTTGAGATTGTATGTTTTATTTATGACTGTTTTATTTGAGATTGCATGTTTTATTTATGACTGTTTTATTTGAGATTGTATGTTTTATTTAGGACTGTTTTATTTGACTATCTGTTATTTCATGTTTGAGACTTATTTTATTTCACATCATCCTCCTAATACAACATAATATCGTCTGCGATCATAATACAACATAATATCGTCTGCGATCATAAATAATACAACATACAAGCATCATAATATTGTCTGCGATCATAAATAATACAATATACGAACAACATAAAAATATAACAACGCAGCATATTCAGTCTATCTTTATTGAGTATTGCCCCGTGCATTCCTTCTCGTTCTCGCATTCCTTTCCAAGGTTGCTCTATTTGGTTGGTGTCCCGTTGGTCTTCCTTCCAATATATCCATCCACATTGGGATCCGATTGTGTCGCCTCCTGCCCAATTTCACCATTTTGCGTTCTGGAACTAATATCGGTCCTTCGTGCGCCGGCCAATCACTTTGATTCTCATACACGTGGAATTGACCACTCCATGTGGCGATTAGTTCTTAAATGGTGTAGTAGTAATGTACGAAAACATTTGGATCCAAGTGTCTATAATTTTTACAAACATAATGTCAACCTTATGAAATTACTATGTGATGGTTATGAAATTATAATCAGAAATTGGTACCTTAATTTGCACACAGACATCACATGAGCACACGGGATTCCACTTAGCTGAGGCTTTTGGCAGGTGCATTCCATGCGATTGTTGTTATTGACAGTGACTCTGTATGTGCAGTCTCGCTCCATTTGTGACAAGCTTTCTCTACTCATGTCATATGATATTTTCTCACCATGGGAGGTCACCTGCCACTCGTTATGGCCGAATGTCATCGCACTCATTTTTGAGGTCTTACGAATGTGCTTATCCTCCTCCGAAGAAACAAAGAAGAATGCTAGAAGGCCTCGATGCAATCGGAAGAAGAAATTCCGAATGGCTGAAATACTTGGATACATGTGGAAAGTACAATCCTAATGACGAGGCAGAACCGGCTAAGCCATGGAAAGTGTATCAAGCTATGGACAACGGGTCTCGTTGGGAAATCATGACTAGCAACGGTTCCGAACCGGCTAAGCCATCGAGGCCTTCTATATTTCCATGAAAAGATGGATAAGCACATTCGTAAGACCTCAAAAATGAGTGCGATGACATTCGGCCATAACGAGTGGCAGGTGACCTCCCATGGTGAGAAAATATCATATGACATGAGTAGAGAAAGCTTGTCACAAATGGAGCGAGACTGCACATACAGAGTCACTGTCAATAACAACAATCACATGGAATGCACCTGCCAAAAGCCTCAGCTAAGTGGAATCCCGTGTGTTCATGTGATGTCTGTGTGCAAATTAAGGTACCAATTTCTGATTATAATTTCATAACCATCACATAGTAATTTCATAAGGTTGACATTATGTTTGTAAAAATTATAGACACTTGGATCCAAATGTTTTCGTACATTACTACTACACCATTTAAGAACTAATTGCCACATGGAGTGGTCAATTCCACGTGTATGAGAATCAAAGTGATTGGCCGGCGCACGAAGGACCGATATTAGTTCCAGAACGCAAAATGGTGAAATTGGGCAGGAGGCGACACAATCGGATCCCAATGTGGATGGATATATTGGAAGGAAGACCAGCGGGACACCAACCAAATAGAACAACCCTGGAAAGGAATGCGAGAACGAGAAGGAATGCACGGGGCAATACTCAATAAAGATAGACTGAATATGCTGCGTTGTTATATTTTTATGTTGTTCGTATATTGTATTATTTATGATCGCAGACAATATTATGATGCTTGTATGTTGTATTATTTATGATCGCAGACGATATTATGTTGTATTATGATCGCAGACGATATTATGTTGTATTATGATCGCAGACGATATTATGTTGTATTAGGAGGATGATGTGAAATAAAATAAGTCTCAAACATGAAATAACAGATAGTCAAATAAAACAGTCCTAAATAAAACATACAATCTCAAATAAAACAGTCATAAATAAAACATGCAATCTCAAATAAAACAGTCATAAATAAAACATACAATCTCAAATAAAACAAATATAAACTAGTCAATAATCAGATGGTGTGTAGGGGACCTTCTTCCTCTTAAGTCTCTTGCCGCGTCCCTCCTCCCCGTATCTTCTCATTTATCTCCCGAAACCTCGGCATGTAGTGCCGGGGAGGGCTCGTGGAGCCTCCTCCTCCCGTATCTCCCCAAACAGTCCTATCCCGGGATCCTCCCCGATCCGCTCCTGGACCGAAAGTGACCTCGGATCCTCCCTGACCTGCTCCCTGGGGCGGTATCGGTGAAAAGAATGTAGGAGAAGGGGGACCCTGAGAAGGGGGATCCTGAGTAGGGTGATCCTGAGTAGGGAAGTCCTGCGACTGCGTGTAGGCACCGTGCATCGAGATCCCACCAAACCGAAAATCTCTCGGTTGCTCCTCCACAACATCCCATGGGCGGTGTGTACGTCCCTAAAATAAAAAAAAATAATTAGCTTTCACAATGAAGATAACATGACATCACTTTTTATATTAAACACGTACCGCCACATCACCAATGTCGCAAATGCCTCCTCAACCGTAGCAAATTGCGTGAATATCCGAACAATCTGCTCGGGGGTGCTCCCGGGCGGTGCAGAGTCGTCACTCGGAATGTCGTGCGGGCCCTCATAAGATGGGAGATCCGATAATCTCAGGATCTTGTCTAGTTGGGGCTTATATCCGGCGACGACGACCGACGGTGCAGCCATGCAAAACCATCTCTTTCCGAATTTCCTCCACGCTCTTGTGATTGTCAGTCTTGCGCTTATCAAGCATTGCTTGATATTCATCAAGCACCTTCAAATAAATTGTAAATAAATTAGTTCGAAATATAATTTAATGCCAAAAATATTTTGAAATAATAAAGGAATAATAAAATCTTACAATCTGCGTGCAAATGGACCACCACATGGAATGTAGCCATACTCTTCGTATTCATGTCGCGTCGTGCACCGCGAGCGGCCTCTTATTTAACTCCGAGACTCCGACCGTACATAAAGACTCGTAAAAGCACGCACTCCCGGTACCAACGGCGGTACTCCCGGTCGTATGCCTCGAATGCATAAGTCCGGAGGTGCTCGGGAATCATGTCCTCCGGTGCCATGGCCTCAAGTCGCCGCACATAGGCCACACGCAAGGTCCGCCGCTTCCTCCCATCGGTAGTGTCTAGTGGCCTCGTGCAACCGGTACCAATCGTCTTTGCTTATCGCGGCGGGCACAGGAAAAAAACCGAGACATGCCGAACTGTCTCATAACTCGACCAGGGATAGTAATGCTCTACCACCCGAAAATAGACAAGTGGTACCTGTAGAGGCAAAAAATATAAAACTTTAGAATTATAAATTTGAGGAATTATTTTTTTACCTAAAAATATAAGCTGTACTCGAGCTAACCGTAAGTGTCGCTGCTCGGAGCGGATCGTAGGCAAGTCCCACAAGAAAGAGTGGTAGCCATACTCATTTTCGTTCTCTACTTGCTCATCGTACGGGCGCCAACTCACGTGCTCATCTGGCCTCATCTGCTCAAACTGGCTCCGGAAAAAAGCAACCCCTGTAGGTCGTCCATGTGGAGTACGGTAGAAAGACTTCTCCGAGCACCATCTCATCGCATACGCAGGACATGTCTGCCCATTTGGCTTACCCCAATCGGGAGCCCAACCCTTCACTAGTGGAGATGGACGGCCGAATGGAAACCTCGTCCATGACCAATGATGGAGGAGACCAATCGGACCGTATAATCTCTTCTTGCTCACCTGTTTTTTTTCATACAAACATAAATAAAAATTGTTTAAATACTAAAAAGAAAAAATCATTTTCAATACCTGACACGCAGTACATAAACCGCGGTACAGACAAGCTAAGACCGCTGCACCCCAATTCATGCTTGCCGGTTGCTCCAAGTCCCCCAGAAACTGTAATAGGGAGGCCGGAACAGTGCCCCCGGATGAATCTGGGAACATCCAGCATGCGAACATCTCCATAATGTAAGCCCGGGTCCACCGTGCTACCTCATCGGGAGCGGCATGCTCGTTTAGTACTCCACTGTAAAATTATTTATATACAATGTAAATGGTGAAATCAAATAATTTAAAAAGTTACATGCATGGAATCAATTAAATTTAAAATTACCTGAAACGCTGCGCAAAGCGACTATACATATGTCGTTCTTGGAGTCAATCATCACGCCCTCCTTGTCTTCCTCTCGCTTCATCGGGTCCGGCACCCGAGCAGATCGGTCACTTGCCGATCAAAGTCCCCGTACTCGACACCGGTCACAAGCAGCTCCGTAATAGGCGGGCCCCATAGACAACTCACGTCCCCGGAGAGATATCGTAATCTCTCCAACGGGCAGGTGAAATGTGTGTGTCTCCGGCCGCCACCTCTCGACCAATGCGCAGATATAAGTGCGGGATCTCGCTATAAAATGGCCGAGCCGTGACACGTACCACGGCCCCATCCTCTCGTAGCACCTCTCGCATAGCGCACGTCATATCTTATACTCATGCGCTTATTTCTCACCTCCGTCAAGTCATGATCCTACAATAAATTCAAAATGCAAATAAAGAAAATAATTTTGATATTTTTCCAAATAAATATAATAATTAAAATTTAAAATTAAATTATTTCTCAAATGTAAACGTACATATGCTAGTGAGATCTTGTGACCCTTGAGCGGGAACCAACATATGGGGCTAATGCACTCATCCGTCAACTGCGGAAATATAGTGGAGATCAACTCTTGATCCCATTCCGTAAAATCTAATGGGTCTGTGCTTCTCGTTGATGCCATAATAGTAATTTTTGGTCTGTGAGGAAAAAAATAGACATTTTTTGCCAAATCTTAACACAATTTCTAATTTTGTAATTTTAGTAATTTGAACGAATTTCTAAAATCAATTAAGGTTAGGAGTGGTACAATTCCTAATTTTGGTCTCTATTGGGACAATTTTAAGTGGTTTAACAAAAATCATAATTTTCCTAATTTTTCATTTAGTACAATTGTAGTTTAACAATTCCTAATTTACAGATATTAAACTACAATTAAATTAAACTAAACTAAACTACAATTAAACTAAACTAAACTACAATTAAATTAAACTACATTATCTAAACTATCTAATTAAACTACATTATTTAATTAAATTAAACTAAATAATAAAATTAAAAATTAAAAAAAAAAATTACCTGATTTTTTTACCGAGCGGAGTGACCAGCCTGATGAAAAACGGGTGCGCAAGGGAACTTATAGCACTCTAACTTGGGTGCGCAAAAGCGTTGTGCGGACCCGGGGGTGCGCAAAATGGTTGTGCGGACCCACTTCTGGGGTGCGCAAAAGAGTTGTGTGGACCCGTGGGTGCGCAAAATGGTCCTGCGGACCCGTGGGTGCGCGAAATAGTTGTGCGGATCCGGGTGCGCAAAATTGTTGTGCGGATCCGATCTGTGCGGGTGCGCAAAAGCGTTGCGCGGGGGTGTCAATATTGTACAAAACCCCACAGCAGTGGTCTTCAATTTAATAAAAATTGAAAGAGTGGTAAAAAAAAAAAATTTCGTGTTATTAAACCATAGTAATCGACAAATGGTAAAATTTGAATATCACCATATATTGTTACTTCATTCCAGGGCTCCTCATTTACAACTCCATTTTTATTCTTCAGAATATATATATATATATATATGTGAGGAGGGTTCAAATGCCTCCATTTTTTTTGGCTCTACTATGCCTTCATTTTTAAAAACATTAATAATTCAAAATTTAAAACTTAAATATCAAAATAAAACCGTTGGATATTATCTACATCATTTTATCTATACGCATTCAAAAAATTATGAAATTTCAATTTTGTTTTGGTTGTCATCAAGAGCTTGTAAAAAAACGTACAAATGTGAATAATTTCTAGATTTTGATTTTCCAAGTTATTGATTCACATAAAAATAAAAATCGAAATGTAATAATTTTTATGAACTCATAGAGAAAATAATATAGATCACATCTAACAGTTTTATTTTGACTTTTAAGTTTTAAATTTTGCGTTATTGAAGTTTTAAAAAATAGAGACATAGTGGAGGCACAAAAAATGGAGACATTTGAACCCTCCTCCATATATATATATATATATATATATATATATATATATATATATATATATATATATAGGTTTTGGCTAATATGCTACGCGTAGCTAAGAGATCTCCGTGCTACGGCTCAAAATTTGAATTTTCAAAATCCTAACGGTTGATCCAAACCGTTAGATATGTTCTACATATTGAAATATACTTGGAGACCAAATTTTATATTTTTTGGATTTTTTTTACTATTTATTAAGCCACTTTGAAAATCGCTGATCCAACGGTGGCTTAACCAAACAATGGAAACCGTTGGATCGGCGATTTTCAAAGTGGCTTAATAAATAGTAAAAAAATTCCAAAAAATGTAAAATTTGGTCTCCAAGCACATTTCAATACGTAGAACACATCTAACGGTTCGGATCGACCATTAGAATTTTGAAAACACAAATTTTGAGCCGTAGCACGGAGGGGCTCTTAGCTATGCGTAGCACCGTAGCCCGGTCCTATATATATATATATATATAGGTTGGCTAATATCAAATCAGTTGTTCCTGAGGTCCCGTACAACCAAGTCGTTTTTTAATTTTGAAAGTCCAAAATGTCGATCCAAACCGTTAGATGTGTTCGTTATATTAAAATGTGCTTGGAGACCAAATTTTACATTTTTTGAATTTTTTTACTATTTATTAAGCCACATTGAAAAACGTTGATCCAACGGTGGCTTCACCAAACAATAAAACTAGAAGCCACCGTTAGATCAGCGATTTTCAAAGTGACTTAATAAATATTAAAAAAATTCCAAAAAATATAAAATTTGGTCTCCAAGAACATTTTAATATAATGAACACATCTAACGGTTTGGATCGACGTTTTGGACTTTCAAAATTAAAAAACGAATTGGTTACAAGGAACGTGAGGAACAACTGATTTGATATTAGCCAACCTCTATATATATAGAGTGTGACAAATATGCTTTCGGTTGTATTTCAGCCAACTCTCTGTCCAGACCAACAATGATGCCACCTACCATTATAACATGGGTCTTGCCCACGCACCGCTCCGAAATGAAGGTGTCCTCATCATCGGCTCTGGCAGCACGACCCACAATCTGCGCACCCGGACCTATGACAACAAGCCTCAGCCTACCTGGGCCATTGATTTCTATGAAAAGGCGCCCAGCGCCAAGATGGCACAACCCAAGCTTGATCATTTCTACCCCTTGCACGTGGCCATTGGCGCGGCAGGAGGAAACCCTATCTCCGACCTCATTCACACCAGCTGGGGCTCCGGTTCCATCTCTTACACCTCCTTCAGATTTAAGACTGCTAATTGATTACTACGAAGCCAATGAATAATTTATTAAGTCTTCTGTGTGCATGTCTTCCCATCTCTTGTATATCTTTTGTTTTATAGTGTCATGTAATTTAATATTCGAGTGAACTGTGAATTCATCTAATATATTTTTAGTTCTTGAAGTAGTGTTGCAAGCTGACTGTTCTGTGTTGTTATTTTTTCTGTTGTTCCGTGCCTTCTATTCTTGTTTTCTAAGAAAATGTTCAACAAAGCACGTTAGTTAATAGTTAAGTCTCGCATTACAGAGTGTTTTGATAAGTGTCTTATGTAATTGTGTTGGTAACTCATGACCTCCGTTCAAATTACAATTCATAATAAAAATGCTACTAATGATGCCAGTTCAAATTATTATGATGCCATTTCGGTTCAAGTTTGACCAATTAATTCATCCAACTCTTTTCAGTTTTGTGGATTGCTTTCTGTTGAGAGCTTTCTTTGTTTTCATTGAGGTAATTATTTAATTATTGATGGTTTTCTGATTGTTTGTAACACGACTACGTGTATCTGCATGTATCGTAATGATCTGACAGAGTGATTTTACATGGAACATATACACGAGGGATTTTTTTATTCACAGTATTAAAAATAAATAAATCAATCAAATTTTTCATATGCAAAATTTTAAAATTTTAAAATTTATTTATTACAAAGTTAAGCGCACAAAAATAGTGGTTGATAAGTTATCTTAATAAATTCATTTTTTTTTTTTGGTCACAACTTCACTTTAAACTAAACTAATTTGAAAATTTGAAAATTTTGCATGTATTTTACCAAAGCCCCTAGAATTTGGTTCTGTTTATGGAGTTCTTGAATATCTACAACCTAAATTAATAATTAAAAATATTGAGAATTTCAAATGCATTATATGCGTGGTACATGATTATTCCTTACATCATAGTATTCCTTACCTCTCTTATATGTGATTCCTTGCATTATATGTGATCCCGGCCTAAAATGCCCCCAAAACAAAGTGATGCTCTGACATGTATAGTAACACGACTAGGTGTATCTGACAAATTAGGTATAGTAATTTGGTTCGGTTTATGGAGTTCTTGAGTTATTGATGGTTTTCTTATTGTTTGTAACACGACTACGTGTATCTGAATGTATAGTAATGATCTGACAAAGTGATTTTACTTGAACAAATACATTTTTATTCACAGTTTAATTAAAAAAAAAACCCAATGTTTCATTTGCCAAATTTTGAAATTTATTTATTACAAAGTGAAGCGCACAAAATTTTGAAACACATTCATTTTTTTTTATCATTTGCTGCAACTTGACTTTAAGCTAAACTAATTTGAAATTTTTGCATTTATTTTACAAAAGCCCCTAGAATTTGGTCCGGTTTATGGAATTCTTGAATATTTACATCCTAAATTAATAATAAAATATATTGAGAATTTCAAATGCATTATATGTGTGGTGCATGGTTATTCCTTGCATCATATATAGTATTCCTTAATTACCTCTCTTGATGATCATATGCAGTTTGAATCTAGTAACTATTTATAAATATTAGTGTATATAATTGAACTTCTATAGAACTTTTTCATGTATTGTGTGGGTTTCTTATGATCCAGACCTCCAATAGTTTTGACAGCATTGCATGATCCAGGCCTAAAAGGCCCAAAGCAAATGTTAGATCAGATCACATCCCCTTAGTTGCATTTGCTCTACGCCATGACCCATGAATGATGAAGTCCATCAGATCTCAAACTAATTAATAAACTAAGTGTAATTGACACTGACAGACTGTTATATAATAATTATCATTAATTAATTATACCTGCGCAGCATGCAAAACGTAAAAAAAAAATGATCAATCGTGTATCATCATTATATAATTAATAATTCCTCTCCGCATGGGATATCACTATAACATTAAAGAAATATAACAGACAAGAACTGAAGACACTGTTTAATAAAAAAAGAGGAGCACCTGAAACCATGCATCATTGATGCTGCACTAGGCAGTGGCGAAGTCAGAATTTTTATTAGGGATAGGCAAAAAAAAATATTATTAATTTATTATTATTATTTAGTGAAGATATGGTAATTACTTTAATTGAGAAAAATGTTGCAAAAAACTTGATGTAAACCTCAAAATATAACTGAAGTATATGTAAATAAAATGGGAAAGCAATAATGCACAATAAAAAAAACCGGTTTGCTAATCGATATAGATATTTTTAGTACAGAGTTTCATTTAAATTGAACGTGTGTGTATAATTGAGCTCCTTTTCGCACGAGTGCCTCCTCCTTTACATACTGTTAATTTGAATCTTTATCACATCCGTGTATGATATGCCATATTTGATTAACATTTGTGTAGTAGTGTTAGTAGTATAGATTTTATTATCTAGAGTACTATAACTTAAATTAATAATAAAAATTATTGAGAATTTCATATGTGTGTGTGGTTGTTCCTTGCAGCATTGTATCATTGTCATACAACTCTTGATTAATTCTCATATGGAGTTTTTCCATATTTTGTTTGGATTTCTTATATATGTTGATGAAACCTCCGAAAGCCTCCAATAGTTTGGACATCATTTTATGATCCAGGCTCAACAGGCCCAAAACAAATTTTAGATCAGAATGGATCAACAGATCACATCCGCCTTCATTGCACTTGCATTGCGCCATAAATGATTAATAAACCCATTAGAGGTCAAACTAATTAGTAAACTGAGTGTAATTAACTAACACTGACAGCCTATTATATAATAATAATCATTAAATAATTATTCCTGTGCAGCAAGCAGTACGTAAAAAAATGATCAATCATGTATCATCATTATATAATTAATATTTCCACACCTAATGGGACATCACCATATATAAAATTTAAATAATTGATAACAAGCAACAGCTCCATCTAAGCATCCCACCCAATTTCTTTCTTTTCTCCTTGAGGACATTGAATTTTAATCAGACTGAATTCAACTCTCCTTTCCCAGCAGCAACAAGCAATCTGCGTTGATCATGGAGGCCAACACCGACTCCCGTTGTCTTCGCCTTGTGTTGTTTCCATGGTTGGCTTTTGGCCATATGCACCCGTATCTCGAGCTCTCCAAATCACTGGCGGCACTGGGCCACCACATCACCTTCATCTCCACCCCAAGAAACATCCGACGTCTCCCGTGCATCCCGTCCCACTTATCATCACTCATAACATTTTTGCCCCTCACCCTTCCCCACGTCCATCCCTTGCCGGAGACCGCCGAAGCCACTACCGACATTCCTCAAGAGCACGTTCAGTACCTTGAGAAGGCGTTTGATGGTCTAGCTGCACCTTTCTCGGCCTTCCTCCAATTGGCCTGCTCCGACAAAAGAACAAAGCCTGATTGGGTTGTCATGGACGCGCACCACCACTGGCTTCCACCGATAGCCCAAGGGTTTTGTATTCCCTGTGCCTTGTTCAGTGTTCTCCCGGCTTCTTCCCTTGTTTTCTTCGGACGCCATATGGAAAACACCCACGACTCAAGGACAGCACCCGAAGATTTCACCGTGCCACCTAGTTGGATCCCATTTCCATCCAACCTTGCATATCGCCCCCACGAGGCTCAGTGGATGTTGATGAGCAGAAAGGAAAACAAATCAGGCATTAGTCACTCTCTGCGCATGAAAACCACTGTGATTGGAATCCAGTTCGTAGCTGTGAGGACATGCCTCGAGATTGATTCCAGGTGGTTATCCCTCCTTGCTGAGCTTTACAAGAAAGACGTGGTAGCAGTGGGACTTTTACCACCTCCTGCTGAAGATACTGGTTCGGCCAGAGAGAGCAGTGACGGAGTCGAGCTTGAATTTGATGTGATCAAATGGTTGGACAAACAGCCTGCCAAATCTGTTCTTTATATTGCTCTTGGGAGTGAGGCCACTCTGAGCACCGAACTACTCCATGAACTGGCTTTTGGGCTTGAGAAATCCGCAGTGCCTTTCCTTTGGGCACTCAGGAAGCCAGCCGGCATGAGTGGTGCCGTGAGCAACATTTTACCGCCAGGTTTTCAAGAGCATTTAAAGGAATCGGGATCTGGCCATGTTGCGTTGGGTTGGGTCCCACAAATAAGGATATTAGCCCATGCATCAGTAGGTGGTTTCTTGACACATTGCGGCCCGAGTTCGGTGATTGAAAGCTCACAATTCGGTCTTCCTTTGATCATGTTGCCCTTGATTGTCGATCAAGGATTAATTGCACGGGTGTTGGAGGAAAGAGGGGTTGGTGTTGAAATTCCAAGAGATCCCGGAACCGGGAACTTCGATCGAGAAGGGGTGGCAAGTGTTGTTCGTCATGTCATGGTCGAAGAAGAGGGCAAGTTGATTCGACATAACGCAGAGCAAATTCAACACATATTCACAGACCAAGCTTCTCATGAGAAACACCTAAATGGTTTCATCAAGCGTCTTCAAAATTATACTGTCTAATTTATGCAATTTCCAAGTTTCAATTTCGATGATTAATTAGTGTTGTAAATAATAATATCAATCTGGCAGTCGCTGCCTGATTTTCCTCGAAAAAAAAAAGAATAATAATATTGGGATTTCGATATGGCCCAATTTCATACACTGAGATTATGTACAAGGGGTTTGGATGTGCTGTTCATAATTATTGGACTGCTATTTCTTCGATTCATATAATTTATTTTACATTTGCACTTGTGGATAATTCGGTTTATAATAGAAAGTTAATGTATGGATGGCTATAAAGAAGAATCAAATTAAGATGAAAAAAAATTTCACTTCTGTTATACACTTTTCACATATTTCTGCCCTAAAAGTTGTAAATGCCACGCTTGCCCCGGTAAGATGAAAAACATAGTCTATATATATAGAGAGTAGAACTAGGGTGCTCCTAAGTTCATCCAACTTCTTGTGAACTTGACTCTAAATATATCGAATCGACTTTAAACGATGAATCCAAACCGATGAAACCCTTCTACCTAATGATTGATGCGTCTACATGTGAAAAGTTTAAGGTTTTGAATTAATTTAATACAGAGTGAAGTGGTCAAAGGAGTCCAAAAAATAAATGAATTAAAATTAATTTATAAACTTTAAACTTTTGACCACTTGACTCTATACTAAATTAATTCTAAACTTTAAAATTTTCATATGTAGACGCATCACTCATTAGGTAGAAGGGTTTCAACGGTTTAGATTCATCGTTTAAAGTCGATTCAATATATTTTAGAGTCAAGTTCACAAAAGGTTTGGTGAACTTAGGAGCACCCCAGTTCTACTCATATATATAACCCTACAAAATATGGTAATATCCCTCATATACATTTCCCCAGCCTTTAGGGTAGAAGGAAAAAACAAAAGTATGGGGATAGTTATTTTCTTTGAGGAAAAATAGAGGTCATGCCCATATTTTCATTCATAAAATGGGGTTACAAAGTTTGTATCCTCATCAATCTAGTACATAGATAAATAAAAGCAAATTCTAGGGGAAAAGGGGCTCAAAACAGTTGACCCTAAAAAGCAAAAAGACTTAAAAACAAAACAGAAAGAAAGACCAGCGAATGGAAAAATTGAAACAAGGGTAAAAAGGTAAATTGAAGGGAAGAAATTGCAGCTGCTCTGAGGAAGCTGCCTGTATTCTGGCTCCCTGTCCCGTACCAGCACATATTTTTTATGTACCAGTCCAGCTTGGTGGTGTGAAATGCATCCATCTTCTCACTCCTGATTGACCTCTGGTACTGTACCGGTGTCGGTACCAGTAATCCTATTTCCCCTGAATGCACCCCGCTCCTTCTTCCTATAAAATTCTAATTGCCATCTGATTTCCTGCAATAGTTCGTTCGTGTCCTTTGTAGCATCTGTGAAGCACTGTGCACATCTTTCTCTCCATATTACTAAGTTCATAATTTGCAAAACCATTTTGTGCTAATGGCCATAGCATGGTTGGCCAGCTGCTCTTTAGTTTTGCATAAAGTTGAAGTGTGTACTCACATTCCTGGAACAGATGTTGATTTGTTTCAAGTTCCCCTTTGCATAGTGTGCATCTACTGACAATTGGCATCCCTCTCTTCTGTAAATTGTCGTGAGTGAGGATGCTATTGCGAATAGCCAACCATAGAAAAATCCTCATCCTAGGTGGTCCCTCAACTTTCCATATTTTTTAGATGTTTTCTCTGACCCTCAGGCACCCCTTGATCATTCTTTATTTTGATCGCACCGTGAATTGTCCTATTTTATTCCCATTCCACCTGATTTCATCCTCCTGCCCCTGATTCAGCATAGTTCTATCCATTATGTTGCACAATTGTGTGAGTTCCTCATGTGCCAGGGTAGAGAGTGTTGGTCTGAATAGACTATGCCTATTATCTAGTATACTCTCTACAGTTTGCCATTCCTGCATCAGTGGCGAACGAGAAAAGATTTGAGAACATTATTCTCATGTGCCAGGGTACGTTTCGCCATGGCTGGAGTCCGAATATTATTTTCGTCACAGTGGCCGGTACACTACATTCCGGTTTTGTTAATTTTGAAAGTTTCAGAAAAATGATACTACCTGTTTTATTTATTTTTCATTTAATGTGATGAATAAAAAAATCGGTAGGATTAATATTGGATGATTTACATTAGATACAAGCCGATGTACCAGACTTGACCAGAGTTTGGCTGTTCAACTGGTACTGATCTTAACATCATTTTACCATGCCTTATTTTATATTGAGTATTAAACAAAAACAGATAATTAATGTGTTTATCTTTGCAGAAAAAATAATTTAGTAATGTAATTAAATTAAGGTACATGATTGAATAAAGGATAGGCAGAGGGAGGATTTCAGAGTCTTAGTTTTGCCAGTACTCAGTTTACTTTTTCTTATTTTCATTTTTTTTTTCTGGTATTTTGGTTTTAATTTATGGCTCAAGTCTATTGAGTACTTTAACCAATTTTGAAAACAAAAACATCTGGTGCCAAATAAAAATTTCCAAATTATCCGGTCTATCTACATTCAAAATTAATTAAGGAAAAACTTCTCTCCCAATGATGCATGAAGTTTAATTTTGGTTTTGCCTGCATCACCGTAGAAATGCAACTCAACATGAACCAAACATAAAAAAATATTAAAAGATAAATGGAATTACTTATATACTTCAAGAATACAACACGGCAATTTAAGTATCCTTTTTTTACATGCCATCATAGTTTATTAATTTCAACATCTGTGGCAATTAATATTAATTGTAGATATCAACAAATGCAATGACAGACTATCTTATTTTGCTTGCAAAATCCTCCTTTTGAACAACCATTTAAGCACCAACTGTTACATGTTGCATTATTAACGCACTTTGTATAGCCATTCCATTGACGATGATCGGTGCAACAATCTTGACCTAAAACACCTACATATTTATTTCAAAAATATCCAGTTATTTAACAATGGTACAATTTACATATTTTAATATGGACATTGTACACAGATCATTGACTCATTTTGATTTCTCAATAGATCAGTATATATCTATATTTTAATAAGATTAATTTATTTTTCTTTTATGGAAATAATGAAAAATATGAATTAAAGGTAAGCACATACATATAAAATATATTTTGATATTGCATAAAGAAAAAAAATAAACAAATTAAAGAGACATAATATTACTTAATTTGTAGATCACCCGTCATGCTGATTATGAGCAAACAAAGGCATAAATAAACAGCAAAGCTTGACCGAACCATTTTTTTTTTCTGTTAATTAAAATCAATTGGTTATTTTGCACATGCTTCCATTCATGCTTATAAGTACTTGGATTGATAAAACCAGAAAGGTAAAAAGAAGTTACTGCTGAGAGGCAATTAATGAACTGTAATAGGAATACATTTTACTATTTTTATCATTTGCTCGTTTGTTTCCTTGGTAAATTATTTGACTTGTTTCCTATACAACCTAATATTTCTGTTTCACAAAATTATGATGGTTCAAAAATATATATAAAAAATTTACTATCAAATTATCTTATATACTTTAAAACCAAACTATCTACTCAAATTTGCATCCAACCTTGTATGATATACATGCATGTTCAGTCCATCTTGAATTTTTTGTTCTTTTTATATCTATAATTTAATAAGAAATAAATACAATATTTAGCTATAGGCATATAATTTGGTGTTGCTGGTAAGGAACAATTCAACATTGCAGAAAAGGAGGGTTTAATGTCATAATTTTTTGTGCCATACAATATTATAATTTTATTTTTTTAATATACAATTTAATCAATACATGTTGAGTCGGAAATATTAATCTTGTTCTGTTTTATATATGAGACGAACTTAAGTAAAATTTTATGATTATAAGTTATCCAATAACAAACAAGTTAAACTAATTAGTAATTACAATGCTTTAAATTAAAGCATTGTTCATTTTGAAATCAAACACCTAAACGAAATCCATCAGCATGTAGTCAGTTATCAGAGAACAAAATCCATTAGCAAGTAGTTGTATTATAAACATATATTATTATACCCAACTTTCCGTACTAAATTCTTAAGCCAGCTCTTTCACAATATCAAGAGAACCAACAAGGTCACACCATTATACCTAAATTGCAACTAAAGATGGATCAAAACTTTTCCGTATGTTGTTATTGAAGTCAGGGGAGTTCGAATGGGCATCATGCCTGGTTGGAGGAGTCCGATTCGCTTTAAAACATGAATTATATATCTAACCGCACAAATCTTGATGCAAGCCGAACGGCTTCGAACAGACATCAGACCAACTTAGGTATAACGTAAAAGATGACTTACTGTTCCTTTGGGTCCATTTTGAGGTGCAATTTTTTATAATGTATGTAGTTTATATTGAGTGAAGGCCTGTTTAAGGAAACAAAGTAAATGAGGATGAATTTACAGTAGATGTTTGATTTTGACATAGTTAATTCAGCTATAGTATATCTTTGATTGTTTAGTCTACCAAAACTACTATCATACATACTTCAATTAGATTAAAAAAAAAATGTAAATTGTAGAAATTTGTATGCATCATTTTCCCTGCGTTGTTGAACTTGGGCCATTAGGAAGCATTTGAAGCATTTAAGATGCATTTGGACCTTAAATGTGTCCCCTTCCTGACCTGGGCCATTAGGAAGCCTTTCGGCCTTAAATGTGTACCCTTCCTGACTTGGACCTCTTTGAAGCATTTGAGGCTAGTAAATAAATTCTACTTTATGGAACCTAGTAAATAAATTCTTGGTTTATACTGCAGTAAATCTGCTGAAATAGAGTGCATATTAATCTTGCAAGTTGTAACAATTAAAGTAAACAAAATCTGGACAAATGGCCTTATATCAAAATCAACCAAACTAACCCAACAAAAGCAACAAGAGCTGAAAATCTCATCTCTCTTCCCTTTCCCTAAATTAGTATACAACTCCTCAGAATTCCCTATTTAAAAAAAAAAAAAATTACAAACAAGTGTACTGGGTAAAATTAAAAAAAAAAAAAAAAAAAAGTTGTCTAAATGGATAAAGCAAGAAAGCAAATAAGCATGATTTTAATTTGCTTCCTACCCAATTAAACCATGCTACCCATAGATTATTTTTTTAAGTCCTTTTCCATTGACCTCCATCTCCTATAATTGTTGTTACAAAACCACAGCTCAAATCAGTTGAAGAACAAATCTAGAAATGGATCAACACCAAAAACCCAAAACCCCAACAATATCTCTGCGCAAATTCACCCCATCGGATGTCGACGCTTTCATGTCATGGGCTGCTGACCCACAAGTGACCCGCTTCCAGCGCCGCTATCCATATACCGATCCAGCTGAGGCCTTGGCCTACATCACCACTCATGTCCTGCCCCACCCGTGGTACCGTGCCATCTGCGTAGATAACACGCCAGTCGGATCAATCTCAGTATGAAGTCAAAAAAATAGAAAAACATAGAAAGAGAGAAATTTCTATGCTTTCAATAGCAAATCAAATTTTATACAACATATATATGTTATAATTTCTCTAATCCTCCTATTAAATTTGAGTTTATCAGGTAAAACCAGGACTAGGTGAAGATCAGCACAGAGCTTCGATCGGGTATCGGATTGCATACGACTACTGGGGGAAGGGAATCGCAACCGAGGCACTTAAATTGACCGTAAAATCTGTGTTCGAGGAATTGGGCTACTTGGAGAGGCTGGAGGCAATTGCCGATGTGGAAAACCCGGCAAGCCAACGTGTGCTGGAGAAAGCCGGGTTTAAAAAGGAAGGGGTTTTGAGGAAGTATGTGAAGCTCAAAGGGGAGAGCAAAGACATGGTCATGTTTAGCTTCTTATCTAGTGATGCTGGTTAATTTTGTAATATGATATTTACTCTTTCAAATTTCAAAATCTCACAAATTTATCCTATTTATTTGCTTATCTAAATTGAATGTCAAAAGAGGTTTCCACCTTGCAGTTCTTTAAAATTTCTGTTTTCTTAGAGTTGATTTATTTTTTTCTATTTAGAGAGAGATTCTTGTTTATGTAATTTTTGTAATTACTGTTGAAAATGATACTTTGATTGTGACAACAACCTAAAATTAAAGATCCAAATAGTGTGTATATATACATTTAAGTACTAAACCATCGCTTTATTCTTTGACTTATTCATGTTTATCTCTTATCTTTAGTTCCTTGTGAAATTTAATTAAATAAAAAGTCTTCACCTAATTATGGTTCAATAAAGCGTTTCAATAAAAAAAAAAAAAGTAATAACAGCAGCTGCTTCAAACTTTCCATATGATACCTTGATATTATTCAACAGATTTATGTGCATGAAAATGCTACAGTATTTGAATAGGAAAAAAATGAAATTAACACATTGAATTATTAATTAAACAGACTTTGTAGGGCCACAGAAAATGTCCGATAGAAAAGAAGTCACGGACGAAATTTTAGATAATAGAACTATATAAGTATTCCTTGTACGAAATAAATCACAACTACATTTCTAACAAAACAGTAAGCATATATAGTTATTGATGCTTTGGTTTATTAAATGATCTTTAATATGTAAAAATAGGGATAAATATTTTAACAGATCAGTTTTGGCTTCATGCAGTACACAAACCATATACAACATTGTTTTGATTTTATAGTATGTGTGTTGCATGAAGTTAGAACTGTTCTGTTAAAATATTTACTCAAAAGTAGTGCATGAAAAGTATTAATTTGAATATATGAAGTGTTAATTTTGTACAATAATGCAGAATAGTGTAATTGTTAATTCAAAACAATTGGATATGAAAACTTATATAAATTCTTAATATGTGTGAATTTTATACTAATTTAAATATGCATAAGATTTTTTATAGATTAATTTACCACGGTGGAAGCTATTGCAATTTCCTTTTAGGGCATGCTCTACAAAGGGAGAGATCTAACCCTTTCATTAAAGAGAAGGAAGGAGGAATCCGCACAACAACGGACTGCCCACGTCATTCACCTGTTCTACAAGAGAGTTAACGGAGAGGGAGTTGAGGAGAACGATTATTTAGGAGGAGAGAGGAGGGTCGCATTGATTTTGGGCGAAATTTATCACTCCCGAATCAAGATGTAGAATTT
Organism: Carex cristatella; assembly: GCA_024447775.1. Lineage (NCBI taxonomy): Eukaryota > Viridiplantae > Streptophyta > Magnoliopsida > Poales > Cyperaceae > Carex > Carex cristatella. The sequence continues at coordinate 8,765,110 of JAJHPF010000001.1, read as the reverse complement.
ACAGTTTCTCTTCCTCTCCGTCCCTTGCCCTTCCTCTACGAACTTCAGTTCTTGGAGCACAACCTTAGTTAATTTGCTGTGAAAGAGAATGATCTTTTTAGCTTATTTTCTTCTGATCTACACCTCATTATAATATGTTATATATTTGATTAATTGAATTTAGTGATTATTATATGGATAATACATGTATCGATATGACGAAATTTTGAGCACTCTAGCTATACCTCTGCTTTGAAGAATTTTTTATTGATAGAAAATATTATAAAATAATATAACAAAACATAAAGAATATTCGATGTATAGAAAGATCAGGAGAAAATTTCTCGATCCACAGTTTGGATCGATTATAAATTTCACAATCCAAAGGTATTTTTTAGGTTTAATCCAGTTACTTAGGATCCTCTGTGGATCGGACAAAGTTTGAGCCTTTTAAACACAATTATCTTCAAATATCTTTGCTTGGTTGTCACAGAAGATCCCACAATTTTATTTTTCAAAATATTAGGTAGATAAAAAAATTTATTAATTCAAACTTTGGATATATAAAAATTGTACCGATCCTTCTGCTGTATGCATTGAAAAACTAACGTACTCTTTTTGTTTTTAATTTTTATACATTATTTTATAACAATTTCTATGATAAAATATTCTCTGATTTGGTGTGTGTAAATTATTTCAATATATACAATTGGGGTAATATTCAGATGATCTATGCGTACTTTATAAGTGTCCTTTCAACATTTATAAATATAAAATTAGTTCATCTTTTATTTAAGAAGACTATTATGGTATTTATAATAAAATTTACTGAAAACATTACCAAAATTTACTTAAAATATGGTTTACAAACAAAATTTTAAATTAACTAATTAGACCAATCAATATTTACAAACAAGACACTCACTGTCCCATTAAATTTCAAATATACAATAAAAGAAATAAGAAACCCCCCCCTCTCACAAAAATGTTTAGCTCACAAATCCTTCAAATTATTCTTTCTTTTTATATCTTGTGAACTATTTTCAAAGCCCAATCTTTGCAAGCATAGAATTAAAGTATCAACCTCTAATTCTCTCCCTCTCAAACATATTTTGAAAGAAGCACAAAAATTGAAACAAACAATCAATTAGAAAATAAATTTGTAATGGAAAATCTACAAATTATAATTAGGTTCTTCATCCGCTCAATCATCCATCTCCAATTGCCTCCATATATTCGCTCCCCAACAAAATTCGCATCTAGCCAACAAATATAAAAGTGAATAAGGCAAGCACATTATAAAAATAAAGGACAAACATAGAAATTCAAATGCAGAGCTTAAAGAATAAATTGAGGTATCAATAATTGTGCCTCGGATCTAAGGTACAGTACCAAATACTAAATAATATATCTGATTTTAAAATTTTGTACCCTTTTTAGAATTAATTTTTACCATTTTACCATGGGCAATAAACAAGCAATAAGGAACAAAATTACGTCACTTTCTGAGGCTGATCAGATTGAAATGGGGCAAAAGTTCAAGACTTCAACCCAATCTCTTTTGAAATTATTAAGATATAAGAAACTTTTTGTGGATCATGACTTCAGAACCTGACCAGGGACTATGGCCTTTGCCCTTTGGGACCCAATAAAATATTATCCAACTTGTGGCTAGTGGAACCCACTATTATACCTTTCAAATAATTTATGTACAGAATATTTCATTTAGACCCTCGTCATTTTTGTTTTATTCACAATGTATTATTTAATGTTTCTAAATGAATCAGTGTATGGAACTTTTGTTTGTTATTGTTTGAGTTAATTATTATTCTACCTACACCACTTGTTAGTTGATGACTGATACATTGATTTTATTAAAAAAAAAAATTCAAAGATTTCAACAATGTTAAATATAAGTTAGGACATATTAGATATTTTGTATATGATAGAACTCTATAAAGTGTTCTAAAAATTAATTAATTTTTAGGTTGTTCGGCACTCTTAATTAATATACTATTGCTAGTTTTAGTTATTTAAAAAAGTAGGATGAATTTCACGTATACCCCTCAAAAACTTCAAAATTACGTATTTTCCCTCTAAAATTTGAAATTACACATTTCCCCTCTAAACTTTAAAATTCAAAAATTTATCTATTTTAATAGTTTTTATATTATAACTCATTCTAAAATTATAAAATATCCATCTTACCATTTATTAAAAGCATATAAAGCCCATCGAACTCAAATTTGAATCTAAAGGGTTTCTCTATTGTCTGATATGTGTGCATCACATTAAGATTTGTGTGCATCGCTTCAATATTCGTATATATCTTAAAGCAATTCTGATCAGCACGTATCGCATTAAGATCTGTGCATGTTGCTTCAATAGAAGTACATTGTTGCATCAAGATTCGTGTTGATCTTGCGTGCACAAATCTAAAAGCCGTTTGGACGGCAGAGGAACTGTTCATATTCAGATTTGTGTCCGATGGGATTTATATGCTTTTAATAAAGGGTAAAATGTGTATTTTATAAATTTAGAATGTGTTTTAATATAAAAGACAATAAAATGGGTAAATTTGTGAGTTTTTGAAGTTTAGAGGGGAAAATAAGTAATTTCAAACTTTAGAGGGGAACTACGTAATTTTGAAGTTTTTGAGGGGTACAAGTGAAATTTCCCCAAAAAAAAAGTATATATTTTTTCCTAAAATTTATATATGATTTATTTAGTGTGCCTTTTAAACTATTTTTTTCAGTTCAATTCCTAACAATTCTCTAGCACTACCAATAATTGATTGATGGGTTTCAGTCAATTAAAAAAAAATTAAGAATCTTAGATGTTGAAGGATAATCTGAGCAAATTTTGAAAATAGTGAGGGGTCATTGTAAGTGGTTATCAATATCATATACAAACAATAATAGTTTACAGGAATTATTTTATACACCTCTAGCTTTTAGATGGGAAAAATGATAATAACTCTAGGTGGAGGCCCACATGTATAATTTATTAATCTCCTGAAAGCTATTGGGAATCAAAATATCACTATCTTAGCATAGACTATACTAACTCTAGAAATTTTAATGTAATAATAAAATATTTCCTTTCCTTTTTTAGGTTTGAACAAATAATTAAACTCGCCAATGATTTAACAAGATAGAATTTACAAGAATTAACCATATCAAAATAAAAATTTACATAAGTAACATATAAATTCAAATTTATAGAACAAAAATTTGTATGAGAGTGATAAACTAACCTAATAAATTGCACTTTCATTGCCTTGTCCATGGTTCTTCTTGCATGCATGGCATGATGTCAACAATTCATCTAATTTCAAACCACCAAGATCACCATTAATCACACAATCATCAAAAATATGTGTAGTTCTTGGATTAGGCCCATGTGAGATGACACAAGTATACTCCTCCGACCGATCAGTTTCGGTTTCGTTTGGGCTAACTACGTACCGTCGCACCGGCGAAAGCAAAGCCAACTGGGTCTCTTTGTTCTTCACACCAAACTCCATTGAAGGGATTTGTATCTTTAGTTGTGACCCGAACAAAACCATCCGTCTGTCTTTCTTCGGCGAATTGAAGAGATGGTGTTGATCATCATCTAATGCTTCGGCAAGGCCGATCAGTGAAGGCGGTTTCTTCGGAGGTGAATTGGAGATAGAAGGGTTAGAAATGAAAGGCAAGACTTTGGAGTCAAGTATAGAAGTTGGGCTCATTGTAGAATCATTTTCTGAAAATATTTTTGGAGGTATACCCATGAAGAGCCTTGGAGAGGGAAAGAGGGAGGATGACATGGTTTTGTTTTGATTTTTAGTTGGAGACATGAGAGAATGAGGTTCAGACATCAGGCAACAATATAGAGAATAGAGAGAGAGGACCGGGGGTGGGGGGGGGGGGGTTTGATCTTCTTAGTTTGAAGGAAAATTGAAAGCTAATTAAAGAGAGAGAAATGTGTATTGATGTGTACTTAAGACTATATTGCTCAGAGTCAAAACCAAGCTTTAATCAGTGTAATATAATTGATTAAGAGAAAAGAGGCAATGCTCTAAGCACCAATCATTGCATTTCTTGAAAGAGCAATGAAGGGTTCACCTAAAGATGGAAGCAATCTTTAAAGGTGGAGACTCACCAGAAAGCAAAACTAAGAGAGAAAGAGAGAGATTAAGAAGTGCACTCTTTTGTCAAAAAAACTAAATATATTCTAAAGTTGTACGGAGGGAATAATACATATCTGTTTATTTATACTAAAAGGCCAACTCACGAGTAGAGGAAATACTTATTTTATACAAGAATATTACCCAAACAGTGAGTGAATAACATGGCAAATCACAGCTAGTATTTAAATTTTCAACTGTTCCCCAAAGAGGAAAAGAAACATTTTCTCTTTTTTTAATCATTTGGAATGCTTACGATAATGGAACTCATCATTTGTGCTTTAGATCTATACATGCCATTATCACAACCGTTTACTGTTAGATCATAGATCTTGTGTGTATAATATGAATAAGTGGAGCATGGAGCGATGAGCATCGGATCAAATTCAGTCTGATATCTGATCTAAGATGTTAGATTTGCAATGATATTTGTACGACAATTAAAATATAGACAGCTAAACTTGACGCACAAATCTCAACGCCGGTCTAAACGGTTCAAATCGAACATCGAGCTGAATTTATTCTGGTACCTATTGAACCCCTTTGATCACGGCACTAAATGGTGGTGTTCAATTCATTAACAGATGTTAGTTATTGTATGGGGTTAAACAAAAGGAGGCTAATAACATTTTAGTTAAATGGTTTATTGGACCAAGGTCTTGATAGGCCCAAAAGGTTGTGTTTTGACATGTTAAAAGCCCATATATAACATGAACACAAACAAGTTTAAAAAATAAAGAAGCTTAATATTAGCCTAAATTTGAATGGGAGAAAATTAAAAGGCAAATGTATTTTATAATCGAAATGCCTTTTTTATAAAAAAAAAATTTTGTCAAACTGTCCCATTTCATATCCTGAATTTAGTATGTTCCTCTGCCACATTCACTATGTTCCTTCAACTTTTTTCTTACAAGCATGCATATATTATTTATTCATCTATTTATCTTTCTTATTGGTGTACTTACAATTTGACAAAAAAAATTAAAAGAATATTTTCTTATAAAGCTTGCACCGATCAAGAATGATAGTAGCAAGTTTTGCTAGTAGTGACTAGTGAGTGCACTTGATCAGTCATTATGAGTAAAAGGGAACTCTATATATTAATTGATAATTAATTCACTATTAAATATTGTCTAAAATATAGGTGTATATTATTTTGACCATGACATCTAATCCTTCTCACAGGTATATAAACAAGTGCTAGTGCCTATATAGAGGCTAAAAAAAATTTAAGACATATCAATCAAGTTAACCTATGCACTAATTTAACAAGGTCTTACCAAAGAAAAAATAATTAAATGATATAGGTATTGAGTTGGCACAAATCAATCAAGCGGCGGAAGCGGCTGGATTTTTTATATTATATTACTTAAAAGAATCATGAAATAAACAGAAAAACAAGAGCATGTGGGGGCACATGTGGGTTGTTAAAATAAAATTCTGAGAACAAAAAATCAGGAAAAAAAAACAATGATATCTAGCTACCAATGAAATTATGATTGCATGAAAGAGCACTAAGCATCTCCCATGTGACCAATCATGCAACCGTTCTTCTTTGGTGGATTGATATCATTGAACCGTTGAGAGAAACATATATCCACATAAATAGAAAGGTTTTAAATATTCTCTTTCATTGTTTTGGTGCTGTGTTTTGTTTGGATTGTAGTGTATAAAGCAGCACTATAATTAATGACATGATAACTGACTTAATGAATCAATATAACACTAATTAATAACAATAATGGAGTATGAACATTATTTTTGACTTTTCTACTCCTCAAATTAAATGTTTCCCACTTTATTGCATAAAAATTAACTAGGGTGTTCTTAACCTCATCAAGCTAGATTTTTAGTGAATTTAACTTATAAACTATACATTGATTTTAAATAACGAATTCAAACAGTTGGAACTGATCTACTTCACAAGTTAAGTCAAATTTACAAATTTTCAAATTAATTTTTAAATTATAAAGTCAAGCGGTTAAAGAATGTTTAGATTTTAGAAGTTAATTTTAATACATTCATTTTTCATCATTTATTTTATCGCTTCACTTTATACTAAAATAATTTGCAATATTATAACTTTTACATATAAACGTATGAAGTAAATTGATTTCAATGACTTGAATTTGTGATTTGAAGCTTATTCGATAGATTTTTCAGTTAAATTCATTAAGCCCACAAGTGAGCTAAACATACTAGTTTTACTCTTAAACATGCAAAAAAAAAAAATGAATTAACAGACAATTGGTATTTTTATTTTCAGATTAATGAATATGAACTATAAAATTTCCTTTATATATAGTTTCTAAGACTGTCCGGAGTTTGAAGACTCAATCTCTCTATTTTAAAAAAAATATATGTATTTATTCATAAATATTTAGTTTCAGTTTCTGAGCACCAAATTCTTTTGTACGTATACCAAGCAGGGAACCAACAAGGCAATTAACATCCCTTGTCATTAATTCTAATGCTCTATTTTTAGAAATCTATATTTATTTTTACTTGTGTAAATTTTTATTTAGTTGTTAAATGTATAATTTGTTTGTTGATACGGCTATAGACACGTCTCTTGGCAGCATGCATATATATAAATAGCTGAGTAGGTAAAGTAAACAGATTTAAGAGCAACAGTTGGATAATATTTAATATCAAATTTAAAAAGAATAACAGTTATATAACTTTTATCTTTCGTACAGTATTAAATTAACAATGACACGTCAATGAATGTACTGTACAAACAAGGATCTGACTGCTACAGAGGAGAAAGCCGTGTCCGTGTCAGGGAAGTTCACAGACACGGGTTCACTTCATCTCTGATTGTACGCAATTCCCTGGATTATTGATCTGAATCGTTCATTTTGATTCGGATTCATGGTTCCTGGAGGTTAACCCTTTAATTATATATTGAAATCAGAAAATTTGGTTAGATTTGCATAACTATAGATCATATATGATCAAAATTGACTAATGAAATTAATTGGCTCATTTTTTTTTCTTATGTATACTTAGTTCCAATACCTCATGTATTTTTTACATCATCATGCTTTATATTTTATATCATCGTTTTTAAAATCTAAACTGTTGATCCGAACTGCTCAACATGATATCAACACTAAAATATGCTTGGAGATGGAATTTTATAATTTTTGAATTTTTTTTACTCTTTTTTAAGATATATACAAAATCATTGTTTCTCACTCGTTAAAAAACTATATTTTGTACCTATCTAAAAATACTAAAAAAATTTCAAAAATTATAATATTTGGTCTCCAAATATATTTTAATATAGATATCATGTTGAACAGTTTGAATCGACAATTTTAATTTTGAAAATGAAAATATATATAAAATTGTGAAGTATGATATTGGAACCACTTTACAATGAATTTCTTAAGTTCGAGGTGACTTCACATTTCTTGCTATATAGAAGTTATATGTAAGTTCGTTTTATAAAAATTAGATGGCTTAGTTAAAATAAATGATACAATATAATTTTAATTTTTTGTGACAAAGTGACGTTAGTCATTTTTTGAATCAGATTTCAACATTTTCCATTATATCCATAATATATTTGTATTATTTTTTCAGCATCTCCCGAATAATTTATAACATTAACGTATTGTATTATAGGGCTGCACAAAAAATTCGTAGTTCGTGATTCGATTCGAGTTTGATTTAAAAAAGTTCGTAAAAAATTTGTAAAAAATTCGATTCGAAATAGTTTGAAATTAATTCAAACCAAACTCAAACTAGACCTGGTTCGTTGGAAATAGGTTCGCAAACTATTATAGTTTGAATCTCAAAGTAACAATAACCATTGATTTTTACTTATGACTTATGTTCGCTGATGACTTAAAAGTTAAAACATAAGGCCGTCCAGTCATGAGTCATAACTCGTAAGTCGTAACTATCGCTCTTAGTTCTAAAATTCTAGACGACTTTCACCTCTCACTCTCGGCGACTACGATCACTCTTTCTTGTCGTAAAAAAGTTCGTAAAAGATTCAAAATTGAGTTCGTAAAAAAATCAATTTGAAATTAATTCAAACCAAACTTAGTTCGAAATTAATTCAAATCAAACTCAAACTGGAGGAAGTTCGATTCGTTTGCAGCCCTACTGTATTAACATGTTATTTATTTTGATGTATTATTTATACCCAAAATAATATATTATATATATAAGGAATATATTATATCAAAATTATGAATTTTGAGGAAAGTTCAAAAATGCTTTCATCTTTTAAGTTGTACTTCCATAATACCTCCACTTCTTAATTAATTTTCTAAAATAACATATTTTGAAACTATTCTAATATCAAAATAAAACAAATTAGATGTAATCTGTATTATTTTCTTTACACACACATAAAAATATTTTTGTTCGATTTGTTTCAATATGAATAAATAAACTGAAAAATGATCGTACATAAATTCTCCATGTCAGAGCATACCTACAACTTACAAGCTCTTAATCCCAATTAAAACAAAGTCAAAATATCATAACAAATTTAACTAAATTTTTCTATATGAATTCATATTTATTAATGTTCTTATGTTATATGAATTTAATTTAATTTTGCTATATGAATTTAACTTTTTAAGAAAATAGAAACACACAAATTGAAAATATTTGAACCTAAGAGATGCAAAAAAAAAAAAAAAAATTGAGTAAAAGTTGGAGGTTAGCAAACCACCCAACTATTTAATACATTTGTTATTATAACAAATAATTTCTCTCATATGAATTTCAAATTCATGACTTCTCACACAAAACTCATGTGTCTTAGCTACTAGACCAAAGACTAGTTCTCTTTCTCTTAAGAGATGTAAATCTTGAATTGCAGAGGAGATGAATTTTGGATCATCTCACGTGTGTGCAATTTTGGACCATGCCAGTTTGCCACTGTGTCTGTGCCTTGTGCCCTTGTGCAAATCTCCATCAACAAGGCTCACATGGCCTTCTTTGTCAAGCCTAGATTCTCTACATATTTCCATTATTCCATCTATAGGTCTAACTTATCACAAGTGCATGCCTCTGTTGTCTTTTGTCTGTCATGGGTTATGTATTTGTGTGCACAGTGATAAGATTCGCAAATTATTTGTGAATTATTTGTTTTTTTTGTGATGTCGAATCAAACACCGAATTATTTAGTTGATTAAATTTTGACCGAACAATTCTCGAATTTTACGAATTTGTCCCGAATTATTCCCGAATTTTTTTCAGAATTTTATTTTTTGGTTATTTTTTTGTTTTTGCTCCTTACAAAACTAAGATCTCTGATCTGAATAGTACTGAATCATTCCCAAATTATATCCGAATTATTCCCGAATCACGAATTTTTGACCTCGCCGAACCGAATCCGAATAATTGATTTGTCACTATGTTTGTGTGTGTGGGTTTTTTTTTTTTAGAGATAGATAAAATCTAGGCTTTAAAATTTCAATATTCAAAATCTTAACCTACGATCTTAAACACATGCATTGTTTTTTTTATCACAAGTACCTCTGTTGCCTTTTGTCTGTCATGAGTTGTGTGTTTTTAATGAGAGAGATAATATCTAGTCTTTAAAATTTCAATATTTAAAATCTGAACATATGACCTATATAGAGGACATTACTTTTTGCTACTAGACTGAAGGTAGTTTCTTATTATAGAATATGTGTTTGATGTTATTCTAGTGTGTGTACAACTAAATTAATTGTTAAATTAACCAGTCATTTCTAGCTAGTTTTTTTTCAGAATGAAAAAAAATAAGCCAACTTCTACTTTTTGTATTAAATATTACACAAAATAAAAAAGACAGTTGTTATCTAGAATAATTATATTAGTCCCTTATTTCTATTCCTTCACCATCACCGCATCCTCCCCACATTAATTAACTACTTTAATTAGCATTCTTCTCACATTAATTAAAAATAATTATACTAGATCCCATAGTATCATCTCGGCACCACCCCTCATCCCCCACGTCATCTATTTAAGAAATTAATTTTTTTTTAACTACCTTAACTAACTTTCATTTAATTAATCTGGTCTTTGTGATGGAAACACATTACTCTTTTCTTTCAAAATTCAAATTTCCTTTTTTACCGACGATTTCCTTTTTCGAGACTGAGACCATCCTATGCGATTTTAAAGATAAATACTTAAATTGTCCAAGAATAAATACTTCAATTTTGAAAAAAAATATCATTATTATTATGTCTAAGATAAATACTTCAGTATTTTACAATTAATATTATATAGATATGAGATAAATATTGCTATGTCCAATGAATATAAATACAGCATTAATACTTCAACTGGAGTATTTTATCCTTAGTAATAAATACCGGAATGTGTAAAGATAAATACTTCCCTTTTTAAAGATAAAACTTCTCTTTTTAAAGATAAATACTTTCCTTTCGAGGTTGGTCCAGGAATTTTTGGACCCCGATGAGTGGTCCCCCATAGTGCGGGGATGATATAGTGAAAACGTGTTAATTTATGCGGGAACACAATTTTGTCATTCTGTAATTACAGAAATATAGTTCGTTTCATATAGATTAATATTTATACTCACCAAGATAAATACACCAATGCATTATGATAAATACATTATTGCCTCACGTTAAATAGTATTATTATGTGAGAACTAGCCTTTAGTTTAGTGGCTAAGGCACGTGGTCTCTATGTGAGAGGTCATGGGTTCAAAACCCAGATGGGAGAAATCATTTGTTGTAATAATAAAGGTATTAAATAGTTTGGTGACTTGACCTTCAACCTTTACTCAAAAATAGTATTATTATGTTTAATGTTTTAGTGGTCCCATGATAGTTTTTCCAAATTAGTGGGGGGATATTAGAGGGATGGGGATGCAGAGATGATTATCAGGATCCTATTAGAAATAGATTTAAAATCTAGAAGTTGTTGATTCTATTATCAAGCTTGTGTTTGTGTCTGGATTGTTTCTTTTTATTATTTTTTTGGAAGTAGATAAATTGGTGGTTCACTTGGGAATTTGAGATGAACAAATTAACACCCATTATATATACATATATGTGTGTGTGTTAGTTTTTTTAAAATACAAACTGTAAAAATAATTTCATTAAATTTATTTATTACGACCCCAATTTTTCTAAAAATAAGCAATTGAAACTAGAATTATGATATACAATAAGTATTAAAAGAAAAATATTCTCTGCCTGATATATCAATTGTATGTATGTCACAGAGGAAGCGCACAGAATATCAGATCTCACCTTGCATCCTTCCCAAGTGATATTTAAATTTCTCTTCAGTGATATTGACATTTAAATTTCTGTTAAATGCGATTTTGTTCGTGCATGTAGAAAGTCACTGCATACTGCATATATAATATGCGGTGGATTTTATTATAGACCTATATATGTGGATTTAAAACTACATATTAATTTACTTTCACTCAAAACATGCAATACATTCCTATTAAAAATAACTTGTGTCACATATCAAGAGGAAGAAATTATATCGAATTCCAGCATATTAAAATCATTCGGTGAATTGGGTCTGAGCATATCAAAATTAGGTCTGAGCAGAGGCATTAATCCTAAAGTAACTCACTAAATTAACCAGATGCAAACAATTTTCTCTAAATCAGATTCAAACAATTAATTAATTGACAATCAATGATAGAATCGCATGATGTCCAATGCAAATAATTGCATGATTAAAAATCAATATGCCTCTTTAAACTGAAAATATGCAATTTTCATGCGAAACCACATATATGGGACGCATAAAGATTTTCATGCGAAATTGAACTACATAAACATATACAGCCGCATGAACCGCATTTTACAACACTACATATGACACTAATTTCAGATATAATTTGATAGATTTCAAATGACAAATTCAATCAGTTCAAACTAATTTATTGTAAGAGTGATGTGTTTATATGTAAAATTTATATTTTTTCAAGTTATTTTAGTATCAAATCAAGTGGTCAAAAATGTTAAAAAAATGAATGTATTAAAATTAACTTAAAAACTCCTATATTTGACCACTTAACTAATGAAGTAAATCGATTTGAACGGGTTGAATTCGTCGTTTGAAGCCGATTCAATAAGTTTTGGAGTTGGAACTCTTTAATATACTGTTTTATTAAAAAAAAAAAACAAATGACATTTATTACTTTGTTCCAGGGTCCTTCCTTTAATTTCTCAGATCCATTTTGTCAGATAATTTTGCCTCTACAGGCTGCAGCCCACAGAATTTATGTTGCATCCAATAATCCAGCAAAGGCATCCTGTCATCCTGTGGGTTGCTTAGAAAACTGAAAGTTTATTTTATATTTTATATTGATAAGATATCAGAATATCAGTACAGTTGATATTTTTTTTATTTAGAGATTTCCGTTGATATGGGCATTAATTATTTTAGATATCTTTTTTATAGAGACATGATCTATCTCCACAAGTACTAGATCCATTATCAAATATTCCTTTTTAATAAAAAAAAATGGCTCTATTATTTTTGTACATACTTCAATTTTTTTTTTCCGTTTTGAATAATATATCTAGGTAGTTTTCGTATTAAATCTTTAATGTCCATAATAAAAACTTTGTTATTAAATTAAATTAAATTTTGCATTAAATAATATGGGCTCACTAATTTTTTTGTAAGTGTACTAAAACAATAATCCGTTTTGCCATTCTTAAAAAAAATAATGTTATATACTAGCTTGTTACTATTCTTTATATAAAGAGATATAGACAAAAAAAAATATTTATTCCTCAAATGGCCTGTAGTGATTAAACAAACTAGACTGAGAATATCAGATGAGACAAACATGAAATAATGAAACCAATCATAAATATAGCAATGTAAACAGCATTCATTAATATGCCCATTGGCATCTTTTTCTTGGTATACTTTGATAAAGAAAGACACCTACCAAGTTATTTGTTTGGAAGTTGATATCAGTTTCTGCGCTACAGTATCCGTACTGTACTCGCACCATAACTTCCATAACTGCCATAACAACTGAGGGGACCGCAAATCTGCCGGACTGAATTTTTTTTTTCAAAGTATTAATATCTATACATGGAAGTATTTATACCTATAAACTGAAGTATTTATATCTATGAGATGAACAACTTTTACGTTAATAATTATTTTTCTATCTATATTTCTCAAATGTACCCGCGCCATAAATGCATGGTGGGGACCACTCAAACTAGATGGGGGATCATACACGTTTTTAGAGGTGGATTTTTTTTCTCCGTTCATTTTCGTCCATAATTCTGACGATCTATGAGAAATTTTACAAATCTAAAACCACTAACATCTTCTATACAATTTTCTCTTTCAAATGAGATCCATGATGATGTACTTTTGAGCTCGTCGTCAAACAAGTATTTATACCTACACTTGCAGTATTTTTTACACATGACACTGGATGATATTTGAAAGTATTAATATCAAGTACTTCAAGTATTTATACCTATGTAGTCAACTATTTTTGTTAGAGAAATGTTGCAAGTGTTTTTTACATATGAATATATTACACTATATAACATCTGAAAGTATTAATATCAAGTAATACAAGGATTTATATTTATGCACTGAAGTATTTACATCTATATGGTCAACAATGTTTGTTAGAAGAAGATTGATGCAGGAACGATTAGGGAAGGTTGATGCAGGAATGTGAGGTCCCCATTACTTGAGGAAGGTTGATACAGGGACCATTAGGAACTGAAAAGGGGAGTGATCATATCAAGTGACGCCACAAGTATTAATATCTTATTTTGTAAGTATCAATTTCTTATCTTGTAAGTATTTATATTTATAAAGGCTGACGCTGGACGAGTATGGGGACTGAAAAGGAGGGGACTAAGTAATTAGTGGGGACCATAATACATCATGTCTTTAATGTACAGTGCGGGTACAGTGCGGGTACTGTAGCGCAGAGATGAAAATAATTATTCTATTTGTTTTGTTGTGACTTTGTGTAGTTTTGCAAAAAAAAAATTAATTAATTATCAATTTAAAAGTGTCTACACCAAGAATAAGTAATTAACTAGGTCATAAATTAATAATTCAATAATTCAATCCTTTCCCTTTTGTACACACTTGGGTTAAACTTTTGTCCTTGGTTGTCTTTTCATTACTTTTCAAAACATGTAAAATAACATGTGAGCCATGTTAAATAATTAATACAAAATAAATAAACATTTTATTTATATGTCCTGATGAAGAGTAGATAATTATTTTGATATATAAACATTTTGCCTCTTCATTTATTTATATATTTTGAAACATTCAGCTGATAGAAGATTTATCAAGATCTAGTCAAATAATTTGTATTTTACAATTAATATTAACTTCAAGACTAGTCAAGATGTGCAATACAAATTCTAGTCAATTAATTTGCCATTTTTTTTTCTAATTTTCTCTAAAGGATCAAGGAGATGTAATAGTTTTTTTTTTCTTTTAATTTTCTGATAAAGTCATTACTGTTTATTTAAATATCTTTGATTGCTTGATGATTTATTTGTTCTACTAATTAATAAATTAATGTCTCGTTTTCTCACTTCCAACCTTTAATTAGCAATAGTATATTTAATTTGGACTAATAAATAAAACTAAATTAATTGAACGCGTTATGTCAAATTAGGGGACCATTTAATTAATTTGATATGTCATGTTTTTTATGCAACATGTGATGTTTTACTCTATTTATTTCTCCATAGTGAAAATACATGATATCATAACTTTTTAATTAAAAGTTGAGGAGGCTGAATAAGATAAGTGAGATTTAATTTTATGAGGGGGCTATAAAATATTAGCACTTGCAAAAATTATTAATTTATATTTATATGATAGACATATTCAGCAATTTCCTAAATCTGTCCATGTTAGATCTACAGTAATTTATTACAAGTCATAATTTTAGTGCTTTTAGAAGATCCATGTCAAATAATTTTTTTATAGACCAATAATGACCTAGCTAGGTGATAAGATTACACAATAATATATTGTCTCTAATCAGATCTTCAAAGATCTTTAGGAAAAGCATGACATATATTATTTTCTTTTATATATTTTAAAATCCCCCTTTTGTAATCATAAATTTACATGGTGCTACCTGAATTTATTTTTTGTATTTGAGACAGTAACAAGTGCCCCCCACAAAATTGTCCAGAAAAAACCATTATTTTCATAAAAAAAAATTCACAATGAAGTAAAAATCTTAGGAGGCTTTGTACAAAAATTTGGAAGTTGTCAGCAATATATTTAATTTGATATCCATTCAAAAAGAAATTATAAAAGCTAATTAATCAAAACCTTTACATTACAATGTGTAATAAATGGGGGCAGCATTTGATTTACTGTTTTAACAGCTATTGTAATCAGCTGAATTAAAGTATTTAGTAAATAATTAGAAAGATAATATTAAAAAACATTTCAATGACTCTTTAGACTTTATAATTAATAAATAATAAGCATTATATTGAGGTGTAAAATAACAATAAAAAAATACAACCAAATAATTTTCATTTCTTTCAATGCTAAAGAAAGGAGAACATGACAATATAATTAATTAACTAAAAATATAATATGCAACTTCTAAGGAAGTGAGAATATGATAAATGGCATTTAGGTGTGTTGGAATGATACAAATATGAAAATATGCAACTAAACCCCACTACAAGCCATAAATTCCCTTTTTTTTTTTTTTAATCCAATTTGGCTCCAGAATTTAATGCCATCTAAAGGCCAACAATTGAGGTCCCCTAAGGCCCCAACTAACTGGTTCAATATCTATTTCCTCTGTTATTTAGACTAATTGCAAGTTTTGATATTCTATTGGTGGCTAAATTTATACTAAATTATTAATTGGTTTTCACAACATTACTAATGAATTTTGTTTGAGAGACTAAAAAATATAAGTACCTTAATTGATTTGTAATTTTTTATTAATAAAATATTTTCATATATTTCTTGTTAATAAATTTATATTTCTTCTGTCATATTATATTCTGTTATGTTTTTTTTTTTGTCAATAATTTTGTTTAAAAAAAAACTTTTTAATAACCCATGCATAAAAAATTGTAAAAGAAAAGTATCTAATTTACATAACTTTCAAATATAAATGTCAAGGAGCATATAACATCCTAAACCAAACACAAACGATGTATTGCAAACAAATGAAAATTTTATTTTATGTATTTCTAAAAGAAATTATGTTATTTAAATTTTAACATAACACAACCCAAAATTAATACATGTGAATGCTTCAATTTTTGCAATTTGGAGAATAACAGAGCATGATCACTTCTAATGACCTATTTCTCTCTCCCCCAAATAAATAACCCCCTCAAGGCTTCAACCATTTCACACCTTCAACCAGAAGACACTTCTTAACACAACAAATTAAGCAACAAAATTCTTTGCAATGGAGATAGAACAAGTCAAGTGTGACTGTTGTGGGCTTAGAGAAGATTGCACACAAGACTACATAGCAAGTGTCAAGTCGAACTTCAACGGCATGTGGCTTTGCGGCTTGTGTTCCGAGGCGGTGCACGACGAAATGATCAAAGTGAAGAAGAATGGACAAGGCATCGAGGAGGCCGTCGGGGCCCACATGTCATTCTGTCGCAAAATCAAAGTGAATCCGTCTGTGCGTGTGGCGGATGAAATGCGCCAGATGCTGAGGCGGCGATCTAGCGACGTTGGCTCTTCTTCAAAGAGGTTCGGTCGATCAACTAATAGCAACCCGCAAGTCGGAGACAAATCAACGCTCTCGTCATATTAAATAGATCAATGGTTTCTGAAAATAATTATTGTAATTTAATTAGTATTAGGTTTAGAATGCTAGTGTTTATTGAATTTCTTAATTGCTTCTCTTTTTTTTGTGTTGATTTTTGTTGTTATTTTTGTTACCATTGCAATGTATAGAGTATTATGATATTTTCAATCTAATAATGTGGAAATAAAGCTAGTGTTAGGCCGGTTGCATAGGCTTATTGATCTGGCTTTAAATAAAATAATTAATCAAATTTAATATCTATTAAGTTAGATTGATTTCGGCCTGATGGATGCTTATTGTAATATATTTAACAGATTAAGGAATCTTCTACAACATCTTTTTTGGTCCAACATGACATGCCCGTAGGCTATTCTACAAGTAACTAAAGTGTACCTACATAATAGCCTAGGCAATATATATGTAGGTTAGGTGCTCCCCAGTAGGGGTGTTCAATTGGTCGGTTCGGTTGAAACTAAAGTAAAATGATCAAATTAAACTGTTTTTTTTTTAAATAAAACCGAATCGAATCGATTAAATCTATCAACTAATTAAGAACCGAACTGAAGTAAATCTATTGGTAACATTATTAATGAAAAAAAAAAAATATTGTCATACCCAATAATTAAAGTTTGGTTTGGTTTGATTTAATTAAATCAATATAACACCAATAAAATTAGAGTGAAACCAATATAAACCAGTCAATTCGGTTTAGTCGGTTTTAAAAAGTCTAAACCAAATCGATCCAATTAAACGAAAATATTTCAAAATTTCAACTAAACTGATCTATTTAAATCAAAATTTTCTGATTAGGTTAAACTGAAATTTTTGGTTAAAACACGTACCCCTACCCAAGAGATATATATATTCTGGAGCAGCAAACTGCGTCAAAATCACATGAAAATAAATGAAATTATTTTAGTATGATTATCTAGTAATGCTGTCATCTTATTTGCATTAATTAGTGTTCAAATTGCATGGACTCTTGCTATATGCAGACTATATATATTAATAATTATGTCCATTAATTTGTTGCTCCTTTCTTTCCAGGTGTTCTGTAATTGCAAGCTAATTAGAAGAAAATGTTAATGATGCTTATATAACAACTATGTTAACCGATGAAATAATAATCAAAATAAAAAAAATAACTTATAGATATTCTCTCTATTGTTTAGATATAATGTGTATATAATTTGATGCCATGTGAAGATCAACTGAATAATATTTTCTTTCAAAAATATAATGGTTTTCTTAAATAAATAAATAATGATTCAGTTATATTATCACTTGTTCAGTAACCAAACATTTTCAAAATTACATCCAACATATATTCAATTTATTTTATTTTGATAAAAGTTTAATTTAAATTTCCATCTGAATTTCAACTTGTGTCCTGTTGTACAGTTTCAAAATTTTCAACTCCTTTATTTGTACCAAATTGGGCCTAGTAGGCCTCAATTTGTCCAATATTGGATTAACTTGAGCCTAATTTGGGCCCAAGTTGGGCCAGTAAGGAAAGCAGCTCTCATTTCTTAGGCTGTCCCCTGGGTACCGCGAACTCATTACTCATATCACCTCTGTGGTAACAGAAATTTCATGATTACATTAGTACCGTCCGATCTTCTTTTGGCACGAATATTAAAGATATCTTTGCATTCCACCTCGGATCTTATTGATCCGAATTTTAATCGAACGGTCTAAATCAAAACTCAGATATTCTGTTACCTCGCAAGAATGATATTTGGATTATATGGATCCTGCTTTAAGATTCGTACTAAGTTAAAACGAACGATCCATAACTCGTCTTACACTGTTGGGTACTCCTCTAGGCCACTGGATCTGAATTCCATTTCTTAGACAGTCAGAAGATTCGCCATGGCTAGAGCTTCTCTTCTACGGAGGCTCTCCTCTCCGGCCATCTCCGCTGCCTCCGTCAGACGCGCGCCTAAACTCTCTCCGTCTTGCGATGCTCCATCCTCTCCCCCTCTTTTCTACAGCCGTCGCCAGATCGTACCTCTCTATCCCTCTCTCTATTGCTCTCTTTCTCTTCCTATTGAATACATAAATGTGGAACTTTATTGATCGTGTGTTTGCTAATTTTCTAGGTTCGATTTCAAACGAGTACAGATTTCGTGCGTAGGTTATCATCATCAGTCAACGAAGAAGGTAATTTTAGTTTGTGCAAATGAGATTACCTGGTTTCTCAGGTTCAATTTTTGTTTTGTTCATTTTCTGAGAATGGTGATTAAACTCTGATTGTAGAATTTTAATTTGTATAACATATGAAATAGCACTTGAGGAAGAGGTGGAGAAGAAAGCAGGATGGTTGTTGAAATCTATTTTCATAGCAACTGCTGGTTTTGCTGCCTTTCAATTCTTTCCTTATATGGGTAAGAGTAACAGTAATTCTCTCTTTTCAATTAAAATTACCAGTAAATTACCAGTATATCTATTTTAAAAAAAATGCATTGTAGTAGTGTGATATGCAAACCTGAAAAGTAATTATGCATATGTGACAAATTATTCAGGAGAAACTCTGCTTCAGCAATCAATATCACTTTTGCGTGTCAAAGATCCCTGGTTTAAGAGAACAGGTGCTTCAAGATTAGCTCGTTATGCTGTAGATGGTAGGCAATTTTTTTCACAAAGAAGGTTTTTATGATTGGTACATGCCAGTACCAGCACTTGCTAAGTGTCCAATACGCAATTACACCATAATAGAATGTAAAAAATAAAATAAAATAATAATAAAATGAGGAACTAGTTTTACAACAAATGAGTACTCACCAAGATTTTGCACCTACGTACCTATATCAGTAAAGATGGCAACTGCTTTTGGTACCGCTTTCTGTTAATTGTGGGCATAATTTTTTTTTTATATTGGCTTCTTCATGACTAAATTACGAATTCGGATCCCCTAAAGTAACTCAATTTTGAGTTTGGATCCGGACCGTCCAATTTGCTTTGGCAATAATATTAAAGGGGCCCCATGCATTCCATCTCTGATAGGATTGCCTCGGATTCTCATCGGACGGTTCAGATCCAAACTCATAGAACTATTAGCTATTGAGAAAATTAGGAATGGAGAAGGAACTATTATATAGATGAAATTCAATTCAATTTTTTGCTAACAACAAGAATGTGAATAAAAATAATAAAAAATAAATAAGCCACTAGCTTGTAAAGCAATATATTATATATTGTAGATGAAAGAAGAATGAAGGTTGTTGAAATCGGAGGTGCAACGGAGCTACTAAATGCACTGAAGGCGGCCACAGATGACAACACTCGCAAAGAAACCCTAAATGCTCTGGTTGCCCTTTCAAAATCAGGTATTCCCATGTATTCTTCATTGGGTGTGTTCGGATGAAAAGGTGGAATTGTTGGGTTAACAGCTAACCCAAGGTCGCTAACCCAACATTTTATTGGAATAGTGGAATAGCCGCTAATCGAAGAGAGAGATTGCATTGGGAAACGTGTTCAAACACGGAATAATGATTCTGGGTTAGTGCCAACCTAGGAATAGCGCTATTCTGAACCATCCAAACATGATGACATGATTCCCCATCAAGATAGAAATATCATGTTTTAATGTGTTGCCATACAAAACATATAAATTTCCATGTATACCCTCTACATTTTTGTCAAATATATCATCTAGAGCCCTTTGTCCTCTGTCATTCGAAACTCTGAAAGATATCCCAAGTACATAGAAAATATCACATGTACACCTATTATTTTGTTGAATATAGTTCTCTATAATTATCCCTTGTCAAAGGTTGCTTGCATGTACATATACTGTATTTGCAACATGTGCCGATGTGAAGTAATTTGTTTTGTATTGTGCTTCTGTAATTAAGTTTCATTGAGAAATAAACCCCAAATGTCAGACCAACTGGAAGAGGAAATCTTGTTTACACAGTATGTATTTTAATTTTTTGAAGCATTTTAAGAGTGAGGCTATGGTACTATGCATAGCGCATATTGATCAGTACTATGGATCAATACCTTCATTTTCAAAGTCCAAATAGTTGATCTGAACCGTTCAACATGATCTTTATATGAAAATGTACTTGTAGATCAAATTTTACATTTTTTAGAAACTTTTTAATTTTTTTTAGATAGGTGGATAATCACTTGATCTAAAGATTTTAGACCATTCAAAGTAGTGATTTTGTAATTCTCTAAAAAAATAGTAAATAAAAATATAAAATTTAGCCTTCAAGTACATTTTCATATGAAAATCATGTTGAACTATTCATATCAACTATTTGGACTTTAAATACGAAGATATAGATCATGCATAGAACGTAGCCTCACGCGGATTTTAATTATAAATGCTTATAATTTCTTATTGGTAATTCTTTCAGATGAAGCTGCTGGATTTTTGCACCGAGCAGGGGCAGTTTCGATTGTTAGCTCCATCTCAAATTCTAATGAATTTGCAGAGATTGAGGCACACAAGACTAGCTTGCTTGAGCAGTTTGAGAAATTCAAATCTTGATTGTTATTTCAATAGAGATTGAGACCTTAGACTTGATAAAATGTCACTTGTCAAATTTTTAAATCCTTCTTTTTGTGCCCTTTTCATTGGGTGAAATAAGTTCTTGCATCAACAATTCAACAAAATAAATAATCTCAACAGCTGACAAATTTACTCAAAGATTGTGATGGAATAGTGGATGATGATCAGGAGTGGAATTGGATGTAATTATGAAAAAAAGAAAAAGAAAAATAAAGTTGGAATGGAAATATGAAGTCAAATCATTCTCTTTTGCTGGAATAGATTCAATTTCACAGTTTTGCAATTTTTGGAATAGAAGTCTATTCTCTTTTACACTTTTTTGCTATTCCATTAATTAGTCATTCCACTATTCAATACATTTGCCGATTCGGAAAATGAATAGTCTGGAATAGAAGTCTATTCTCTTTTACACTTTTCAACTATTTCATTAGTTACATATTTTTTAAATAATTTTTTGATTCGGAAAATGAATTGGAATAAAGCATTCTCTTTTACACTTTTCAACTATTTCATTAGTTAGTCATTCCACTATTCAATACATTTGCCGAATGGACCCGTCAGAAACAATGTAGAACTACCATACATTAAACGAAGCAACAGACACAAGAAACAATAAGCTGAGATGCAATAAAGAAAAATGAGTGAAGCTATGGTACTATACATAGCACGGATTGGTCCGTACTATCGATCAACATTTCCATTTTTAAAGTCCAATTAAACAATTGATCTAACCTATTTAACATGATATTCATATGAAACTATGCATGTAGATCAAATTTTATATATTTTTTTTAAAAAAAATACTATTTTTTAGATAGGTAGAAAATCACTTGATCTACAAATTCTACACCATTCAAGTGATGAATTTCTATCTAAAATATAGTAAATTTTTTTCTAAAATATGTAAAATTTAGTTTGCAAGTATATTTTCATATGGAGATCATATTAAATGGTTCAAATCAACTATTTGAGTTTTAAAAACAAAGATATTGATCCATAGTACAGACCAATCCGTGCTATATATAGTACCACAGCCTCAACAAAAACCATGTGCATTACCTGTGACACAGAGATTTTGCATTCATTCAAACTAAGCATGAACCAAACAATCTGTTTGCTTACTAAAACACTACAATATCTACATGCAACATACTACTTGTTTTGCTTCGCCTGACATATATCACATGACAAAAATGATACTAGTTGTTTTCCTTCGCCTTACACTGATCAATCATTAGCATAATCCACCCTGCTCTATTCTTTACATTACACGAAAGAAACGCCTCTCGCACTCCCGCATCAGCCATAAACATTTTACTGGCAACATATAAATCAACTATGTCAAAACCTTCCAATTCTTGGAAGGCAACCATCGCAGCATTAATTGAGAATCTCTCAGCACAGTCGGCACATTTCTCAATAGATTTTCTTTTTTTCATATTTCTTAACTCGCTAGCGAATTTCTCATAAGTAGAGGTCTCTGGTAGAGTGCAAGGTGGAGGTTGTGTTGAGGGAAGATCTTCGGGCTCTGAACAGATAATCGGTTCTTTTATTGGACCACTAAAAGGTTCATTATCTGTGTCGGTATCTGTGTCGATGCATTGTGACCTGCCCGAATGGGGAATTGTTGGGGAAGGAGATATCAATTCCAGTTCACTTTTTTCCTTATTTCTCAATTGTTTTTTACTTCCATTTCGACGTGCATCAGTAGCAACGGAACCTGAATTGACATGGTAAAAGAGAAAAAAAATAAGATTTTATAGTTCACTTAATTTGAAAATCAGAACAAGTAAATTCAAAATTGTGTTTGGTCTTAAGAACATGCACCGGAATACACCTTTGTGTACCACCTTAGAGAGAAACAGTTATTTTTATGAGAGTGACTCTGTGTAATTTCTACACAGCCTGTCCTAAGCCAGGAAAAAGGAGGAGGGTTCATGATAGGCTTGGCGAGCCAGAGGTAAAAAAACAGCCTCTTTATGGAAATGAAACCCTCACGAATTGAGGCAGGAGTAGTACTAGGATGGGTGGCCTCCTGGAAAGTCCTTGTGTTGCAGATTCCGATTGGGTTTCATTTCTAGCCTACCCTAACTTGTTTGGGAATAAAAGCTTTGAAGAAGAAGAAGAAGACCTTGCTCTTTAAACTTTAGTGAGAAATAGCTCTTTGCTAATGAAAAACAAAACTCAGTGAATTTCCATATTTAGCCTTAAAGTAACTTTCAAAAGCTATTATAATCACCTTATTATTATTTCAACAAATTTTCTAAGTTTGTGTGAAAAGAGAGCAATGTTTTATACCACTAAGGCCCTGTTCGGCAGTCAAATTTGAAGTGGAAATTTAATGGATTTGGGCTGAATGGGTAATGCTACGCATGTAGCTATTCGACAGACTTTTTTTTCCCCAAATCTTTCTCTTGGGAATTCCCAAGAATCCCATTTTAGTTCAAATTTTTAGGCCCAAAACCCGATCTCAGACATCATTTTTTTCTTCCCAAATTCTCTCTCTACAAATTCTGTTTCTTAACTCTTTTTTCTTCCCAAATTCTCTCTCTACAAATTCTGTTTCTTAACTCACGTGGGGGGTCCGAATTCCAACGACTACCATTCATTCATTCTATGCATTATGTGATAATCCCACTTTGTATTATATAAAGAGATATCTTTTATTTTAATGTCAATTGTGGGACAATGCCAAAGTCCAAAGCCGGACAGGAATTCAAATAAAATATCATAAAAGATGATACTTAGCGCCCTGATAAGAGCAAGATGCCACGTATTTAAATAAAAAAACACAAATAGAAAATATCAAAATATACTTGACTCTATATTTTTACAACATTTTCAACAGATCACATCAATTTTTTTTTACGAATTCAACATTTTTTTAATTATAACAATTCCAGCATATTAGTCTTATTATTTTGTGTACATTTTTTCTTATTTTTATTTATTTATTAAAAAAAAATTATTTTATTTGTATCTATTTTAGTAATAATTTTTATTATAAATGTTTCACCTATTTAAACTATTTTATTTAATTACTATTATAATTTTATTAATAAAAATAATTGTATAATTTTAAAAAATTATGCAAAATGAAAATCTTGTATTAATCACTATAATGATCAACTTGTTAATTTAATTTTAAATAATTTTTCGGTGATAGGCAAAAAAGTTGTTATAAAATAATAATTGATAAGTATTGTTATCTTATTGTTGATTTAATTTAATTTAATTATAATTATTCTATTGATATCAAAGTATTTTACAAAGAAAATATGATTTTCCACAACTATTCCCACAGTACAACCGAACACTCATTCAGTACATTCCCGTAATTATTCCCGTACATTCTTATGAGTATGGGTTCCCACAAATAAAAAAGTGGATTCCCAAACCCATCAAATCCCATCCCGCACAATCCCGTGACAAACGAACAGGCCCTAAATGAATTTTAGTACTGCAGGGAAGGTACTAAACCATACACATGTAAAATTGATAAAATTATAGAGCAGCAATTCAACCAAAGTAGGTATAAGTGGTACAAATTATTGTAAATGAGACCATTATCTATAGAAGACATCATTAGTAATATTAACATAACGGGCTACTTAAGGTTAGCTTGAGTTTACAGTCGATTAGTACAGTTACTGTTTGTTTAATATTATATTGGGTTTATGGTCCTATATCCATTTACAGAATTAGCCTTTTTAGTGGTGAATTTGAGGTGATGCATATTCCTACTAGTTAATTTGAATTTGTCTGTTATTAATTTATATTACTAATTAAACTGAAAGAACTACTTGATGAAGTTAACTGGAATTTGCCTGTTATTTAATTATTTATATTTATATTTTTAATAACTATTAAAGTTTCCTTGACACATGCCAATTAAATCGAATCCCAGGTAACCCAAAAAATTAATGCCAATTCCATTTTGGTGGGGCATGTTCGGTAGGGAAGAAATAGGAGAATTGATTGGAATAGTCTATTCCAGCTGAACAATAATACTTTTATAGTAGAAATCGGAAAAGTGAAATTGAGTTTGAACTTTTACAGTCAAACTCCTACTTTTTATATATGGGTCCCTCTATTCCTCAACGAGCCAATTCTATATTCCATGGAAATGGTGAAATAGAGGAATTGGATTTTTCAAGAGATGGAATTGACTCATTTCCCGATAATCTTTTACTCTTCCACTCTTCCACATGGTGAAATAGAGGAATTGAGCACGACCGGAATAGTACGAAATAGAAGCCTATTGCAAATTCCACTTTTCCTCTATTCTTTCACTATTCCACATGTTGCCGAACGGGTCCCCACGTGGTGAATTTCCCCAAGGCCCCATTTTATAACATAGGAATTGACAGTTCCCGAAAACCATTGTTAGACATATAAATCAGTACCTTTGTATAACTCCAAAAGATCATTGTAGTAAGGAAACGACTTTCCATGCCATTGACGCACCTCCTTATCATTCATCAAAGCTAATTCTGCATCAACATTTTCAAAATTAATTCGTTTCAAATCATCGTTCCATCCGACTCCGTTCATACTTAAAACCCTTTGAAGTGACCTGAGTCTCCTCTTTAGAGTTCGCTCCTGTTCTTTTATTTGACCTATACTAAAATTAGAACCAGGAAATCTCTCTGCAAATCGGTTAGACATCTCAGCCCATGCTATTCGGGTCCACCCGTTATCTGTGCGGTGCTCACGTGTCGAGAACTCTATTAAAAGTGATACCAAGAATACCCTTTGTGGTTCGTTCCACGCCGCTCTATTAGAATCATTCTCTTTGTCGATCTCTTTTCTATTCTCTCCTGCATGTCAAACATAATCAAAACAACACTTAGTTTGTACTGGAGTACCTATATATACTGCACAAAAACATGTGAACTGTGCCAGTTCATGGTTATACTGGTGCACATGTATGGTAAATTACCAACATTGAAGAATTCATATATAGGACCAGATAACATGACAGTAATAATAGTGTACTTATAAATAGAGAAACGATTAGAGATTTCTGAAATGCATCTATTCTGAAAGGATGAATTCTAAGGGAACCCAAAAACCCAAACATGATTATTACATATAATTATGAAGAGTTCTATAAAAAAATAGTAAGAATCATTAGTTTGTGTATTAAATAAAAAAAGGAAAGGTGCTGAGATTATGCACTGTATGTTTGAAACATTTCTTTTAGGCATTTTAACAAACACATTATAAGCAACACAAATAAGAGAATCAAATTATAATTACATTCAATCTTGCCATCAGATTTTCAAAGGTCAAGAGATGTAAAAGACCAAGTAAACCAATGCCTTAAATACTTAATTCAATTTTTCTATAATCTTATCAAATATAGTGAAAATGGGGCTCTAATTGAAGCGTAAGAGAGAGAGAGGTTAAGAATCGCTTACCCTTTCTCAATGGTTTACGATCAATGGAGTCCATGGCGTGGGAAAAAATCTGGGAAAAAAATTCTAGGTTTTTCGTGGTTTCGGAGGGGAAGCCGCAGCTTGGTAGGCCAAAGGAAGAATAAACCAGGGCTTAATAGAACCATGGATTCCTAGCCCAAAACCCAACAACTACCGTTCGTTTCATACCAAACACGAATCTTAAGAGCTCCTTAAACGGTGAGTTAATGCAGGGAATGTTGACTTGTTAATTTCTTCCCTTTTTAGCTTTTTAATTCTTATTATAGTTTCAAATTTCAAAGGAGAAATGGAGACTGGAACCCGAAATTTTTTTATGAATAATTCGCGCCAACTAATTTCTCAATTTTTGAGTCCGGATTTTTGAGTCCGGATATCATTTAATTAATTTGAATTTTTTTCGGATGTCACATAAAAAAATTTCGGAACTGGAACTGCACCAATTTATTTATTCATGGCATTATTGAAAAAGAACATTAAACTTCATCAAAATTTTGAATTTCATCATACAACAAACTAACTTTTGTACTGAAAAAATAAATTTCCTTCAAAAGACCTTTCGATTTCAAACAAACAAAAAAAGAAATACATAACAACATAACATTATCTTTTTATTTTTTTATTTTTGGGTTTGAAAACAGCAATTCTGAGTTTTTAGTTCTCGTAAATGCACGCTTTCTGAAGTAGAAAATTAGATTAAAATTCAATTTTCAGGACAATAATTTCTGGCAAGGAACAGACTATAAAAAAATTTGTACTGATGAGATGACACTTTCTGAAATTAAATATGAACTTAATGTTGCTAAAAAAATTTGTACTGATGAGAAGACACTTTCTGAAATTAAATATGAACTTAATGTTGCAAAATTATTTTCTTAACTTATCAAATGTGTGTCATAAACCAAACTTTCATTTTGCTAGTAAAAACAACACATGACAAAATTATGTGGTTTCTTAGATATCTATGAGAAATATTTGAGGTTGAGAACAATTAATGCTAATAAATCACAAAGCATTGAACCATCAAATGATCAGAGAAAATCGCTGTACTGATGAATAATTCGTTCGTGCATATACACACAAATCTAAATCTAAATCTACTTAAAATCACAAATACAAAAAAAAAATGGAAGATGAGAAAAATATAACAACAGCATCTCAGCAAGATCATTTAAAATTGACCTCATAATACCAGTTAGAAACCAATGCAATAGGATAAAGAAAACCCTAGAATCAATCAATCACTCATGATTTTCAGCCGAGGCACCCAAGTCTCTCCGTCGTGAATCCGGATCAATGTCCTGACCCGGGAACACCTCACTCTGCAACGAACCTGATATATTATTCACATGCAACCATGTCAGGTCCCACAAGCTATCCCCACCAATTGTACTTCTCTTTGCTAATATGCCTCTATCCTTCATAGCTACTAAAATATTCCTCAACAAATCAGTAATAACCTCTTGCAATTTCTCGCTCCGTTTGCCTCGGATCTTTGCCTTAATGCACTTCTCCATTCGACTAAGAACTCCAAGCCATAACTTACAAAAACTACTTAAATCGAATAAAGCGGAAAGTAAATGTAAGTAAACTTTCGAGAGTAGTCTTACAGCGATTACTAGTGATGTTTCCATATTTCGGTAATCTTTCTGTGAGGCGTTTTCGAGCAAGTCATCTAGGGTTGCAAATACCACTAGGTCAAATGCTTGTAACCAAGAGGCTGACATGAGGCACACTGCATCAGACCCGATTAGGGTTTTTTGTAAACACGAAAGGGCGTGGTTTCTCACTTCGTCACGTGGATCGAGGCATGTTTTTCTAAGCGATTGAGTTAGCCTCAGCCACATTTCTCGTACCGCTTCAGCCATTTTGTCCCCTTCATCTCCTCCTGCCTCTTTGGCATCTTTTGACCATTTCGCAAGGCATGTAACTGACCCAGCTAACAAATCAAGTGCCCGCACTGACCGGTCTACTTCAACCCGTGACTCCACAAACAATCTAGAAGCTTCTACACACAAGGCGTAATTAGCTGGTGTTATATGCTCCCCATCCATCATGATAAATTTCAACCCGTCAAACCCGTGTTCACTTGCCTCTTGATGCCGTGCAGTCATAGACAACAAAACCATCACAGCACGCCACCCTGCTTGAGATCTTATGTGGTTGGCATTGGCATGAACCAGCCGTGATACTTCAACTGCAATACCCTCACAATACGCATCTGCCACACGTGCATCAAGTTTCGCCACCAATTGAAGCGACCTCAACAATTCATCTGCTAAGTTCTCCTTATATGGTAACAGCCTCTGACATATACGTAACAGTCCAAAAACAGCCTTCTCAACTAAAGCACAAGGCAATACAGTTGACTGCACGATGTTTGATATGTGTTCATATACACCTTGCCACAGAAGAACAATCCGGTCACGGTTGTTTAAGGTTATGGCAATGAGCAGTTCTAAGCAGAATACCGCTGTGTCTTCATCATCGGTTGAATTAGCCATCTTTTGGGGGCGACCCGCAGCCCACATGAGTGCACGTGCAAGTTGGAGAAGGGAATCGGCATGGAGGAACTTGCTTTCGGTGAATATGCTGTCGATGCGGCACTTCTGGATTGTTTGTAGCGTGCGCTGGTGCGCTTGCAGCTGTTGCTCTGTTGGTTGGGACCGGGGCTCCTCAGTATCAAGAGATAGGAGCTGGCTGAACCTGCCCATTAAGCCTGACGACCTGCGTGGGGTCCCCATGACCTGTAGACAGTTGATTTGTATTAATATAAATAAAACATTTTAATTAATTAAGTAGCTATATCAGTTCAACATATACAACATGCATGTGCATACTCTACTTTACCAGATCCACAGTTGTTATTTGTTAAGAAATTGATCACAAATTTCATTTATTTTGGGGGAGGGTCATGATGCTTTTGAAAAAAAAATACTTATAATCTCATTCCAACAAAAGAAATAACTAAAACAAAATAAATATGATAGAAAGACATTTCACCAAAAATGACCTTTTTGTTTGTACAAACTGCACAGCTTAGCTCAGATTGGAGTCCGTATCATCTCAGATATCTCAAAATTTCAGTTTATCTAAAGCCAGGCCAAATTATTATGCTTTGAGATTAGTGCAGAAAGGATTTGAACAGTCCAGATTTTCCACGGATCAACTCAAAGTTAGAGATATCTCAGGGAATGTGAATTCAGTCAGATGTGGATCAGTTAAATATGCTATGCAGTTGTCTTGCATATGTAAATGACTAAATGAAAATGCAGAAAAAACCAAGTCTCAAGTAAAAGAAAAAAGGACTTGTAATCTCATTCAAGAAAAAAATTAACTAAAACAAAAGAAATTTCACCAAAATGCAAGAATTTACTACCTGCATATTATTTGTCGACAGAGAGCTCGGGAGAGGCTTCCCCTGAACTACCTCTGGTGCCAGCTCAGCATCGTCAGCTGCATCACTCGCTACGCGTGCTGGGAGAAGCCCCAGCTTATGCAATCTCAATATGCAATCCAAGATATTCCTCCAACCGGTACGCACAAAATCACCATACCGAGTTGCAATCAGGAAAAGTGCCTCAGTAGCAAGCCTGGCCTTGAGGTCATCCCCAAAGGCTGTAACAGGTTCATCAGCCATAGCTGAGGCAGTCAACAAGGTCGTAAATTTACATAATGACACTACCAAATCATCCAAAACATCCTCTAAATGGTGAAATGCTGATATTTTGGCAATGCCAAGGAACCCATCTGTGCATATCGAGAGCACCTCTGAATTCTCGGCATGGTCGAATACAACTGCAACTGCTGCAATTGCAGGGCCTGACATTACGGCAAACATGTCTCGGTCAAGGTGGGGCCAGGATCCGCATACTATGTATGGTGGGGTTGTCTTTGACCGGCGCATTAGGTCAACCCACCGGCTCGGTGACATTTCAAAGAACCCACCTCCAAATCCTTGTTCAGGTATTGTTTTTATCTCATTACGACATATAGAGTGATATAGCTCAGTGAGATAGTCACGCGGGAGATCACTGCCACCATTTATGTGCCGGTTGTTTCGAATGAAATCCTCCTCAGTCATTTTCTTCTTCACTTGCACATTATGTTGATCGGTGTTAAGCATGATTAGAGAGTAGGAGAGAAGCAAAGCGGCATCTTTGTTGGCTAGTATATGTGGAGATTGCTCAAAGTACCGTTCTGAGAATGCTTCAAGAACTCTCTGGATCTTTTGTGACTCACCTGGTAAACGAAAGGTTTCTAAAAAAAGCCTCAATGCTGTATCTAAGTTCATGCCTTCAAAATCAAACGTCCATGCAAATTCACGAAGCACTTGCACGCAAAATTCATCATGGTTTCCCAAAAAGTCACCAACTAGGTTTTTGTCTAAACCAGCCGTATAACGGAAGAAACATGCAACACTTTGTGGGTCAAGTTTTTCAGGTAGTAAGTGGGTTCCTTGGAGAAATTCTAACCCTTTTTTCGGGTCCCGGTTGAAGTGATCAGCACCAATCATGAGCCTTCTTTTTATGTACTTCCTCTGACGAACAAATTTAACCCAGTACCCCGGGTCAGCATAGCTTTCACATTTTACAGTCCAAAAGGGGGCATACTCAGTAAGTTGAACTGGGGCCTGTTCTGGCAAGGGCCCGCTTCCCAGACGATCTGACATCCCTTGCACCACAGCAATCAACCCTTCTAGGGCAAGTACATGCATGGAGGAGAGAGGTGAGTTTAAAGGAAAGGCACTTCTAGATAGTAAATTCGACAATTCCTCGAACACGTTACGGCACGTTATATCACAGTCGAAATTTGCGTACATCTCGACCATAAACGTTCTCTGCCGGCAAAAGTCAACCAATGCTTCCATCGCTACCTCCTGCTGTTGGTACGTTGCACCAAACTTGCTTTGCGCAAGTCTAAGAATGATGCATGAGAAAAACGCTTCCAATTGCATTTTTAACTCGGTACGCAGATTCTGGTAAAGGTTGAGAATAATAGAACAAACCATGGAGAGGATTAGTGGGCTCATTGAAAGCCCGAATTGCATTAGGTTTCTGAACAGCTCATCTTGAACCAAGGATAAAAGTTTTGGGTGATCTTTAATTGACGGGCCCCCCAATTCAATGGCTATGTTGATCAATCGAAGGGCAAATAATGGTACATCTTCGTCGAATGCAACAGTATTTGTACCAGGGTTTACGCCAACTTGTTCAACCACATTTAGGAGAGAACAGAGGAAGTGGAAAATTTCTACCATGCAAGGGACCCCATAAGGCTCTATAGTTGGGGTGGCAATGGTTCCAGTTGGGGCTTCTGTACTTGGTACGGTCTCGTCAGGAACACCTGTACCAGAGCCAATAGCAGTTCCGTTTTCCATTTGTTTGATCCCAAAAGGCTGATCCTTGTCAACTGTCCCCACCTAAAGATAAGATACAACCTACTATGTTATATAATGCCAGGCACATTATACCAGCATATATCAGCTGGAATGTTATAATATACCTAACACAAGCTGGTCAAATTTAATAGTGGTACACACCAACATCTGGGTTTAGCTCAGTAATTCCATATGAAAATATAACCTAGATAAAACTCCAAAGTGAATAATCGAATGACTAGGTAACCTAACACAACTTTTACTTCAACTTTTGAGATATTAATTAAAGCCAGGTTAGGAAAAGTAAAGTGGTCCACTATTCTCAAAAGCAATAATTTTGTACCTATCTAACAAAATGGAGATATGGATGTGAGACATGTTGAGCGGTTTGGATCGACTGTTTGACCTTTGAAAATGGAGATAGATGTAGGCATGAATGGGGCATACTAACCCTACTTAGGCAATTAATTAAGTACCTCTTGCTTAGTGGAACTTGCATCAGCTGTGGGGTCCAACCCAACAAGCGGCAACCTCCCGAAAACCCGTCTGACGAGCTCTTGCATCGCATTTCTCGAAAACCGTTGCAAGAGTTCACTCTTTCCACCTGCCTGGTGCACCACTCTAAAGCATGTATTAACTGCAGTGCAAACATGGTGATCGTCTAACCCAACTGACCCGTCTCGACCCCCCTTCACACACTCTAACAACACCTGTAGTATCTTCATCAGTACTGCCTCTTCTGACGACTGATCCACCACCTGTTGGTACCAAGAAGTATTCATACATAGGCCATAATCTATCTTTCAATATAATTCAGAGTAGAGCATATATTACTTGAGAGCCTTAGACTTGAAGTGCAATATCAAGCGCTTTTATGCACAAAACAACCCCCCCAAAAAAGGAAAAAAAAACAGAAAAAAAATAAATATTTCAAGAATTGCATCAGAACCGCGCATTTTAATACTCTAAAGAAATCCCTTTGAAAAGCCTTTTGTATAAAACTAGTTTTTTCAGGGTATTCAAATTTCACAACATCTAAAAGTGATGTGCTTTTCTTTCATAGGATCAATTATATGCTCTCATATTATCTTCCCAAAATAGTACTTCCACATATTCCTGGAAATAAATCTGATCTGTTATTCCGATCCCAACCGTTAAAATTTTTCCATCCGCAAATCTCAACGAAGATAAACGATTGGAATCGGAATAACAGGTTCCTGTTATTCCTTTGGAATAACAACAGATTTATTTCCCATATTCCATACTTCTAACATTGAATCAATGGTTTGTCTAGGCAATATACATTGACAACTCAATCAACCTAAAACTCTAGCCTGTAGCTTAGAATGAGGCCTAAAAGATAATCAAGAAAATGAAAAGTGTGGATAACAGCACCTCGAAGCGGCAGGTGGTGACAGCATCAACGACTTCAGAGAGAGCGGGGCCCACATCAACAGGTCCATCAAAAGTGAGGATGTTGTAGACAGCGGAGAGAGCAGCGGCAGTGACAGCAGCGCCAGTCTCTTCAGAGCGGATAGTGTCAAGAAAGGGACGAAGGAGGACTGAGGAGGTGAGTCCAGTGGAGGTGGAGGGAGAGAAGAGGAGACGCCGGAGAGACTTGAACGACAGTAGTAAAGGCGGATCCTGGAACGGGTCGGAGTCACGGGGGTGATGTCGGAGGTGTCGCCGCATGATGGCAACCACTGAAGCAATCTCGGAGAGGATCATGCATGAGAGAGCGGATTGTGCAGCGGAGAGAGGCGGAGAGGGGGCGGAGGAAGGAGGAGGAGGAGGAGAGGAGGTGGTGGTGGTGTCTACAGTACTTTCCTCTTCTTCGATCGGATCGATCGAGGAATTGGGAGGCCGTGGAGGCCGACCCATTGTAAGAGGTTTGAAATGTGAAAGCAAAAATGGAGATGTGAGATCTAGACTGGAGAGGAAGAGGAAGGAGGAGAAGGAAAGAAGAGGTGAAGTGGGAGGCCACTTTGCATTCTGGACTTCTAGTTCTTGTTTAGTTTCTCATTGCTCTTGTTTCTCTTTCTTGGAACTTTCAAAGTACCAGAGGCCGCACAGAAGGATAGTATTTTTGAAGCCGTATTAGATCGGAGATTATTTGTGTTTATTCTATCACTAAGGTAACTTAAATTTAGAGTTTACATCCGTACCGTTAGATCTGATTTTGCACAAATATGAAGACACCCCGTGCACTTAACCTTGGTACAGATTGGTCTGATTCTGATCGGACGGTCCAGATATAAAGACCAATTATGAAAGACCACAGCTATTTTACTTCATTGACTGGGCTGAGCATATAGTGTTCTAAAAAGGCGGACCGGGTTCAACCTGTGCGGGTAGGTGGGTAAAATTTTTGAAAATCTACTCTTGCCCGCCCGCGGACCCTTACCCGCACGGGTTGGCGGACCGGGCGGACCGGGTTCACGGGTTGGCCCGGACCGGGTTCACGGGTTGGTCCGGACCGGGTTTTTTTTTTCTCTCTTTTTTTTTCGGTTTTTTTCTGTTTTTTTTCTGTTCTTTTTTTTGAATAACATACACGGGTTAGAGCTTTTAATAAACCGAAAAAACCAAAAAAAAAACCGAATTATTTGAAATATTTGAAAAAATATTATTTCGGAACGGTTTTTTTCTTTTTTTAAACCGAATTATTTGAAATTATTTAAAAACAATTTAGATTTTTTTTTTAAAATACGAATTATTTGATCTTTAAAATTGAATTATTTTAAAACAATAGATTTATAAACAAAAGCTACCCTCCTCCTTTATTCCGAGCTTGGGACCGGCTATGTATTATAACATAGGCGGAGTTCTAACTTTTTTTTTTTTGTTAGTAATTCTTCTTTAAAATGAATAATTTAAAAAACAGTTGAAATGTTTAAAAATTTAGAATTTAAAAAATAACCATAAAAATTAAAAGAGATTAGAAATTTATACCGACACTACCTATTTAGAACTTGTCGTTCATATACCACGTTTCGGTCTCTTTCGCACCATCTGAATCTGAATTAGGTTGGGCCTGCGCTTCTCGCACCGCTTTCTTCGGTTTAACCAGTGGATGTTGTTCT
This sequence comes from Carex cristatella, assembly GCA_024447775.1. NCBI lineage: Eukaryota > Viridiplantae > Streptophyta > Magnoliopsida > Poales > Cyperaceae > Carex > Carex cristatella. The sequence goes on along the minus strand of JAJHPF010000001.1, from coordinate 8,729,762 downwards.
TTGGAGGATCTCCATGTTGCGTGCGGTTTTCGGCATCGATCCAATCTTTCATGCACACAAGTCTCTCAAGGACATTGGGACCCAACTTGCTGTGCTTATTAGAGAGGATTCTGTTTGCAGAACTGAAGCAACATTCCGAAGGGACGGTTGAAACGGGCACGGCAAATACGTCGCGGGCCATCATCGCCAGCGTTGGATAATGGCTTGCATTCCTCTTCCACCACCCCATGATGTCAACGTTTTCTTCTTCGTGATGTATCAGATCATATCTCATTAACTCGTTACCGGTAGAAGATGTGTGCGGAGCTTGATCAAACTGGAAATCCGATAACAATCCACCACTGCTAGTGCTCCTTGAAATATTAAAAAATATATAAATTAGTGGACAAATAATGTAGATATTATAAATAATAAAAATAAAAAACACATATATTTAAGTTCATACCTAGTGGCGACACGGGACGAAGACGGTTGGTTTCGGTCGTCATTCATTCTTGAGTAGTATAGGGCAAACATCTCTTCGAATTTACTATTTACGTGTGTTTCCACACCACCTGTGTCTAAATGTAGATTTCTCTTGTACGCTTCAAGCATCGCGATCGTGTAATGCCTATTGAATGCGGGATTGAGGCGGCTTGCGATAATGGCCAAGAGGGGTACATCTTCCCAGTATTTTAGGAATTTTTCTCTTATGGCATCTACGATCGGTGCGAGAGATTGATACTGTGTTTCACATTGTTCCAATTCGCTATACACTTTGGAAATTGAATAGAGATGTTTTATCAACTCAAATGCTGTCGGTGAGTACGAGCAGGATAGTTTGACGGTTGCTTTAAAAAAGGTTCCAAGGAAATTTTTAAGTTTTTCTAGTTGCGACCATTCTCCTTCGGAGGGTTCCAATGCCATTCTTTCGGCGGTTGAGACTCTCAAAAACTCCCCTATAGCATCCTTGTACGGCTCACATCTGTTCAACATCCTGTAGGTAGAGTTCCAACGGGTATCTATATCCCAAGGCACTCTCAACTTGTTCAATCCCATTCGGGTACATAGGTTCCCAAACCATTGTTTTCTTTCTTGGTTTGAAAAAATATGGGCAAGACATAGCTTCAATTTGATTATCAACTCATTTACGGCTGGTGTTTTAAGGCCCGCCTTCACGACGAGGTTAAGTATGTGGCAAGCACACTTTTGATGAAACATTGCACCATTCATGATTGGATTTAGTGCCCATTTAAAAATATCAATAGAAGCTATGTTGTTGCTAGCATTATTAAAAGAAATAGAAAATATCTTGTTGTTTGTATCCCTTTTAAGGTTATACTCTTCTAAAACTAACATAATGGATTGGTAAATTACTATTGCAGTGTGTGAAGAATCTAACACCTGAAAACTTAAAACCCTTTTCTGTAATACCCAATTTTCATCGATCCAATGCCCGGTAATACAAGAGTACCCAAGTCCATGTTTACCGCAGTCCAGATATTGGAGGTAATTGAGACCTTATTGTTTGCATATGCAAATATAGCTCTGAGGTCATTTTTTTGGTCGGTAAATTGTTTTTTTATTTCTTTGGTTAACTTGTTATGGTGCAATCTCTTGTATGCCGGTTGACCACACCCTCGAATTACCAACTGGGAAAAACTCATGCAACAACCCATACTTATTGGTTGTTCTTTATGGATAATGTACCGGGCCATTTCACTAAGCATGACCTTTTCATCATATTTTTGGTGAGTTCTGGTACTATCCAAGTTCACAAGGGTTCGGACCATTCTCGAGTCAGCCTGGTCGTGTGGCTTGTGACCCTTTCTTATGTGAAAGTTTACATGCCTTCCAAAGCTACTCATACCTTGGTCTTTATCATATGTAAAACCTTGTGTGCAACCATTTACCTTACACCTTAAAGTATGCAAAGTGCCATCCAGGAGCTCGGTCGTTTCATACCAGGGCATCCAGGGCGCGTTGTATGATGGTATCTTCTTCTTCTTCTTTGGTGCTGGTTCATCGGGTGGGGCCTCTTGCGAAGGACCGGCAGCTTCGACTTGAATTTCAGTGACACTTGCCGAGGGAGTAGTACCTGCTAGTGTGTCAGTGAAATCACTCGATCCTATTGATGAAGTACCTCCATATGCAGTGCTAGTACCTTGGGGTTGGGGATAGTACTGTTGTGTCAGTGGGGAGGGAAATTGTTGTGAAAATTGTTGTGGAAATTGTGGTGGAAGTTGTGGTGGAAGTTGCTGTGGAAGTTGTTGAGAAAGTTGTTGTGGAAATTGTTGAGAATATTGTTGTAGATAATTTAAAGGTAAATTGGAATAAAAAAGTCTGCCGACATTCTTACGGCCATTTGTTCAACCGATTCACGAGGATGACTTGTCATTTTTAACCTATTAAAAATAAATCCGAATTTAAAAATATAATCTAACATATTAAAAAATAAATCTAAATACTTCACATTTTCAAAAACTAAATCTAACATTTTTTTTAACCTATTAAAAATAAATCCGAATTTAAAAATATAATCTAACATATTAAAAAATAAATCTAAATACTTCACATTTCCAAAAACTAAATCTAACATATTTTTTTAACATATTAAAAATAAATCCGAATTTAAAAATAAAATCTAACATGTTAAAAAAACAAATCTAATTACTTCACCAATTTAAAAACTAAATCTAACATATTTTTTTAAAATATTAAAAATAAATCCGAATTTAAAAATAAATTTTTACATATTAAAAAATAAATCTAAATACTTCACATTTTCAAAAACTAAATAAATCTAACATATTTAACAATTTCTAAAAATTATTACAAATCCAACATAATCTAAAAGAAATTAAATCTAATTACAACAAACTAATATAATTACTTATCAATTTCTACAAATTACTACAAAATAAATCTAATTATCTACAAATTACTACAAAATAACTGTAATTATTTAACAATTTCTACAACTACAAAATAAATCTAACTATCTATAAATTACGACAAAATAAATCTAATTATTTAACAATTACTACAAATTACTATAAAATAAATGTACCTTCAAATCTTGTAGAACGAATTTGTAGAACGAATCTTGCGAGATTTTAAACAAGCTTCGTAATTCCGTTTGCGGATTTGTAGAACAAATTAAATTTACAATTATTTTTTTGAACAATAAATTTACAACTATTTTTTTGAGAGAATGAGATTGAGAGAATGAGTGAATGAAAAAATTATGAGAATATGAGATATTGAGATGTGAAAAAATATGAGAGATTGGAGTATATTTAAGAGGGTTTTGTTTGAGAGGAATGAATTTTGAAAATTTTAAACCGTTGTCTGTGATTTCAAATTGAAATTGTGAACTAAATCCTAACCGTTCAAATTTTTTCATGCACAAATCTTAATGAAATATTTTTACTAAGTGCTGGCTTAGATTAATTATAATCAATTGATGGGATTTGATGTGATTAAAGTTAAAGGGGGTAGGGGTCCAGTTCGGCTCACTTCGGCATAGGCCAATACTTGAGAATATTTCAACATAGGCCAATATTTTCTTGACCTGAACAGTTCGGCACCAGACATTATAATTTTTTTTTTTTTTGCTTCAATATTATATTAGTTAGATTGGAATAAAATGTAACACGTAGACTTTCGGACAGTAGACTAAGGGGTCCGGGCGGGTATGGAATCACGGGTAGGCGGGTGCGGGTAGGCGGGTAGGCGGGCGAATCGAACTGGCGGACCGGGCGGGTAGGGTAGGCGGGTAGGCGAGTAGGCGGGTCGCTGGTTCGGCGGGTTTCGGTTTCAAAAACTAGACCCTTACCCGCATTTTTATCCTGTCCGCCTAACCCTCCGAACCCCTCAAACCCGCTGACGGACCAGACCGGGCAGTACCCGGATCACGGGTAGACCGGACCAGATAGCGGGTCGCGGGTAGAAATTAGAACACTATGAGCATATGGGTTGCCCATGTTAACAAACTCAAAATTGTGGTGTAATTTTTCGGCTTTGGGTTTAATGGGCCTTGGGATTCTGTAGGCTTAAAAACAGGCTTTCGGCTCTCAAACATTGCATACAACATTGTATTCAACCCAAATAGAAGAATTTTATTCGCTGTTACTAACTTTCTGTTACTATGTTTGTTTCAAGTTACATACGAGTTGATAATTCGTCAAATGCGGACACCTGTCAGTGACTTGATAGTGATCAGTTATACGAAGATTGTATCAGAAAACCCGTGCACCGAATGAATGGGAAACTAAAATCCTGCCACGTGTTACCCTACTGTACATCGAACACACTTCTATATCTTGCTTCCTGCTATTTCCTCTGAAATTCCGTTCTTTCGCACCTTATCCTATCCTCTCCAGTCATGGCGACGGCGGAAGGCGTCCAGCTGAACCACATCGCGCGCGAATCCTCCGATGTCAAGCGCCTCGCCTCTTTCTACCAAGAGGTGCCTCATTTCATCTTCCAGCTTATCCCTTATCTTTTAATTTTGAATTTGCACTTCTTTATGTATCTGTTTGAGCTGGTATTAGTTAAAAAAAGCAATCCTGAACTGTACTTAGGGTTACGATTGGGAATCCTGCTTGTGGTTTACTTTCAATCAAGAATTCAAACTCAATGACTGCAGAGTACTTTAGGTTCGATGGGCTCTACAACCGTCCGATCCGTTTTGAAATCTGTGTCCTCAGCTTTAATATTCATGCGTACGAATCTTAAAGAAGATCAGATAGTCCTGGAAGCCTTCGGACCCAAAAGTAGGTCCGATGCCCATCAGAGCTACTCGGTTTTTGAACTTAATTGTAAGGATTTAAGGATTTCAAGTAGTATAACGGTCTTTCTGTAAGATTTGTGCTGGTATTTTATTTTGTTATTGGAATTGAACAGGCAATTATAAGATATTTCAATGGTACTTCCATTATTTTCTCTCGATTCACCTTTGTTTTATTTACGATAATGCCCTTCTGTTAATAGGTACTAGGGTTTGAGCAGATTGAATCTCCAAACTTTGGGGATTTTGATGTAATCTGGCTCCGTGTGTCTCCTTCTCTAACTATGCACATCATCCAGCGGGACCCACAGTCAAAGCTACCAGTGGGCCCATATGCAGCCACCTCGTCAGTGAGGGATCCGAAGCAGCTGCCGAGGGGCCACCATGTGTCATTCTCTGTCTCCAATTTTGATTCCGTTGTTAAAAAACTAAAGGTAGTTAATAAGAGGAGATTAAGACAAAGTGCCTATAGATATGATATATGGATTATGGTATTGAAACAGAAATCTATTATTAGCTCGAGTAACAGTGTTCTATGATATAATTTTAGTTTTCCAGACCGCAATATGGAACACATAGAAAGCATAAAACACGTGAAATCCTTAGATTAAGAATTTGTATTGTTCTATAGTTTTCATTTGATGAAGTATAACCCTTTCAGTAGCAGATGTTAAACATCTGATAATGAATAGAATATTCTGTTGATAATTAAATAGAATATTCTGTTGACCACGATAAAACTGATTTTACCACCTGATAATTAAATTGAATATTCTGTTGGATACCATCCTTTTTCTTATAACAATATTTTATTTGTCCTCCCAAAAGACTAAAATTTGAGTGTCTAAAACAATCATGAAAATTAATGGAGTTTTACATTCTTGAATTTTGTGGCATTTACAGGAAAAGGGAATTGAGACGTTTCAAAAGTCACAACCTGATGGAAAGACGAAGCAACTGTTCTTCTTTGATCCTGATGGTACGTGTTCTTCTTAACTAGCTAGTTATTGGTACGGTACCAGGTATGTTATGTACCAATTTGGCGCCGGTACATATCTTCCTGCTTTACGTGTGTATTGTTGTGGATTAGAAAGTAGAACCTACAATTGAAATTTGAGCCCCCAAATCAGGGGTAGTATGAGATCCCAACAGTTCCTTTTTATCCAAACTGGCAAAAAATGGTGTGTAGGAGTGCACTATAGTAAGTTAATAATTTGCCTTCACTAATTCATTCATTAATTCATTCATTGATTTATTCAATTTTGGTGCAGGGAATGGGATTGAAGTAATGAGCAGGGATGCCTCTTAGAAGAATAGATTTCCTTAATATGAGGATATAGATCTTAGTTTTGTGCATGGTAGTGAGATATCATGTGAATAAGTTACTTTTTAGTGTACTCTTGTTTAAGTAATGTAACTGAGAAAATAAGAAGAAGAAACCTATTGTATTTATGATGCTAGCCATATAGTAATATACAAGTATAAAACCCAGTATCCAATTTCATGAGTGCATCTATTTCTTTGCTTGATGAATTGCAACAGAAATTTTCTTGGACGATTATTTGAAATGTCTTATTTTGTTTGTATCAAAAAAAAAAAAAAAAAAAAAATTTCTCTCTTCTTAATATAACATAGTTGACCTATAGTTTGCTGGCAGATGTAACAAAAGTGTCCGTGTCCATACGGTTAAGACACGCAGAGAAATAACACCGCGTGTCCGTATGGTGAAGATGCGCAGAGGAATAGCACCGCGTGTCTGTACGTGTGGAGATACGCAGAGGAATAGCACTGCTGGCTGTTTGTTGTCATCTTTCCACCGTCTCATGCCTCGATGGTTGCCACTTGTCAGAGAGACCGAATTAGACATTAGACGTGTCGTCGATGTCTCGACAGGTTACCAGCTGATGGTCATATCCGATAATTATTCTTTCAAACACGATTCGATATCTGGTTATGACCGTTTTCTCTGTGTTGAAAGTAAGCAAAATTTATAAATGAAACGTGCGAATCTCAACAATGCAATTTAACGGTCCAAACCTAACATTAAACTGAATTTGATCCGATATACACAGACCCTTTACTCCCGAGGATAATCGATGCCTAAGCCTGACCGTCTGATGATATAAATAGAGAAGACAACTAATTAACTATACAACCATTACTAAATCGTTTAATCAGATGCAAAATCTCAAAATAGAGACTAATGTTAACTATTTAAGAACTCACTAAATCAAACCCTCAAAAACAGGACAGAGAAAACCAAAACCAACATCAAATCGGACTAATCACGACCGTTGATCAATTGATGTAATAAAGATCATACGGTCATCAATCATTAGCAGTAGCCAACTGGAGAGAGAGCAGCTCCTCTTCAGGTATGACCTGAATATGGCAATCCGACCTTGGATAAGAGGCACACAACAGTGCATAGCCCTGGTCCACCACGTCATCACTCAGCATGCCGTCGCTCTGGTCTACAACGCCACTGACGAGTCGGGCCGGGCACGTCATGCACACGCCGAGCTTACAGTCGTGAGGAACCGACATGCCTTCGTCTAACGCTCTCTCTAGTATCGACTCCTCTGGGTCCACGTCGAGTACGCGAGTTGACCCCTCGTGCTCTATGGTTACTTTGTAAGAGGGAGGTGGTGGGCCCCGTTGTCGAAGAGGGAGAGAGATTCGGAGAGGGTGGGAATGGAAGGGAGGAGTTGGTTTCAGAGGGAGAAGGGAAGGAGAGGTGAGAAATAGAGAGAGCGCCATTTTTGTGGTGGGAAGAGAGATGGAGAGAGAGAGAGAGGAGATAAGGTGAGAGGCGACCTGTGTAATTGTATTATTGTTATTATTTTGAATTTTGCTAAAATGATTCTAGAGAAAGTATATTCTTCACTCATGTGTTTGATATTTAATATTTTTTTAATAAATATGACGTATACGTAAATATGTAATTATAATTATATTAATAACACGTTTTTTATTATTTTAATATATAATAATATATAAATAAACATGACTTGTTACTTTTAACATTGAATGGGTCACAACAATTTTTTTTTAAATATTTAGTTTTTTTTTAAAGAAATGTTACGTTAAGAAAATTAGAAACAAAAAAATATATAATAATATATATATATATATAAATAAATAAATAAAATTAGAATTTTTAAAACATAATTGAAAATTTTGTTGACGAACTAAAAGTTAAAAAAAATTAAACCAATTAAATATTAGTCTGAATTTTCGAAACAACCAAACTTAATCGAATCTTGAAATTTATGTCTTATATATATTGGGAACAAAATACAATCTCATATGCATAATTATAAGTATAAATGCTTCTTTTGTCAATATCAAATCTTTTGAGGGGCTATTTGATAAAATTCCCAAATAACATATTATTTCTCTCTCTCATTCCCCTCCTTATTTTGCCACTGCCTTGAGTGTGGTCCTCCCAAAAGAAAGACCTTGAGTGTGGTCCTTCCAAAAGAAAGAAAAGAGAGAGAGATCCTCTTCTCCCTTGAAAATCCACTAAATAAATTGAAGAAATTGAAGAAAGAAGTGAAAAGGGTTGAGAATTTCTCCATAATAGTCATCTAATTTCTCCATTGGTACTCCTTTCTCTAATTTCTCTCAAAATCTGAAATTTTCTCCATTTTCTAGGGTTTTGCTCAAATCTGAATTTTTTTGTATAAATTGTGAGTAATCTACCTCCATTAAGCTTCCATATTGTTAATTTGGTACTTCCTTTCTCAATGTCACATAAATCTTGATTTTCTATTTAGGGTTGGTTTCAAATCCAAAATTTGGGGAATAAATTTTGATTAATCTAGTTCAATCCAACCAACAAAGGTATTGATTGGTAATGTTTCATCTTTCTCTTGAAAATCTGGAAATTATTTTGTTTTGATTAATCTAGGGTTTGTGTAATTGGGGAAAACTGAAAATCTGGAAATTTCAGCAAGTCTTGTCAACTTTGGAGACCCCAAAACTAGGGTTCCTAAAGGCGATGATCACCAAATTTTATGGGCAACTAGAATTTGAAGTTAACAATGTGATCATATTTAATTTTGTTCTAAAACACTACCCAAAATTTTACTGGTAAGGATTTTGCCTCGATAGGTCTAGATTCTGGAAAATTTCAGACTGCTGGAGAAAAATATTGAAAACCAGGGGCTAGACTGCTTATTTTCACTTGAAACTTTCTGAGATGTTAGTAAACATATGTGACAGGGTTGTGTAAAATTTTGAGGGTATCCTATGAGGGAAAATGTTGAGAAATAGTCATCCGAACTGGCGTACCAGCAGCTTCTGTATCAGTATTTTTCAGAATACATTGATCAATTGTGTACGGTCCTACAAACCAAGTTATAGGTTGTGTGAATCTATAGGAATTATGTTAAGAAAATTATAAAGGAACTAATAAAACCCAAGTAGGCATAACAATTGTCGAACAAAGATTAAATTAATTATGTATGATTGAAATAGGTGTAGGCTCGGTTGAGCAAGAGTTTGCGGGACCTTTCGAGACGCCCGAATCCTAGGCACGCGATATGCTTTCCGTAATCATGTGCAGGGTTCTTGGACTTGCTTGATGTTTCATTTTCAGAAATTAAATTCTTTTTCGATTGTCATGTTGCATGTTTGATTGTTGCATTTTTGACGGATTGCATGTTTGATTGTTGCATAATTGGAATTATGTGAATTGTTTGCATAACTCAATTTGGTTAAAACCAAATTGTGTGACATGGTTGATTTGCATATTCGTATGATTGTCATTTTGATTGTGCTCTTATGATTTGTTTATGATTGAAAGTCACCACAAATTGATGATTATGGAATTATGTTAATGAATTTGCAAAGTCTGATCTGCTAGGCGAGCATACGGAATTATGTGAATGAATTTGCAAAGTTTGGCCCGCTGGGCATCCCAAGAACCTATTGGCCTTAGGTGAATGGTCCTCATGGTGTCCCAGTACCGGTTGGGACGAGGGGTGGGTGACTATATGTACGTGATTGATTGTGATTGTGGGTGACTTGTGTGCAACGTCTATGGCTCGGGCGCATTACCCTACGTGGTAATGTACTTGGACGATCAATTGAATATTACGACATTTCGAATTATTTCAAGTGAATTTTCTCTATATGACTTGGAACCAGACCTTAGTAAATGGTTAAGCCAAAGCACTTCAGATGGGTGTCAGATAAAGGGTCCAGCTTGGTGGAACATCTGTAGGTGTCTGTAACCCTACAGATGAGGGTTTGATAAAGGGTCCAGCTCGGTGGAACATCTGTAAGTGCTACCAGCCATACTAAAATAAGTTAGGCCAAATATGTGCTTATTTGAACTTCACCTTGGAATTCCGTAAATCGTACTTTGTTTGATTATTTGTTGTCGAGCATATGCATATACTTATATATTGTTATTGAATGGCTAATGTGCTTTTGTATGGATTTCATTTTTGAACATGGAGTCTGATTGCAAGTCCAATAACTCGATTGTGGCAAATTCGCACTGAGAATTATATTCTCACCCCCAACCTTTGGGTACTTTTTACAGGTTCTGGTGCGGCTGATCCTGGAGAGGCACGCAAGTACTAGGCCCTTGGTATATGTCACCATATTACCTTAGTGGTTATTTTGGTTATTGACTAAAGGGCATATTTTGTTGTGTTATATGGCTCCCTATGTCATACCTTATGGGTGGTATCAGTACGAGATACCTTTTGTATGTTATACTTCTACCAGATATTTTGTACTTGGACTATTATATATAGATTTGTTTTATGTCTTTTATTGTGTTGTGATGAGTGTACTTTAAATGGCCTTGTAAGCATACACGGAGTTGTATGTTTATGGCGGGGCTCTGTCACTACTTATGGCTGCGAGGTGTGACAGTGCACAGTAAATTGTCATGACCCCGCCGCCGGACCGGGAGTCGTGACAAGAGAGGCACCCGCATCCATCCTTCGTCCCGTCAACCTATGTCGCAAGCAAAAATAACTACATAAACAATACGGAGTCAGCTACAAAGCTTAGTAACCGAGGTTATTTAACGACGCAGCTTCTCTATAATTGGCTTAATTAAACAACCATTCAAACAGACTGGATTAATCCACACAAATTCAAACGAAATTATGCCTGCATATTTAACCGGCAATAGCACTTGATCTGGGTTATCAGTAAAACAAGTCACACAATATCAATATCATTCAATTCCACACAATCATATCATTCACAATTCTTAGTACACACAATCATATCATTTCACAAATCAAATTCAAACCTCGGACCCGCTATCCCGTTAAATATGCCCTCATAATCTGATACCCAATTCAAAATTCAAATCAACCAAACAATTCGAAAACACAGATTATAGAGAAGTCCGGTTACCTGATAGCGATTAATTCAGAAATCAAATTCGGGCTGCAACAACTATTCAGAATCAATGCGACGTAGTTGGAATTCCAATCGGACATACAATCGAATCATAAAATTTATCATGTCAACTCTTTGTCTTTTTTTTTTCTCTTCTTTTCTTTTCTTTTTTTTCGGTTTTACTTTGGTTTCTGTCAATAATAGGAGAGATTAAATCAATATATAAAAACTTAGTAAATTAGAAGTGGGGGTTATTCATGCATGGGCTCCACATGGTAAAAATAAATGCCACGTTAGTTCACTTTTTTTTTTTTAAGTTTAAATTTACACATTTTATAAATAAACCCTTAAATTTTCAAAATTATAAATAAGTACCAAAATAAGTTCATAATAATTTATAAAACTTACGGAATGTTACAAATTCTCCCCCACTTAGAAAAGAATTTTGTCCTCAAAATTCAAACGAATGGTACTCAAATCAATCGGGACATAGCATATGATAATTCAATGGAATCTATCAGATATAGATCAATTGGAGAAGATAATCAACTTGAACTAAATTAACTTCTCACTATATTCAGTAACATTTAAATTCAATTATTGTATAAAAATATATAAGATATACAAACCGAATATACTCAAATAGTATCATGAATGATAGATCATATAAATCAGATTAATTTTTCATACAAAATTCGTAATAGATATGCTCAAGATAGATTTTCATATGGATAAGAAAATCAACAGTTTAAGAACAAATATTTCAAAGGATGAAACTTTCAAAGTGTCAAGTTTCAAATTAGAACTAACAGATATAAGTCAAATATTTGTCAAAATAATTTCAAACAATTTATAGTCAATTCAAACAGAACACATATATCAAAGGAAACAAGGACTCAAACACAGTCCGAGGAACGAATGCTCTGATACCAAAATTGTCACGACCCCGCCGCCGGCCGGGAGTCGTGACAAGAGAGGCATCCTCATCCAACCTACGTCGCAAGCAAAAATAACAATAGAAACAATACGGAGTCAACTACAAAGCTCATTAACCGGTTATTTAATGACGCAGCTTCTCTATAATTGGCTTAATTAAACAACCATTCAAACAGACTGGATTAATTCACACAAATTCAAACGAAATTATGCCTGCATATTTAACCGGCGATAGCACTGGGTCTAGGTTATCAGTAAAACAAGTCACACATTATCCATATCATTCCATTCCACACAATCATATCATTCACAATTCTCAGTACACACAATCATATCATTTCACAAATCAAATTCGAACCTCAGACCCGCTATCCCGCTAAATATGCCCTCATAATCTAATACCCAATTCAAAATTCAAATCAACCAAACAATTCGAAAACACAGATTATAGAGAAGTTCGGTTACCTGATAGCGATTAATTCAGAAATCAAATTCAAGCTGCAACAACTATTCAGAATCAATGCGACGTAGTTGGAATTCCAATTAGACATACAATCGAATCATAAAATTTATCAAAGTCAACTCTTTGTCTTTCTTTTTTTTTTTCTCTTCTTTTCTTTCCTTTTTTTTTCGATTTTACTTTGGTTTCTGTCAATAATAGGAGAGATTAAATCAATATATAAAAACTTAGTAAATTAGAAGTGGGGGTTATTCATGCATGGGCTCCACGTGGTAAAAATAAATGCCACGTTAGTTCACTTTTTTTTTTTAAAGTTTAAATTTACACATTTTATAAATAAACTCTTAAATTTTCAGAATTATAAATAAGTACCAAAATAAGTTCATAATAATTTATAAAACTTACAGGATGTTACAAGAAATTACAATGATGATCATTTATATGATTTCTTATCATCGTCATCATCATTAGATACATCGATCTTGGATATTATAAATGCATAAATGCTAAACTAAGCAAATGAACAAATATTGAAAATTTGAAATAATGTATTACGTGTTTATAGGAATAATGTTTTTGTTTGAAGTATTTGTTTAATATTTTTAAAATGCAGAGTTATGCGAATATATTTTTTATGATTATATATTAAAAGTAATGAATTTAGTATTAAAAGTAATTACCTAAATGTTTAAAAATATAACATATTTGTTAAAAAAATTAGAACTGAATATTTTGAAAGGTGGATTTAAACTAAATACTTGTGAGGTGGTGGTCTCATGTCATGACTCATATTTAAATTGTTTAAAATTAAAAATCGCACATGTACATTTTATTATATTCAGTTTGTTTGGGTTGGGTCCATAATTGGACATTACAAGGCTTGGGATGGGCCTACAGTAAGCCTTAAGTTGTGTTTTCTCTTTGTTCCTTTTATATATATATATATATATATAAACAGACTAATAGAGAATTAATTTTTATAAGAACAATAGAGAATAATTATTAATCATATTCAGCTAGATGCTTCAACTAAATTGCCAATATTATATTGTTGACATTTTTAATTTTTATAATTGAGGATGAGAATATTCTTCCCTTTTTATATGCTTGCAGGTCTTTCGTAAAATTTTCTCCTCAGATTATTAGTATATTTAAAAATAATGTTTCAAACATATCACCTTTATTGCTTTTTTAGTGGACATGCATTGGGTTATTTTAAGTTCTTTATAGTTGAGGTTGTTGAAGTAATTAAATGAGGGGTTGGATGGATTATTTTTTTTCCTTATTTTAGCAAGGGGAGTATTTAACTCATTTGATTGCTAATGTCATAAATCCCAGTTGAAGTCGAGTTTCTTAATGATTAATTTACTTATTTTGGTATTTCAATTTTCACATTTTAATTTTCTTGATTTTGTTTACGTAAGCAATGTTAATGGAAAACAGCTATACTTAATTAAACAATCATTGTGCATAGTAACGAGCAGTTAAGAGTATTAATAGGAAAAAAGTAACCACTACATAGAGTGCTAAAAAAAATTAGAACAAAATTAAGGTGAAAGATCAAAATCAATTGAAGTCAAACACCTCAAAATAATATATAAAATGCTATTTCCTGATGTTGAGGTTTATTAATTAGTGAGATCAGGACCAAGTCGATCTATTGTAATAAACATATTGACCACTTGCCCCTATATTATAAAAATTACGATATATATTCACTTTGGGGATTCATTGTACTTTTAAGACAAGTGATTTTCTATCAACATCAACTGCAATGTCAACGGTGCTCCCGTGGAATAGTGGAATGCCCTGTTGAAGGCCGCAGGTTGCACGGGACTTTTTCGACTCCAAACACATTTTAAATAGAGATCACATCTAATAGTTTGGATCGACTTTTAGACTTTGAAAATTAGAAAACGATTTGGTTGCACGAGACTTTAGAAACAATAAATTTGACATTAGCCAACCTCTCTCTCTCTCTATATATATAGATAGATATAGATGGACAATCATGCTTTGGGAATTACAGTTCTTCATTAAATAAAAAATAATGAAAAATTCAGAAAAACAATGATTTCTAAAAATTCTAAAATTATAGTAAATAAAGTCCAAAAAAAATGTAAAATTTGGTCTCTAATCATATTTCAATATGAATATTATGTTGAGATGTTCAGATTAACTATTTGAATTTTAAAAATAGATATAAGAGTGGAAAGTAAAACACCCTCTTTATATATATATACGTGTGTGTGTACACACACACACACAAACATATAAAAACTAGGGTGCTCTTAAGTTCACCAAGGCTCTTTGTGAACTTAACTCTAAATTCTATCGGATTAAATGATGAATTTAAACCGTTAAAACCTTATACCTTACGAGTAATGTGCCTACATGCAAAAAAAATTAAATTTTAAATTAATTATGTATAGAGTCAAGCGGTAAACAATTATTCAAAAAATGAATGCACTAAAATTAATTTATAAACCTTCTACTTTTGACCGCTTGACTTAATACTAAACTAATTCAAAAGTTAAATTTTTTTGCATGTAGATACATCACTCATAAGATAGAAAAGTTTCAACAGTTCAGATTCGTCACTTGAAGTCAGCCCGATAGGTTTTAGAGTTGAGTTCACAAAAGGCTTGGTGAACTTAAGAGCACCCTAGTTCTTCTTGATGAGTATTTTAAGTATAGGGTTTTGGCTATAACTTTGCACTCTTTTACTTTTAAATTTATAAACCTAAATACTCAAAGGTCGGTCGGTTGCAAGCGCACAACCTACCCTTGTAGTATAAAAGGTGTCGATTCAATAGATAAAGGGAGATTTTAGTTTAAACTCTAATGATTAAATTCAGAATTTGGTTTGTTTCAAAGTTTGTTTTGATGTTTAATTTCTAAATTCCTAAATTGGTGGGTTCAATACCCAAGGAGTTGGAGGTTTAAACAATTAAAGTAAAGAAAGAGTAAACTGAAATTAGGGTTTTATCAAAGATTGGAGAATCTAGGAGTTTTCGGTCTACAATCCCTTGCTAATTCTATCTATTCGGTATTGTTTAAATTCATGTATGATTTAAGGAGGTTTCTAACCTAAAGTATTAAAAAGGGTCACTTTTGTGAATTAATAACGTGCCTAGATAGTTTCGGACTTCACTATCATTCATCATCCTAACTATCTAAACCCATTAAGCTCTTGTTAGGCTATTTTGACTAATTATTGGTACAAGTATTTTAATGCGGTGGGTTAATGTTCCTCGAATTTTAGGGGCTGTCACTACCCTAAAGGGATATTTAACATTCACACAAAATAATATTAATACTTAGTCGAATTAGGTGCCCTAAGTAGGGGTTTGACTTCACTTTCATTCATCACGAAACCCTAACCCTTAATTTCTATAGTTCCGGATATGGGTTCAAAGTACGGTCGCTTCTAATCCAAATCCTAAGATATTTGTATTTATAATTTAATACTCTCCTCTCATCCTGACTACTTTGGTTCACTTGAATCCAAAGCGAGACTACTTCGATTTAGGGTATTAATTATGTAATCAACACAAATGATAAATCACATAAATTAACCATCAAATCCCATAAAATAATCATAATAAAAACAAATAACCGAATAAAATAGAATTAAACAAGTTCATGCATTGACTTAAACCCTTAGAGAGGAAGTTAGCCTCTTATGGAGATGCAAAATTTACAAAGAAAACTCATTACAAATTGGCTAAAGCAAAGAAAAATTGAAAGAGAAATGGTTACAACCCTTACAACAATAGAGAACTCTTGTTTTGCTTCCTTTGCTCTGAGAATTATGCTCTTCTTCTCCAAATCTCACAATAAGATTTTACCTTAGCTCCAAATATGGGAGAGATTGGATAGTAGATGGTAGATGATATGAATGAGCAGAATTCTCTCCCTATTATAGCCTATTTTATGCCCTAGAAACATTCTCCATAATTAGAACCACTAACTTTGGCCAAGGGGGCATAATCTGGCTTTCCAAAAATGCAAAACTGCATTTTTAGTCTGAATGCGGGCCGCACTGTGGTTAGTGCGGGTCGCACTAGATTTTACATTCTGAATTTGGATTTTCTTCCTTCATTAAAGTTATAGATCTTCTAGTTAGCTTTCCAAAAAGTAGTCATACACTCAAAACGGAGTTCGTATGACAAAGTTATGCTCAAAATACGAAATGTGTGTCGACAGCTGAAATGCTGAGTGCGACCCGCAGTACGCTCGGACTTTTCTAGGCGTCCTGAATGCGGCCCGCACTGGCACAGATTGTGATGAATACCTTATTATATCTTAAAAAAATTGGCGCTCATCCAGAAAATCCATCTGAGTACTTATTTTGGCCGTATCGGAATCCGTGCGATCCACAATGGGCTTAGTTTGCCCTGAAATGTGCTGAATTTGTCTAAGTACTTAGTGTGACCCACAGTGCGACCTAGGGAGGCCGTAGTGGCTCAGTGTGACCCGCAGTGTGACCTGGGGAGGTCACATTTTGGTCTGTTTTCGTCTTTTTTTGCAATTTAAAACAAACAAAGACAGTAATTTGATTCCAGGTGTAATATATGATATTTATATATCAAAATACAAGATATTTAGAGTATTTTCAGAATAAAATCTAGATCGAATATGTGTAAATGTGTATATATTTTATGCCTATCACTTCTCTATATATATATGAGGAGGGCTCAAATGCCTCATCTCCTCATACTTCACCCATGCCTCATATCCTATATTTTCATTTTTAAAGTCCAAATAGTCAATCTGAACATCTCAACATGATCTCCTTGTTAAAATATGCTTAGAGACCAAATTTTACATTTTTTTGGAATTTTTTTACTATTTTTTAGATTTATTGAAAATCGATGATTTTATTAAACTTCTGCACCATTGAAAAACAATGACTTTCAACGTCGAATCCAAATCGTTAAAAATTGATGTAATTCGTTATTAATGTGTTTACATGTCAAATTTATAAATTTTTTCAGTTCATTTGGTATAAAGTGAAACGGTCAAGAAATGATGAAATTTAAGTTAATTTTAATACTTTCATTTTCATCATTTTTTTAGCGCTTGACTTTGTTCCAAATGAAATAAAAAAAATTATAAATTTGACATATAAACTTATCAAAACAAAATACATCAGTTTAATAGTTTGAATTCGTTGTTTAAAGTTTATGCGATAGGTTTTTTGATGCAATAGCACAGAAGACCTTATGCTATCCATAGCACCTAAACTAAATTAACTCTCTCTCTATATATATAAATCGCCAACTAAAATAAAACATAATACTGTGTAAGTGATTTTGCCATCGGTTGAGTCATCCAAACAGATGGCAAAGCTAAGTTATCTAAGGCCTACCAAATGCCAACTCAAACAAATTAAATAGATGGTGTTAAGCACCATTGACATCGGTTGAAAAACGCAAAATATGTCATTGCATGACTAACAACGTTAATTTCTAATACCGTTTAAAAGCAACGCCATCAGTTCATTACCTCTGCCCGATGACAATACTCTACTAAATGACTTATTTAATGATTGAACAACTATTATTCCCCTTTGTTCATCACCTTGAACCGATTGCCGCCTTAGGTGCTCAACACCGTCTGTCCGATGGTTTGAACCAATTATATATAGGTGCTCAACGCCATCAAATCTTAGCCGATGACATAGATGTATATCTTCACTATTGGGCGATGACCATCGGTTTGGAAACCAATGTCAAATTGAGGTTTGAACCGACGGTGAAGAGTTTCTCTGTAGTATCGACCAAGTTGAACTCGAGCTTCTTTTTAACTCATTTCTTTTGTTTACCTAAGCAATGTTAATGGAAAACAACTATAATTAACTAAAAAATCAATTTGCGTAGTAATGAGCAGAGTATTAATTGAAGTCAAATAGCTCAAAATAATATATAAAATGCTATTTCCTGATATTGATGTTTATTGGTGGAATCAGGACCACGTCTATTGCAATAAAAATATTGACAACTTGCTCCTATATTATTGTTATATCAGTCATTCAAAACCAAAATTGAATAGTTCAGACTCTAGGTAACATAACATAATCTCAATATATTAACCGTGAGATCAAAGTGCAGTCAGCTGATTGATAACCCTGAGATCAGAGTGCAGTCAGCAGGATCTGTATTGTAAAATAAACGGATGAGAATGCTTCTGATTACTCGAGAGATTTGAAGACCCAATATAATAAACTTCAAAAATAGGTTACTATCGGCGAGAGTAAAAAGTGTCTATTTGCGAGGAAGCACTGACAGAAAAATGTTATTTCTGAACATATCAGTATTATCGACAGAAGTATCCGTGAAGATACTATCTGCAAAAAACACTTTTATCCTCACGTATACTGACACATTTTTATAATTAATTAATTTCTTTTTTTGTATAAAGATTACTACGTGACAATGATGACATCATGTTATTAATTTATGTTTTCTTTTGAAAAGTCAAATTTTCATTTTCTAATTGTACTATATTAAACATGATTAATTCATTTTATCAAACTGTTGCATTATAAAGGCAGCCTAACTTCATTGTTGGTTATTTCAAGGGGAGAAAAACATCTGATTGGCCTCCTTGAGAATAATGGTTCTGTGGCACATTATTCTTCTCCTAATATTCGCAGTTACCAATGGAGTTCATAGCCAGCTTGATTCTAACGGTTAACCTCTTCTTATGCAAATTTTATCTCTCTTCTTTACATATATATATATGTGTGATATGATGTTTTTGATTTCTTTGGGCTAACATATTACTCTGAAAATTAATTGTTGAACTCTTCTTCTTATTTTATATTAATTAATTAGGATATATTTGTAAATTAATCATATTTTCTGAGCATATATATATATATATATAGAATGTTGATTATTCAATATAACAAAAGCAATCATTTCAAACAAATATGCTAATTATTTTCGTAGAGCAGGGAAACTAAATCATCATACATGTGTTTAATAACATGTGTATATATATATATATATATAGGTTTTGGCTAATATGCTACGTGTAGCTAAGAGACCTCCGTGCTACGGCTCAAAATTTGAATTTTCAAAATCCTAACGGTTGATCCAAACCGTTAGATATGTTCTACATATTGAAATGTACTTGGAGACCAAATTTTATATTTTTTGGATTTTTTTTACTATTTATTAAGCCACTTTGAAAATCGCTGATCCAACGGTGGCTTAACCAAACAGTGAAACCGTTGGATCAGCGATTTTCAAAGTGGCTTAATAAATAGTAAAAAAATTCCAAAAAATGTAAAATTTGGTCTCCAAGCACATTTCAATATGTAGAACACATCTAACGGTTCGGAGGGGCTCTTAGCTACGCGTAGCACGGAGGGGCTCTTAGCTACGCGTAGCACCGTAGCCCGGTCCTATATATATATATATATATATATATATATATATATATATATATATATATATATATATATATATATATATATATATATATATATATATGGGCAAGAAAATCCCAAAAGAAAAAGATGACTGCCAAAAATAGTTTAGTTGCAAACGTGTAATGAAAGAAATTTGGGATAAGAGAAGAATTTTCACTTTTCTCTAATTCTAATTTATTGGCATGCTGTTAATTAATTAATGTACTGACCAAAGCTACGTTGTGATGTGCTGACCAAGAGGAATTGGTGAGCACAAATTCAGAAGTCTATCAGATTAATTCTAAACGACGAATTTAAATAGTTAAAATCCATCTACTACACGAGTGATGAATATACTAGCAAAATTTTAAAAGTTTCGAATTCATTTAGTACAAGGTCAAGCTATAAAAAAATGATAAAAAATTGAATAGTTAAAGCAACATATAAAAAGTTCATTGTTTTGACTGCTTGATCTTATACTAAATGAATTCGAAACTTCCAAAAAACTTTATGTACATGCATCACTAATGAAATTGATGGATTTCAATAGTATAGATTCGTCATTTGATAACAATCCCATAGACTTTTGAAGTTGTGTTTACCAACCCCTTTTAGTGAGCACATCACATCCTATCTTTGCTCTTAATGTACGTGTCATGGTACTTGCAATGATTCAACTTGATAAATTTTCTTAAAAAGGAATTTTTGGTGATTTTATTCTTGTTTACAGGTTTTCTGAGCATTGACTGTGGGCTTTCCGTAAACTCTAGCTATATCGACAGTGGAACAAAATTAACTTATGTATCCGATGAGAAATTCATCGACACAGGAGTCACATCCCAAATCTCTTCCTCCTACATTGCCGCAAATAGCCCACCTAAAGAATATGAAACTGTTAGAAGCTTTCCCACTGGAATTCGGAACTGTTACACCATAAGATCCTTGACACCAGGCTTTAAGTATCTTATAAGGGCAACATTTATTTATGCAAATTATGACAAGTTAAATAAACCCCCTATTTTTGATATTTATTTG
The DNA here is from genome assembly GCA_024447775.1 of Carex cristatella. NCBI lineage: Eukaryota > Viridiplantae > Streptophyta > Magnoliopsida > Poales > Cyperaceae > Carex > Carex cristatella. The sequence continues at coordinate 8,708,765 of JAJHPF010000001.1, read as the reverse complement.
GGAGTCAACTTTTGGGATATTGCAGAAGATTATCCTTTCTATCCTGAAATTATTGTCACCACTACTGCCGATTACTTGCAAGTTTGTTTGGTTAATAAGAATCGCGGCGATCCTTTTATCTCTTCTCTACACTTAAGGAAACTGAATTCGAGAATGTATCAAAGAGCGAATGCAACTCAATCTTTGATTTTGGTGCAGAGGTCAAATTTAGGAGCAAGCAAAAATTCGTTCTTAGGGTTGGTGCACAATGATCTATTTCTTATTTGATTTATTTTTCTACAATTTATCTAATTATTTTGTCAAACAACTTGTTTTCTATACTAATTGTTCAATTTTAAGAATGCAAATTTCAATAGGATATTGTTGAAATAAGAATTTGTATTATCATATTCCGAAAAGTATCGACAGAATCTTAAGATCAATAGAGCAACTTAGAATTATTTGCTAATAGTTTGTTAATTATTCGCCAAAGCTAGTAAAATTAAAATAGTACTATGTTATAGAAATAATTACTCTTTTTCTTTCTTCATCGCTAAATTTGAACAAAAAATAGGTATCCTCAAGATATTTATGACCGGTGGTGGTGGACTGAGACCTTGAAGGGAACAATAGAGATATCAACAAACTCCACATTACGACCTGATGACCCAGACTTTGAGATACCCTCTCTTGTGCTTCAAACTGCTGCCACCACTTCAAGTACCCTACAACCCATTAACTTCGATTGGACTAGCAATGACACGTCCACCAAATATTATTTGGTTCTTCACTTCTTTGAGATCCAGACATCATTGACTGGTCGAAGGGAGTTCAATATACTTGTCAACGGAATTCCTGCATTCGATGAACCAATTATCCTGGGGAAGTCATCGGATTGGACTGATCACCAGAGGTCAGGTTATACTTATTATAATGTCTCACTTGTGGCCACCTCAAAGTCAACTCTTCCGCCTTTACTGAATGCATTTCAACTGTACAAAATTGCACCCGTGGGGGTCGCCACTTACAGTGCAGATGGTATATTCTTAATTAATTACAGTCTTCAATAGCTACTCATAATAAATTAGTCTTATGAAACCTCAAGAATTTGATTTTTTAAAGTAACTATGATGTTTTTATTTGCAGTTACTGCTGTTAATAGTATCAAGGAGGTTCATCAGATAAAAAAAGGGTGGAGTGGTGATCCTTGTGTTCCAAAAGATTTCATATGGACTGGTGTCAGTTGCTCCTCAAACTCCTCCGATATAACAAGGATCACAGCCTTGTCAGTTATTCTCTCTCTTTTTGTTTCTTCCCTAGTTTCATTACACAAGATTTAAATGTGAACCATATTAATTTTTCATATTTTGTTTTGAAATTATGAGAAGCTGCGAGAATTAGGTCCAACTACTGAAGTATTTCTATTTTTTGTTTTCCAGAAACTTATCTTCTAGTGGATTGACAGGTCCATTGAGTTCTTACTTCGGAAATCTAAATGCTCTTGTGTCGTTGTAAGTTCCCAGATCAAGCTAAGACCTGGCACTTTCCATTTTTTGTGTACCTATGAACCTAATTATATTGGACCAAAACTTTTTCACCACTTCGACTGACAACTTAGATCTTTATATAAACATTTTTGTAGGAAAAATAATTTGAAAAATTAAATAAATATAATATTAGTTTAAAATAATGTTCGAATACAATGTATTGATAAATTGCATTTATTTCCATACAAAATATAAGAATATTAATTAAAAGCATAAGAAAAATTATACAAGTTAGGATTTCTCGAAAAAAATGGCTTAAAGGTGAAATTTGGACTGAAGGATAGGATCGAATGTTACTTAATTATAAGTCCTTTCAGCCTATAAATTTGTGTCAAAATCAACTTATACAGTAATAATAAAACTCATTATCAATATTAACTCATTAATAGTCGTCCTCCGGTCGATTCCAGCATAACTTGGCCATTCCAGTAAGGGATTGGCTGAGCTTTTGAACCTTGTTTGCATTGTGGAAGGACGTATTCAAAGTGCACTAAATTTTCGTTTGTGTTGTGATAAATGTTAATTTAGACAATATTTAGCTTACATATTGATTAACTTCAGTTTAATGATTTTGTCACATCACTTCGCTAACTGTTGCATGTTACTTTTTCAGGGATTTATCTAGCAATGATTTGTCTGGATCTCTTCCTAGTTCTCTAGACCAATTAACAGCTCTTACATATATGTATGCAATTAAAAAGTAATCTCAATATCCGGTTTCGGTTATGACGAAAAGCATTTTATAAAATTTATTTTTATTTTTCAGTGATATTAGAGGAAATAGCAAGATTTCAACAACCCTTCCTCTCGGGCTTCAGAAAAAACAACAAAATGGAATCCTAACGTATAGGTATCTTTTAATATCCTTTCTCAGATGCTGTAGAATGACTGCAACATTTATTCATTTATGACTTATGATTTAGTGTGTCTTTTTTATATAGATATAAATACAAATAAATTATAGATATGCACATATAATTAAGTAGATACAAATAAATTGAAGTGTAACTGGCATGATTAAACTCTAATATTTATTTGAGGACAAAAAAAAAATAGCCCAACAACTGAGAGAGAAGAGCTTCCGACTAGTCTTGCATTGCATTGCTGGTTGTGAGAGAGAAGTTAGGATGTTAATTAACTTTCCTTATTAAAAAGGTTTCTTTGATGACCAAGTAAACATCATACTTTTTAATGCCTCAATATGTATTTTAAACCATGTTGGCAGGCTCTAATAAGTAATTTCCGTTGACATTTGATTCTTTAATGTTTTGGATGTTAGGTTTGGAGATATAAATCCGACTACATCTCCTTCTTCAAAGAAGATTATTATAATTATAATACCAATCCTGTTGCTGGTTATAATAGCAGTTGTTGTTGCAACTGTCTGTTGTTTGAAGAAAAAAAGTAAGTTCTGTTTTATTACATATGATATGTGTGATTAATCTGCACAATATTAAGCCACTAATTTCCTCCAAGCAATTATAATGTCAAATTGAGTAACTGCTTACAATAAAAAAAAAACTGTTTATACATACATCTCTATAACTAAAGTGTCTGTAACGTATATCTCTATATTTTATATACAGATAAACAATCAATGGTCTCTGCAGCAAATGATCATGCCATAAATTACGAAAATATCCCACAAGAAGGCAGCCCTAATGGAAATTATGCTGGAAGTGCCGCCGCAATTTCAAATCAAACTAAAGAAGCAGCACAAGGTATTCCAAATATTGATAATCGTCAGTTCGGTTACAATGATATCAAGAGAATCACAAATGATTTTAAGAATAATATTGGCACTGGCGGATTTGGAAGTGTGTATCGGGGCCACCTGGAAAATGGACTCCAAGTTGCCATTAAGGTGCTCTCTCAATCATCTACACAGGGGGTTAGGGAGTTCATGGCTGAGGTAATCACAACATAGAATATTTATACGTACGGCTATATATATCATACAATTATTTATAAATTTTAGTTTCTGAATAGTCTCTCATGGTCATAATGATATATTTTTAGGCTGAAAATTTGACAAGAGTTCATCACATAAACTTGGTATCCCTAAGGGGCTATTGCACTGATAAAAGTTGCATGGCGCTTGTGTATGAGTACATGCAGGGAGGAAATCTACATGATAAGCTTAAAGGTAATTATAATCAATCTTATTGTTCTTGTGTCTTTTTCTCATAGTAGTAGGTATAAAATGCCATGTATATAGTATGGAGTATAATGTCTTAAAGTTATCAATTGCAGACAATGAAATGCCTCTTTCATGGAAGCAACGACTACGAATTGCATATGAATCTGCACTAGGTTTGTTATGCGAGCACCTCTTATAATTTGTAAAAGTTTCTCATAAGATATTCCCATAATGTTGATCTATTCATTTTTAAAATGCATCAGACAAAAGAGTTTATGTGCAACGAATAACAATTTCAAGCTATATACTCTTGAGTAAAACGTAGTGTAATTCTACTAAGGCAACATTTGCTTTCTTTATTACAAAAAAATTATCCCCAATTCTTATCCTAGAACAAATTGATAATATGGCTAACTATAGTGAACATCTTGAGTTTATGAAATATTGCATAGTAACTAATTAATACAAATTAAATGAAAAAAATGAAATGAAGGATTGGAGTACTTGCACAAGGCCTGTAATCCACCCCTTATCCATAGAGATGTCAAGACAAGCAACATTCTCTTAAATTCGAATCTCGAGGCAAAGATAGCGGATTTTGGGCTCTCCCGGGCTTTTGACAGTGATGCAACGAGTCATATTTCAACGAGAATAGTAGGCACTCCTGGTTATCTAGATCCTGAGTAAGACATTTTCTCTATGAAATTCAATCTTTTCTAATTAGTTTTCTCAATATCACAAATGACATCGAAACTGCAAAACATAAAAAAAAATGTGATCTATGCTTAAATTGGCAAATTATAAAATAAGACGTTTGAATTTTTAGAAATGGAGCAAATGTATTAAAAGATCAACAATTAAATTAGTTTTAAATTGTCTCTATTTTAATGGAATGTCAGCGTTGATTGATTGAAGATAATAACATATGTACAATCTTATGTTCCGATACATTTTGATATATTTTTATTGGTTGTCATGGTTACAAGATAAATATATTAACGAAATATTATTCATACTGGGAAATCTTTCATGCACGTGCGTGCGGTACTTTACGATGCACTGATCCGCTAGTGTCCTGGATCTAAGAAAATGAGATATCTACATATGAAAATCTTGTAGAAACTGATTTCTATTAAATGGTTCCACACACAGTAAATAACTTTGTCATGCATTTACAGATACTATTTATCAAACCAGATAAGTGCCAAGAGTGACGTGTTTAGTTTTGGAGTTGTTATGCTAGAAATCATCACGGGCCGCACCCCTATTATTAACACGGGTCGAGAAGGAGGTAACTTGGTACAATGGGTGCGTCAAAAACTATCCGGTGGAGATATTGAAAGCATAGTGGACACTAGAATGCAAGACAAGTATGACATAAACTCAGTCTGGAAGGTTACTGAACTAGCATGTCGGTGTACTGAACTGACCTCATCTCAGAGGCCTACAATGAGTGCAGTAGTTGCTGAGCTAAAGGAAAGCATGGATTTTGAAATATCGATGGAAGATATTCATAAGAAAAGCACAACAAGCTTAGTAAGTGACATAAGTCAGGACAGTACTACTTTGGAGATGGCTTATATGGGTGGCAAGCCAACAGTAGGACCCAGTGTGAGGTAATTATGCTTGCCACTAAATTTCATCGGTTGAGTGTTCTGCTATATGTGGGAGTCACTTGCTGGAAATTGAAAACAATGATTTGTTTCGATATAAGATTGCATTTGAATTTGACATTGTACTGCATAACTTTCGAGATAAGATTTGCTTTAGTATATTTTAATCTGAATTCTGAATCGCAAAGTTCTATTTTCAATCATAATCAATGTTTTATATTATATTTTATTGTGTTTTAATTCGGATGATTATTTTTCCAAATATAGTAACACTTCTCCGAAAGAGATACCTTCCACCATTCATTTAGTGAACTAGCACTCTTCTTCTTTTCCTTCACAATAACTTATCAAATTACTAGTAGTAATTCAAAATTGTCAAACGATCCTTTCATACATCATATTCGTTTTTATTTGTACGCGCAAATTACAAATGTTTGAAAGAATAATTCTGAAATGGTACTATGGACCACTCTGTGAAAAGTGAAATTGAAATAAAATTGAAACCAATTACTCGATCTAGTTAAAAAATTATAATATCCCAGGTTTCACAAATAAGAGAATGCAAATCAAATGTCCGGCCCTTCTCCATTTTGTCCGGAACTGAGACGCTGAGGCTAAGAGCTGAGGGTGAGCAAGAACGTAGGGGGCAGTATTATTTGAGCTTTGAGATTCATGCAGAACATATTTGAACGATTGAGATATTCCAAAAAGTCACGCAAAGTTTGAGATATCTCATAGGATGCGAATACAAGAGGGAAGGGGATCAGAGTGAATTGAAGGCGAAGAGATACTTCGATCCAGGCATCCAGCACTCTGATCAACACGGATCTTGACACATATCTGGGGATCCAGATTATGGCCTTTTTTTAGAGCATAAATTGTTGGAACAGTGGAATCCTTCTCTTAAATAAAATGCAGCACATCTTTATTTTTCTTAGATTTAGTTTGTTTGGGTTGTGTCCATAAATAAACATTGGAAGGCTTGGGCTGGGCCTGCGTAAGCCAGGCATCAGGTTCATTTTCCCCTTCAATTATGTTTTCTCTTTCTTCTTCTTGTTTTTTTTTTCAAAAACAGACTAAAAGAGAATAATATTTTTTTTCAAGAATAGAAGGCCTTGGTCTATTTCAGGAACATTTAATAAATTAGTAAAATAACCAAATTATTTTTTCTCTTATTTTTTCAAAGAAAGGGATAATTTTTTATTTTATTAACCACACTGTTTTAGACTAATTAATTAATGTACATATTTTGGTATATATGTCACACTTTTCTTGATTTTGTTTTACCTAAGCAATATCAATGGAAAACTTCTATAATTAAACAATCAATATTGTGCATAGCAAGTAGCAGCTAAGAGTATCTATATAATAAGTAACCAGCACATAAAATAAGTAACAATGACAATAAATTAAAGTCAAACACCTCCAATAAAAATATAAAATGCTATTTCCTTGTATGAAAATTTTATAAGTGTGATCAGGTCTCCACGTCTACTGTTATAAAAGTGTTGACAACTAGCTGCTATGTAATATTGGATATCTATCATTATCAATCAAAATTGAGTAGCACAAATAAGATCTCAATGGATTTATTCTTTGCTTAATTTCTTCATCAGTACAAAAAGTACAAAAGGTACCAGATTGATAACCGTCAGATAAGAACAATCAGCAGGTATTGTAAGATAAACGGATTAGAATTAATGCATCTGACAGTTTGAGTGATTTAAAGACCCAATCCTCTTTGTGCTTTCTTTTATATAAAGATTACTACGTGACAAGCATGACACCATATTAATTATTAATTAAATAATCTTTTCTTTTTGTGAAGTCAAATTTTCATTTTCAAATATGAGGAAATGATCAAATAACATTACTTTATTTTAATAAACCTGTTGTACTATAAATTTAAGTAGCCTTCATTCTCGGTGATTTCAAGAGGAGAAAATCATCTGATTGGTCTCTCATTCCAAAGAATGGCTCGGTGCCGCACAATTCTTCTGCTAATATTCGCAATTCTCATTCGAGTTCATAGTCAGCTTGATTCTGACGGTAATTTCCTCTTATGCATGTGCAGTGTTACAATCTGCTCTCTCTGAATTATTTAAATTTATGTGTGTGTGATATAATTTTGTTTGAAGTCCTTGGGATCATTAGTTACTATGAAAATTGTTATACTCACCTTCTTGTTTTATATTCTAATCAGGAGAAGTTTAAGTAATTATTCTGAGTACATACAAAAACAATCATTTCAAACAAATTAATATGCTAATCATTTTATTAGAGCTCGAAAAATGTTAATATATGTGTCTAATTACATATGTCTATGGGTGAAAGGATCTCAAAAACAAAGGTTGACTGCCAAAATTTGCAAACGTGTGGTGAAAGAAATTGGGTACTTTGTTATGATTAAGCTAGATTGTAAATTTTCATAAAAAAGGAACTTTTGTTGACTTCATTACTTTTTACAGGATTTCTGAGCATTGATTGTGGGCTTTCCATAAACTCTAGCTATGTTGACAGTCGAACAAATTTAACTTATGTATCCGATGAGCGATTCATCGACACAGGAGTCACATCCCAAATCTCTTCCTCCTACATCACCTCAAATAGCCCAATTAAAGAATTGGAAACTGTTAGTGTTGGAAATTGATATTGGATTGTGGATGGTATAGGAGAGGAGTTTATATAACTTGATTTCTTTTATTTAATAGAGTATAAAATTTACAAGACTTTGATTTATTATCTCACGCCTCACTAGCTATCTAATTCTCACTTGCATATATATTTCTCTCACACCTATGAGCTCTACACTATATTTATACTACCATATGTCGGTAGTGAACTTTCTAGATAATCCTAAACTTTTCCTATTACCAACATATATTATGGCATTTTACAATTTTCTAGAATATGCAAGATACACAAAATATACATAATAATTAGAAGCTTCTAGTATTTTGTTTTACCATGTCTATAATAGTCTAGAAGGAGTTATTGGGCCTGGGCCTTCGGTGATGTTAGTTCCAACAGTTAGAAGCTTTCCCACTGGAATTCGAAACTGCTACACCTTAAGATCCGTGACAGCAGGCTCTAAGTATCTTATAAGGGCAACATTCTATTATGCAAACTACGATAACTTAAATAAACCCCCTACTTTTGATATTTATTTGGGAGTCGATTTTTGGGATACTGTTGAAACATTTATAGATGACTCTTTATATTATACTGAAATTATTGTCATTGCTGCCGCTGATTACATACAAGTTTGTCTGGTTAATAAAAATCTCGGCAATCCTTTTATCTCTTCGTTACACTTGAGGCAACTGAATTCGAAAATTTATGGAATCGTGAATGCGACCCAATCTTTGATTTCGGTAGAGAGGATAGATTTAGGAGGAAGCAAAGATATTTCATTCCTAGGGTCAGTTTATAAATATCTATCCCTTACTTGAACCTTTTCAAATTAAACAATTTATCTAATTATTTTGTCAAAAACTACTTGTTTTCTTTAGGTTAAAATACTATATCTATTTGCCAATATTTTTTGGCAACTTATATAATTGCAATGTACAAAATTTTCAATTTGTAAATTAATTGGAGCATTGACTGATTAAAATAGAAGAATATAGTACTTAGCCCGTAAAGCTAATAAATTAAAATAGAACCATTATCTGGTGATAAATACTATTTTTTCCTTCTTCTGTTGCTTCATTTGCATCAAAAACAGGTACCCTCAAGATAAGTATGACCGGTGGTGGTTGCCAGGGACTTTGAATGGAATAATAAATATCTCAACAAACTCCACCTTAGTACCTGATGACGACTTTGAGCCACCATCTGTTGTGATGCAGACTGCTGCCACCACTTCAAGTACCCTAAAACCCCTTAACCTTAATTGGACAGTTGACAAAAAGTCCACTACATATTATTGGATTCTTCATTTCTATGAGATCCAGCCATCTTTGACTGGTCGAAGGGAGTTTGATACACTTACTAATGGAGAAAAGCTATTCAATGAACCAACTATCCCGCAGACTTGGCACTGGACCACTATCAGGTGGGGTGGTCTTACTAATTATAACATCTCACTCGTGTCTACTTCCAATTCGACACTTCCGCCTCTATTGAATGTATATGAACTTTATAAAACTGCACCCGTGGGGGTTACTACTTACAGTGCGGATGGTAATTTCTAGACAATATCTTCAAAACCTTATAATAATAATTTAGTCTTATTAAACCATAAAAAAGTAAAATTTTCAAGGTAGCTATGCTGTGTTTACTTGCAGTCACTGCTATTAATAGTATCAAGAAGGATCATCAGATAAAACAAGGGTGGAGTGGCGATCCTTGTCTTCCAAAAGAGTTTATATGGACTGGTGTCAGCTGTACCTCCAACTCATCCAACATAACAAGGATCACAGCCTTGTCAGTTCTTTCCTTTCGTTTTTTTTTTCCCCAATTTTCATAATAGGAGACATATGTGTGAACTATATTTTTTTTTCATATTTTGTTTTCTAATTATGAGAAGATAAGATAATTTGGTCCAACTACTGAACTATTTCATTTTTTTGTTCCAGAAAATTATCATCTAGTGGATTGACAGGTCCATTAAGTTCATAATTTGGAAATCTTAATGCTCTTGTGTCATTGTAAGTTCCTTCAATCTAAGATCCGACACTTCCCATTTTTTTGTTTGACTATGGAACCTAATTATTTTGCATAATGGATTCTGTTAAAAAGCAAATTAACAATTATACTAAATTAAAATTCGACAAACTAAAATTTGTTAAAGGTGAAATTTGGACTAAAGGATAGTACCTAATGTTTCCTACAATTCATTTTAGTCAAATTTTTTTGGTTCAAAGTCAACTTATATTGAGATAGTACAACACGCTATGAATTTTACTCATTGATAGTCTTTCCGTCGATTCTGGTTGAACTTGGCCAATCCAGTTGGGAATTAGCTTTTGAACTCCAGTCTAGCTGGGTCAATCCAGTTTGGGATTGACATAGGTTTTCAACCGAGTTATTGTGGAAGGACATATTTTAAGTACACATGTATTTCATTTGTGTTGCGAGAAATGTTTACATTGACAACATCTGGCTTACATATTGATTAACTTCAGTTTAATGATTTTATGGCATCTTCATTTTTTAAAGGTCACTGGCTTAAGGAGTCATTGACAATTTCATTGATAAATAAGACTATTTACATATATAATTACATCACCCCTAAATTTTATCTAATTAGTAATTACAACTCATTTGGTTACATCTGTATACAATATAACCACATCTCTTCACTAACTAGCACTTCTTACTTTTTCAGGGATTTATCTAGCAATGATTTGTCTGGATCTCTTCCTACTAATCTAGACCAATTAACAGCTCTTACATACCTGTAAGCAATTCAAAATTATTCTCCATATACAGTTTATGTTATTTAAAAGCATTTCGTAATTATTTTGTTGACATTTCAGTGATATAAGTGGAAATAACAAAATGTCGACAACCCTCCCTCCTGGGCTTCAGAAGAAACTACAAAATGGAAGCCTAACGTATAGGTAGTTTTTTTTTTCTTGCCTTAGAATGATCCCAACTTCTTTTCATTTATGACTTATGATTTTCTACATCATTTTAATATAGATATAAATACAAATAAATATAGATATGTATATATAGTCAAATAGATATAAATAAATTTAAGTGCCCATATAACTGGCATATTCAACTCTAATATTTATTTTTGGAGAAAAAATAAATATCCCAACAACTGAGAGAGAAGAGTTGGCCACTAGTCATGCATTGCTGGTTGTGAGAGAGATGTTAGCGTGTTAGCTTTCCTTAAAAAAAACGGTTTTTTTTATGACTCAAGTAGACATCTTGCTTTTTCATGACTCAATATTAATTTTAAACCAAGTTTGCACTCACTAATAAATAATATCCATTGTTATTTTATTCTTTAATGTTTGGGATATTAGGTTTGGATATATACACACGACTCCATCTCCTTCTCCAAAGAAGAATATTATAATTAGAATATCAATTGTGGTGGTAGTCCTGTTGCTGGTTCTAATTGCAGCTGTCGTTGCAACTGTCTGTTGTTTGAGGAAGAAACGTAAGTTCTGTTTTAGCACATCATGTTTTCCCTTCTTGATTAAAAATATCACGGCTCTCATTTTTTTTTTTTAAATACAGAGGATATGTGTGATTAATCAGCCCATTATTAAGCCACTAATTTCATCAAAGTATTTTAATTGTAAAAGTGGGTAACTGCTTTCAATACAAAGTCGTTTTTTTATACATCTTTATATATAAAGTTTCCGCATATTTTATATACAGATGAACAATCAATTGTACCCGCAGCAAATAATCATGCCATAAATTATGCAAATATCCCACAAGGAGGCAACCCATATGGCAATTATAATGGAAGTGCTGCCGCAATTTCAAATCAACCGAAAGCAGAAGCACAAGGTATTCCAAATATTGATAATCGTCAGTATGGTTACAATGATATCAAGAGAATTACAAATGATTTTAAGAATAATATTGGCACTGGCAGATTTGGAAGTGTGTATTGGGGCCACCTGGAAAATGGACTCCAAGTTGCCGTTAAGGTGCTATCTGAATCATCTTCACAGGGCGTTCGGGAGTTCATGGCTGAGGTAATCATGAGTACATAGAATACCATACAATTATTTATTTATTTTAGCTTCTGAATAGTCTCACATGGTAATAATTAATACTTTTTTGTAGGCCGAAAATTTGACAAGAGTTCATCACAGAAACTTGGCGTCACTTGTTGGCTATTGCATTGATAAAAGTTGTATGGCGCTTGTGTATGAGTACATGCAGGGAGGAAATCTACATGATAAGCTTAAAGGTGGTCATATTCAAACTTGCTCTTGTTTCTTTTTCTGAAAGTAGAAGTTATGAAATGTGAATTATATATATAGTATGGAATATAAGGTTTTAAAGTCATCAATTGCAGATAATGCAACACCTCTTTCATGGAAGCAACGACTTCAAATTGCATATGAATCTGCACTAGGTTTGTTATGCGTACCCCTCTTATAAATTGTAATAATATTAATATAGTGCATCGAATAAGCTATTCTCATAATTTTGCAATTGCAGAAATATTATCAATAAGCTATTCTCATAATTTTGTAATTAAGAAGATTATAATTTGTCTCAGATATTGATTGACTTCAGTGCTAATGATTTGATTGTATATCTTTACTTACAGTTGCTTGCATGGTTCGTAAACTCGGCCGAGTCAACTCGGAATCGGGCCGGTCCGAGCCGAGTTATGCCCGAGTGCCTCACTTGTGCGAGTTTTGGAGCAAAACTCGGATGAACAGTGTCTGACTCGGCCGAGTTTCCGAGTTTCTGGCCGAGTCAGGCCGAGTCCGGACGAGTCCAGCAATTTTTTCAATTTTTCTCAAGACAAAAGACAAAAGCAATCCAAATCAGAGAAAGAAAGAGAGATATATAACCCCGGACGAAGCCGAGCCTGGCTTCGCGGCATCGTCGCCGCCCACAGAGAAACAACGAAAGAGAATAACGAAAGAGAAGAGGGGCGTCGTCGTCGTCGCCGCCGCCGCCTCTTGGCTTCCTTCTCCAGGAACAACAAAAGAGAAGAGGGGCGGACCTGGGTTAGGTTTAGGCTGGACGGGAGAAAGAGGAGAAAATGAATAAAAGGGAAGGGGGCGAAATGGAGAGGGAGGGGACAGGAAATAAAAAATAGTTAGGAAGTTCGAACCAAAATACCCCTACACAAAGAAAAATTTACAAAATGAACGCCAAACGGGAGTATTTTGGTCCATCAAAAATCACTCGACCACTAAAACCTTTAAAATGGGTTCCCAAATAAAAGGGATGGGTTGCGTCAAGATTCGTGCAGAGAGAAAATAAGATTTAAAATTTTGCGGAGAGAGAAAATGAACGGTTGGGATTATGCTTGAGAGAATATAAGATCAAATAATCATTAACCTTATTATAAATTTCGATCCTAAATCCGGTTGCCTTGTAAAAATTAAATTATAATTGAAGTTAATTTTTAGTAATCTTGTTATCATAATTTTTATTATCAATTATATTTTTATACCTTCATTTATTCCTAATAGGTCACAAATAGAAATTTTAAGTTTGAAAGTATTAATCCTAGCATTTAATTTTATATCTTTGGTAAGATTTAAACTTTTGTTGTTTGTTGTTTTTAATATATAAATTTAGTACAATTTATTATGATGTTCATCTAATATTTAATAATATTATTATTATTATTTCATCTTTGTAATTGTGTCTCAAAATTAACCGATGATTTAATTTCACACTGTATTAATGTCTTGTCTTAACATAATTATTTGAGTGTAATGTTTTGTCTTAACATAATTTTATTACAAATTATTTTTTTACAAATAATTTTTTACGTTTTGGACCTTTTATCTACAAAACAGGCTTTCTGCCAAAAAAAACCGAGTTTCCGAGTCAACTCGCCCGATTCCGGCCGAGTCATCCGATTCCGATTCCACGGTCAAGAACCCGATTCCGATTCCGATTCCGAGTTTCAAAACCATGGTTGCTTGTTACTTCTTCAGGAATTTATCTAGCAATGATTTACCTGGATCTCTTCCTAGTTCTCTAGACCAATTAACAACTCTTACATACCTGTATGCAACTCAAGAGTAACCTCAATATCTGGTTTCAGTTCTGACTAAAAGCATTTAATAATTATTTTGTTTGATTTTTCAGTCATTTAAGGGGAAATAGATAATTTTTATTTATTTCCTTTATCAGGAGAAAGGAGTAGCTCTGATGGGCTATGGACCTACTTCTGGGTCCGATGGGCACGGGAGCCGTCCAATGAGCTTTAAAGCGCATAAATGTTAGAGCAGAAGAGCACACATCGTAAAGCGTAGAATAACTACAACTTTTATTAATTCATGACATATGATTTACTGTGTCATTTTTTTATAGATATATAAATAAATATTGATACGTACATATAATTAAGTAGATAGAAACAAATTTAAGTTCTCAAATAATTGGCATGATTCAACACTAATATTTATTTGAGACTAAGCAAACAAAAACATATCCCAACAATCGAGAGAGACTAGTCATGCATTGCTGGTTGTGAGAGACGTGTTAGCATGTTAGCTTTCCATTAAAAAAAAGGGTTTCTTTGATGACTCAAGTAACATGTTGCTTATTCATACTTAATTTAAAATTTTAACCAATGTTAGCAGGCGCAAGTAGTTATCTGCACATTCTATTATGGCAACTACAATAAGTTAAATACATCCCATACTTTTGATATGGATTTGAAGTAAATGCAGGTTTCCTTTTCTTTCCTGAAATTGTTGTCATCGCTGCAGCCAGCTGATTACTTGCAAGTATGTCTGATTAATGAGAATCTTGGCGATCCTTTTATTACATGCGCAAATGAATTCAAGAACTTATCAATACACAAATGCGAATCAATATTTGGGCACATAGGGTAAATTTAGGAAAAAGCTATTTCTTAAAGTCCGTCTACAAAGATCTATTTCTTTTATCTAATCTTTTTGTCAAACTACTTGTTCTCTTTAAATATTAAATCGCTCGAATCAAAATTCCAACTGACAAATGATGACTGGAAAAAGAGTAAAAAAAGCCACCCAAACGGTAAAGTGTAAGATGATAGTTAACTAAGAAAAGAGTAAAAAAAAAAAAATTCAAGGCAAATTAGTCAATACAAGTGAATCATGACGACAAAAAAAGACTATCTTGAGTACAAATCAAAACTCAGGAATTGATATTTTACAAAAACACCCTATAATTTTTTTGACTTCTCACGAAATTTGTCATTTATGGATTTTTTTTCCTACAGTATTGACTTGTACACTTTACTTTCTATTTTTGTTTCCGCTCCCTAAGGGCTTTCTATTTATTCTTCAAGAAAAATAAAACTGAATTTATATATGAAAATATGGTTAAGAAGAATTTTAAGCTGCTTGCATTTCATGGATTGTGGCGCACTGTATTTATTCTTAGTTTCTTGCCCATCCAAAACGAAGAAGTTTGAAAAAGTTTTCTCCGAGCAGAACAGTCAGGAGGAATTATATATTAAACAGATGATAATGCATCTGACGTGTGGTATGCTCTAGAGATGAAGACCCAATCTTCTTTCCTTTTACTTTGGTATATAGAATATTACTACATGACAAGCATGACACCATGTAATTAATTAATTATTAATTTTCTTTTGTGGATTTCTTAACGCAATATAGAAATGAAAATATCAAGCATTAATTTATTTAAATCAAATTGTGGCATAATTAATTAAAGCAGAGCCTTCATTCATAGAGATTTTATGGGAAGAACAATTGTCTCATCGGCCTCCTTGAGAAGAATGGTTGTGTGGCACATAATTCTGCTGCTAATATTCGCAATTACCATACGAGTTCATAGCCAGCTTGATTCTCTAGGTACCTCCTCTTACGTATATCTGCTCTCTCTCTCTCTCTCTCTCTCTCTGTTGAAAACCTTCGCAGAAGCTGCGAAGTCATGAGGGAGAATCGAACTCTCAACCTTTCGATACAACAATCTTAAGATTTTTTCATAGCCAACTGTACTACCTCCCCTTTCTCCTCTCTCTTCTTTCCATATGTGTGTGATATTAATTACTATGAAAAATGTTAAACACATCTTCTTATTTTATACTCTAATTAGTTATCTCAAACTCAAAGTAATGATTCTGAGCTTATATAAAACATGATTATTTAAGATGGTAAAATCAATTAATTTATAAATAAAATACTAATCATTTTAGTAGAGCAAGAAAATTACCTCTTTATGTGACTAAAATAAAATGTTTTGCATCTGTATTTGCAATCGTGTGAATCAACAAATATGGGACAAGAGAGGCACTCTAATTTTTCCCTTAATATAATTTATGTGCATGCTACTAGCATACAAGTATTATACAAATGGTACTTTGTCATGACTTTATTTGTTTTTACAGGTTTCTTGAGCATTGACAGTGGGCTTACCGTAAACTCTAGCTATGTTGACAATATAACAAAATTATATTATGTATCCGACGAGCAATTCATCAACACAGGAGTCAACTCCCATATCTCTTCCTCCTATACCTCAGATAGCCTACCTTGGGTATCTGCATCTTCTCTACCAAAGGAATTTCAAACTGTTAGATGCTTTCCCACTGGAATTCGAAACTGCTACACCATAAGATCCTTGACCGTAGGCTCTAAGTACCTTATACGGGCAACATTCTGTTATGCAAATTATGACAACTTAAATAAACCCCCCATTTTTGATATTTATTTGGGAGTCAACTTTTGGGATACTGTAAATGCAGCTAATCCTTACTTTCCTGAAATAATATTCATTGCTACTGGTGATGACTTGCAAGTTTGTCTGGTCAATAAGAACCTCGGCAATCCTTTTATCTCTTCATTACACTTGAGGCAACTGAATTCGAGAATTTATCAATACGTGAATGCTACTCAATCTCTGGTTTGGCAGCGGAGGGCAAATTTAGGCGCAGGCAAAAATATTTCGTTGCTAAGGTCCGTATATGAAGATCTATTTCTTACTTGAATTTTTTTCTTTCTACAATTTATTTATTCATTTTGTCATGCTACTTGTTCTCTTTACTACCATTCGATCATCAGAATGCAAATTCCAATTTGATATTGTTGAATTAAGAAATTGTGACACCTGAAAGATTAATAGAGGATTCACTGAGTTATTTTCCAATATTATACAGCAACTTATATTATTGCGATGTACTTACATTAAAAATCAATATGACCGGAAAACAGATATTTACATTTGTTAATTAATGGTAACATTGCCTGATAAAATAGAAGCACATATAGTACTTATTCCACCAAAACTAGTGAATTAAATTAATATTATAACATGGTGATAAATACTTTTTTTTTCTTCTTCCTTCATTGGTTGTTTTGCACCAAAAACAGATACCCTGATGATATACATGACCGGTGGTGGTGGAGAGAGACCTTCATGGGAACAATAGATATCTCAACAAACTCCACCATAGCACCTGACCCAGACTTTGACACCCCCTCTCTTGTAATGCAGACTGCTGCAATTACTTCTAATACGACACAACCATTCGTCGTGGACTGGAGTAGCAACAATGAGTCTAACAGATTTTATGTGATTCTTCACTTTGCCGAGATTCAGAACACATTGAGTACTGTTCCTAGGTCGTTCAATATATTTGCCAACGGATTTCAGTTGTCCAAGGAACCATACAGCCTGAATTTTCTATCTTCAGGATTTTTCGCTGCTGTAGCTACACATTTTACTTACTGTAATATATCACTGGTGGCTACATCAAATTCGACTTTGCCGCCTTTAATGAATGGAATTGAACTGTACAAAATTGCACCCATGGGGGTCCCCACTTATGATGCAGACGGTAATTTCTGGAACAAATTAATCTTCAAAAGCTATCATAACTAGCTTAGGTTTTATGATTCATATTACTTTTAGGTATTTTGTGTAGTTTGATATTTCAGAGCTTGTATTCATTACTTTTGTACGAACATTTGAGTTTCGTAATGAAACTGGTGGTATCCCCACTTTATTCAAAAAAATAATAATAACTAGCTTAGTAGCTAGCTTGCCAAAATCACAGCCCCAAATCAGACAAAATATCTGTTAGTTTGCATTGTTTTTCTTTGTTTCATTTTTAGTTTTTTACAGAGGATAATTGAACGGAACATTTTGTCAAACAAGCACTTATGCTGAGAATTTTCATGCCTACATCAATATTATAATATATTTTTAAGGTAGCTATGGTGGTCTTACTTGCAGTGGCTGCTATTAGTAGTATCAAGGAGGTTCATCGGATAAAAAGGGATTGGAATTTTGATCCTTGTGTTCCGAAAGAGTTCATATGGAATGGTGTCAGCTGCACCTCCAACTCCATTCCTAGGATCACGGCCATGTCAGTTTGTTTCTCTGTTTTTTTTTTCTCCCAGCTTGTCAACATATATACAAGAATTTATGTGCCAAATATATTTTTGAATATTTTGTTTTGGAATTATGAGAAGCTGCAACAATTAGATACAGCTCCTGAATTATTTCTATTTTTTTTCAGAAACTTATCTTCTAGTGGACTGACAGGTCCATTGAGTTATTACTTTGGAAATCTTAGTGCCCTTGTGTCATTGTAAGATTCTTCAGCCTAATATCAATTACTCTCATTTTTTTTGTTTATCCATGGAACCTAATTATTTTGCATATTGGATCCCACTTATATTACTTTCAGAATTTCAATATCGTAATCAGAATCTCATCCATGCTAAATTAAAATCTCCAACTTTGACCAAACTTGTTCGCTACTTGGACTGAAGACTAAGATTTTTTAACAAACATTTTTGTAGGAAAAATAAATTAGAAAAGTTTAGAATATAGTATAGCTAAAAGTAAATTTCAAATATAATGTCTTGAAGAATTTCATACATTGCCATTATTGAAAAATATAAGAATATGTTGCAAAAACATCAGAACAATTATAGTAATTTAGGTTAATTCCTTAAAAAAATTGCCTGAAGGGTGAATTTGGACAAAAGATAGAATCTAATGTTACATATAAGTCATTTCAGCCTGATTTGTTTGGTCAAAATCAACATAGAAATAGTAAAATTTGCTTTGAACACTAGTTGTTGATAGTCATCGTCCGGTCGGTTCTGGTCTAACTTGGCCAATCCAGTTTAGTTGGGAATTGCCTGAGGTTTTGAACAAGGTTTCTTTTTCCTGAAGGTTTTTGAACAAGGTTTTCTTAAGTTTTGGACCACTCTTATTTCATTTGTGTTGTGAGAAATGTTTATTTTAACAACGCCTAGTTTACAAATTGATTAACTTCACTTTAATGATTTTGTGGCATTTCTTCACTAATCGTTGCTCACTATTATTTCAGGGATTTATCTAGCAATGATTTGTCTGGAGCTCTTCCAAGTTCCCTAGACCAATTAACAGCTCTTACATACCTGTATGCATTTCAAATAAATAAACCATATATAATATCTGATTTCTGTTTGGATTAATAGCATTTCATAATTATTTTTCAGTGATATAAGAGGTAATAGCAAGATTTCGACCACAATTCCTCTTGGGCTTCAAAAGAAGAAACAGAATGGAAGTCTAACATACAGGTAACAATAATGTTTTATTTATTTCATTTCTTCGATATTGTAGAGTGACATTTATTCATTTATGACCTTATGATTTATTGGATCAACATTTGATGTTGATATTAATACAAATAAATATATATATAGATTGGGTCAAGATATATGAACATATGATTCAAGACTAATATATATTTACGGAGAAAGCAAACTAAAAATATATCCCATCAATTGAGGGAGAGAAACCAGCAAATAGGCAAGCATCGCTCGTTGAGAGAGCGATGTTAAAAACATATCCCGTCAATTTAAGCCATGTTGGCAAGCATTAGTAATTAAATTACATTGGCATTTTAATTTTTAATTATTTGGGTCTCAGGTTTGGAGTTATAAATCCGACTCCATCTCCATCTTTTAAGAAGAATATTATAATACCAATTGTGGTGGCAGTGCCTTTGTTGGTTATTGCCGTGGTCGTTGCAACAGTCTTTTGGTTGCGGAAAAAACGTAAGTTCTGTCTTTTTTTACATCATGTTTTACTTTCATGATTAACAAAATCACTGCTCTAATATTTTTTTTTTTAATAATGAGTATGATTAATCTGTGAATTATTAATGTCAGATGAGAAAAAATATAAAAGCAAAGACCGAAATATGTAATTGAATTTGGTTATCCATCAAACCTAAAAAGATGAAATAAGATGTTGGTAACTCGTCATAACCAGTGAAAGTCTATATAAGAAGAATATCTTCTTAATTTTTTCTGTGTCTTTATTTGAGTGGTGAAAAACAAAGGAATTAATTATTTACAAATTACATCGTGTGTTAGATCTGATCTTCAATGAATGTTTAAAATTTAATATTTTTTTATATTAGTGAAAAAGTGTCTAACTGCTTACAATAAAAAAAACATTTCTGTAATTATCTTTTCAAAATTAAATCTGTAAATGTACAACTCTCTATTTTATATACAGGTAACAGATCAATCTTCCCAAAGCCAAATGAAAGTTCTGAATCAAACCCTGCTGCAGCACAAGGTTTTCTGGATATTGATAATCGTCAATTCAGTTTCAACGATCTCAAGAGAATTACAAATGACTTTAAGGATAATATTGGCAATGGAGGATTTGGAAGTGTGTATTTGGGCATCATAGAAAATGGAATTCAGGTTGCAGTTAAGATGCGCTCTAATTCATCAACTCAGGGGGTTGAGGAGTTGGTGGCTGAGGTAATCACAACAGATCACATAAACCTCTTAACATTTGGAATAAATATCAGTACTGGTGTAGTGAATATATGAAAAAGCTCTACCCTGTTATAATTGTTTGATCGACAACTAAAAGGTCTTTTATTATAACGATCGAGTTGAAAAAATGTATTTCTTTGTAAATTCTTTATAGGCTAAAAACTTGGCAAGAGTTCATCACAAGAACTTGGTCAAACTAGTGGGCTACTGCATTGATGAAAACTGCATGGCGCTTGTATATGAGTACATGAAAGAAGGAGATCTACAAAAAAAGCTCAAAGGTGATTCAACTTGATCTTGATATCGACATCGTGTCTTTGATCAAACTTGTGATATTTTATTATTACAGAGTGAAGAATCTCATGCTAACATTATAATGTCGTCAAATAGCAGATGAGGTAAGGCCACTTACATGGGAGCAACGACTTACAATTGCATATCAGTCTGCACAAGGTATGCTTTAAAAGTATCTTCTAATCCATAATAAAATTCTATAAAAAAAATATCTGAGAACAGAATTTAATGTAGTAATTCAAATAACAGTGAAATGTTATGACTCTGATATATTATATCAGAGTGCCATACTCTTTACTGCAACCTTTCTGTTGTTCTTCTATAACTTATTCTCCAACTCTTATCCTTTCAAAAATATAAATTATTGAGAACATTTTGAGGTGAATGAAATATTGTAACGAAGGATTGGAGTATCTGCATAAGGCTTGCAATCCACCACTAATCCATAGGGATGTCAAGACCACCAACATTCTCTTAAATGCAAATCTCGAGGCAAAGATTGCTGATTTCGGGCTCTGCCGGACTATTGACGATGATGCAATCAGTTATGTTTTAACCAGAATAATAGGCACTCCTGGTTATGTGGATCCCGAGTAAGACATCTTTTTCTCTATGATATCGATCTCCATTTTTGTTTATTATGTTTTCTCAGCATCACAAATTATTAGACAAGCATGACAAATGACATCGAACTGCAAAAAATAAAAAAAATATATAATCTTGTGATCTATGTTTATATTAGCAATTACAACATAAGACACTTTTAGTTTTTTGGACATGGAGCAACTGTCATAAAATATCAACAATTAAATTAGTATGATATGGTATGTATGTATGTACATATGTATGTATGTACGTACGTATGTATGTATGTATGCATGTATGTATGTATGTAAAAGAATGATATGGGACTTCATGATGTACTGATCACTTGAAAAATCTCAATGAGATATGTACATATTACAAATTTATAATCTTATATAAAACAGATTTTTATAATATTTTTCTTTTCGGGATAAGTAGAAATGAATTATATATATTGGATGATTTAAAACTTGTCTGTGGCAGTAATTTAAATATGGTATGCATCTTCAGGTACTATTTATCAAACCAGTTATGTGCCAAGAGCGATGTGTTTAGTTTTGGAGTTGTTCTTCTAGAAATCATTACTGGCCAGCCCCCTACTAATGCGGGTGTAGAAGGAGTTAACTTGGTACGATGGGTCCGTGAAAAACTATCCGGAGGAGATATCGAAAGCATAGTGGACCCTAGAATGCAAGACAAGTATGACATAAACTCAGTTTGGAAGGTTACAGATCTAGCATGTAAATGCACAGAGTTCACCTCTTCTGAAAGGCCAACCATGGCTGTAGTAGTTTCTGAGCTCAAGGAAAGCCTGGATTTGGAAATTTCAATGGAAGAAATGGATAACAAAAGTACTCAGAACTTGTTAACTGATGAAATCAAGGAGAGAGATTTTAAGGTGGCTTCCTTGGGTGGCATTCCAACGATAGGCCCCTGTGAGAGATAATTCTTCCTTTGGGGGTGGGCTAAACGCCTACATTTAGGTACTATTCCTACAAAAATGTTTTGTAAATATGTTGTTTGCAAAGGGGCCCCTGTGATTGATATTTATTTTGTATATCTATGTTAGAACTGTAACATTATAATTTTTTTTTTGAGGTAGAAAAAGGGGAGGTCAAGCTCCCAGATTTCATTCATTTTTGCACCAGAGGTGTAAGTTACAATTAATGTATGTACATTGTGGCGGTGAATTCCTTATTCTCCCATATTCTGTGATTCAACTGTATCCTGAAACCAGAGCTTTTCTTCATCAATAATTTCTCTTGCCAGTTGAGGCTCTGATTTTTATTTTTCCTGAAATACCCTTCTACAACGTTCCTTCCAAATTGCAAATATTAATGTTTGTCTCAGTGCAAGAAGGATTATTACCAGTGAAATAGACAACAAATTAACAAGGAGAGATCGAAGTCTTCTCAGTGCAAGAAGCATGCTTAATTTAAAATTAGCACTCTGAATTCATATGATTAAAATGAAGTAGTCAAAGATGTGAACGATATATCATTATTTCCATGCTATAAAATAGATCTGGTCCTCTATGGCGTTAAAATCATAGCTACACATGCAATCAGTTTGCCGCCAGCTTTCATAAAAACAAAGTGACAACTTCGGAATTTGGAGAATATTGGACAAGCTCTAAAATTAGTGATTCGGATATAATACGGATATTTTGTTATAATGTTATAAATATATTATTATTATGAACTTTTATGTAAAGGAAACAAATTATGTGCAATATTCGGGTAATATTTAGAAAATTTCTGAAAAAATAATCAGAAAGCCATTTGATTTATTATTCATTCAGGAATGTGCTGAAAAATTTAGGAATTATTTCGATAATCTTATAACTTTGTATAAAAGAAAAACAAAAAAACTACTAAGAAATTTCAAAAATATAAAACAAAGTTCAAATGGTTTCATATCTTTTATTGCCAATTAATGACTTACAAAATTAAACTAAAATTAATGCATGATATAATGTGGTGATTAACTTTTATCATTAAATGACCCATTGACCAATGAAATTTGATTTATCTAAGCATATGGTGCAGAGAATCACAACTCTCTGGCAACTATGTTGAAAATTAATTCAAATTGATAGAGCATGTACAAATCAGTTTTTACCAGCATAAAAACTGCATGGGTTATTTTTGGGCAGTGGTTATTTTAAGCATTGTTATTTTAGGACTAGTTGGTGTAGTGGTTAGTTATTTTTCAGCATGTTGTGTAGTGGGGTCTTAATTTAGTAAAGTTGTGGATAGTTATTTTAGGAATGCTGTACTATTATAAATACCGCAAAACATTATGTAATTGAGTAAGAGAGAAAGGAAATAAAGCATTGTTTCTATTCAGAAAAATATTCTTCTCTCTTCAATCTTTAGCATACTGGCACAAAGCAGTGCAGTATTGCTAAATTTATCCCAACAAAATGGTATCAGAGCAAGTCGATTAACCTTGGGGAGTTTTCATGGCAGAAAACGGCAGCACCACGGTAAATTTCACACAACCAGCAATTCCGTTATTCAAAGGCGAGAATTATCTGTTTTGGAGTATCAAGATGACGACTTTGTTCAAGTCACATGGTCTATGGGATTTGATAGCAAATGGAGTTCCTAATCCAGATCCAAATTCGCACGAAAATCAGAGGAAGATGCAAGGGCGCTATTCTTCATCCAACAAGCAGTGGATGACACCATTTTCTCGAAAATTGCAGCAGCCACCAGTGCAAAGAAGGCATGGACAACCCTGAAAACAGCATTTCAAGGGTGTATTCGAGTCATGGCAATCAAACTTCAAGGCCTACGCAGGGACTTTGAAACATTGCAGATGAACAAGAAAGAATCTGTGCAAATTTTTCTTTCAAGAGTACAAGAGGTGGTCAATCAAATCAGAGTCGATGGTTCGGTGGGACAGCAATTGACGGCAGAGTCAATTCGCAATTGTCAGTAGAGTCAACTGGTGTGCAACCTTGAAGAACTGCAGCAGCAACAACTGCTAAAGAAGAGGCTACAACCTTGAAAATGGCATTTCAGGGAAGTTCTCAAGTTGTGGCTATAAAACAGCAAAGCTTACATAGAGATTTTTGACGATGAATATGAAAATAGAAGAATCAATGCAGATTTTCAGTAAAGAATCACATCTGTTGTCAACCAAATTCAAGCATATGGAAACCATGGTGGCAAAGGTGCTGAGAAGCGTAGCACCAAAATTTGATCACGTGGTGGTAGTGATTGAAGAATCAAAGGATCTTTCAACCTATTCCTTTGATGAACTGATGGGATCACTGCAGACCCATGAAATGAAGCCCATATTAGAGGAGAAAAGTGATGAAAGTGCGTTCTACAGAAAGGGGGAGTCCTCTCAAGGCAGAGGTGGACGTGGCTATTGTAGATTTGGCAAGTTTCATTTCTAGCACGACATAAAAGATGTCTAGTGCTTCCACCTCAAAAAATATGGGTGTGTGCAAGCTGATTGTTTCAGAAAACAGAGGGAAGAAGAGCAAGCATGATATGCAAAAGAAAAGAAAGAGAAACTCACGTTTTTTGTAGGGTATACAGACAGTGGAAGGCAAAGATCCACAACCTTTGAAGAAGCAACAGAAAATAAAAAATAGCATCAAGCATTGCAAGAAAATTGCTAGCAACAAGAAGAAGGCTGACATTCTGATAAAGGCATTGACAAGAGAAAATTTTAAAGAATTCGGAATCAAACATAGCGTAATCAATTTTGAATTAAGGGGGAGTGTTGAAAATTAATTCAAATTGATAGAGCATGTACAAATCAGTTTTTACCAGCATAAAAACTGCATGGGTTATTTTTGGGCAGTGGTTATTTTAAGCATTGTTATTTTAGGATAAGTTGGTGTAGTGGTTAGTTATTTTTCAGCATGTTGTGTAGTGGGGTCTTAATTTAGTAAAGTTGTGGGTAGTTATTTTAGAAATGCTGTACTATTATAAATACCGCAGAACATTATATAATTGAGTAAGAGAGAAAGGAAATAAAGCATTGTTTCTATTCAGAAAAATATTCTTCTCTCTTCAATCTTTAGCATACTGGCACAAAGCAGTGCAGTATTGCTAAATTTATCCCAACAAACTACTGGATTATTAATTAAAATATTATAGAGTTATGACCAATTTATTTGATCCGAGCAATACTTAAATATTGTTATCGCTATGAACATGTATAGCATTCTTCTCTACTTTCGAGAGGTAAAATGTCTTGAATTTCATTTCCATATATCCATGCCTGTCACCTCCTAAAAGAGCACAAATTGGTTCCCATGATACTATATATATAAATATGAATAAAATGTTTTGATGCTATTCTCACATGCAACAGTGTTAAAAAGTTGTCACGTTGAACTTCTCTGAAGAAGAAAACAAAATTGACACTACATTAATCCAAGAAATTAAAGTTTATGAATTTCAAAACACAATAATACATTCCGAATAGTCACTTTATAACAAATTTGACGTGACTATACATAAACCGAAAATTTAAGATACGGCCGGACTCAATTAATTTCTGGTGGATATCTCGCTGTTTCATTGCCAAGTCTACCTGCGGGTCCAAACTGAAAGCTACCGGTGCACCAAGTAAACTGAAAGCTACCGGTCCAAACTGTTTCTTTGCTTCAATATCATCAACATTTAACTAAATTATTTTGCTGTCAAGCTATCGCTTATGTCAACCTTAGCATCAAGCATTTTGTTAAATTAGATTCATGGATGATTTTATTACTGTTTCTTTATTTTATTTTTATTTTTATTCAATGTTTATTTTGGGGTCTGTTCAGGGAAAGAAAAAGAGAAAGGGGTTGACTTGTGGCGAACCCAACAAAACTAAACCGGAGTGATGAATGCTGATTTTATTTCAGTGATTTGCAATGCTAGCATGATTTTGAAGGATTGTTTTTTTTTTTTTTAATTTCATTGGCGCAATAAATTTTAGAGGTGGCAATTGGATTGGTCTGGTCCAGATCAGGTTTAGGTCGGTTTGACTTCGAATGATTGTCGGATTTGGGTCATCACGGGTCAGTTCGGGTTTCAGGTTGCCATCTCTAATAGATATCGAAGAGAAGGATGTGTGTGAACTTGAAATATAGATACCTTTATGGTTCCACTGACGCTGATTTTCTGCTATTTGTTCATTTTAATTCATATCCCATCAAAATCCACAGACTATAATGCTGCGAAGCTACCATTAGGAAAGCTTAACAAATCTATAATGCTAAAGGTTAGGATTACATATAGTTCAAGTCTCTATTTGAGATTATGTTATTTGGTACATTACCAAAATATGATTTTTTATTCTTTGGTATATGTTTGAAATACTTAACAGTGGCATGTATACAGGGATATGAAGGATATATTAAAGATAATTTCAGATATGATTGACCAAGGCAGAAGATCAACACTTGAACAATTGAGCAAGTAATTTTTTTTCTCTACTTGTACCGGGAAAATACCAAACAATACTTGCTGGTCCGTAGTGAATTTTTTTTTGTATTGTTTTTATTGATGCATAACTGGACATTAAGCCTCTATACCCTACAATTTTCATTGTGATGGCATTATTTTTCTTTTTCATTGTAGTGAGTTCTATACAGTAATACCTCATGATTTTGGTTTTAAAAAATGAGTAAGTTTCACATTTTTAAATTTTAAATTACTTCTGTTGATTTTAAACCTCAAGTTCTTGTAGTATAACTTGAGACTTTTGAAATGACAGGTGAGTTTGTCATTGATACCCCAAAAATACTAATTTAATATTTATGTTTTCAAGTTAATGGTAGGGTTATCATTGACTACAATTGAAGTTTACTTCCCCCAATTTCTTGATGGTTTGTACTGGAATTACATAGGGTGCTTATATTAGCAGTGATTTGTGTATTTATTTATTTTTCTGACCATTAACTTGTTTCGTACTGATGATGTTTTTGCAAGGACCAAAACGGAGTTGCAGCACAACTAACTGAAGCATTTGGTTGATATCTGCTATTTAATTCTTGCATTCAATGTTATTATGTAAGTTTTATAAGCTCCTTAAAGGACTTGAAACTTTTTTTTACGGGGTGTGGTGGTACCTTATCTGACAATGAGTTTGTTGGGCTGGGTTTTGAGATGTGGTGATATCTTATCTGACAATGAGTCGTACTGTCAATCTTTTGTTATTATTCAGAAAGTAGGGGATCTGGTACTGTCAATTCTGTCACAAAGCTTCATACCAGCACGTAGAGAAGCTTTTACCAGTACTAAGGTGATCCTGCTTTTACCAGTACTGTCAATATTGGTACCAGTTATTTTCTTTTTTGGCGATCCTGCTTTTACTGTTTTACCACACTGATATGTGTTTATTGTTAATTGTGCTATGTACCTCTATGTGACTTGACCAAAATGATACAAAAATGAGGACCACCATTATTGACCCCTTTGCCGAGAATTTGAGAATTGTCCCCCCACAGTTTTTATTGGATAGTTTCTTGATATTGTTATGCTCGAATTATCAAAAGAAAACTCATCTTGATCTCATGCTAGGTCACTCTACTGGTTGTCTTAGTGGGCTTAATATCACTCGAACACCAGACACCACTATTAGGAAACATCGGTTCACCTTGAACCCAAATAATTGAATTCATAGATGAAAGGATTCCATTGTAGATAGAGCAAGCCCTGTGATTAATATCGTATGATATGTTTGAGAACTCAATTAGAAAAAAAAAACTAGAGTAATATGAGAGGAAAAGCCGGTTTACATAAGAGTTGATGCTATAGGACTAAGATTTTAGACTGACTATTATGCTTGCAGATTACTGTAGAAGGATTGGAGCAGGGCTATTACATTATCCCTAGCAGCAAGAGGTTTCTAGTTTTGTAAACTAAAAAGAAATATCAACAAGAAGATTATGGATTCTTTTCTTCCTGCAATTCAGTCAAGTATTACTCAGAGCTTTTGAGATGCGATTCTTATTTTATGTTATGCATTCTTTCATATGTGTAATCATTCGGTATAAACATATTTTGATTGGATTTGAGAGTGTCAATATATGTTAATATTTTTTTAATAGCAGTACGTACGTTGTTGATGTATTCTTCACCATCCAGTACGCTGTTGCTGCAATATATTTTTTTTAATATTTTCATGATTTTTACCGGCGTTTCACATAACGCCTGGAAAAAGGCCCAAAATGCCGTAAAATGCCAAAACCTTCGGATGGCGTTTTTAGACGCGCCGCTAATTGGTATTTCGGACGGCGTTTATTGAAGCGCCGCTAAAAGAGCAAAAAAATGCCGTTATTTACTTTTCCCGACGGCATTATCCCCGGCATTCAACAAAACGTCGGAAATTGTAATGGACGGCATTTACTCAAGCATTTGCTGGCGTTTCTTAGCGCCGTTAAACGCTAGATTTCTTGTAGTGATTTTACAAATAATATTATATATTTTAGTTGGTGGCAATTAGAAATATATATATATCCCAACGATTGTTAGCATCTCTCTTTAAATAATTTTACATGATTGATCTCTTTAGAACTGAAATTACAGCTGTACACATGGTCTTGAATAATTGTAAACTTAATTTTTAAAGTTATGTTTTGGGTTGTTGATTGGATCTACGTTTAATTTAAGTATTGTACCCTCTACAATTAAAAAAATTCTTGAACCGAAAATGTGTTAATTAAAAACACCAATACCTTAATTTTTTTAGGTGCATGTCACACTATTTATTTATTATCATGAATAGACACTTGATACTAGTTTTCAGAAAATTCTGAACAATTAAAAAATAATATTTTTCAAAAATTCATAAAAAGATAGTAAATAAACAAAATAAATGTAAAATCTGGTCTTCTAGTACATTTTAATATGGAGAACATATTAAGCAGTTCAGATCGATTATATGAATTTTGAAAACAAAAATAAAAACGTTAAGCACAAAAGAGCATGTGCTTTATAAAACAACTTAGCACATCCCTATTTTTCTTTCTTACACACGTTACATATATAATTATTTCTAAAGAAAAATTAAAAAATAAATTTATCAATTTAAAATGAGTTTTGATAGAAAATAAAATAAATAAATTCCTGAATATTCAAAATTTAAAAGGATAGTTTTTTTTTTAAGGTTAGAGGGTATTGTGCTGCTAATATTTGTATTAAAAAAAAGTTATTTACTTATCGAAATAATAAATTTCTCCGACTTTTTTTTTAAATATCCAACATTAAATAAAAAATATCAAATATATTCAGGTTTGCTAGATATTTGTAAAAATATTCAGATTAGTTATTTTTTTAATTAATTGGATTAATAATATAAAGTGGCCAAAAAATAGCTGGTCAGATTTTTTTTTTTTTCCCTTTGATAGGCTCTTATGGGGTCATTGACGGTAAGGCTCTAAATCGGCTTCTTTTTTTGAGAAAAAGAAGACCCTCCTTTTTTTCCATCTGGATAGTTCAAAATCTATCGTACAATCTTAATTGCTTTTTATTTTATATTAATTTAATATATTAAAATGATTCAGATTTAATTGAAGTCGTGCGATAAATTTGGAACAATCCAGATAGAAGAAAAGGAGGAGATTTTAGTCCTTATCTACCGTGAACAAGGCATGTGGCATCTATTGCAACAACTTCAGTTATATGTGTTGTCAATGTTACTGACAGGTGTCTTTATCGGAAAAATTCAAAAGAAATTCATTTATTTTATTAGTTAGTTAATTTGAATTAGTGTGAAATGAATAAATTTACTTACTGCTATTTTTCAAGAGAGAAAGTGAGTTCAACCAACCAATATATATAATAATTCAAAAAGAAAATACAATGCTTAATTCTAAATAAGAACATTTGAACGAATAAGATTATATAAATTATTTTAGGTTAATTTGCACTTAATCCTTTAATCACTATAAAAATATAAAACTTGACTTTTAACATGCTAAGTTTTTTAATTACAAGTTTTTAAATCATTTTAAAAATATTTCAAGATCAAAAGAAACCGTGTATAGTCACTTATGTGATTATTTTACTAAATAACTTTCTAAAATATTGTTGAGATTAATTTACACAAATTCAAGGTGAAGTCACCGCCATGTGCCTTGTTCATGGTAAAGCCTCCTTACCGCCATTGACCCTATAAGAGCATATAAAAAAAATAAAAATAAATAAATAAGTATGCTATTTTTTAGTCAGTCCGTAAATGTTATTAGTGGTCACACTAACACCAAGAAAAATATTATTGAGTGAGGCTATAAATTTATATTTTCATTTTCAAAATACAAAGAATAAATCGAACCATTCATCATGTTTTCTATATGAAAATATGTTTGAATGCCAAATTCTATATTTTTAAAAATATTTTTTACTATTTTATTAGATAGATACAAAATTATTACTTTTGAATAGTCTAGAATGTCTAGATCAAGTTATTTTGTATCTATCCAAAAATAGAAAAAAAAAATGTAATATTTCGCATTAAGTATGTTTTCATATGAATATCATATTGAACATTTTGAGTTAACTGTTTGGAACTTTAAAATAAAATTTTTTAATTCTTAGTACGGATCAAAGTGCACTATGCATAGTGATAGTATTTTAGGCTCACTCAATATTATTTGCTAACGAAAACAGAATCACACATATACCGACTGGAGTGGGAATTCGCATCCTCTGAGATATCTCAAACTTTGCGTGACTTTTTGGAATATCTCAAATCTCAAAGCTAAAATAATACTGGCCCCCTACCGTTCCCCGAATAGGCACCGGACACGTCGGTCACGCAAAAATTGAGATATCTCAGAGGATACGCACCCCTGGAGTGGGTATCCATTCGAGCTTTGAGATTCGTGCAGAATGTATTTGAATGTTTGGGATTTTCGTTTTCTGTTATTAAATAGAAAAAAATAGAAAAAAAAAACAGCTACGGGCTACTGCAAATCTGCAATGGAACAACCGGTTCATTAGTAGTTTAGTACAAAGTCGTAAACCCGCGTCCGTACAAAGAACAAGGCTTGTATATCCTCTTTAGCCCCACTGTGTCCACAATCAGTCATAGCGTCCCGGTTCAATGAACCTTGTGCACACAAAAACTACAAACAAAATATTCTCCTGAAATCTTCTTATTTAGACCTTCATCATCTAGCAGTATATCTCAAATTTTGTGTTTATATCCAAACCGTCCGATCAGAATTGGTGTCAATCCGGGTCGAGTTGGAATGTCAGGAAATGCTTTAATATTCTTGCCAAAGCAGATCGGACGGTCGAAATCGAAAATCAAAATTTGCGTTACATCAGTCGTATGAATTCGTTCAGGTGTACATATTATTTGTAAAAAAATAATACAGCAATAGACCAGGTCCATGATGAATTCTCTCCGAATCCCAGCTTCTCTGTTGCTTCTCTCACAATTCAATCATATGCTCTCAGCCTCTCCGTCTCAATATAAACACATGCCCACTGGAATTCCCTCGTCTCTCTACAAATCCAACTGCTCAGTTTCTAGTTTTCAACATCTCTCTCTTATTTTATTCTTCTAAGGTACGTATTCATCTTCTCTTCCTCTGATATCATTTTTCTGTATCTGGTCGCATTTCGATGCATGTTCATTTTCCACCTCTATGTTTTTGTTTTCTCAGTAAAATTATAGTTCTATAAATAAGGATTCTAATTCGGTAAAAGATCATCATTTTCAGTTGCGTCAGTTTCATTCAGAATTTTTAATATTTTTTTGTAGCTTTTGATCATCAATGGGTGAAGCAAGCAACATCATCGCTAAGGATGTCACTGAGGTAATTAATCTCTTTTCTTTTACACTAATTACGTGCTAATGTAATTCATTTCTAATTTAATTTCAAAATTTGGTGTCCAGTTGATTGGGAATACACCATTGGTGTATTTAAACAAGGTGACAGAGGGATGTGTTGCCAAAGTTGCGGCGAAACTGGAGATGATGGAGCCTTGCTCCAGTGTCAAGGATAGGTAGTTCAAAAATTATATATATATATTTTTTTTTTGGAATTTTTTCATGATTTTGGATTTAATTTTGATTTTAAAATTGAATATATGTGGATGAAATTGGGGCAGGATTGGGTATAGCATGATCAGTGATGCAGAGGAGAAAGGGTTAATTACTCCAGGAGTGGTATGTAATTTTCTAATCTATTTAATTTGGTAATTTCTTTATAATTTGTTACACTTGAGAATTATAATTGAACACAATTTATTATTTTAACTTGAAACAGTTGATCTGAACTGTTCAACATGATCTCAATATCAAAATGTAATTGCAAACTAAATTTTAGAATTTATTTACAAATTTTTAGATAGATATAAAATAAATACTATTGAATGGTCTAAAATCTTTAGATAATAAGTACAGTTTCATGTCGAGATCATGCTTGAACGGCTCAGGTTGACTATTTGCGCCTCAATAGAGATATTGATCCATAATACAGACTAATATGCGCTATGCATTCTCAGTGGCATTATTATAGTTCTAGTATATTATTCATCACATGATTTCCTGACTGTTACCTATTATCTGTATTACTTGACTTAAACAAGCTGATAAAACTTATTTTTATTTCAACAACTTGATGTGACCTACATAGAAAATTAAACATGCCCTGTTATTTCAACAACTGAGATTTGACTTATTCAATTATCTTATCTCTATTTGTATAAGAGAACCAGATGTGGGACCAGATAAGATCATATTTCGATTTTTATAAAAGGTTTTGTGCTTGCTATTTGGAATTTTGCTAATATCTTTCTTTTAGATAAGATATGACAATACTTTCTAATTTTCGAAGATATTTGAAAGCCCTTGGCAAGTCTTTGAGGAGCCAAACAGTAAAAAATTATTTGGATTTGACATTTTTTGCTGAATAAACTTGAGACCTCAACCTTGCAAAGACCTTAACCTTTCAAAATAATCTCTAGGGCATTTTTCAGTAATTTTATTTATTAGTATTACTTAATATCAGAAATGATTATTTCCATAGATTTATATAACTAAAATATTTATAGTACTTAAATTTTTTTTTATAACAGCTAAGAATGAACATAATCCAATAATTATTTCAATTTTCTGTTGCTCGATATACATTTTTCTGATAACAAAGGAAGCACCGGATGCATTCGCATCAGAGTATATTACTACATAAATTTTGCATTAACCCAGGGCCTATTTGGTTTTTTCAAGGACATTTGGGATCAAATAAATTATTTTCAAAAAGAAATTTTGGTTGGCACAGAGTTTATTGATCGAACCGACAAGTGGCATTTTACTTTTTTGTTTTTGTATTACTTAATATCTGAAATGATTATTTCCATAGATTCAATAGAAAATTATAATGTTTTTAACATTGAACTTTTTTATAACAGCAGAAAATGCCAATCATAATTCAAATTTCTGTTGCTCAATATACAGGTTTTTGGTAACAAATTAAGCACTGAATGCATCATTTGATCTGTGCAAATTTGCATCAGAATATTTCAAGGACATTTGGGGTCAAATAAGTTATTTCACAAAATTGTTTACTTTTGATGGAACTAACAAGTGGCATTTTACTTTTTTGTTTTTAGTATTACTTAATATCTGAAATGATTATTTCCAGAGATTCAATAGATAATTATAATGTTTTTGGCATTTTACTTATTTTATGACAGCATAAAATTCTACTTGAACTGGGCATAGGATGAACTCATTCCAATAATAATTCAAAATTTTGTTACTCAATATACATTTTTCTGGTAACAAATGAAGCACTGGATGCATCATCTGATATGTGCAAATTCGCATCAGAATATATTACTACATAAATATTGCATTTACCCAGGACCTATTTGGTTTTTTCAAGGACATTTGCGGTCAAATAAGTAATTTCACAATTTTTTTTTGTGGAGCAGAGTGTGTTGATTGAACCGACAAGTGGCAACACAGGAATAGGCCTTGCATTCATGGCTGCAGCAAAGGGGTATAGGCTTGTTCTGACAATGCCGGCCTCTATGAGTATGGAAAGGAGAATCATATTGAAAGCATTTGGTGCTGAGTTGGTACTCACGGACCCACTTCTCGGTATGAAAGGAGCAGTGGCAAAGGCCGAGGAATTGGCAGCAAAGACCCCCAATTCATACATCCTACAGCAATTTGAGAATGCTGCTAATCCTAAGGTAGAATTTTATTATTAGTTTGTATTATTTATGTTTGATTGAGGCTATGGTACTATGCATAGCATGGATCGGTACGTACTATGGATCAATAACTCCAATTTTAAAGTCCAAACAGTCGGTCTGATCCATTCAAGATGATTTTCATATGAAAATGTGCTTGTACATAAAATTTTACATTTTGTACAGTTTTTTTTTTAACTATTTTTTTTTACTTATTTGAAAATGGAGATATTGATCCATAGTACGGACCAATCTGCGCTATGCATAGTATCATAGCCTTACTCTTTATGTTTTGAAAGAAGGGCTTCAGCTCAGTAGTACAGATGCATATCTTTTAAACTTTTTGAGTCAATATTTAATTAAGCATCAGTATCTGATTTAGAAATAAAACTAATGGTGCACTGGTACCATCGATGCCTACCAAAAATAGAAATAGGATCCAATGATACAATAAATGGCTAACAAGAGCCTTCATAACAAAAATAACAGTTAGGGAACTTTGGAAAGAACATACAGAATACAATCAATATATATTCTCCTCGAATTTATGAAACTCAACAGAAGCCATATAGGAAATTGTGATGGTTGAGTATTTTGGATTTCAAGTCAGTTTCACGTTTTGGCACTTCACATTCGGATCATCTATTGATTACAAGTAAGATATGTCTGAAGTCAGCTTAGGATCAAGTTTGGTTACTACACATTTAATTGCACTAATTGTTGGAAGAAATTCAATCAGTTGTGTATTTTCTTGCATTCATTATATATTGTTAAAAGTAAACTTGCAACCAAAACAAAGTTCAATCATTTGTGTATATTTTTGCAATATTTATCTGCATATTGACTCCCATTTGCTAAACGGGTGTCAATTGACCCCCATTTTGCTATATGTATCTGCATATTGACTCCCATAGATTACAAGTTCTATATTTACATTTACTAGAAATCTTTATGTGCGTATTGACCCCCATAGATTAAGATCCTGCCTCCAGCTCTTGTTTCAATTCAGTTGTTTTGGGTTTGGAGTCCACTTTCGGGTCATTTATTGATTACAAGTTAGATATGTCTGAACTCAGCTTAAGCTCAAGTTTGGTTATGACACATTTAGCTGTACAAATTGTTGGAAGAAATTGTGTTCAGATTAGGTCAGATGTTGGTTAGGACTTTTTTGGGTTCATTATGCTGGTTATTGTCACTCAGGTTTTGAGTTCATCAAGTTCGAGTTGGGATTTGGGGTCATTTTGGGGGGGTCCGGATCTCCTAAGGTAACTAAAATACTGAGTTTACATCCGGACCATCCGATCAGAATCCTGGCCAATCCAGCCCGAGGTGGAATGTACAGGGCCCCTTTAATATTTGTGCCAAAACAGATTGGTTGGTCCAGATCTAAACTCAAAATTTGGGTTACATTAGGGGACCCGAATTAATTTTTGGGCAGGGGTTATTGGGTTGATGTGGATGACTACATCCATGTCTGCATTAACAATCAGTTGTGTAAATTTTTTTTGTAATAAAAATATATTGTTAAAACTTAAAAGTTAACTTTACAAGCAAAATGATATTCAGTTGCTCAAATTTTCAAGAGTCATAATCATAAGCTTTAACATTGAGTATCTTAATTTTTATTTTATTTTTGATGATTTAGATACATTATGAGACAACTGGACCGGAGATATGGAAGGGAACTGGAGGCAAAGTTGATGGTCTTGTTTCTGGCATTGGTACCGGTGGAACCATTACTGGAGCAGGGAAGTTTCTTAAAGAACAAAAACCTGATCTGAAGGTTAGTTTTTAATTCATCTTTATTCTTTAATTGTAAACTTATTCAAAATTAGATGATCTGGCAATTGACATTTATATATTTGTGAAGCTATATGGTGTTGAGCCGGTGGAAAGTGCAGTCTTGTCGGGTGGAAAACCTGGTAATTCCTCGTTATTTACAATTTTTTTAAACTCCATTATAATTTAAAATGTTTGAAAAAACATTTGATAATAGATGCCTCGAAAAATCAAATTTGAATTTCCCACTTTGTTCATAGAGATGCCAACTGGGTATGAAACGGGTTGGGTGGAAGCATTTTCATACCTTTACCCGTTAAGGGTAAACAGATAAAAGGTTGCCATTGAATAGATAAATATTAGCCCTGAATAAAACTATATCATATCATACATCATTCCCATATAAATATATATCATTTTATATAATTTTATAATTTTTAATTTTAATAATTACCATATATGTATGTGGTAATGGGTCCGAAATATTCTTTTCCTGGATTCTTACACGTTATATCCAATTGCAAATCAGGTCCACACAAGATTCAAGGAATTGGAGCAGGTTTTATTCCAGGTGTTTTGGCTGTTGATCTTATTGATGAAGCTGTTCAGGTATGGTAACTCCAATTTATTTCATTTATTTTTTGCAATATTGATTATATATAGTTTTATATCTGGGCATTTAATTTTTCTTTTTGGATGTTATTAGGTATCAAGTGAGGAAGCTATTGAGATGGCGAAAACCCTTGCTTTGAAGGAGGGATTACTGGTATGTGTTCTGTCTTCATTCTTTGAAATGTACCTAGGGATTTAAATGACCCTCTTTGTTTTTGCATCTGTAACTGTACCTACGTGCAATTCCGGTTCCAGGTTGGAATATCATCTGGCGCTGCTGCAGCTGCTGCAATTAAGCTTGCCAAGAGACCAGAAAACGAGGGAAAACTCCTTGTTGTAAGTGATTTCTCTTTCTGCCAAAAAAAATTGTATAAATATAATGATTTCTAGTGAAGTTATTGTACTATGCATAGCATGGATTGGTCCATACTACTGATAATTTTTTTGTTTTCAAAGTACTAATAGTCAATCTTAACCTTACATTTTTAAAATAACTATACTAATTTTCAGATTGGTATAATATCACCACTTATAAATGGTCTAGAATTTTTACATCAAGTGATTTTCTACTTATCTAAACAAATAGTAAAAAAATTCTAAGAAAATGTAAAATTTAATAGACGAGTACATTTTCATATGGATATCATGTTGAGCTTTTCAGGTTGACTGTTTGGACTTTGAAAATTTATAAATGAATCCATAGTACGGATCAATATGTGCTATGCATAGTAGTGTAGCCTCACTCTTTGATTTCTATAATTTCTGTTATAGACATATCTATCATTGCAAATTTGCAATAGTAGTAAACTTCTTGAGTTCTAAATTCTAATGCATACCAACATGCTTCTTTAATTTATATAGGTTGTGTTCCCAAGTTTCGGAGAGCGATATCTTTCCTCGGTGCTTTTCCAGTCTATCAAGAAAGAAGCTGAGAGCATGGTTGTTGAGCCTTGAATTTCATTTCTCAATATGTAAGAAATAATGTCATGTAATAATAGGCAATATGCCTACATGTAATTTCCTTTTCCTATTTTTATGTGATGATGGAATTGTTTTGTGTGTCTCATATGTGTGAATTACTCAATATATAATGCAATTGGATTTCTTTATACGAGTTATTTCTGAATTTGTCTATTGCCGCAAATATTTTTTCTCTGTTTTGTATTTCTGAAGTTGGAAATTTTGATTTGGAAAAGAGGAGTATAAGCTATTGTTACTTCACTGCACAAGCATTGACTTTTATATTAATTTAAATATTGTTACTTTCTTTTTACTGATTAGACAACACTATAAAAAGTAATTATAAAAGAGATCTGGTGAGTTTCCAACTTATCCAAAATTGATCCTGATCGAACGGTCAGGATATAAACTATAAAAATTGAGTTTAATGATTCGGACCTCCAACTCCAGACGCCTCCGGTATTTCACGTTCAATACTAAATTTAGACTATTCTTTTAGCTTAATACTAAATTTAGACCGTTCTTTCAACCTGACATGAATTTTAAAGAAGATCCAGATCCTGTATTTTTATATAGACACTAGATTATGTTTGACGCCGTTGAGAATAACTCTGAGGGCCCTACTTATACTCTACCTGAGGCGATAAGGACTCACGACTCCCCATTGTGCATCTCCAGATAGCTTTTGACGCACCCATTTGTGAACAACTCCATAACAATACATTTAATGATTTGCACTTGAGAGAATATAACTGATTTTGACATTTCTATGACCTCTTCACATTTAATGCTTTCATGTCTTCTCTAATCCTCCCTTTTCACATCTCTCTTTTTCAACCACAGTGGAGTCCATTTTTTTAGACAGTAAATTTACTTCTTGGACACAGTTCGCAGAACAAAGCTAGCGTCCAAAAATTTATCGGTTTGATTTAAAAGAACAAATTCAAATCGTTGAAACCAATTAATTTCACGAGTGATGTGTGTACATGTAAAGTTTTAAATTTTTCGAAATCATTTAGTAAATGTACACATGGTACACATGGTCTTGAATAATTTTAAACATATTTAAATTTATATTTTAGGTTGTTGATTACTTGATATGGGAACTACATTTTAAAAAGGACTTGTCTGATTTTTTTTTTTTTGAGTAAAGGTTAGAGGTCAAGCTATCCAACTATTTTAATACTTTTGTTATTACAAAAAATAATTTTTTCTATCTGGGATTCAAATACATGACCTCTTATATAGAGACCATGTAAAGTAATCATTAGACTAAAGACTAGTTCTCGACTTGTCTGAATTATTTCTTTATGTTCTTGTTTAATCCGATTATTGACCCTCTACAATTAAAAGTTTGTTGAACCGAAAATGTGTTAATTAAAAAATTATCTGTACTTTTCCACTATTTAGTTTTAAGCATGAATTATAGACTAATAAAGGAAAATAATATGAAATACTTTTTACAATTTCCAAATTTCCAATTTTACATTGTGCAATTTGCTCCCCTCATTCTTTAGAAACAGAGAATATTAAGTAAGTATTATCTTAACTTATTACAAGTTTACTGTACATATTTAAAATCTTATAAAATAGAGGAGCTGAGTGCAGTAGTCCGAGAAGGAATCGCCTAATTTTCTTTTCTATAATATGAAAAAATAGGAAATCCAAACATAATATCTGATTCCTAAAATATTTTCTGAGATTTTAACAATATGATGTTATAATGGAATTTTTTATTTTTTTTATACAAATTTTCCAATCATCAAGAATGTTTCATTTGTATTTATCAATTATTATCAAGTTCTAAATAATAATTATAGCGCTAAAACTTTTAAGTTCTGAAAAAGTTATAATGCAATCATTGCTAGCTTTTCAGAATTATTATAAAAAAAAAAAAGTCAATAGCAATGTAACTTTGAAGTCCAGAAAAAGCCACAGCACATGTACTGCACAGCTATAACTAGAATTCTAATCATAACATATACACGCAGAGCACATTAAATTATGGTACTGTAGCACACTAGCACTACACGAAAGTCGAAAACCAAAGACCCACTGAATGTGGAGGTCTTTACAAGTCTAATTTCCTCATGTTCCAGGCGCAAACAACTTTTTACTCTTTCTGATTTGGATATGCCTCTCCGAAGTCAAAAACAGTTAGTTGTGGAAAAGCTACGATAAATGTTTACTCAAGTTTACTATAACTCCTCGGATTATTCTTTATTTACGCATGACATGTTTTTTTTTTTATTTCTTTAATAAGGAGTAAAATGAAGACTTTATAAACTTAAAAAAAATTAATAGAAAAGACAATAAATTGAATATGTTTAAAAGTTTGTAAAATTTAAAATGATAGAGATGTTATTATAAATATTAGAAGAAACAAACATAATTTTGAGAATTTTGAGAGGTATACATGAAATTTTCTCTTGAAAT
This sequence comes from Carex cristatella, assembly GCA_024447775.1. Classification (NCBI taxonomy): domain Eukaryota; kingdom Viridiplantae; phylum Streptophyta; class Magnoliopsida; order Poales; family Cyperaceae; genus Carex; species Carex cristatella. The sequence continues at coordinate 8,668,226 of JAJHPF010000001.1, read as the reverse complement.
ATTGTAAAAAAACAGATTTTTAACGGTAAAATGCTTAAAAATATATATAATGCACAAGATGCATAATCAAAAACATCAAATTGATGTTTTTGGTAACACTTAATTCACAAAATGTCCCTAATCTTTTATTGCAATTAATGTATGACATCTTTGTTTGAAGATTTTGGATATCGATCCATATGAAATCCTACCTCAAAATAAGACTTCGAATCTGATAAAAAAATTAAAATTAGAAGGCATTAAAATTTAAAAAATCATTGTAGAATTCTAAATGTAATACAATTAGTGATCACATGAACAAAAATGTTATTTTCTAACGAAATCAAGAATCAGAAACATACCTATTGTATTAATCTCGATTTTCATTTTCCTGTTATTAAATAAAATATAAACTGCTACAATAAAAAAAAAAAAATTTAGACCGATAGCGGTTTATTAGTAGATTAGTACGATATCGTAAACCCGTAAAGTACAAAGAACAAAACTTGAATATCCTTTTCCGAGTTCCACTCTTTCCACGATTAGTCATAGGATTCCGGTTCAATGAACCTTGTTCACACTCAAATACAATTCTTTATCTAGAAATCTAATTACATAGACCTTCTTCATATACATCATATGTGGCCCACAAATCATTCTCGGTTAAACTTGCGTTTTTGTACGTAAAGACGACACTAGACCATGTCCATAATAAAATTCACTCCCAATCCCAGCTTGACTTCCTCTGTCTTACTACTCCAAGGTAACAACATATTTGAATTTAGAAAGGGACCGTCCGATCAGAATCTTGGTAAATCCAAAGTAGATCGAACGGTTCAGATCTAAAATCAAAATTTATGTTCCCACAGCTGATAAGAATTCGTCGCAATCCTGCTTTGCAATCATCCCAAGTCGGCCAAGCCCCATACTAACCATGAAATCTTGAACCCCTGTTTTACCACTTGTTTGAGTTTGTGGTGCAAAACTCCTCCCTAGCCTTCTCAGAATGCACTTGACAGCATACCTCGAGTGGAGCTTTTTTTGTAAACCATAATTAAAAAAAAAAAGTTCCGATTTCAGCATGATTAGTCGAGATTTTATAAAAACTATAAAAAACGGTTTGGCAGCCCGTTTTCAATTTTAACATTAAAAACAGGCTGCCAAACCGTTCTCTACAGTAATTTTTTTTTTTTTTTTAGAGTTTTTTTGTAAAATAAATCAGATATTTTGTTTGATTTTGTATATTAACAATAAGATAAATGAAACAATTTCAATATATTTTTTTTTTGTGTATTTTGACCATTTTATCATTTTATCATTTTATGAAATCAATTGATTGGTTTTTATATAAAAAAATCAATAAATATTTCCGTGAAGAAAATTAAAAGAAAATGTAAAAGTGAATTACAATAACAATACTAAAAATTTGTATCTCTGGATACTTTTTTCTAGGAAATAATGTCTCTGAATGATTAATGGACATATTTTCCATAATCTAACAGCTTTTTATGGCAAAAATCGACTCTATTTTAATTTTTTTTTCAAAAATTATGATTACAGAAACTTCTAAATCCTCCATGTAGTAGACCAATGTATCATTATTTTAAAAAATTGACCAATTAGAATACTAACATATTTTTTCATAAATAAAACACTTATTTTATATTTTTTACAAAAATAAGTACTTTTTAAATTAAAATGAGTTTTAATAAAAATAACAATTAAATAATTAAATTTGTTTGTTTTTAAAATATAAAAAAAGTAAATTTTAAAAAAATAATACATACATTTGAAAACCAATCCATTGATTTTTATATATTTATTGATTTTTTTATATAAAAAACCAATCAATCGATTTGATAAAATGATAAAATGGTCAAAATACACAAAAAAATATTTTATTCAAATTGTTCCATTAATCTTATTGTTAACATACAAAATCAAACAAAATATCTGATTTATTTTATAAACAAACTCTAAAAAAAAAAAAAAAAAAAATTACTGTAGAGAACGGTTTGGCAGCCCGTTTTTTATGTTAAAACTGAAAACGGGTTGCCAAACCGTTTTTTATGGTTTTTGTAAAAACTCGGCTAATCATGCTGAAATCCGAACTTTTTATTTTTTTAATTATGGTTTATAAAAAAAACTCCCTCGAGGCATATGAATTCGCGTGGAGACCGGAGACGAGAGAGAGAAGAAAGTTCTGGTTCAAAGCCCATATAAAATAAGGCCCAACTATAAATTTAAGGATTTTAAGATATGGGCCTGGTACGAGAAAATATCGTTTTGGTCTATTGTACTCCTTTTTTGGGTACTTGGGGCCTTGTTGCAAGATATTCCGAAATTTTTTCAGTTACCATTTATAACAAAATACATTGTTACCATACATTATCGAAAATTCATTTTATTCGGTATGTGCACCTCCAGAAGACAGTACGCAAAATGTTATAACCAATTGCATCAAATAGTATGACAAATTATACCTAAAAAAATAAAATATAGTCTGAGCTGATAATATATACCAGTATGCCGCCTCTTGGTTGTGTACAAATAATAACTGTATACTGACAAGAATATATTTTATTTCAAAAATGTATGGTCATTCTGTATTAATAAATGGAAAATATGTTCAGTCACATTTTTATGTTCACTTTTAGATGTATTCGGTATTTTTATTTTTATTTAACATATATTGTACGTGTAAATATTTAACTAGTTGTTTTTAGCATAAAATAATGAAAAAAAATGACTGGAAAAATTATGTATTTCTTGGTTTCAACCAACACATAAAATTAGTTAATTTTAACAAAAATATTGTTCTTATGAGCACTTAGCTGCTTTTTTTATTTAAATATTTCATTGTTTCAATCAACACATATATATTTAAAATTGTTAAGGCATGTTTGAAGATTGCACAATAATGCAATATGTGATCACCTATGTAAGGAAGAAACTAGACTTTCAAGTTTAATCATATAAAATTTTCTTATTTGCCAATGAGAATTATTTTACACTACTTATAACATTTTACATTTTACTATAAATTATATAGAAAATAAGACATAAAAAAAATTGTTAAAAAAAATGAAGGTCAATTCACTCTCATTCTTATTTTTATGTTATGATGACTCCGCCATTGCAAATGTGTGACTTTCGTATTATTCATAAAATGTGTTTTAAGTCAAGTAATTATGTATGTTAAAAGAAACTAAGTATTTAAAAGAACAATAGTTTTGCTAGAAATAATTTATATTATTTTTTGCCAAATTCAACCCGGCCCCACCATAGTAATGTTTTTTAGTATGCCCTTAACGTAACTTGTTTAATTAATACTTTTTAAAATACGTAGTTACATAGTTATTTTTTTTATTGAACTAAATATGTTCAGGATCAGACCTGAGATTAATATTTAGAATAATTAGATGCTTAACCCAGTTCTCTTAATATCTCTATAGCAATTTTTCTTTAATAATGTACCATGGTCCTCATTAATTATATGTTCTCTCCTAGTTTTCGTAAAGTCCCCGCGTCAACTTTCATAGATATAAATACTTGAAAAATAAAATATTAATACTTGATATGATTATTACCTTTTCCAGTCCCCGAATCAACCCCACATAAACCTTCCTCTAATGAAGTAGTGCCCCCCGTATCCTTGCATCAACCTTCCCCAAGCGTCTCTCATAACTTTCCTCTAACAAAAATAGTTGACATCATAGATATAAATACTTCAGTTATAAGTATAAATACTTACAATACTTGATATAAATACTTTTGGACGTCATCCAGTGTCATATGTAAGAAAAAAAAAACTAGCAAATATAGGTATAAATAATTGCACGACGAAGTATAAATACTTGCGTAACGAACAATCTAAAAATACTTCATCATGGATCTCATTTGAAATAGAAAATTATATAGAAGATGCTAGTGATTTTAGATTCGTAAAATTTCTCACAGATCGTATTTTGTAAATATGAACGAGATTCAATAAAAAAAAAAATCCACAACTAATTAAACCATGCCATGGTCCTCCCCCATGTATTTTGAGTGGCACCCTAGGTACTTATGCTGTGGGAAAGTTTGAGGAATTTGATTGAAGGAGGAAATTATTTACGTTTAAATAGTTGACAATAACAATATTAATACTTATAGAAATTTTTTCTAGTACTAGAATTTTGAGATCTCTCGAGTAGTTATAGTTATGATAATTATAATGGGAAAATTTTGAGAATATTTTTTTTGTGCAAATACTTTTATCACCTCCGTAACATTTAATTTAAGAGGTGGACCGTACGTAGACACCTCTCACAAACTCTATATAAATTATTCGGATACGGTGAATTCCTAAGCAGCTAGCACAGTTTAGTCAAAAGTCTATATTATCTTCACTTAATTAATTAGCAATTGCAAAGAAGACATAATAGTACGAATATGCCTTGGTACGTCAGATATTTCCTTACCGGTGGGCGATAATATAATTAATATAATTGAAATTTACATGTTGTCATCTGATATGGACAGGACTCAGGAGGGACAACACTAATTTGTTGAAAAGTAATTATACCACTTAATTATTAGCTGATGATATAAGCCAACATGACCAATTGGAAACTTACAATGTAACTAAATTAGAAAATGTTATCGATCACATCATTCACATTTACCTACTCTAGATCTACAGGCCAGTTGATATACTTGTTTGGTAGTGATATGACCTTGCTAAAGGTTGTGTTTATTTTCAGGATATTTTTTTATTTTACAGTGAGATCAGACCCACTAATTTCTTTTGAAATCAGACGCCTTGTTGTTGTGTTTTTTGTTGGTTTAATGCATTTAATTAGGAACCGATGATGTTTCTTGTACGAATCCGGACTAGTTTGGTTTAATTATTGGATATTTAATTGAGCTATTCCACCAAAGTATTCATTGGAAAGTAACTAAAATAAACGTCATTCTCGGACAGATGTTAAATGTTAACAAATTCAACCGAAAATAAATCAACATTAGCTCATTGTCGGCTGTTTTGTGAGAAATATTTAATAAAAGTCTACTCAAAAGGGCAAAATCAACCTTTATTTGACAAAATGAAAGTTAGTTAAGATGTGACATATTACACTAGAGTAATATTAATGTACATTTATTTGATAATCATTGCTAAATTGTCACAAATTCACAATTAATAATTTCTTCAATTGTACATGTGTTTAGGGATGGTGAAAAAACTCGTAACTTGTGGCTCACTCGAGATCAGTTTTTCTAAAAGGTTCATAGTTGGCTTATGGCATGAGTGAGTTCAAACTTGTCTCAGTTCAGCTCAGTATGTTGATGAAAATCTTTGATCTATGTGAGGCTCGAATTTTCATTGACTTGACTACAGTTAAGTTTGACTCAACTCAGTTCGTTCTTGTATGAAATGAGTTCAAACTTTGACTAACTCGATTTAACTCGGCTTGTTTACAGTTCTAGATGTGTTGCATTCAATTTAGACATATTTTATTATATTTAAATTATTTTTTATTCATACATAAACAATTTGTTAAAAGAAAATGTTTCGAAGCCTTAGATGATTGGTCAAATAATTTTGACATTATTTCAATTTTGATATTTCCACTATAAAGAATACACATATATACAATTTTAATCTATTGATTTTAACAACACTGATACTAATAACCATAGTGACAAATCAATTATTCGGGTTCGGTTTAGCGAGGTCAAAAATTCATGATTCGGGAATAATTCGGAGAATAATACGGTATTATTCGGATCAGAGATCTCAGTTCTGTAAGGGAGCAAAAACAAAAAAATAACAAAAAAATAAAATTCTAGAAATAATTCATAAAATTCGCGAATTATTCGGAAATTATTCGGTCAAAATTCGGTCAACTGAATAATTCAGTGTTCGGTTCGACATCACGAAAATTTCGAATAATTCGTGAATCTTATCACTATGCTAATAATTGCACTATGCGCATGAGACTTTATCATATAGAAGAATGTTTTCAAAATTGTCTGATACAAAAACAATAGACATAGCCTTTTATATATTAACGCCATAACTGATCCTGTAGCATTAAATTGAAGTCCTGCTGTTTAAAAAGATTCGCTGATATCTCTCGTCTTGAACCACCTAACCATGTTAAGCCTTACTGTATGACATGACCTTTAGTCAAAACTTTGTCTATATTGAGTGTAGACCAGATTCTGCATCAGTTGCAATCTCAAATTTCAAAAAAGAATAAATTATTTATCCATCTTATTCATTCAATTTTACATCTGATTTGATAGTATTTCAATTTTACATCTGATTTGACAGTATAAGTACAGAATAAATTAATTTGTTTGTAGGAGTAAGACGTTAAAAAATAAATATTTATATACAATAATGAGTTCTACATATAAAGTAAATTTACTTCTATTAATTCCTCATTTGACATTTTAAAATAAAATATTTACTGTAAATAAATTTGTAATTTTTACAAAATGAAATTACACTACAATAACTTAATTTTTATAAGGATTTGAAGGTAAAAAACGGATGAAAATATAATTTTTTGAATATAATGGTAAAGATACACCTTTTGTAGTCATTTTTGAAAATCTAGATGGAAAATATTTTGTGAATATTAAATTAATTTGACTTCTAATTTTAATTAAAAACAAAAAGGGAAAGATAGATTTTTGTTAGGTATATATATTCCTATGAACCGGTACCAAGTAAGTCAAATGCGATTTTTATAAAATATATTTTAGCTTTAAAATAAATGTCAACTCTTGTTAGCTAGCTAGTTATTTTGTAATCATGATTAACAAACTTTCATTACTTAAACAGAAGGTGATTGAGGCTTAGTTTATTTAAGTTCTTCTTGAGCACGCAAATAAGGCTATTTTGAATTAATTAAACCTCATTCCTCTAGTATTTAATTAATAGATCAATGTTTACCTTTATGACCGACCAATCGTCAATATTGGAAAATGATTTTTTTTATATATATGTCAAAGTTTAGAATTAGGTAATTATGCGTTTGCAGCATCTGATTAGTTGAGCTAATTGAATACCATGTAATAATTTAATTGATGCAAGATGACTTTTAATAAGCGAGTTGAAGGTAATTATATATGTAAGGAGACGTGCATATATTAATTAAAATTGCTTTCATGCATGTACTTAATTACAAGTATAGTATTTAATATTAGGACTCTAGAATAATATATAGATATCTCCATTTCTCCATTCTTATATTAAGCATGTACATATCATGATATGCCAATAGCTATAATTAAAAGATTAAATTTTAGATTGAATATTAGCCTTCTAAATCAAATAGTATGTTTTCTTTTGATCCGATACATCTTTTTGATGTTTTTTTCTACGTGTAAAAGTCTAAATTTATTTAAACACGTACTCGCCACATGCGAATTGCGTCATCTTTCTGATTGGTTCTGATTATATTTCTATTTTTTAAATCTCATTATTTTTTTATTGATTGATAATTGATTGGTCATGTCTTCATGATTTGTTTTTATTTTTATATCAATTAAGGAATGTTATTTATTATTTAATATGTCATTTTTGTATAAAGATATGTTAACAAGATAAAAAAAAAAAAACATGTATGTTATTTAAGAAATATTATTTATGTGTAGATGTGTTATTTTGAGATCTTTTTTGTTCTCTTTTAATAAGTTTAGTTTCTGTTGCAACGTACGAGCAAAATAAATTGGTCAAGGGGTTTTTGAACAAATTTGTCTAGTGCCCATATATGCATGCATCGCACAATTTCCACCTCAATTATTCATGAAACTTATAATTATTTTTTTGTTGCCTAAGAATATCAATATCTTGACGTAATATTATCTGTATTCTAAAAAAGCCAGGCGGCCAATATTTTTTGAGCTTTGAGATTTGTGCAGAACATATTTCAACAGTTGATATTTTCCAAAAAGTCACGCCAAAAATATGAGATATCTCAGACTCAGAGGATGTGAATTCGTAAGTTGAAGGGTTCCTGATGATCGAGGTAAGGTTACTCAAAACCAGACCGATAAATAATTCGGATCTATTTAAAATTCACGAGAAATTTTTGAGATTCGTGTCAATTTGAATGGATGGTTGGAATTGAACTTTACACAATGAGCTACCATATCAATAGTCTGAATAATTAACTAACAACATCTCTTACAGAAGGCATTGCGTTTGTCACTAAACTAGGTAAATTAAGGTTGATTCTCGGCATGACGTCTTTTTGGGTGATGTTGAATTTATTAACTAACACTTTGACATAGAGAGCTAAAAGGAATGGTGAAACATACATGAAGGAACAACATATATAGGCTGTCAATTAATGAAACATTTAGGGTTCTTATTTGTCAAACTTACGGAGCATAGACCATATAGATAGCTAGCCATGTGCATCCATGAAATTACGATTCAACTAATTTGATGAAACATTTGACACATATATATGGTTATTATTTGTAAAACATAGGGCAGAATAGAAGTTAATTACAAAAGCATAAATCATATAGCTAGGCGGGAAAGAAATCAATGCTTGAAGGGAGAGGTTTTCAAACTATTTTTGTTAGTTGGAGAATAAAATAATTCCAAAAAATTCTCAAACTTGTGTTCATATAAACTATTTTTGGTAAGAGAGATTTCAAAGAATGATATAATTTGTTCTCTAATTATCTCTTTAATATAGTTCCTGATAATTTGTACAAAATAGTAGTTGAGGGAGCCCACCTAATGAGTGATATTAAATTTAAATAGTCACTATGTAGATAACATAATTGATAACTATAATAATTAATGTAATAAATCTTAAAACATAAAGTCATATTATTAATATCAACTTTAAGAACATTATTAAAATTAGAAAGTTAAATTTTTTTTTGGCAGAAAAATATGGGACTTGTGCTCATTTAATTAATAATTTCAGTTACAAAGTTTGTACCCACAGATTAAAGAAAGTGCAATTTGCTCAAAACAGTTGAGTTGAAAATAAAAGAAATAAAATAAAATCAAAATCATAAAAAGAAACAAATTGGAAAATGATAGCGGTAGAGGTCTGATTAAGCTCCAGAGCATACCAGAATCCATTTGTACAAGTCCGGTATGATTATGCCCTCATGTCAGGGTACCAAATCTGTTCGGTACCAGTCCATCAATTTTTCTATTCCCTGAAAATCCACACTCACAGTCCCGTCCACCAAACAATATATGTATAAAACAAAGTTTAGGTTTCCAGTAAAATCTGACATAGATGTCAATGAATATTCTTGAGCTTCTCTCTCTCTCTACAAAATAAACATAGACATGAGCAACCTTCCTGTTGCTCTTTTGTTTCTGTTCCTTGATCTGTCAGAACGATACCTGGCACCGAAATTTGCATACTCATCATGTTTTCCACCCTGCCATATAGCTGTCGTGCTTAACTGTAATCCCCAGTCCCCAAACAAATGTTGTACTAATTCTGAATTTGAACGACACAGAGTGGATCGGTTTACCATGCTCCATCGTCTTTTGGCTAGGTTATCAACAGTTAATAGATTGTTCAATAACAACAACCAACCAAAAACTTTTATTCGGTGCGGTACCTGAAGGTCCCATATTCTGTGTAGACGAATAGCAATCCTTGACAGAGAAGATGCCCGATTCCCCCGATTTCCATAAAAGTTAAGTCAACATTATCTAATAGTACTTACGGAAAAGTAAGCACCACATTAAAAACTAAGTGAAATTTAATAGATAAAAAATATTAAAAACTGATGGACTATACATATATTATATTAAAATAGTTACATATATATTGTCATAATAAAGACGTTAAAATCATTAATAAAACGTGGACTCGCTTATAAAAATTAAAACTTGGGTGATTATAGGAATTAGTCAGGTGCCGTTAATTAAACCGACCACTGAGTAAATTAATCACCATGAGTTTCATTATTGAATTAGTTACTAGTTTGGCTAATTAACTGTTAATTATGTTTGGATCACATACAACTAGTAAAACAAAACTGAGGAAAAATAAATAATAACAGGGTTGTTGACTTTCCCTTTTAAAAAATAGGGTATTGCTAATTAACCACAAAAGTTCACTAATATCCCAGTTTAATCACTAATATCCCACAAAATAGGGTTGTTTTCTGAGGTCTGGGTTTTTTTTTTTTTTTATATCTTGGAATAAGTAGGAATATACATCAGAGCAAAACAACCTATTCAATATATGTGACTTAAGATGGTTAGATCAAATGGAGACATTCATTTATTAATTCAATAATTTTTGTAAAGTTGATATGAAGAAATAACACATATGTATACACGGATACACCTGAGAAATGTTGAATTTGATTTGCAACATATAGACGAGATATTCTATGTTTCAGTAAGTGAAATATGTCAACTAGAGCATATATAAGGGAAGAAGGAAAACAATTTAATTCCATAGAAAGAGAGAATATATATTGGAAAGATTGATTCTTGATTCTGTATGAAGTGGTGAGTGAGAAAGTAGGATTAAAACCTTATCACACAACACTCAAATATAGCCATCAATTATTCTCTGTAAAACGACAAAATAAAAGGAATTAATAAAAAAAAAAAAAAAAAAAGAAAGAACCAAATAATTAACAATAATTGAGCGAACCCGGGCAAATACTATTTTGGATGTTTGGACTCAGAAGTTAGAAGGCATGGAATAAATATATATGATGAGGTAGGGGCAATTGTGCTCCGAGTTTTGATCTCCTAAAGTTACCCAATTTTTTTAGTTTTTATCCAGACCGTTAGATTCGAATCGGGCTGTCAGATTGAAGGGGGTGCGCTCCACCTCAGAACGGATTGGCCCAGATTCGAATTGGATGGTCCAGATTTAAACAAAAAAATTGGGTTATTAGGGGATCCGGACCCACTCTTCTAGAGCCACACTGGCAGTTGTCTGGCATGCAGGGAGTAATCACATGTAGATCCAAGTCATAACAGTACTACTTGTATGGTTCCTATATATACCCACAGAAATGTATTATTATTTTATAAGAGCCAAACATGAGTTTAAATGATCTATATATACACACATAAATGTATTATTGTTTTATATTCTTTAGAATTTTTTCACTATTTTTTTGAGATGGGTAGAAATTAAAACACTGTTTTTGGATGGTTCAGATTTTTATATCAGGTGATTTTCTACTCATTTACAAAAAATCATAACAAATTCTAAAAGATGTAAATTCGATCCCCTGTTACATTTTTATATATGTATTGATAGCATGAACTGATATGCGCATTGCAAACTACCGTAGCTTAATTCATTTCTCTATTATTATTATTATTACTATTCTACAATTAGCTAGGTCGCAATATTACGTAGTGACAACAGAAGTAAACTAGTAAAGTCTTTCATAACTGACATAGGTAGATATCCCATATGAAATAAAAAAATAAAGATTATAAAAACTTGAATATTATATGCAAATTGTTCCTCTATAAAGAGCAGCATTGATCAGGTCAAGCCCTTAGAACCAGCAAGCAACCGGGTTCAAGAAATTAAAGAAGAAATGGCTTCCAGCTTGCGTGTCTCGAGCTTCAGAAACGAGATCCACGACATGGATACGGTTCAGATAGCCACCACCTATAAACCACCAATCCTGCCATCTCGTTCGCCATCCATCACTTTATACTACCCTCCAAATCTCTTCAAAAAAGTATGCACATGTTTAATTTATATACTCGATTTTATTTTAACTTTTTTACATAATTTCTATTCAAGCAAATGACATACTTTTTTTGTTTCGGTTTTGAAGGTTATCTCTGAGATAATCGCTACGTTCTTGCTTGTGTTTGTGACATGCGGTGCGGCAGGGATAAGTGCAGCCAACACATCACGTATATCTCAGTTGGGACAGTCTATGGCAGGAGGTCTCATTGTGACGGTCATGATATACTCGGTTGGTCATATCTCTGGTGCACACATGAATCCAGCAGTTACTCTTGCGTTCGCGACGTATCGCCACTTCCCTTGGATTCAGGTTTAACTTGTTTCTTTGTCTCTTGAAAAGTCAATAGATCTCTCTCTGCTCTCTCTTATGTATTCATGAGGAAGCAACTAGGTTGACAGTTAGCTAAAGGGGAATAAAGGCATACCAGAGAGAGAGCTTTCAGTTGAAAAATTAATTAATGAATTTCTCTTAAGTTAGTTTCATTTCTTGCAACCAAACACACCTTAATTTGCACTGTTTTTGCAGATAAATTTTATGTTCATCTCTCTAAATATCATATAAAAAAATCCTTTGGTTAAGTAATTAATTAATTAATTAATTAATTTTTTAAAAAATGAACAAAGTCTTCCAAATGAAAATATTATCTTGAAAAACACAAATATGTCATTATATAAATAATACTAGAAATGGACATTAATTACGTGTACTATCCAATGTTTCCAGTAGTTAGTTTTCAACTTATCTTATATTGACATTAATTAATAGCCATATTAAGAATATAATCAACTCCTGTTATATTTTCTAGAATAATAGTCACCTTCTGTCTACAGTCAACCTTTATATAAAATTATATAGAGAAGGCTCATAAGTCATGTATTAGTAACTTTTCATATAGGTAGCTAGGAGTTCATCAAATCATGAAATTTAATGTTATCTTATAGAGTACCTAATCAGTTTAGCTTTAAGTTTGTGTATATATAAGAGTTATCAAATATTGAAGTCGAATATATCAGATAAGCTCCTTCAATATTAACAATAAAATTCAGATGTTGTTCAAGGCTAGAGTATTCATGCTTTAAACAAAAACAAAAAACCTTAATTAGATGCCATACCTATTAATTAATTTCATAGTGCTGTCAACGGGGACAAATTTGGGTCCGATGGGTACCATAACCGTCTGATTCGTTTTAGGAATCGTGCGCACGGATATTAAAGCAAATGCGTACGGATATTAAAGTAATGCGTACAGATCTTAAAGCAAATCGGATGGTTATAGAACTCATCGAACTCAATTTGAGTCCGATGAGCATCGGACCCAAGCTGCTCTCCTGTCAACGACCTTCATATGCTGTCTTCTGAAGAGATATCTCAATTAATTAATTAATTATATTATATTATTCAGATAATTACATGGTTTTAAACTTTCAACTGGCAGCAATTGTCTCCAGAAAATGAATTATCTAAAACCAAACATGGTTGTCATGCCAGCTGGTATTTTTTATTTTTTATTTTTTGAAAAAGTGGCATGCCACCAGTTTTATTAGAATCTAAAAATAAGTTGGTACCCCAACGTGATACCAGTTTTAAAAACTCTTATAACTGAACTCCATACAGTCAAACACTTCACATAAAAACATCACAAACAATCACACAATTAATATCATAAAAAATTCAAAAAACATAATAAGAAAAGACCACCATGCATATTTTGTTAATCATTTCAAATCAAATCTTCACTACACAAAAGCAGACATACTGGTACCAACATTTGATCAGGTAGCAAACCTTCTTGCACATGAACCTCCAATCCTAACTGCATTGATAAGTCTAAAAAATTAGGAGGTAAGATCGATTAATTGTTGCTTAAAATAAAACTCATTTATTAACACCTACATTAAAGAAGCCAATATGATAATAGCTGCCCAAATGTCTGACAGATTTACATCTACCCCCTTAAAAGTAATTCTATTACATTCAATCCATATTGATCATAATACTGTCCCTCCAACTACGTAGAGTAATTTACTATCTTTCGATGAAATCAATGATATATTTCATAATTAATGTATTGTACCACAATCAGAAGAAAAAGTTTTATAATGTTCAATCCAATTCCATATATATATTGTGAATTTAAGAATAATATCCTAGTTCTAATTTATGAGTAGAACTAGGGTACTCCTAAGTTCACCAAGGTCCTTTGTGAACCCAACTTTAAAATCTATCGGATTGACTTTAAAAGAAAAATTCAAACCTTTGAAATTCTTTTATCTTACGAGTGATGCGTCTGCATTTGAAAATTTTAAAATTTGAAATTAAATTTGTATAGAGTCAAGTGGTCAAAATACTTTCAAAAAATGAATGCATTAAAATTAATTTATAAACCTTCTAATTTTGACCACCTGACTGTATACTAAATTAATACCAAACTTTAAAATTTTGACATGTAGATTTATCACTCGTAAGGTAGAAGAATTTTAATGGTTTGAATTCGTCGTTTGAAGTTAATTCGATAGATTTTAGAGTTGAGTTCATAAAGAGACTTGATGAACTTAGGAGCACCCTAGTTCTACTCCTAATTTATATATACACATAAATATCTGCCATCTAATACACAATTAAAGGGTTATAAAACAAAAATAGGTCACCATCCTCAAAAGTAAAAAAATGACTATTTGCGAGGGTAAACCAACAAAAAGTGTCATTTTTGAGCATATCGGTATTACTGACGAGAGGATAGGCGACGATACCAACTTGGTGCAAATATAATATGATATCGTTGGGGGTTGTTATCAGGAGCCCTCTTAATTAATTAAACATACAATATTTTACATGTAGAAGCCGAAGAATAAAACAATAAAGGTGGCCCACAGAAAGAACCTTTAGAAACAGGCTTTGAAAAAAAGAACCAATGCAATCAAGTTGACGCAAGGAGAAGAACATCAACTGATCCACTTGTTATTTTCTTTTATGTTTGCTTGTTGTTGCTGTCAGAAGACTTGATTTGTGGGCCCACACTAACAAATTCATATCCTATCATAACTCATGAACCGGAACCTATATATAGATGAGCCTAATCAACAAAGAAAGTCTATGCCCCAAACACACTACTATAAAATTATATAAATAATAAAACAACGAGGCCCCATCATAGTTACTAAACAACCAATGTCATGAATTCATATATTGCAATTGAAAATATTAAAATATATATAGCCCCATGTTTTTCTGTAACAACATACCAAATAAGAATGCAGTGGCAAATACAAATTTATATAAAAGTTGAAAATAAATTAAGTTTTCTGGAATTAGTTGCATTTCAACAAGGACTACCTTTATGGACTTGAAAACTACCGTCATTTTTTTTCATAACCAAAAAAAATAAATAAAATAATATTAATAACCAGACTCTCAAAAAAATTTCATCCATAACCAACCCGCCCCCTGGGGGGTGGTTTAGTCCCCAAGCAACCCGACCCCCAGTGGGGCGGTTTACCCCCCCCCCAGCCCGTCCCCCCAGGGGGCGGTTTAGTTAATTTTTTTTTTAATACGATGATGGATTAATATTATGTTTATAATTTATGTATTTTGTAATATTATGTTAATATTTGTTTATATTTTTAATACGATGAATTTTATGATTTGTGAATAGTTTAAAACATAAGTGAACAAAATAATCAAATAACGTCTGATCAACATAAAATATAGAAACGGAAACAAAGTGAATAAAATCACCAAATAACATCTAATCAACATAAAATATAGAAACAAAAATATAAAAATACTACTGTCAGGTCTACAATATGAAATATAAAAAACTAGTGACGACGACGACGACGAGGACCGGACAGTGATAGTCTGGGAGCCGGCCCGCACGCCCTCAGCGGCTGCACACACGTCGTCTATCGATGCACACGCCTCCTCTGTGGCTTGAGAGGATTCTCATCATCAGTGGCTAGCTGGTACAACCCGAGGTTAATGAGGTACCGATCCATCAGTTGATTTGCGACATACCGTACCTCCGGCGAGCGGTGCCGCACCGTCAACATAGTCTCATCCTGCATTTATCAATGTTTTAGACCAGTGGAAGTGAATAACTATTTGTTGTTTGAAACGTACCTCTATCGATGCAAGTGAGACACGGTAATGTCTGTGAGGGACCCACAGGAGAGGACTGAACGTATCTGCACAATGTGGTGCGCCATCCCATGGATCGACACCCTTGCGGGACGGTGAGCCCTGAACTCAACATGATCTCGTGATCGCTCACGTCGAGGTCTAGTCAAGCTGCATTTGAAAATATCAAGTTTAAAAATTCCAATATAATAATTTCTAACAATTCCAATCAAATAATTTCTAACAATTCCAATTAAATAATTTCTAACAATTCCAATGTAACAATTTCTAACAATTCCAATTTAATAATTTCTAACAATTTGTAAAAATTTATACTATTTTTCAAACATTTCTAACTATTTCTAAGAACCCTAAACAATTCAAATCAATTTCTACTAAATTCAATAACAACAATTTCAAGCAAATCTCGCAATTTCTAACAATTTCATATAAATCCCGCAATTTCGAACAATTTATACAAAATTCCAAACAATTTATAAAAAATCCAAGTAATTTATAAACAAGTTAAAGAAATAATTTCATACCCGAAAATGAAATCGGAGCGATGGTGTGGTGGCGACTACGAACTCGGATGGAGAAAGAGAGGGAGAGGGCGGTAGAGAGAGAGAGGGGGGTCGGGAACGCTTGAGAGGTGCGAAATGTCGCGTTCGGGGCAAAAAAATGGGGTTTTGTGCGGTTTCCGGCGGTGAGAGGGTGGTTCGGGTTGGGGGGGGGGATGTGGGGGCGGGTAGGGTTGGGGTTTGAGGAGGGAGGGTATTTTAAAAAAATAAATTACTAAAACGCCCCCTGAGGGAGCGGGTTGGGGGTGGGGGGGAGGGGGGCGGGTTGCTTGGGGACCACACCCCACCCCGGGGGCGGGTTGCTTGGGGACCAAACACCCCCCCCCCCGGGGGGCGGTTTGGTAATGGATGAAATTTTTTTGGGAGGTGTGGTTATTAATATTATTTTATTTATTTTTTTGGGAGGTGTGGTTATTAATATTATTTTTTTTATTTTTTTCGTTATGAAAAAAATGACGGTGAAAACTACGAACTTTTTTTTTATTATAAATTTCTTTTTTTCTGTAAGAGTTCAAATAAAAATATCATTTCCTAAAAAAAAAATTAAACAAAATGTGATGTGGGCTGCATTAACTTGATTTTCACCTTTTCTCTCCTTTTTTTCTCCTTCGCTCAGCTTGCATTATTTTCATAGTTTTGAATTTTGAATTTTCAGTTTTCTTTATTATGATTTAATTTTCAATTTTCATACAATAACTTTAGTTTTTTATGTTTATAATTAAATTCTTATAATCTTTAACCATTCAATTTTAAATAAAGCTTTAAATTTTAGAAAGTTATTAATGTCATATTATATTTAAATAAAATATAATGTTAAATTGATGACACTTCAATAACTTCAAATACAAGATATTGAAATAGTACCACTCAAAATTTTTAATTATTTAACTCCTTGGATTTTCAAAATTGATGAGAAATTATGTTTCTTTGGATTTAAAAAAATACTAATTATTAAATATAGTTTTCATGGAAATAGATAATTACAAAAGTCAAAACTGTATAAATGTGCAATTTAATATTTTTGTGCTTGATTTTTATAAAGCGTCAATCATTTTACATATTGTATTTTGATTAAATATAATACTTTTCAATAATATTATAAATATGAAATTACAATTTGTGAACTATTAAAATTGAAAGGTAAAACTGTAAAATATGAAAGAGAAAAAAATGTGTAATTGAGAGGAAAGGAAAAGAGAAGGAGAGAAGGAGAGAAGGAAAGATAAGGGTATTTTGTTTCAACTTCTGCAAAATAATGATACTTCGTAAAATTTTCTGAAAATGTATATAAATTTAGCAGTTACTAAAGGAAAGGAAAATACTGCAGGTGCCTTTCTACTGGGCAGCTCAATTTACAGGAGGAATAAGCGCCGCATTCTTACTGCGGGAAGTGATCCACCCGATCACAGATATCGGGTGCACCATTCCGTATGGTGCCAACTGGCGTGCCTTCATCATAGAAGTAATTGTGACCTTTAACATGATTTTTGTCACCTTTGCTGTTGCAACTGATACAAGAGCGGTAAGTTCCCTTAAATTAGTACTAATTAACTTGTTGTAATTTTCATTGTTTATCTTCTTTAAATTATTTTTGCTTTATGCATATGTTGTTGAGTAATTTATTGATGTGATTAATTGTTAGATTTTATCGATGGCAGGTAGGTGAGCTTGCGGGAATAGCAGTAGGCTCTTCAGTCTGCATAACCTCAATTTTTGCAGGGTAATTTAAATTAGGATTAGTTTATGGGACATTAATTTAATTACAAAATGTAGTTGCTTCCTATCAAATATATAATTCTCTACTGGTAAGTCATACTTAAAATTTAAATTACACTCAATATATTATACACTTAAACAAAAGAAAAATAACCAAACAATTAAAAGACTAAATAAATTATGGAGTATAACAGTAAAAGCATATAAAACGAGGAAATGCAGGGCGATATCTGGAGGATCCATGAATCCGGTTAGAACCCTAGCACCGGCACTAGCAAGCAGTATCTACAAAGGGCTATGGGTCTATTTCATAGCCCCACCAATCGGAACACTATTAGGCGGCGGTGCGTACACCATTGTCAAACTACAAGATAAACCCATGGGGTCCAGCCTGGGGGGGAGCAGTCAGAAGTTGTCATCGTTCAAGATTCGACGCATGCAGAGCATGGGAAAGCCTGTTCCTGACTATGAAGTGGAAGATGCTCAGACAACCAACTCTGTGTGAACATTTGAGAATTTGATATATGGGCATTGAAATGCAAAATTAATTAGTGCTTGGGGTGTATCCAGGAAATTAGTTATACCTGGGGACTAGCTAGGCTAGCCTTTTTTTTTATTTTTTTTTATTTGCCTTTAAGTATTGTACTCACATCTTGTATAATTTTGTACATCCATCTCGTTTAATAAAATGCCATTTTCTTTTTTCTATTTGCCTTATAATTAATTTTGCTTGTGAGGTAACAAACTTTTAATTCTGTACCTGCAATATTGTACAACTGACATCTTGTAGAATTCGGTATATTTTCTTTAAGATCTACTTTAATCAAATGTCATTTTCTTTATGCATCCCCCTGATTTCTTCTTTATCGTATGAAATAACAGTCTTTTATCACTTTATGTTAGAGCCCGCCTGGGATTTTTAATAGGAGATATTGGGCTCATAATTAGTTTATTCTAGCCCATCCAATCAAAGCTGTCAATAATTGGGCTTAAAGATGGGTTGGGCTATTATAATAAATTGCATATTCTTGCCTATCCAGATCGTTTCCATGACATATTTTCTTCATGTTGCTTTGAGTCTACTAATTGAAATTGACTGGAATATGGGTTAGTTAATATGAGTTGACACATGTTACATGTGCATGATAGTAATGCAAAAAATTAGTTTAACTTAATTCAAAAATCAAGTACAGCGTTCTAAACTTGATAATTAAAGTTTTACATAAAGATTACAAGTTCAATTCGATCCCTTGTGATCGATGTTTGTATAAGAAAGAATAAATTGTATTGAAAATGCAATATATAAATTTAGCTAAAATAAATTGCTTTAAAAATCTTAAAATGCCTGGAAAATTGTTAAAAATTTATAAATTGCATAGTTGATATTTTTTTATTGATATGCTAATAAATTTTAATAATAATATTTCTCATGTGATTTTATCAATGAATAATAAATTTATTATTTAAATGTATATATATTTTTGGTTGCAAATTTGAAAATTTGTGATAAGTTAATTATTTCTCAATGCTTATATTGTTTCTCACAAGCTGAAAAACTATAATATTGAACAATTTGTTAGTAGTGTAGATATTGAATGTTAATTTGTTATAGCTGAATACTAAAATTATTAAATAGTTGTTTGGCTGTTTTAAAGATAGGAAAATATATATAGATATGGATGTTGCAAGATATATATAGATATGAATATTGTAATATTAACTCGTTCTAAGTTGTTTTGCTGTTTCAAAAATTACCAATAATATAAAAATCTTGTGGGTAGTTGAATATTATATAGATAGTACTGTGTACTAGACGATATATAACCATTAGTACTATTATTTAGAAAAGTACTGGGAAAGAAAATCGTGGGAAATTTGTAAGAAGTTTCATAGTTAATTAATTAGATGAATAGTGGAAGAATTCCTTTTTGGAAAAGCGATTACTCTATTTTGAAAAAAACCAAAGTTGGAAAAATCAGAATTAAAACCCAAAATGAGACATTGGCTAATCAATTCCGAATAAAATCACATTATTTTTCTTAATTGAACAGATGACTCTTTAGTTCAGAACCAGGAATAAAATTTATTAAAGCAAATATATATATGCTCTCAAAAGTATTCAGCACAATATGAAATCCAAATCCATTAATTCATATACTCATATTGTTCCCTACAACAAACAATTCATTATTTTCATACTAGTTCCAGGAAGTGACGCCCACATAGGACGAAGTTAGGCATGCAAAATTACCTCACACTTGGTCCTGGCCCCGGCATGTGACCCTGGTAAGCCATTTCAAAATTACTGTCCTGACTTACGTCAGTTAATAAGGTCTCCGTGGATTTCATATGAACTTCGTCCATTGACATTTCCAAATCCATGCTTTCATTTAACTCAGCAACTACTGCATTCATTGTAGGCCTCTGAGATGAGGTTGGTGCTGCACACCGGCTTGCTAGTTCCGTTACCTTCCAAACTGAGTTTATATCATACTTGCCTTGCATTCTAGGGTCCACTATGCTTTCAATATCTCCTCCAGATAGTTTTCGATGAACCCATTGTACCAAGTTACCTCCTTCTAAACCCGCACTGATAGGGGGTTTGCCCGTAATGATTTCCAGAAGAACAACTCCAAAACTATACACGTCGCTCTTGGCACTTAGCTGGTTTAATAAATAGTACCTGAAAATGCATGCCATAGGTAATTACCATGTAAGAAAAGCTTGGAACCATCCAATAGAAATCATATTTTAGTTTTCCGAAAAAAGAAACATATCATAAAAAAACAGTTTTCAAGAAGATATTTCATGGAGTATCTAGAATTCGTCGAACTTCTGTAAATAAAAAATTTGGAGCCTAGATATATACTAGCTGATCAATATACACCGTGAAGCACCAAAGACCATTTACACACACACACGCACACATGTTCACGCACACATGTTCATGCAAGAAAATTCATAATTATATGAATAATATTTGGCATTTTGTAACCATCCATGATAGCCAATGAATTTTTCTATCAAAATGTTGAACTATAAGATTATACACATGTTATCTAAAATGAGGTTAACATTCTTGCAGAATTGGTGCAATGGGATTTTAATTATTTATTGTATAGAAAGTCATTTGAAAGCTAATTTATTTGTTGATTTTTTAATTACCATTGCTCCATGCCCAAAAAAAATCAAACTATCTTATTTTATAATTGGACAATTGGCAAACAATAACATAGATCACATGATTATATATTTTATTGGTTGCGTTTTGATGTAATTTTCCATCGTTGTCAAACAATTTGTGATGTTGGGAAAAATCATAATAAAAAGATGGTGATTTCATAGAATAAAAGAGGTCTTACTCAGGATCCAAATAACCAAAAGTGCCTACTATTCTTGTTGAAATATGACTGGTAGCATCACTGTCAAAAGCCCTGGAGAGTCCAAAATCCGCAATCTTTGCATCGAGATTTGCATTTAGGAGAATGTTGCTGGTCTTGACATCTCTATGGATAAGTGGTGGATTACAGGCCTTATGCAAATACTCCAATCCTTCATTTCATTTGTTTTTATTTGTATTAATTAGTTACTGTATAATATTTCAGTAAACACATGATGTTCTCTATATATTCCATTTGTTCTTTTTGAGAAACATATTCCATTTGTTCTTGATACAGTCCTCTTTATGTTTGGATTTTGTTAAAGGATCGCCTAAGTAATTACTATATTTTTTCTTCAGAGTAACATAAATTATTTTGTTTGATGCACTACATAAACTATTTTGTCTTATACATTATAAAATCCAATGGGACAAAATTACAAGAATTGCTTATTTGTAACGAACCTAGTGCAGATTCATATGCAATTCGAAGTCGCTGTTTCCATGAAAGAGGTGCTTCATTATCTGCAATTGATAACTTTAAGACCTTATAGTCTATACTTAATGACATATAATGACATTTCAGCAACCATTACTTCGACAAAAAGAAACAAGAGTAAGTTTGAGTATCATCACCTTTGAGCTTATCATGTAGATTTCCTTCCTGCATGTACTCGTACACAAGTGCCATGGAATTGTCATCAATGGAATAGCCCATTAGCGAGACTAAGTTTTTGTGATGAACTCTCGCCAAATTTTCGGCCTAAAGAATGTACTAAATATTACTATAAGAGACTATTCAAAAGCTAAAATTTCCAATTATTTGTACAATATTACTGTACGTAATACGTATATATATATAGCCACTATAGCACAAAATGCAATAGTTAAATGGGTTGAGGGATTGTGGTGATTACCTCAGCCAGAAACTCTTTAACCCCTTGTGTAGATGATTGAGAGAGCATCTTCACTGCAACTTGGAGTCCATTTTCCAGGTGGCCCAAATACACACTTCCAAATCCTCCCGTTCCGATATTATTCTTGAAGCCATTTGTGATTTTTTTCAGATCATTGTAACTGAATTTGCGGTTCTCAAAATTCAGAAAAATTTGTTCTGCTCCATTTGATTGTGGTTCCAAATAATGGTTTTCTACTTGAGGAATATTTGCATAGTATTTGGCATGATCATTTTGGAGAGGGCTTGATTCTGAGCTTCCGTTTTCTTTTGGTGCAACTGATTGCTTATCTGTATATATCAAACATAATCAGATTTGTACATTTACCTCTCAGATTTGTAAGTCATGTGTAGAGAGAACCAGCTAATTATTTTTGTATAAATGTGAAGATGTTGATATATAATTGTGAATTCTGATCTTGATGAAGATATACAACACCTGGTATAATGGAAAAAACTATTTCTTATTGTTGTTTCTCAACACACATATAAGGATCCCGAAAGGTAAAAACGTTGATGAATGGAAAAATGCTGAAGTTAATTTGTGGTTAATATTGTGCACATTCATCAAACATATCACATGTAGTTATAAACTTATATAGTGTTGCGATTTTGTTACTCAAGAATGTAAATAAAACACACAAAAGACATGACTTACATTTCCTTCTTTTCAACCACAAGACTGTTGCAAGGGCAACTGCAATAACCAGAACCGGGACTCCCACTGCAATAGCTATTATAATAGCATTCTTCTTAGGAGACGGAGGCGGGGATGAAATCATATTGTCGTCAAACCTATCGAGCAACATATTAAAGATTAATACATGTAGCAGCAGAAATGACAAATGCTATCAGCCAATTACATGGTTATGATCCACTTATTATGGGTGACATAAAATTTGATGATAAGTTTTGTTATGCTGGTTGATGATTTAGTTTGTATTAATTATGGTCAATGGTGTCTGGCATATTCTAGGACATATATGCTTTCCTTTAATTATTTTAAATGATGCCATTAAGGGCATTTGACCTTAGTTGCACTTATTGTATGTGTTTCATATAGCTCATATTACAGGCAATAAACTTCAATATCATAAATTATTTGTTTCTCAAAAATTAACATCACAAATTAATAAAATTTCAAAACATTCTGCAGCATCGGAGAAACTAGAATGGACAAATAACTGCAGAAGAAATACAAACATTATTACCTATACTCTAGACTTCTATTTTGTTGTTTCTTCAGTAGCTCATGAGGAAGGGTGGTCGACATTTTAGGGTTTCCTCTTATATCTCTGGAAGGTCAGAAAAGTAGAAAGCTATTACGAAATGCATCAAGTAAGAATTTCAGGAAGATATTAAAGTTGGAAGAAAAGCATACAGAAATTTAAGAGCTGTTAAATTGTCAAGAGAACTAGGTAGAGATCCTGATAAATTATTGTTAGCCAAGTACCTGAAATAATTAATAAGGAATTGTTAAGTGCATGAGTATAATAAAAATGAAACAACCAATATATGACACCAGACGTTATCAAGATAAAGATTTAGCACAACAAAATATGAAGATATGAGTGCACTTAAACTGTTCTTCAGCAGTGGGATCGACTAAGCAAAATAATAACATCAAAAGGTATGTAAACAATCTGGTTTCCGAGGAACTAATTTGTTGGGCACACATGACTTAGACCATTATATTTTGTACTTACGTATAATTAGTTACAAGGGACAGGTATCGTTGGGATTTTTAATTTTTAATAGACATGTAACTCAAGTTGAAGACGCTTACAAATACTCAAGAGCAGTTAGATTTCCAATGGAGTCACTTAATGGACCAGTCAAAAAGCTAGACGCTAGGTTTCTGAAAAATTAAAAATAGTAATTAGGGATAATTGGTAGCCTTTCATTCCAAACAAAATCTGAAAAGATATAGTTCACAGGGCTTACAAGCCTATTATCCTTGTAATGTTGGAGGTGTCGGTGGTGCAATTGATACCAGTCCATACAAACTTTTTAGGAAGACAAGGATCACCACTCCAACCTTTTTTAATATTATGGTACATCTTGACACTATTAATGGCAGCAACTGCATGTATAAAACAGTCAACTTGAGACAAAAATTCTGAGATATCCAATAAAAAGTAATCAACTAATATTCTACCTATACTAGGCAAGTACACTTCTAAGCTTCTAACAAATTACTATAATTTTTCTTTCATTATGAATTCTGTTCTAATAGCTTGGAAAAACCAAGTTGTGTTAAAAATTTATTAAAGTTGCAATAATTAGCATCAGATGCATGGCTTCTATAATAAGCATTTTCTATAGTTAGTAATGTCAATAATGACAGGCATGATGCGCATGAAGTAGCCTGAAGTGCACTTCTGGCCAGCAGTGGTGTTTTTGGTAATAGGTGCTAAATTTAGATCATAGGTAGTTATAGAAAGTAGTGGGTGTCTATGTTTAGATATATGTATTTTTTATAAATTAGTAAGCTTCTTATGTAATGTATTTTTTATGAATTAGAACGTATTGTCATTCCTTTCTCTCTCTCTCTCTCTCTTCTATCTTCCGCATATTGGCACAAAGCAATGCAGTATTTCAATCTGTGTTTACTCCAACAAGTAATTGCATATTGATGCTAAGGGTTCAAATAATTACAACTAGGTTGTCAAAAGTACGTGCTATTAATTTATAATTAGTAACTAATTTGGACTGATGAAAAAACTTACCATCTGCACCATAAGTGGTAACACTGACAGGTGCAATTTTATACAGTTCAAATGCATTAAGTAGAGGCGGAAGAGTAGAATTTGAAGTAGCCGCGAGTGAGACAGTGTAATTAGTAAAACCTGACCGCCAGTGACCGGTCCATAAGGAAAATGAAGGATCTGGAATAGTTGGCTTATCGAATGCCTTAATTCCATTGATAATTATATCAAACTCCCTTCGACCAGTTAAAGATTTCTGGATCTCATTGAAGTGAAGAATGAAATAATATGTGGTGGACTTATCATCACTATACCAATTGAGGTTAAGGGGTTCTTTGGTACTTGAAGTGGTAGCAGCAGTCTGCAACACAAGAGAGGGGGTCTTAAAGTCGTCATCAGGTTCTACGGTGGCGTTTGTTGAGATCTCATTCCATCCACTTTCAGTGTAGTTCCACCACCACCGGTCATTCATATCATCGGGGTACCTATATTTCGGAGTAATAACTGAGCAATGGAGGAAGAATAAAGAGTATTTATCACCATGTTATAGCACTATTTTAATTTACTAGCTTAATTAATTTTTCATGTTCTCATGTTGTTTTATTTAACCTCATTGCAATAAAAATATTACCACAATGGAGGAAAATAAAAATATTACCATAACTTTACATTTTAGTTAGGCTTATTTCAGCAAAGAAAACTGTCTCAATATATCAACAAATAATTATCAAAATATTCCAAAAGAAAACAAATAATAATAATAAAATCTTCAGTGCTGCTTTATGGGTAACACGTAAATATATTATGGGAATTGTAGTATTCATTATTCAGCCTCAATATCGTATAAAAATCCTAATGCATTCAATGAATAGTTTTTTAGGTGAATGGGTACATAGCTCATATATAAAATGATCTGATAACTAACTGCAGAAAAGAATTGGAGTCAAGTAGGTAGCAAACAGGTCTTTTCCCGTTTTCATAATTAATACTACTGACCTTCTCTTTTCAAAAAAAAAAAAAAAGAAAGAAAAAGAAAATACTACTGACCTTCTCTTTTATAAAAAAAAAGAAAGAAAAAGAAAATACTACTGACCTTCTCTTTTCAAAAAAAAGAAAAAGAAAAAGAAAATACTACTGACCTTACTAACTCTTTGTTGCCTGCTCCAATATTAAGCCTTTTCATCAAAACCAGGGATTGTGTCGAATTCACAAATGGATGAGTGCCCTTCAATTGCCTCAAGTATAACGAGGAGATAAAAGGATTGCCATTACCCACATTAGCGAGACATACTTCCAAGTAATCAGCAGTAGCCTCAACCATAATTTCATAATAGTATTGCAAATTTGAATTTACAGTATCCCAAAAGTTTACTCCTAAGTAAATATCAAATATTGGAGGTGTATTTAACTTATCATAGTTGCCATAATAGAATGTCGCTCTTACAAGATATTTAGATCCCTCAATCAAAGATCTAATGGTGTAGCAGTTTCGAGTTCCAGTTGGAAAATATCTAACCGTGAAATATTCTTTGGCTAGGTTATTAGTGATATATGTGGATGAAATCTGGGAATAGTTTCCGGTATCGATGTACTGCTCATCTGAGACATACTTTAATCCTGTTGCACTGTCATCATAGGTAGATTTTTCAGGAAGCCCACAGTCAATACTCAGAAAGCCTGCAAAAAAAAAAAAAAAAACCCCATGCTATTTTCAACTATCTGATCGAAAGTGAACCTCGGGCAATATACTAGTGATGGCAATTAATTCATTTTTATATTTATTTACCCTACTTGTATAGGATTTAATAAAGCGGAAATGAACAAAAAATTATTTTTGCTAGCTTATCAGATAAGATAAGGATATAGATAAGAAAACTTATTTTATTATCTTATGAAGTAATTAAGATTGATGATAATATTTATTGCGTACTTGCTTTATATAAGTAATTGATGGATATAAAATCTGATATGATTATTTTTATTGAAACATTGAGAGAGAGAGAGAAGAGTTACCGTTAGGATCGAGCTGGCTATGTACTCGAATGACTGGGAATATTAGCAGAAGAATTATGCGGCACAGAACCATTCTTCTCAAGGAGGCCAAAAAAATGTGTTTCTTTCCCTTTAAATCTCTGAGGAAGGATACTTTTATACTGCAACAGTTGGTTTAAAATAAATTAATGTTTCATTTATTAAAGTTAATGAAAATTTGACTGCGCAAAAGAAAACGTGCATTAATTAATTAAAGACATGGTGTCATGCTTGTGACGTAGTATTCTAAATAACAGACAAAAGACGATTGGATCTTCAAAGCCCTCAAACTCAAATTAATTATGTTTAAAATTTTATAAACTACAATTAATCAAGGATTAATTATAACTGGACTCATTCACCCTGTACCTGCTCTGACAATGAATTTTGAATTGTAGCATTAAGCCGTTCTTCTCCAAGCACCCCAATGTGTCCTCTTCTACCATCTTATTCAAGCCGAATTGCGACAAAAATCTTGCCCACGCTTTCTCCTTCCACCCCACATAAGCAGCCAACCGCACCCGCTAAAAATCCTACTGTCAAAAGTTGTCTATAATAACAATATAGCGAGTCCTGCGGGAGACAATGAGAGAGGTTATAAAGGGAATGCAATAAGCACAGACGAGAGATAGAGAAGAGAGTCCAATCAGAATGTGGAGAATGAGTCTGGTTTTAATTAATCTGTAATTAATTATAGTTTTTACAATCTTAAACATAATTAATTTTAGTTTTGTGTATATTTGTAATATATTTAAAATATATTGGGTAAATATGTGAGTTATTAAAATTTTAAGTGATAAATACATACTTATAGAATTTGTTTTTTTTTTGGTTGGTAGCAATCTGCTAACAATATATTGATAAAAAAAATTTATTTATACAGGAAAATTACCGAAGTCAATAATTTATCTATAACACAGCGAAAGAAAATAATTACATCAACTCCTAAAAATAGCCGACAAAAGGGCGTAGTATAATGCCCCATCTGTCACCCTTTTCCTACCCGCACTGGTCCCAGAAAAACACTATACTTAAAGAATTTGGAGTGGTAAATACATAATTTCAAAGTTTTTTACTAGTATATATGAAATTCGCCCAATTAAAAATTAAATATGGCTGGGGGCTGCTTCATTTTGTTCGCTCTTACCGCACATGAGGCAATGAATCAAGTGGCCTTGTTGCTTAAAATATGATTTTGAAAAGTCAAAAGTCTATTCTGCGCACATGGTTTTACTTTGACTTCAATGAATTGATCAGCGCATGCACATGGCCTTATCTAAGAAATACAACTTGTACATAAATTACTAAGATATTGTAATTGAATATAACCAGGGTTATAAATATAAATAAAATATTTTCTATTATATTCAAGTGAAAATCATTTATTTGTCAAAAATATAAACAAATAAAAGAGCGAAGATTTCACGGAGAAATTTTGCTTGTTTTAATTGAGTAAAACTAGGTTCTTTGCAAGATCACTAGGTTGTCCATGCGGTTATGCATTCTTGAAAAATGAATCAATTTTCTATTCTGGGATTATCTACCCGAGAGATAGGGATTCTATTAGGTACTCGACTCTTTGTTGTCAACTCAACTCTAAAATCTAAACTGTTGAAGTCTATCTACCTTACAAGTGATGTATTTACATGCAAAAATTTCAAAATTTTTAATTAATTTAGTATCAAGTCAGACAGTCAAATTTAGAAGGTTTATAAATTAATTTTAATACATTCATTTTTTGAATATTTTATGACCACTTGATTCTATATATAATTAATTTGAAAATTAAATTTTTTTACATGTAGGCGCATCACTTGTAAGGTAGAATGATTTCAACAGTTTGAATTCGTCGTTTGGAGCCAATCCAATAGTTTGGAGTTGAGTTCACAAACAGAGTTGGTCAACTTAATTAGGAACACTCTAGTTTTACTCGTTTTAATTTGTACTATGTGCGCTTCATGAAGCACGAACTGTACTGTTAAAATATTTATACCAAAATACTGACATATAGTGATTGGAATTGTAAGAAAATATGTATATGGACATAACAGAGGAGAGACTTGATTAATCAACACGATGCAATTAAAGTGATGTATTTATTTATTGCCTTTCTAAAT
Organism: Carex cristatella; assembly: GCA_024447775.1. Classification (NCBI taxonomy): domain Eukaryota; kingdom Viridiplantae; phylum Streptophyta; class Magnoliopsida; order Poales; family Cyperaceae; genus Carex; species Carex cristatella. The sequence goes on along the minus strand of JAJHPF010000001.1, from coordinate 8,638,920 downwards.
GCGACTGCAAATTCTACTGAAGACTTAATTATCTAGTCAAGTATTAAGCATTGCTTTCTATTTATTCAGTTTTTTATTATTTATTATTTATTTGTTTCTTTTTCCCTAACAAAAGTAACAAAATAGCAATTTTCATTGAAAATTTAATACAAATATGAGAGTATAAAATTAAGAATACCAAAGATTCTTCATTTAGCAAACCAGAATATCTAATCAAAAATATTTCTTCTTTTAAAAGTAACAAAAATTAATCTAACTAATAACACAAATGTGAAGCAATTTTCACAAGTATATTCTGTTTTTTTAACATTTCTCTGTACATTGGACTAATTTATAATATTGTATGATTATATTTAATAAGTATGCAGTAACATAGTTTGTGTTCCAACTGCCGCATGTTCTGAACCAGCAACCAAAAGATATGATAAAGAAATAGACAAATTTGCAAATTAGTTGGCCACATTAAGTAAGTAAATCAGAGAATGAAATGGATCACTTTTTGTCACTTACACTTATTTCAGTGGAAATTTGAAAATATACACATTGAAATGTATTAATTTTATGTAAAGTAGAGAGTGAAATGGATTACTTTTTGTAACATGCACTTATATCAAGTAGGGGTGCAAACAAATCGGATACGGATCAGATAGTGGTAAAAATATATTCGTATACGCTTTTATTTTTTGGATACGGATAAGAATTGAATTTTAAACGAATGCAGATATGGATAGGATATTAAACGGATTGCGGATGCGGATTGGATATTAAACATATACTAATACAAATAACGATATCATTTGGATACATAATTCGGATATTGTAATAAAACTAACTTATTATTCAACAAATTATTTTTCCCAAACAAAAATAATTCATAAACAGAATTACAATTATGTGTTCCTCAAACAACAATCAAACTATCATCTCATATTCTATTCAAACTTTCGATTGATTTCTCTTCTTTGATTTTAAAATACTAGGATCGTGTTTACATTAATTTATGTACATAATTATAATAATCAGGTCATAAGAAACAAAATTTCTTATAGTTAAAGTACTGAAAATACTAATTTCATAATTAAAAAGAATAATTTTCTTGACCGCCGGCAGTAAAAACACGATCAAGAAAATTATTTAATTATGAAATTAATTTAAATGTGACTGTAAATGTGAGAATCTAAAGTGACTGAAAATACTAAACAAAATTTCTTAAATGTTTCTCTCACTTTATAGTTAAAGTACTGAAAATACTAATTTCATAATTAAAAAGAATAATTTTCTCTCACTTTAGATTATTATTTATTTAATTTTTATTACCCATAGGAATTTTGTTCTTTACCTCTTGCTATCGACTCTGATTTTTTTGATTGACTATGAAAAGGAACAATAATCTCAAATACTACTTAATGACCACACAAATTTCTTTACCTTTATATATTTTCATTGTTTCTTTGGTAGCAGGTACTTGTTTTGAATGAACAACTAAGAACTTATTGCTACTTGGTGAGTCGGATGATTTAATAGATTAGTTCAAAGATGCTAAGATTATTAATTAAATAATTCTGACTCCAATATAATATTATATTGATTATTAAATTTGGGATGAGAAATTGGAAACTCTGTTTTTAAGAATCTTCCCAAGGGTGAATTGTTATAGTAAATTGTTTGAAGTGGAAACTCGAAGCAAACACATAAAGTTGCAAGGTTATTCTTTAAAGAACAACTGAGGATCTGGTTGTATTTCGATGCTTTAAAGAACAACTGAGGATCTGGTTGTGTTTCCATCGAAATGCATCTGCGTATTTGAAAAAGTCAAAATTTGAATATATTTGCATTATTTTTCTTGAAATAGAATATCGAAAGAAAAAAAGATATATGCTCATAAGAAAAAAAATAATATACCCAAAAAAGTGTGTATGGAAGAATATTTAATTGAATATAATGTAATGGGTCCACAATCTTTTGTGAAAGAAAGAGAAATGAAAAGGAATGTAGTAATGACATTGTTTGAGAAGAAGAGATCCGGAAACTAATGTAGATCTATTCATTGAATTTAAATTTAAATTTATCTTCATATTTTTCTTTTAAAGTTGCATAGGGAAAAAACAAAAAGAAACATGCTCATAGGAAGAAATTTTGAATATAAACATTGGTTTTCTTTTTTCACTTGCTTGGAAACATTTTTAAAATCAAAACGTCATATTTGCCAACTAGGCGTAATTAAAAAAAAAATACCAATTTTTTAGAACTTGAAAATAGTATGAGGAGGTGATATAAATTACAAACCCTAGAAACGAAATCCCAAACGGGGACCTAACTTATGTCTAATTCTAATTCAGCTTTCATCAATTATCAAAACACAGGAAATACAACATAGCTATCCAACTGTTTTGGTGACATGAAATTTACATTCCAACTAGAATTAACTACAATTAAGAAAGGGCATTGAGTCCTACAATATTTTTTTTATAAAATTGTAAATAAAATGCTTCAATCTAAGCAATATAACATTGCTAGTATCAAGTTCTACTTGCCAATTGTTCACTAAATTTTACAGTTTTGCAAATGAAGCGCACATCTAATCAGAAGGAAATTGAATTGGCAAAAGAATAAATTCTAACTAAATAGCGAACGGTTGTGATATAAACTCAAAATTTGTGATACTTTAGTGACACATTTCCCGAGAATAAAAAACAGACCAAAAAATAAAAGAAGAAAGTTTGACCTCACAAATTTTATAAACTTTAATTTCTAAAAATAATTAACAGTTAAGAGAAAAATAACTTATTTGAATTGTTAGAATTTATATACTCTTCCGTAATTATTTTTTTTATATTCTTAGAATACAATCCAATTAGGGGACTACATGATTGAGAATTTGAGATGGACATAATGAAGACATGTTATAAGATGTTGAATATCGATTAGTCGATTGAATGATAGTCAGTTGCATTCTAATGACTTCCTCTCAATAGTTTACCTTGCTTGTAAATTGAATTGTGCTAAATTTTCACTATGAGAGTAATAAAAATGAAATAAATTGTTTTATGATCCAGTTTAGAAAAAAACAACGTGCTTATATTTTATTTATTTATATTTCCTTTTTGAAAAATGATGTATTATGTATATAGTTGCCATTTTAATCAAACAAGCGAGATATTATTTGGATGGCTGGGTTTGATAACTTTTTTTTTTTATAGTGGTTAGACAATTATCTACCAATAAATATATTTAAAAATAATACATTAATGCAAATAGTTTACTTTCAAATAATAATATCCCAATAATTTACTTTTAAATAGAATACATTATTGGTACTTTAAAATAATTGATGAACATTGAGCTTTCTAAAATAAAAATAAAAAATATAGGGAAATGTCACACCCCCGATCCGGAGGTGCGACGGACCTACCGCAACTATTTTCCATTTCCATTTTACGTAACACGAGTCAATTTACAATTTACAATTTACCTAACGCAATATTTACAATTTACAATTTACAGTTAACCACGCTATATTTTCCATTCAATTTACTGTTTACGTAATGCAAGGCACAGATCTTTTTTTTTATGCATTGTCAATAGCATCCATTATTTCTCCACATTTCAATTTATTTATAATAATTATCTGACATTTTACAGTGGATGATGCTAGATGAATTTTCTGCACCTTATCAGATAAAATAAGCCCAAATTCCAGACCTTTAGATGGCCCTGCTGTCAATTAAAATCCCAAAAGCGTTTCTCAATCTTCGACTAATAGACCTGCAACTCACAAGAGAAAATGAGTGAGAAATAATAAATTATTTCTCAGTGCTGATTGCCACTATGATACCTCCTTATTTTGCCTAAATTACGACCCTGATTTGTACCAAAACCTGTGCTTTAAAGCCTACTATGTAACTCACAGATATATTCCTCTTTTAGATAAACGAATTTATAATTTAGTTAGAGAGGCAGATGGACAGATATAATCTTATGGACATATATATTCTTCTTATTGATAAATGAATAGTTCAATAGTTGGCTATTTTACTGATGTTGGTTTGTATAAAACTGTTCAGACACCTGATTTTGTTGATGTCTTTTTGTGCCATCTAGTTAAAAACAATTGAGGTTGTCTACTGTAAAAGTTTTCCACTGATATTGTCCTGTGTTATCATTTTTTGAATGTATATTTTAAATGAAATTAGTGGGCATCCACTATATATTTTAAGAAAAAGATTCAAAACCTTAAATAGTATAGGGAAGGAGTTTTTTTTTTTTTTTTTTTTATCTTTTCTTACCAAAAGCTTCATATATATATATATCATAAATAATTTCAAATCTTTATTGAAGTCGCCTTTCATAATTAGTATTGTAAGATCCCAAAATCCAGGTTCATAATTTATTGATTATTTAGAACTTCTTAGTAATATTTGAAATTTTGGACCCTTCATTGCAGTAATTAAAAGTAGATGTTGTTCCATGACTGACTTTAATCGGAAAAAAAAATCAGCGAAATTTTCCATAGATTATAAACAAAAAACGTTTTTTAAGAGATTTTGGATTGATGCTTGATTTAAAACGAGGGGAAGAAAAAAGAAAAGGAAAAAAGAAAAGAACAAATACCAGAAAAAAACGAGAGTGATAAGACCATGAGAGAGTAAGGCATTCAATGTCAATGTACCGTGGAAGAAGGGCTAGAAAATGACTCAATAAGGACAAAATTAATGCAAAATAGTTCGAAACGAATGTTAGAAATTTCAATTCCCATTCTGCATTTAATATTTAGACATTGATTGCCTCAGCCTCTTTAATTTAGAGTTTCTGAAAAATAAAATTTGCCTTTTAGGTGGCAAATCTTTTGTCATCTGCATAGATATAATGTGTATAATCATCTGAGTTAATATTTCTGTGCATTGAAGAATATTTGAATATATAGAATAATTGAAGGGTCAACAATTTATTGTTAAAGAGAAACGAAATATGGAAAAACTGATCAGCATGATGCAATAATTGAATTGATGTATGAATTACCTTTTTAAATGTGACTGTTAGTTGCACATAGGGAAGACTTACCAAGTCAAGCAAGTAGTATTGACTACTCTTCAGAAGCAACAGTTAATATTACTTTTTTGTCAAATTTGATATCATTTTAGGTTTGGTCAAAGATATTACTCAGAAACATAATTTTCTTGAGTAGTAGAATAAGTGATTATTGATCAACAACATGCGAGTTAAAAATTGCTTGATCAAATCTTCTGTACATCAAGTGATAAATCTTGGGTATATAAAGTGATAAATCTTGTTGACTAAATTTGGGCAAAAAAATATTTAAACTGTGAAGCATAGCTACTCGATCTGTTCAGTGAAAATTGAAGCTGTTAACATGGAGAAACAGAGAGGTAGGAGGATAATTGCACATGTATCCATCAAAGCTTTCGTTATTTGTGTAAGTTTTTATTTTTTCCTTGTAAAAAAAAATATTGCTCTTAATTTCTTTCACATTTTTTCTTCTTTAGGAGGATAATTACATATAAATACACCTGCCTGAATTGCAATCAACTAATGCATAGAGATTCACTTAGAAATTTAAATTTATTTTCACTTTTGTTAATCTTCAAGTAGATTAGGGAATGTAGTAATGACCTTATAAGAAAGAAAAGATAGGGAAATCGATGTAGAGTGATTTTAATTGTAAAGAAAAAATGCGGACTGAATTAATATGGACATAATTGATTTTGAAATGGGATGGAATAGTTCAACTGATTTTAAAATGGGACCGTAAATTTCACGGAAGACTTGTCAAGTATTGCGTATTGAATACTCCTTAGAGAGAAATTATTAGTAATTTCTTATTTCCATTTTTGAGGTATCATATTATTCCCTATTCCAGATGGCAACCCCACCAATTCATTTCTATTAAAATGGCAGCACTACTCTCACCTTTTTGGTGGTTTTTCCATACGGCCAGAATTTTGGGGATAAGATAGATTTATTTTACATTACATCCGATTATGGACCAGAGGATTTTTTTTTTAAGGGAGGAAGTCTTTCTCACACTGACACCAGGAGATGCGGCTCTTTGTTCATTTTCATTCTCCGTTTCACAGTTTTAATCCACAAAAAAAAAATCAGAATATCTAATATAAAATAACTTTATTTTTCCATGTAACAAAACATATTTTAACTAATAATACGATTTTAAAGCGTGAGTTTCCACCGACTACATGCACATGTTTCATGTTTGATCAAGTTATTAATTTCTGGGTCCTTAATTCTGGCGAGCAATTGAATATCATTTCATGTTTCATTAAATGTTGTTAAATATAGACTGTTATGAAATTTAAATCCTTCACAATGAACGGTAATTTTGTAATTAATTTCATACTTTTTCATTTGCATGGATGATACTAATAATAAAGTTTTAAGTTACATTTTAATTGTTATGGTTTTATGGTTATAAAAAAATAAAAAATTGTTTAAAAATCCCTTCTTTAAAAATAATGCATCCAAATACCACCAAAAATTCAATTCAGACAAAGATATTCTAATACTAAATCTACGATTCTTAACTTCTTATATATATTATTAAATATATTTGCCATCCCATTTCGATGTGCATGGACATGTTTGATCAAGTTAATGATTCTTGATTCTTGGGCACCTCTCTCGTGCAATTTGAATATCATTATTTCCAGGTCTCATCAAATTCTGTTAAATATAGACAGTTATAAAATTTAAGTCATTCAATGAACGATAAATTTGTAATTATTTCATCATATATATTTCATTTGCATGGATGATACTTATAATAATGTTTTAAGTTACATTTTACTTTAATTATGTTATAAAAGAAAAAAAAATATTTGTTAAAAATTCCCATGTTTTAAAATAATGTATCCACACATCTCCAAAATATCCAAATTACAAACATAAAATTGGACAACTACCGTTCTTTCCTTGACTCCAAATCGATTGCGACAATCACTGTTTAACTACTAATTTGTGAGATGCCCCTTGATATTTTCTGATTGTAGTCAGTGTATGTGTTAATAAGTTCTTTGGCCTTTGAATGTTTAGTAAGCATGGAAAATAGAACGTGCGTGCACAACTTTTGAACCCAGTCGTCATGTCAAGGAAATCTAATTATAGTGTTGTTTGTCAAATATAAAAGTTTATGCTATCCTAATCTGAAAATTCGTTGTTCACATTAAATCCGAGAAACTAAATGTGATTTCCTATGTCTAAATATTTAATTCTTGTTGTGGTTTTGTAGAGGGAAAAAAGTGGATGCCGTGTATTTTTTTTGCTTCTTGACCAACGTCCTCATTTATTGTTTCAGATTTTGAAGGAAATAAAAAATATAAAGATTTTTTTACGTATTTCTTTACGGAATCATAATTACTTTATTGCAGGCATGGAAAAGGTATTACTTGTTATTTTTTAATACAATAGTCCGACATAATAAATATTTTTTTTTTAAGTTTTGAAGAAGAAATTTGACACATAAGAGACACATGTTGATAACAATATGTTTGAAAATATTTTTACTCTTTACAGAATGTGTTCATTGATATTTAGTTGTCACTTGTTAAAATATTGAGAAAAATATATATAATATTATAATCAGATACATTTTTTTGTCAAATTTTATAGTAATATAAAAAACAAGAAATTCTTACAGAATATATTTTTAATATTTTTTTCATATATAAAATTGAAATATGACTAGTTTCACACACGGCATTGGAAAATATTTAATTAAAAAATTAAATAAATTTTGGATGGTAAATCAAATTAATCTCCTATTTTGTGAAATTGTGTCAAATTTATATATAATTGACATATTAATTTGCCAATTTTGTTAATTCAGTTTCATCATTTTTCAAATAATTAAATCCGAAATGTTTAGGATACAACAATAGCATAGTTAAAAAAATTAATATCAAATAAACTGAATTATTTTGAAATAATGAGATTTTAACAAATTTTTATTCACGTCTAATTTTTCTATATTTGAATATCACGAGAAAGGCATTTTGGAAATTGTTAATAAAAATTGCAAAAATTATTTATATATTTTAAATTAAACAATAATATCTGATCTTCTTATGCCAATTAAGTGCATAACTTCTTCAAATATTTATTTTTTAGTATTATCTTGTTAAATATGTTCATTGATTTTCTCTAATCTGTCATCAAATGATTCTTCTGTGAAATGTTATATTTTCATTGATTTTTTGCCAATATTTTTTTAACTCTTTTCTCATAGATAATAATTCAAATTAGTTTCATTCAGTGAAATTGAATATATATATATAATGAAGCAAATAACATTTGCATGATAGGTCACATTAAACTTATCTCTCTCTCTAAGTTGACATGTAAAATTTCTTATAACATCAATTTCAAATGATCACATCTAAAAATTGTCTTCAACTCAAATTGATGTCAAATTTTAACTATACGTGTGTTAGATCGACTCACTTAATGAAATATTTAATTGAAAATTATTACAAAATCAAAAATCACTTTAACAATAATCAATTTGTGAAGAGTCTATTTTAGAGAAAAATGTTTTATTAATTTCAATGAATTTATCTCTTTAATATAAGGAATCTTCAGGCATTTAATATTTATTTGTATGCATGGATAAAAACACTAAACTGATTCTGGATTCCTACAATCATTTGATCCGCATCAGGTGTTTGGAAATATTGTGTGTTAAAGATGTTTTATTATGTATTCCATCACAAATAAAAAGGTCAATCAAGAAAATTTGATTACAAGCCCTCCAAGTTTATTTTATTGAGCATATTCCATCCTGTTTTATGTTGTATTCTTGCAGAAAGATATTTTAAAACTCTTTCAATCTATATACGCTATTGTAGAGATTTCAAGTTGGAACATATTTATTTCCAACTTATTTTGTCTCACAGAAATAATGTTATGTGCTTATTTCATTGTCGCTTTGTCATTCTTCTATTTTTACCTTCCGAATCCAATAAAATAAAATAAAAACATAATATAGCATAAAGAAGAAATTATTAAATGTTCAGTGCTGGTATTATGACACAAAAAAAATTTCAGTTGATGTCATTAGGTAAATTTGTAGCACCAATTTGTGTGTCACGCACAAACATATGCATTAAAGCCATTAGGTACTAAAATAATAATAAGAAGTGGAGATTTGATTAGTGATAAAACACCTGTACTATGGGAAAAAAAAACAATATCAAAAGAAAGAGAAGACTTTGTCAAAATAAATAATTTTTTAATTATAAGTCTTCTTGGCTCTCTTGATAAATTACTGCTAGATGGATATATATAAAAATATATATATATCGCATGAGCATATTACTACTTGTTGGGCCCATAATTTGGGTATAAAGTGTAATCAGATAATATTTGGACCAAAGGCCTGTTATTTTCTATATAGTGGGATAGATAATGGGCTGATAATCAGTTTCGAACTCTCGATAGGGCATCATTGCTGGGTAGTTTCATTGCAATTTGGTATAAACAATGGATCAGATACATCGATGAAAGAGAGACGATTACAGAAAATACTACAAGACAGAGAACTAGTACCATTGCTAATACATATTAACACATTAAAAACGGTTAAAATTATCACAGAAACGGTAGTGATTAATTAATAGTTAATGATATAATATTCTGTACTAGTGAACCTGCATACTGAGTTTACCACCATAGAACATCAAAATAACAGACCCTAACAAAACATAAAACATCAGCTGTATATCAGTTGAGCACCACCATAAATCAACAAAGTAATGAAAAACAGTGAATTCAGACGAGTTACACAAGATATTATGAGTATTTCCAACACATTAAATATTAAAATTATATATTGGGAGGAATGAGAAATTTCTCCCAAAGTAGTCATTTACAAGTGCAGTACAATTAAACAGAGTGGAGATCCCACAAAATAGATTTGATGGCAACAATAAGTTGTTTGATTAATATTATGAACACAAGATATATATATGTCCTTTCCTGAATGATATATAATTAATTGTTTGCTCGATATACTTCAAAAAATTGAGCAACATAGAAAAAGTTAGATATATACTGATATCATAAAATTAAGTTGTCGTTCTAAATTTTTAGGTGCTGTTACAAATAACCATTATAATAAAATGTTTGTGTTTTTCGAATATTGACAGTACTGTGAAATGAATCTCAACTTTGACACATTGATTGGGTTGTTTGAAATTTACCAATTATTAAACAAAATAACACATCGATGGTACATTTGAATATTTTTAATATTTTTACAAATTTGGTCACACAATTTATTAAAATAATTGTTTGAACAGGCCAACCAATCGATATTAATTATTAACATTTCTTGGAACATTACAATTTGAGTTAATAATTGATTTTCTGAGAAATCACACCTTTCTTCTTATTAAATTAACAACAGGTCAATGCAAATGGATGAAATGAATTATTGACCGTTTAAGCATTATTGAAAATTAACGAATTGCTTTATGATTATTAAATGGGGCGTGCTCGCTCCTTGTAATGAAGGTACCACGAGAAGGGCTCCACAAGAAAAAAAAGTTGGATTTTAAGTATTTGATAGGAGAACGTCATAAATTAACTGCATCACGCATGTGGGGCCAATATTTCTCTGAAAAAGTAGTACTTCGGATATTCACTTATATGTTTGTACTTCCAAAAATTTATACATTTTAATGCATGCAGTTACTCCAGGAGATCAACAACGGGGCACAATGACCAGATCTCCGAATTATAGTTTTCATTTTTCTCTATTAAATAAAATGAAGTGATTATTCAGAACATGAACAAGTGTAAATTAACTAACCGTGTGTTTGTCATGGAATTTTAATTTGACGTATTTGTTGTTTGTGTTTTTATGCATTATGAAAATTATGTAATCAGCATTAAGAGATCTGTTCTATACTAGCTTAGTAACGCATAATTCATTGGAAAATATAGAACCACCATTATGGAATTTGATTGACCAATTTCCAAAATTGCTTGATCTTAAATGGTGATGATAAATAAACATATATATATTTGAACTATGCAATACAATGAGAACTAGTATTTAGTATAGTGGATAAAACATATGATCTCTATATGAGAAGTCATTGGTTCGAAATTCAGATGGGAGAAATTCTTTTTTGTAATAACAAGAGTATTTAATAGTTGGCTAAACTCACAGATTTTATTGGGCTCTCTTTAATCGACTTTTGGTTGAAGTTGTGGAAAATGGGCCACAACATAGCAGGCTTTGATTAGGCATGATACTGGAATGGATCGGAGATAAGTTTATGCTAATTACAGTTTCGCAAGATTGAGTAGTTGATGGTTTACTAATTGGTCCGTATAAAGATAAAAATTAATAAAGATTTGTTGGGTCGCGACTTGTTGGTTTACTCTATTTTTCATGTGAAGACAACATTAATTAAGGCTTTGGGGTTTTTCTTGGTTTGGTTTAATATTTGATAGGGGTGCAAATGATTGGATAATATCCGACAGTATTCGGATCCGTATCCGAGAATTTAATATGGATATCCGATATCCGAATATACGTGCAGATACGGATACATATATGGTTTTGAATTTTAATTATCCGTATCCGAATTGTAGATAAGTACCATATAGTTTAATATATATTATAGAAATATTTATGTATATATTTACGGATATCCGATATCCGATCCGTATCCGTATATATCAGTCTAATATCCGATCCGTATCTGATCCATTTGCACCCCTATTATTTGATCTATGTAAAGATAAAAGAAATTTCATATTGATAATTATGTAACTACGAAATGAAGTTGATAAAAGTTTGGGTTTTCGGCTCTTCAAAACAACAAAATTTGATGATTCAAAAAGCGACTCAAAATCTTGGGTTTTGAGCGGTTGGAGCGTGGCGGCAATCCAAGAAGTAGATCCGGTTGTGAAGTGAGATAGTAGTTAGTTAGAATACTAGATTAGTTTAACATTATTTACAAGAATAAAAGAGTAGATTTAGAACTTAGGGTTATTTGACTCACTGTAAATATATTTTTTATCAATAAAATTATTAGTTGACATTTAAAGTCACTAATATAAAAAAAATAAAAAATTATTTGCAACTCTGGGAAAGAGAGCATTTTGTAAATACTTAAATGGCAAGGATATGGATAGATAATATATTAATATAATCAAAAGTAAAATAGAGTTCTGTACAAATCTGAAGGCAGAGTAGGTGGACAAAACGATATGAAATCTTCACTTCTTTTTATAATTGATTTGAAATCTTTTCTGTTTATACAATTACTCCGTTCAATTTTCACTATGTAAATATGTATTTAAGAAGAGATGTCTGTATTTAACTATTTGTAGTTATTTTCAGAATTTGGACAATTTAAATTTTAGTAAATTTCATGGCGTTTCCTTGCCATTTATATCCGATTTTTTTCCTACCAAAACCTACCAAAATTAATCCAAAATAGAGAAATTCCCTGGAAGTGGTGAAAATTTAATCCGCATATACATGCTTCCATTATTTTTCAAAGGTGTGCATTTAAGTATTAATTGGGTTTTAGATAGAACCTTATTTTAAGTCAGACAAACACCATTTGATTTACTTTGAGAATCGCTTGAATGGTTGAGATACACAAACTAATATTAATATGGAAGAACGTATATAATTGATTTTGGATAAAAATTGACACTAAATCAAATTTACTTATTTATTTTGTTCTTCCCAACGAAGAAAACAATATATGTTATTGATGCTGATGCACCAAAGCTACTTTGTTTGTAACCAAGAAGATGCAACAAAAATAAAGCAATACCAGGTCTTTGAGACTTTGACTGCATAAAGCAATAACGTTTATTCAATCCGGCCCTATCCGCATGAAATGCCAGGCTATTTGTGGAATGAGAACCATTCGTGAAAATAATATATAACCCAATTGCACAAAAGATTCTCTGATTACCAACATAAAAATAGCACATACTGCCAGCTAGTTAAATCATATCTCCATATATTAGATAAATATATACATACTTTTGTTCTTCTATCTAGTCCATGGATAACCCCAGAGAGAAAAGGATCAGTGTTCTCATGCTGCATGGCTAGCTTGCTCATGGCTATGCAAACCGTTACTTAGAGCTAGCCAAGAGGCTAACCCAAGAGCTCAACAATCTCTCTATTCACTTTTGCTCAACTCCGATCATACTCGAGTACATACGAGACAATCTTCACCGGAATTCACCCGTAACAAATCCGTCAAGCATAAACTTGGTTGAGATTCGCCCCCAGGAAACAGAAGAACTACCACCTCATCTGCACACCACAAAACACTTACCTCTGAATTTGATTCCGGTACTCACTCAAGCATTCGCCCAGCCGGAAAAAACCTTCTCGCATGCAAAATAAAACAAAATTTATGTTCCCAAATAATCAATAGAACTAATTGTAAATTTCTTTGGTTAGAGAATTGCATTCATGATTCGGTTCTTCTAGGCCTTAACCTTATAACGGGCAGCACATAAGCAGTGTGGTCAGGGCCTATTACAATCATGAGATTTTAATCTTTGTACGAGCCATGTCATGGCGTGATCATATAAAATTTGCATACTCTATCAATATTTGAAAGGATAGTCATGTCACGAAAATTGTCACATCACATTTTATATCATGTCATGTCACGCACATGTTTTATTTTTTATTTTTTCATCCAAAAAAATTGTTGAGTTGTAGACAATTGAGCCCGGCCCATTAAGGTATCTCACCAAAATAATTTCTATATGGGGTTGTTCGGCTATACACAGAATAGTGATGGAATAGTGGAATTGTAGAATTGAGAATTGATCACTCTTCCAAACTATTCCTCTATTTTCTTGTTATGTTCGGCAAGAATGATAATTGTTCGCACAAAAGTGTACTACTATGTTTCAGTGTAGCAAGCTGTACTTTTTAAATCTCAATTCTACTTTTGAATGGGACTGCAAGTGCACAATCATATAGTTGGTATTGTTGGGTATCGATCCACAGGACAGTTCAAGTACTTAACTAGATTTTTATTTAGATTATTTCAATACTAGAAGTGTTGCAAAATGTTGAGTTGGTTGTTGAAGTTTCAGTAACAGTGAATAAAATTGCAAGTAAATTAAACTGGACTTTAAAATTAATTAAAACAAATGTTTCTGATTTCATCTGCAACTTTGATTCTTGGTTTCCACGACCCGTGTACTCTCATACACGACCCATGTCACACAGCCCATGTAATCTCATACACGGTCCGTGTCAGACTCGTGTGAAACTGCAGTTGTCTGCTTTCTGTGCTGATTGGATTTGTGTATGATGAAATGACTATACCTGATGTTTCTAAACCTCAACTCTCGTTTGTTGGCTTAATAAAATCGATAATGGAAATACCATTCAATCATCTTAGTGTTCTAACATAAACTCTCGTTTATTAGTTTGAATGACCTAAGTTACTCGTTTGGTTTACTAAAGGTATTCAAAATCTCTCGATTTCTGAAAAGTTCATCTCTCGGCTACTAATTAGTCTTCCCTTTCGATTCATAGACTTACCTCAAATGCTTGGTCTGGTTGAAGGATGAAATTGGACGCAGTACCTTGTTAGACGCAGCCAAGTTTAATGGTAAGAACCAAATAATAATCTAACAACGCAGATAAGCAATAAAAATCATACACAAACAAGCAAACACAAATATCACACATAATCAAACAACTAGCAAGTAAACAAAGTATTCGACTACATCATAACCCAAGAAACTAAAAATTCTACTCAAATATAGTTCTGAAAACAATAAAGCAAAGGTAGAATAACCAATTCATGACAAGACCCGAAAATACGAAGAAGAATCGTCGGAATTTTCTCGATTTCCTCCTCTCTACTTCGTCTCCAAGTTAGTTGTTGTAAAACTCTCCTAGGGTTCGTTCCTGTCAAAATTGATGCCTCTCTGATCCAAGGAGTCGTCCTTTTATTTCTTCATAACTGTCATCTTAATTTAGGCGCCTTTCTGAATTTACAGATTAACTGCCGGATTTGTCTGACATGGTCCGTGTGATATGTTGCACGGCCCGTGTGCCTGTGTCTCTTGTACGGGTCGTGCAGCGCTTGTGTGAGGCGGTCGAGTGGGGTCTTGCACGGTCCGTATGAGCTGTTGCACAGCTCGTGTGACATGTTCAGATTGCACGATTTCACCCTCTCGTCGCCCGTTTCCTACAATGAATGAACAAAAGCGCAGCAGTACCACATTCTATAGATAATCGATATAATAAACATGATTTTACCATTTTGGACACAGGTTTTGGTACATAATTTGGTCGGAAATGTAGCTAAAATAACGTGATATCAATAATTGGAATTGAGGAAATATAAAGTTATTAAATATGAACCTAATAGAGAAATGACTATTATAACCTTATGAATTTTGTTGTTTATATTGTTACTACAACGTACTGCTTAGCAAGAAACTTGCCAATTAAATATAAAAATATCAAAATTGCCATCAACAAATAATAAAAAATATATAAAACTATTGAATACAATTTTAGTTATGCTATTATTAAATCTTAGAGCAAACAATAAATTTAAAGCTATAACAAAGTTGACACCAATAAATTGATAAAAACTAATAAAAAGGCAAATTTAACCCTACATGATATTTCGTTTCTTTATTTTTTTAGCTAACATCACAAAACAAAGATGAAATTTGAAAATACATGTGATAAACTTGAAATGGAGGTGTCCATTGTTGCATTAAATGGACAATCATAATTATCTTCTCCAACAGCCTCAACGAAGCTCTCAACCATGCATCTTCTTTTCCAAAACATTTCACATGCATCAATCTACGTTCTCAACGACGCTTTCCACCACAGCAATCTCAACCATGGAACTCTTGGCCATGGAGCTCTCGACCACGGTGCTCTCAACCACGAGCAAATAACTAAAACGGATCTCATTGGAAAGAGCATTTCGCATACATTAATCTTGTAGTTTTAGTTCTACGAATCCCTCAGTGGATCATCAGAAATGATGATCAGAGTAAATAAAGAAAAAGATTTTTCTTTCTTTGAAACTGTGGTCAGATAAGAGAGATGAGAGAATATTAAATGAAATGAAGTTGCCATGTCAGCAAAGTAGAGGGGTAAAGATAAAAATTTTTGTTGCTTTTCCATCTCAATTCTCTATTCCAGCTTCCCCTTGGAATTGAGAAAAGGGGAAAAGAGCTATATTCCGCCTCTTCTATTCCAGCTCAATTTTTGTCTGTTCGGCAGAAATAGAGGTTAAATTCCATTCAATTGCATTATTCCAACGTTGCTGAACAGGCCCTATAGGAAATTAGAGGCGGTGATATAGAGATATTTAGGGGTCTAAGTTGTGAGCTTCTCTCTCTCAATTAGATATCTTCTTCTCCAAGTTTTTTAGATTTTGCTCTCTTTTTCTTAAAATTGTAAAAGAGTGTGTGAGAGAGTGCTATTGTACTTCATATTCTCTTGTACTTATAAGAACTCCTTCGATCTAGTGGATTTATGACATATGCTCTCGTGGTTTTTTCCTGAAAGAGTTTCGACGTAAATATTGTGTCTTATCTTATTTCTTGTACTTGCTTGCCTACTATTTTGATATCTTGTGTGATCCTTTCATTTCTCCATTTATTTATTTTTGGGTGTATACACAAGTCGTTTGAAAAAATTACTCTTAGAAATATTTGTTTGATAGCATCTTCTTTTAGGTTTTTTTTCCTTTTCACACTTTAGACTCGACTCAGCCGGATAGTATTTCCTGGCGATGGAATTCTTCTAGTCCTTTCACTGTTCACTCTCTCTATAAATGGCTTTTATTTAGTGTGTTGATTATTAACTTCAATAATAGAAGAGTGGAGTATATAGATTAACTTCTTATATTTGATGAAGAAAATACCAAGACTATATATTTCTTACTCAATCTATACTCAATCTACTCACTCACTACAATTACAGACTTACTTACTCTCTTGATTGGATGGATCAAAATGAGGAGCAAGGCACCCTATTTATACTTGCTCCATGAGAGCTAAGGAAACATCTAGACCTAAGATATTTTTAGCTTCTTCTAGATATTTCTACAAGCTACACTACAAGATATTTTATTTGGTAGTTTCTAGATAATTCTTGATATTATCATGAAAATTAATTTCGGCTTGGGCCTTCCGGTTAGTTGGTGTTGTTATTTTTAACACTCCCTCTCAACACCAACTCACTAGTGGAAAAAGTACTATCAGTGTCGGTTATAAAGGCCTATTAGTGTCGGACATCGGGGCGACACTGATTCAGGCGACACAAATTCCGGGACTAATCAGTGTCGGTTATAGAACCGATACAAAATCCAACAATTAGTATCGGTTATAAAGTACAACCGATACAAAGTTAGAATTTCCGATCGGGAAAAAATAATTTATAATTAATTTGTATCGGTTATTAACTAAGAACTGCTACAAAATATATTTTTGTATCGGTTAGTAATTAAGAACCGATACTAATTATGATTTTTGTATCGGTTATTACATAATAACCGACACTAAATGTTATAATTTGTATCGGGTATTTAGTAAGAACCGACACTAATAGTTATTCTGTGTCGGCTTTTCATTTGTCAACCGATACTGTTTTGTCTGGTATTATTATTATATTAATTTACCTTTTGTATCGATTTTGTCTACAGAACCGATACTGTTTGTTATTTTATATTAAAAAAATTTATTTATTTTTGTGGCCAGCTCCCATATAATTGGCTGGCCTAAATTAAATTAATCAAATAAATTGTTCTTACAATTAGATTACACCTAAATTAATTGTTCTTACACACGGTCACATCAATCGATCCTAATTAAACTGTTATACTTGGTTGCGATATTTCACTTTTGAAAAACCTAACCCACTCGAAACGAATTGAATTGATCTCCGCCACGAAATATGGTGTTGCTTTCCAATCCTCGCATTTTTTAATATAAAAAGAGTGCAATTAATTATTTATTTTATAAAAACTGAATTAACAACTACGGTTACATTTGAAAAATATAAATGCATATGTACCTGTATTGACGAAAAATTATCGAGAAAGTGATTAATTATGTCATTCATGAACATCATGACATAATATGCGCATTCCCAGCCGTCCTTTTGTTGCGGGCACTATATCAAAATTGTAGCAAAGCAAAAAGTTAACAATTTTTAGAAAATTCAATTCAACAATTCATAATAAACCGAAATATTTTTTTAAAAATAGTAAATTTTAGTCGTAAGCACCACATTACCTTGTTCTTTATAAGTTTCAACTTATCGCTTCTTCCGATTCCTCCGGTTGCCTTCTCGACGACCCGGGGACTCGTTGAAATATCGTAGAAATTAGTAATTACAAGAGATATTGAAATAATTTAGCAGATTTAATTTGAAACACTTACTCCTTGAGTGCGTCGATGATCGCAAGATCTCTTACAAGTTTTTGCTTTTCATACTTTGCGCCGGATGAATCGAACAAGTGGAGCTCACTCTCATACGGCCGAAGCACGAACAATACCCAATGAGCGCTACATGTTAGGTTTATAGCATGTTATATTATATAATATATTTCTATGAAATGAAAAAAATTCAATAAAATAAGACTATATATATATAATAGCACCCACTCTTGAAAGTACGGTATGAAGATAAATTTCTTGTCCCGGTTTTCTCAAGAGCTTTCCTCAGTACGTATCGACATATTTCTTCTCGAGATCATCACCTTGCAAAAGATAGCCGAACGTCTTCTCGGGATTCATGAACCCTACAGGGATCTCTGGGAAGTTGTCCCTTTGGTATTTGAACATGAACCTGCAAAAAGACGTAGATGTGGAATAAATTTCTCTAAAACTCTAAATTAAAACTCTAAATTATGTCATTATTACGAATATAAACTCACAAAGCATGAAGATCTGCAAAAGTGGTACGGTGAGCCACTCGTGCGCTTGCACAAGTCCCTGTAGTCATCTCGATTGACTGTTATGACATACGGTTCATTGAAAAGCTCAAGCGGCGCTGGGACACCGATGAAGGGTTGACCTTGGCGCGAAACCGATCACGAATAGTCTTGTACATGCCTCCCGACGGTTGAAATCGATGGTGTCGAAATCCTTGTAAGTTGAAATCGGAGAGGGCCGAAATCCTAGAGGTTGTTTGGGTTGTTCCCAGCTTAGGACAAAAAAATCGGGCACAAATACTTGTAACTCTATAGGATGTATAGATGCAAATTTACAAGTAGAATAAGTTGTAATAATAACGTAAGTTTGTTACCCGATCCTCCATAGATATGAGCGCCATCGGCCACGCAATGTAATCGCCAATGGCGGAGCGAAGTGTCACGAGTTCGCCATTTGGCACGGGTAACGGAGTGTCATCTTCGTCGGGATGACACGCATCCACCGTTACCTTCGCATGATCATCCGGTACAGGCATACCGTGAATCACTATGCCTTTTTTGACCGGAAGATTGATTTTTGCGATGGCTACTTTGTGCTTTACCCCGTCGCGAACCACCAGGAGTTTGCAGGTTCGTTCTGATTGCTGTACAAATACATTCTGCATTGAGGTTAACGAAATAACATTTACGAATTGTAAAAAAAAGTAATGAAATTATTTTTCAATTGAATCAAATAACATTTACCTGGATCGGATCGAAATATGGCTGCGGTTGGACTGACTGGCAGCTGCTCTGGACCGCTCTCGGGCTTTCTTGTGCAATTGGTTCAGTCCGTTGGGCCATCATCTGTGCCAACTGTTCCTGAACCAATCTTTGTGTCTGCTCAGCCATTTCGGCCTTCAACCTCGCTGCCATTTCCTCGAAGTCCCTTTTTTGGGCTGCTACTCTCACAGCCACTTCTCTCTGTATCCTCTCTTCATTCTCAGCCTCAGACTCCACCATTCTGGGCCTCCTCTTACTTGGTTGACCGTCGTAGGCTGTCGTGATTCTCACATGGGATCCAATCCCTCGCACCCTCCCTGCATGCTCCCGATTTGGCAGAGATTTCCCCAGAATATCGTCGTAACGCTCGACGGGAAGCAAGCCTCTATTGAATGCATCTTCATTTTCTTCCTGAAAATACACAGTTGACATGTTAGAGAAAAATAAATTCATGATTGAATTCGACAAATAAATATAGAATAGCACTCACAATTCTCTTGATGGCTTCTTCTATTGGCCCGTCCGGATAAAGAGACTCCTGGCCCTCCTGAAGCTTCTTCTGTCTTGCCAACTTCCATGCGACATGCCTATGCTGGACTGACATGTCGAGTATCTCCTTCTCTGACAGTGCTGTTGTTGACCCTTGGGAGGATGGCGAGCCACTCGATGCTTGTGAGTCCGCAATCCTGCGGAGAGCGCCTTTCAACTTGTTCTTGAATTTCTCACCGGCGTAGCCTCTGGATCCTAAGCGATGCGGATAGATGTTCTTCTTCGATTCGCCCGCCCCTTCTCACTTAGCTCCTACAGTTTTAGAGAAACAATTGGATTTATAGAGAAGGGTCGAGTTAAAGTATCTCGTATATATATATATATAGGAGAATAAACATACCTTGAAAGCTTCGACCGACGGGACCCCACAAAGGCATCCCAATCCGCTTGACTCGATTTGGTATTTCTTGAGGTTGGGCGTCTTACCCTTCAAAGACAAATTTTGTCGTCATGTCGGTTCCGAACTTACGGTGTAGAGTGGCCATTTGGGAGAGAAGGCGCTTTTTCAACTTATCGTCATCGGTATTTGCCGGTCCTCCCGCCAAAACAAATATACCAAGTTTGGAGTTATTCTAATATCAAATAAAAACTGGAGAAATAAAAAGATCATATATAGAGCTTACCGACGTAGTCGCCCATATCTTATCCTTCATGAGATCGTCAACCTCAGACCAATCATTTATAGTGATCGGGACATTTCTTTTGACCGAGAGACCCAACTGAGAGGAAAAACTTTTAGTATTGTGATCAATGACAGGCCTCCCAAACTTATCAAATGTCACCTTCTTCCCTTGGGTATTAATCACCCGAGTCAGCTGTGTGGGCCCCCTCCCTCGTTTCTTACCCGAGCCCTGCTCACCATCACTCGAGTGAGAGGATCTCTCACTATCACCACCAAGAAGACATGGTAGGAACTGCAAAATTAGAAATAACATGAGTTAGAAACCTAAAACCTAAACCCTAAACCCTAAATTACAAATAAACAAATAAACCCTAAACCCTAAATTATATTGATCATATTTCTCATTTACAACCACAATTTGCAATAAGCATAAATATTTCATAATTTGCAATAAGCAATAAGCATGCACATTTCGTCATATATCTCAATATATCACATATATCACATATATCACATAATACAATCTAACAAGCAACTAATTAATACAATCAAACAAGCAACTAACCAATTAAGCAATAATATCTCAACAATATTCCAACAATATTCCAACAATATTCCAGCATTAAGCAATAACCAATTAATACAATCTAATTAAACCAATTAAGCAACAACAATATTCCAACAATATTCGTCATATATCTCAATATATCACATATATCACATATACCACACAACAATATTCTAGATTTCATCATATACCACACAACAATATATATTCCAACTAATTAAATTTTCCATATTTTAATAAATTTGAAAACCTAACCGGATTTTGGAGAGCAAGTGCAAAGAAAGAAGAAGAGGGGCGGCCACCACCGACCAAGTACCAACGCAGAAGTAGAGAAGTAGAGAAGTAGAGAAGCGAGAGAAGAAGAGAAGAAGAGGGGTTGAGCGGCGACCAAGTACCAAGGAGGAGATCGAGGCGACCACTACTCTCGGCCGGCGCCAATGTAGGAGGAGGGAATGAGCGAAACCCTAGACGAGAGACACTTGAACGGATCGAGGGAGGAGTGACAGAGGCAAACACACTAGGGCGGAGTGAGGCGGAGTGAGGGAGAAAAGGGCAGACTGAGAGAGAGAGGCCGGGTTTTGAAAGAAAAAATTATAAGTTAGAAAGTTAGATCAGAACGAGGGAGGAGGGAAAACCCGAAATTTTGTATCGGTTATTAACAAAGAACCGACACAAATATCCATTTGTATCGGTTATTACCAGGAACCGACACAAAATAAATTTGTATCGGTTATTTACAAGGAACCGACACAAAAATAAATTTGTATCGGTTATTTACAAGGAACCGATACAAAAAGTTGTTGTATCGGTTATTTACAAGGAACCGATACAAAACGTTTTGTATCGGTTATTACTAATGAAACGATACAATTATTTTTTGTGTCGGTTCTTTGGTAATAACCGATACAAATTACTAAAAAAAAATATCTCTTCAAAAAATAATTTTTCAGTTGTCAGAAGTATTTGTATCGGTTAATAAAAAGAGGCGACACAAAAAATAAATTGGTATCGGTTCTTTGGTAAAAACCGACACAAAGAATTGTTGGTATCGGTTATTTCTAAAGAACCGATACAAAAAGTATTTTTGTGTCGCTTCTTTTTGTTAACCGATACAAATCTTTCTGACTACTGAAAATTATTTTTTTGAAGAAATTAATTTTTTTTAGTAATAAATTTATAATAAAAATACTAATTAACATATAAAATGAACTTGCAATTTTTCTTATAAAATTTTAAATTCATTTCCTTATAAATTTAGTGATAACTTTAAAAAAAAACATAAAAAGAATAAATTACATATTGAATTAAAACAAAGCTACATGCAATAAAATAATTTGTGGATAGCTTTCGTGCGTCCCATCTTCTAGTAATGTAATGCATCCTGAAAGAAAAAAATAAACTCTTCTTAAGTACAGTTCTATCTTTTAATAATATAAATATTTTGATATTTGAAAAGATAAAAAAAAACTTACATACCAATAAAAAGTTAAACGTCGATCTTATTCTTGGACCCATTCTCCTTCGTTATGATCGCGGCGCTTGTGACTTGTTTCACTATCCGGAATGGTTGATGAAGATGCTATGCCTGTGGAAAATGGAGGTATCTCGTCAAAATGATCGAACGCTTCTTCGTCATCCACGTTATCGACTCCAATGATCCGTCTTTTTCCGGATAAGACAACATGTTTTGAGCGATCCGCGGGGTCAATTATGTAGAACACTTGTGTGGCTTGTCTTGCAAGTATGAATGGATCGTCCTTATACCCAGCCTTCTTCGAAATCTACCAAAATAAAGCCATCATTGTCAACTTTAACCCCTCGACTGTTATCGACCCATTTACAACGAAATAACGGGATATTAAATTGTCTATAATCCATTTCCCAAATTTCTTCGACAAACCCGTAATATGACATCGATGCATGCGAGGGTCCTAGCGGCTTTACCTCCCGAAAAATCATTAGAAATGGCTACTAATGTCACTCCACTATTCTCGCACAAGTACTTTTTAAATCTTGACTTTTCGTGTAAAATGTGTACCCGTTGATATCGTATCCTTCGTAGGTCCTCACGACTTCTCTTGGGCCAAGAGCCAACATTCCGATGGTTTCCGAAATGCTTTCTCCTTTCGGAGCCTTCAAGACTCGACGAGTCACCCAATCTTGGAACTTTTCTTTGTGTTTGCCAATCAACCACTTATCGGACCTCTTCGGGTTCTCGTTCCCGCAACTCGTCATATGCTCTTCAAAATATGGATAAACGTCTCGTGAGGTGTTGTAGAACATGGAAATGTGCTAGCTTCATAATCTCTTTTTGGGGCAAGAATAATTTTGAACCGATTGTGCCTACACCGTGAAGTCTTCCCTCATGCCGAGATTTAGGAATGCCAACAGGTTTTAGATCCTCCAGATAATTAGTACAGTACTCAATCACCTCCTCGGCGGCATAGGATCTCACAATGCTGCCCTCAGGACGATACCGGTTTCTTACGTATCCCTTTAAAATTCCCATGTACCTCTCGAACGGATACATGTACCGCAAGAAAACCGGTCCACACATCTTAATTTCGTTAACCGGGTGGACAATCGAATGAACCATGATATCAAAAAAGACGGCGGAAAATACATTTCGAGGTTACAGAGAGTGACAACAACCTCCTTCTGCAAATCATCTAACGTCTCTGGATCATTTACTTTGCAACAAATGGCGTTGAAGAAAAAACATAACTTCGTGATGGTCTGCCTAACACACGGTGGCAGTATGCCCCGAATTGCAACAGGAAGAAGCTGTGTCATTAAAACATGACAGTCGTGAGACTTCATACCCGTCAATTTTAATTTTTCCATTGAAACCAGGCTTTTAATGTTTGAAGAATATCCAGATGGAACTTTGACACCGTGAAGGCATTCGCATAGGCTTTTTTTTTCATCACTCGACAACGTATGCATTGCAGGAGAAATATACCACCAGATTTTACCCTTCTCGGTCTTCTTCTCTGTGGGTTGTAGATCCTGCCGTATGTTCAACAACTGCATGTCTTTCCGAGCATTGATACCGTCCTTTGTCTTACCCGGAATATTCAACAATGTGCCGACTATGCTATCGCACACATTTTTAACAACATGCATCACATCAAGACAGTGTCGAACCTCTAAATTCTCCCAGTACGGTAAATCCCAAAATACCAACCTCTTATTCCACATAATTTTTGGATCCCCTTTCTTTCTTGCGGCCTTTTTCTTAAATTTTCCAAATTCTACCTTGATATCCCTCACTCGCGCATAAACTTCTCGACCGGTCAACGGGTATTTCACTCTCCCATTTTCGGTCTTTCCATTGAATTCTCTCTTTCTCTTTCTGTGGGCGTGATTGGCAGGAAGAAATCTACGATGACCCATGTACACATTTTTAGAGGAGTTAGGCAGATACAGATCAACTGTCCCGTCCATACAAATAGGGCACGCTTTCTCTCCTTTGACACTATAACCCGACAAATTACCGTAAGCCGGGAAATCATTGATGGTGCAAAAAATCATGGCATGTAGAGTGAAAATCTCCTTACTATATGCATCAAATATCTCCACTCCGGGAGCCCATAATTTTTTCAGGTCCTCAATCAATGGCGCTAGATATACATCTATGTCGTTTCCGGGCTGTTTAGGTCCTGATATCAGCAGGGTCATCATAATGTATTTGCGTTTCATACATAACCAAGGCGGAAGATTATAAATACACAGTAGAATCGGCCAACTGCTATGTTTACTACTCATGTTACTGTGCGGATTTATTCCATCGGCACTGAGCCCGAGCTTTAGGTTTCTTGGGTCACTGCCAAAGTCAGAAAACTTTCTGTCGATATTTCTCCACTGAGGAGAATCAGCGGGGTGCCGTAATTTCCCGTCTTTTTTCCGGCTATCGGCATGCCACCGCAATAATTTTGCATCTCTAGCATTGGAAAACAAACGTTTGAACCTCGGTATCACGGGGAGGTACCACATTACTTTTGCTGGAGGTTCTTTACTCGGTCTGTCTGTATCACTTTCATTGACGGTTGACTGCTTTCTACTGTAACGCGATGCACCACATTTCGGACACTCGTGATAATATTCGTACTCATTCCGGTACAATATACAGTCATTTGGACATGCATGTATTCTTTGAACTTCTAAATCCACTGGACACAATATTTTCTTCGCTTCATAAGCATTAGAGGGGATCTCGTTTCCATCCGGAAGAATTTCTTTTAAAGCTTGCAATAACGATGTAAAACTCTTATCAGTCCAACTATTAGATGCTTTCAGATTATACAATATTAATACACCTTTTAATTTTGAAAATTTAGCACATCCAGGATACAATTCCTTATTACAATCCTCGTATAAATTCTCAAATACACAGTACTGCTTATCATTACCGAAATCCTCTTCTAAATCACGTAGCATTTGATCAAAATTATCCACGACTTCATTTTCATTAACTGGCACATCGTCACTACCGTCATTTACATCAGTATGGTATTCCCGATGCTCGAAGCTGGTACCTTTGTCCGTTTGCAAATTACTCTCACCGTGCCATATCCAACACCTGTAATGGTGCTTGAATCCACGACGGATCAAATGGTTCCTCACTTGGATGGGTTTGGAAAATTTCTTCAGATTGTTACAATCACGGCAAGGACACAGCATCACACCATTCCCATCACCTGCCATATATTCCTCAGCAACTTTTATAAATTCATCAACACCTGTCATATATTCATCCGACAGACGTGATGCTTCATACATCCAACTACGGTCCATCTGCAATTAATTATAAGAAAACACAATTAATTAAGCACATGGTTGGGATTAATTGTTCACAGTAGGGCTTACACGGGCCGGTTACCATCTTATCCCACTCTTTGAATACTCTGTCTCAATTAGGATGTAACCACTTATTAGCTAGTCGTGTTTTAGTATCTAGGAAAATTTCGGCAGCATTTCCCCTTAGCTCCCCGAGTACTCGGGGAGCTAAGGGGAAATGCTGCCGAAATTTTCCTAGATACTAAAACACGACTAGCTAATAAGTGGTTACATCCTAATTGAGACAGAGTATTCAAAGAGCAGTCCCAAAATGGGGACTATTCAAAATTAATCCCTAGTGGATTCATTTTGAACGGGTATCATAACCTAAGGTATTAATTAATTCGGTTGTGACACGTAAAACAATACTCTACCTAGCTAGCTATATACATATACCTACAATACATCGATAAAACATAATTAACTATACACACAATGCACAAAGTACGTACTAATTAAAAACAAGAGTTTTAGGTTATTTGGCTAGCTTACATTTGTTTGTATGTCGGATCGAGCGAGATAAAAATATCGTTGCACACACCAAATCTCTCAAAAAATTCAATTATCTACAAAATTAAGATTTTTAGGGATTAAGGCAATGGCATGCTACATAATTAAAAATTTTACCTAATAAACAATTTTCCAACAATATTATGGCATACTTCCAAATCATTCCATCCATACTCTCAATGATTTCAACAATTTGGCTTTGAACCAAGCTAGAATGTTAATCAAAGAAATATAAAGGAGATCAAGGACTTACATGCAAAATTACCTCAATCCTCCTCTCCTAAACAATGCTTCCAGCCTTAGATCAGAGAAAAACAACTAATTTCGCAAAAAGAGAACAGAGAGAGAGCTGCTGAAAGATTCGGCCGTCGAAAACCTAGTTTTAATACGATCGATGGGAGTTATAGGAAGAAAGATAGATTACGTATCGGTTAATAATAAAAAAACGATACAAAATATATTTAGTATCGGTTCTCATAAAAATGCGACACAAAAAGGGGAAACTTTGTATCGGTTCCATGCTTCCTAACCGATATCTTGAATTTTTGTATCGGTTCCTAATATATAACCGATACTAAAATGGTATTATTTGTGTCGGTTTATAATTAGGGAACCGACACAAAAATTCAGTATCGGTTAGGAAGCATGGAACCGATACAAATTGGACCCTTTTTGTGTCGCATTTTTATGAGAACCGATACTAAAGGTATTTTGTATCGTTTTTTTATTATTAACCGATACAGAATATATTTTGTATCGCTTGTTTCAAAGAACCGATACTATTGGGGCGACACTGAAAGTGTATTTTCCACTAGTGACTTGGTATTGACTTGATCTTTGGTACTCCGCGTTTATCTGGATCGTCATGCTTCTTGTTTCTTCTTTTAATTTTCTGAGTTTGAAATTGCTCAGACATTTGCGATCGATCTTCCAGAATAGTCTTCTTCAGAAGTGAAGGTTCTGGAATCTTCTTCTCATGCTTCCTTGACACAAATCGTTGTCGAGTTTTCTTCTCTTGACGAATCATCAAACGAGCTTTATCTTCTTGCACAAACTCTCGTCCTGCAATCTTCTCCACAACAGCGACACTCCTCTGTGTCATCTCGTCAACATCACCTTTCTTGGTGATGGCCTTAAACTTAATTCTTTTTTGTGGCTTCTCCTCATTAGCCACCGCGCACCATACAACTCCGGTCTCCTTCTCGACGGCTAGTTCTTCAACTGGTTCTTTAAAGAACCATGACTCGAAGTCAATCTCCTCATCCTCAGGCTCACCAGCCTCTTTGACGTCCTCTACGTCGGTCATCGACTGCATCACAACAGCAGCTACTGCGTTCCACTCTTCTTCACATAGGACCTCCTCCAGTGACTTCTCCTTCGTGGTCACCACAAAGCTTCCTTCGTTCTTCCTGAACTGGCACTCTCTCGCATAGTGCCCTCGTCGTCCGCAATTGTAGCACTCCATTCTTCTACTCTGATATTCGCCACTTTCGGCTCCTTTGCCCTCTTGGCCTCTAGGAGCTCCCCCTGAACATGAACACCTCTTGCATTGTTCATGACGAACATTCTCCGTCTCAGGTTGTCGTCGATACCGGTCTCTGCTCGACTCTCCATGCCGACCACTATAGAGGGCCTTCTCCTCCTCGTGCTTCACTGTCAAACCTGCCAACTGCTTGGCAAGAGCTTCCTGACTGGCCAACAAATTCTCCAGTTCCAAAAGGATGGGTTGCGTCGCCCATCCTTGAATTGCTGTGATGAAGGCACTATACTCCGGCATAATGCCATTCAAAATTATCCGCCACATTCTATCATCGCCAATTTTCGCATTGACGTCTAGCTGCTCAATCTCCCTACACAAATTCTTTACTTTAAGAAAATACTCACTTACAGCCATGTCACCTTGGGAGATATTCATCAACTCCCTCTCGAGCAGTTGCAGCCGACTTGTGTTCTTCCTTGAAAACAACGCGGCGAAGGTATCCCATGCCTCTTTTGGTGTCTCCGCATCTTCAATGTGAGACAATAGGATCTTGTCCACAGTAGCCTTCAACACGAATAATGCTCGACCCGCCTTCACCTTCCACTTCTTGTAAGCTCAGATCGAATTCGGTGGCGACTCGACCTCATCACAACCCACGATCTCCCACAAGTCTTGACCCTGCAAATATGACTTGATACACGTGCGCCAGTCTCTATAATTATAATTATTCAACTACTCAATCAAACCACTCATGCCGCTCAAGTCTGACATTTCGACACCACGACGGACTTGGTTTACACAAACCTCCTAGCTATCAGGACCTTCGACACAACGACAAACTCACGAATTATACGAACCTTCTAGCCAACAGGACCTAACCCGCTCTAATACCACTTGTTAATTATTAACTTCAATAATAGAAGAGTGGAGTATATAGATTAACTTCTTATATTTGATGAAGAAAATACCAAGACTATATATTTCTTACTCAATCTATACTCAATCTACTCACTCACTACAATTACAGACTTACTCTCTTGATTGGATGGATCAAAATGAGGAGCAAGGCACCATATTTATACTTGCTCCATGAGAGCTAAGGAAATATCTAGAGCTAAGATATTTTTAGCTTCCTCTATATATTTCTACAAGCTACACTACAAGATATTTTATTTGGTAGTTTCTAGATAATTCTTGATATTATCATGAAAATTAATTTGGGCTTGGGCCTTCCGGTTAGTTGGCATTGTTATTTTTAACATAGTGGTATTCCTAACAATACTTTCAATAATCTCTGGAAGGCGAAGATTTCTCTGAAGATAAAAGTTTTATGTGGTTACTTAGGCAGGATAAAATCCTTACCAAATGTAATTTACATACTAGAGGTTGGCAGGGTAATATAGATTGTGTATTTTGTGGTTTCTCTGAGACTATAGATCACCTTTTTGTTGCCTGCTCTTTTATTTCTACTTTGTGGTCTTAGATCAGTAATCACAATAATTTTGTTTTTAACTGCACCCAAGTGTCCGATCTTTGAAATTTTGATTATTGGATTCCTCTTAAAGATTCTTTATTGGTTGAGTTAATTAGGGCAGCAACTTTATGGATTGTCTGGTTGACCAGGAATAAGATTTGTTTTCAAAATACCCCTGTATCATCTATTAGTTCTGTAGCATCTTCTATAATTGTTTTGACTTCATAATGGTGTAAGGCTCAATTAGATAATTCTTAATTTAAATTATATTTGATTATGTCTTTCGATGTTTCTCCTTTAACTCAGATAGGACCCTTAGTATTTCTCTCAGACACGGATTCACATGTCAGTATTCCGGTGTGGACCCTACTCTTGGGTTCGACGGGTTGGATGATGGAGACATTTCTGATGCTATTAATGAGGCTATTGACTTGTTGTCATCTGATTGGTCTTTGATTGATAGTGATTCCTCCTCTTCTCCTAGTGTTATTGCTATTAATAATTGATTTTAGCGGGTTTTCTTATTGTCCTTTATTTTTGTGGTTCTTGATGATAGTTGGATGTTGTTTCGCTAGATTGAATAATTAGATAGTTGTATGGATGTCCTTTATTTTAGCAGATTAAACAAATATATATATATATATTTTCGTAATGAAACAGGTGGAATTCTACTTTTGCAAAAAAAAAAATATATATATATATATATATTTGTTTGATACAACCTTATATTTACCCAACAGAAACAGCTCTGCAAAAGAAATTTGCTCTGGATTTCACTTTATACCGGACAGAGAATATTGCCATTGTATATTGAGTTGTTGATTAACATCTATTATGATAATCAGTGTTTTAAAAATCGGTCGATATATTCGTATTTGGTTGGAATCCGCATAGAAAATAAATATTCGGTCTAATATTCAGTATTTGGTTCTGCATATTCGGTATTCGATTCTGCATATTCGGTAGCATATTCGGTCTTTGATATAAAATATTAGATACTTTATTAATTTTCATACAAATTAAT
This sequence comes from Carex cristatella, assembly GCA_024447775.1. Lineage (NCBI taxonomy): Eukaryota > Viridiplantae > Streptophyta > Magnoliopsida > Poales > Cyperaceae > Carex > Carex cristatella. The sequence goes on along the minus strand of JAJHPF010000001.1, from coordinate 8,608,139 downwards.
ATGAATTCTCATTTTAGAATCCGTATATATAAATCCAAATAAAAATCTGAATATGCAGCCGCATACAGTATATTCGGTATTCGATGGTCTTCCGAATACTGAATAAAAACCGAATTTCAAAACACTAATTATAATTATGTCAATAAAGAATGCTTTAGACAAAGAGCATTGCCATTGTATCCATGGATAGGACTGCTTTGGATGGCTCATGATTGCCATAAAGAAAGAAAAATGCATGCCCATATGCTTACCTTTCATAAAAAATTTCTTTGCTTACGTCTTTTCAATTCAATAGGAAACAGATCCATGAATAGCATCTTTTGTTATAACCAGTGGGACCCACCCCATGTGCTTCGGGACATGCATTTATTAGTATTTGTTTATTTGCTTTTAGACTGGTTAGGTCTAAGAATTTTGAACGGTTTTCACATGGTCTTAAAGAGGTGTTCATGTTCAGGGGGAGCTCCTAGAGGCCAAGAGGGCAAAGGAGCCGAAAGTGGCGAATATCAGAGTAGAAGAGTAGAGTGCTACAATTGCGGACGACGAGGGCACTATGCGAGAGAGTGTCAGTTCAGGAAAAACGAAGGAAGCTTTGTGGTGACTACGAAGGAGAAGTCACTGGAGGAGGTCCTATGTGAAGAAGAGTGGAACGCAGTAGCTGCTGTTGCGATACAGTCGATGACTGACGTAGAGGACGTCAAAGAGGCTAGTGAGCCTGAGGATGAGGAGATTGACTTCGAGTCATGGTTCTTTGAAGAACCAGTTGAAGAACTAGCCGTCGAGAAGGAGACCGGAGTCGTATGGTGCGCGGTGGCTAATGAGGAGAAGCCACAAAAAAGAATTAAGTTTAAGGCCATCACCAAGAAAGGTGATGTTGACGAGATGACACAGAGGAGTGTCGCTGTTGTGGAGAAGATTGCAGGACGAGAGTTTGTGCAAGAAGATAAAGCTCGTTTGATGATTCGTCAAGAGAAGAAAACTCGACAACGATTTGTGTCAAGGAAGCATGAGAAGAAGATTCCAGAACCTTCACTTCTGAAGAAGACTATTCTGGAAGATCGATCGCAGATGTCTGAGCAATTTCAAACTCAGAAAATTAAAAAAAGAAACAAGAATCATGACGATCCAGATAAACGCGGAGTACCAAAGATCAAGTCAATACCAAGTTGGTGTTGAGAGGGAGTGTTAAAAATAACAACACCAACTAACCGGAAGGCCCAAGCCGAAATTAATTTTCATGATAATATCAAGAATTATCTAGAAACTACCAAATAAAATATCTTGTAGTGTAGCTTGTAGAAATATCTAGAAGAAGCTAAAAATATCTTAGGTCTAGATGTTTCCTTAGCTCTCATGGAGCAAGTATAAATAGGGTGCCTTGCTCCTCATTTTGATCCATCCAATCAAGAGAGTAAGTAAGTCTGTAATTGTAGTGAGTGAGTAGATTGAGTATAGATTGAGTAAGAAATATATAGTCTTGGTATTTTCTTCATCAAATATAAGAAGTCAATCTATATACTCCACTCTTCTATTATTGAAGTTAATAATCAACACACTAAATAAAAGCCATTTATAGAGAGAGTGAACAGTGAAAGGACTAGAAGAATTCCATCGCCAGAAAATACTATCCGGCTGAGTCGAGTCTAAAGTGTGAAAAGGAAAAAAAACCTAAAAGAAGATGCTATCAAACAAATATTTCTAAGAGTAATTTTTTCAAACGACTTGTGTATGCACCCAAAAATAAATAAATGGAGAAATGAAAGGATCACACAAGATATCAAAATAGTAGGCAAGCAAGTACAAGAAATAAGATAAGACACAATATTTATGTCGAAACTATTTCAGGAAAAAACCACGAGAGCATATGTCATAAATCCACTAGATCGAAGGAGTTCTTACAAGTACAAGAGAATATGAAGTACAATAGCACTCTCTCACACACTCTTTTACAATTTTAAGAAAAAGAAAGCAAAATCTAAAAAACTTGGAGAAGAAGATATCTAATTGAGAGAGAGAAGCTCACAACTTAGACCCCTAAATATCTCTATATCACCGCCTCTAATTTCCTATAGGGCCTGTTCAGCAACGTTGGAATAATGCAATTGAATGGAATTTAACCTCTATTTCTGCCGAACAGACAAAAATTGAGCTGGAATAAAAGAGGCGGAATATAGCTCTTTTCCCCTTTTCTCAATTCCAAGGGGAAGCTGGAATAGAGAATTGGGATGGAAAAACAACAAAAATTATTATCTTTACCCCTCTACTTTGCTGACATGGCAGCTTCATTTCATTTAATATTCTCTCATCTCTCTTATCTGAGCACGGTTTCAAAGAAAGAAAAATCTTTTTCTTTATATAGCGTCCTCTGGACAAAACGATATGAAATCTTCACTTCTTTTTATAATTGATTTGAAATCTTTTCTGTTTATACAATTACTCCGTTCAATTTTCACTATGTAAATATGTATTTAAGAAGAGATGTCTGTATTTAACTATTTGTAGTTATTTTCAGAATTTGGACAATTTAAATTTTAGTAAATTTCATGGCGTTTCCTTGCCATTTATATCCGATTTTTTTTCCTCCCAAAACCTACCAAAATTAATCCAAAATAGAGAAATTCCCTGGAAGTGGTGAAAATTTAATCCGCATATATATGCTTCCATTATTTTTCAAAGGTGTGCATTTAAGTATTAATTGGGTTTTAGATAGAACCTTATTTTAAGTCAGACAAACACCATTTGATTTACTTTGAGAATCGCTTGAATGGTTGAGATACACAAACTAATATTAATATGGAAGAACGTATATAATTGATTTTGGATAAAAATTGACACTAAATCAAATTTACTTATTTATTTTGTTCTTCCCAACGAAGAAAACAATATATCACTACTACAGAATGGCGCTTCCTACACTGTGGTTGTACACGGATTTTCTCGGTTTTATGTAAAACCGTGTACCAAATTGGATTTTTCCAATGATCAATGATATCTCTAAGAATCCCACACGGATATTTCATTGAAAAACAGTGTTTCAAAAAAACCGTTTTAAGTTTACATTTCCTACACGGATATTTAGTTAAATATCCGTGTAGGAATGGTGAGAGAGCTACACGGATTTTTATTAAAAAAATCGTTGTAGGAAAGGGTTATTGTACACGGATTATTGTTTAAATAACAGTGTAGAAAGGCTAGAGTGCTACACGGATTTTTATTAAAAAAATCGTGTAGAAAAGGGTTATTGTACACGGATTATTGTTTAAATAACAGTGTAGAAAGACTAGAGAGCTACACGGATTTTTATTAAAATATCCGTGTAGGAAGGGGTTATTGTACACGGATTATTATTTAAATAACAGTGTAGAAATGCTAGAGAGCTACACGGATTTATAGTGAAAAATCCGTGTAGAAAGGTAGTTTTAGGGTTTTAGTTATATAAAAAGGTCTTTTCCCTCCAACGCCGTTTTGATTCTATAATACTCTCTCTATCTCTGTATTAAAATATTGGTCTGATTTCAGCTCATAGCACAACTGGGATCTGAGATATTTGAAGTTCTTATTTTGTCATCTCTATCTTGCTAAGGTTAGATAATGTGTATATATTTTTTTTTTCTTTCTCTAATTTTATGTTACTTATTATTGCTTATTTAGGTAATGTATAATTATTATTGCTTATTTCTCTTTTATTTTTCTTTTTGGTTTTGTAGGGTTTTGGTTTGTTACTGTCCTCTTCGCCTTGGTTGGTTACTATCATCTTCGCCACCCTCCCTTCGTAAATTCATTTAAGATGTAGTAATTTTTTTCTTACGAAATTGATTTTCAGTGGTTTGTATAAAAGTCATACAGATTCAATTAATTTTATGTATAAATTTTAATTGAGAATTTTTATTCTCTATGATGTATGTATGTATGCACAAATATTGATCCTTGTATTTTTAATTAGAGATGCAATATTGTTGGAGACCTTTAACCAAGAGACATCATATCATGGATCACATGCAAACTCTCTTTTTGATATGTTGGATCTAATACAACTTAGTATGTATAAAATTTCGTGTTATAGTAGATCATAGCCATGAGTTTTGGCAACATGAGCCAAAACCTTGATCACATGGTTACTAAGTGGTAAGGACATAATGTTTATACAAACATTGTATTGGATCTTGAGGAGTGTATGTTATGTGTTAGATCACATGGGATTGCATGTAAAAAAGACTATGTATATATATATGTTGCAAATGGCTATGTATTTATTTTTGCAAAAGGCTATGTATATACGAAATGCTATATATTTATTTTTGCAAAAGACTATGTATATTCAATTTGAAATATATAATTACTGGCTAGCAAAAGTGGAGGCTAGCTTAAAAAAATAAAAATAAATAAATAAATAAAAAAAACGGTTCAGCAACCTTCCTACACGGATTTTTAAATAAAAATCCGTATAGGAAACAATTCTATACGGATTTTTACTTAAAAATCCGTGTAGGAATGTTGATATTCCTACACGGATTTTTTATTAAAAAACCGTGTAGCTCTAGTTGGATTTCTACACGGCTTTTAAGTAGAAATCCGTGTAGACTGTTGATAATTGTACATGGATAAATATCCGTTTGCAAAAGATGGGACATTCCTACACTCTAATATCCTACATTGCTGGAAATCCGTGTAGCTCTTCGTGATTTATCCGTGTACAATCACTATATTCTGTAGTAGTGTATGTTATTGATGCTGATGCACCAAAGCTACTTTGTTTGTAACCAAGAAGATGCAACAAAAATAAAGCAATACCAGGTCTTTGAGACTTTGACTGCATAAAGCAATAACGTTTATTCAATCCGGCCCTATCCGCATGAAATGCCAGGCTAATTGTGGAATGAGAACCATTCGTGAAAATAATATATAACCCAATTGCACAAAAGATTCTCTGATTACCAACATAAAAATAGCACATACTGCCAGCTAGTTAAATCATATCTCCATATATTAGATAAATATATACATACTTTTGTTCTTCTATCTAGTCCATGGATAACCCCAGAGAGAAGAGATTAGTGTTCTCATACTGCCATGGCTTGCTCATGGCCATGCAAACCGTTATTTAGAGCTAGCCAAGAGGCTAACCAAAGAGATCAACAATCTCTCTATTCACTTTTGCTCGACTCCGATCATACTCGATTCCATACGAGACAATCTTCACCGGCATTCAACTGTAACAAATCCGTCAAGCATAAATTTGGTTGAGATTCGCCTCCAGGAAACAGAAGAACTACCACCTCATATGCACACCACAAAACACTTACCTCTGCATTTGATTCCGGTACTCACTCAAGTGTTCGCCCAGTCGGAAGAAACCTTCTCGCATGTTCTAGACACTCTAAAACCTGACCTCCTAATATTTGACATCTTTCAACCATGGGCGGCAAAGATCGCACGCCAACAGAACTTCCCGGCCGTTGTGTACATAGGTTGTACAGTTGCGATGTCATTGTGTGCTCATGACTATTTTTCACCATCTAAAGATTTTCCCTTCACTGCAATCAAGTTAACCCAAGAGAATCGTAGACAAAGAACCGAGCCATCTGAAGTAGAGCAAGGTTATCGACATTTTCTACAGCAAGTTGTGCTTTGCTGGCAGCTCTCTGACTTTGTAATTGCCAGGTCTTTTTGCAAAATTGAGGCAAAGTACATCGATTATCTCTCAACACTTATCGGGAAGGAACTGGTTCTGACGGGGCCCTTGATTCCAGATGTAGGCAGTGTTTCTCCCGGAAATAGCCAAGAGGCAGCGAAGGTGATGCAATGGTTGGAACAGAGAGAGCCAAGGTCCGTGGTGTTTGTGTCATTTGGTAGCGAGTGTTTCATGCCTTACAATGAGATGGAACAACTTGCGCGAGGGTTGGAGCTCAGTGGTGCTTGCTTCATTTGGGTTGCTCGTTTTGCAAAGAACGACGAAAACGGTAACATGTCGGCTAAGGCGCTGCTACATGGACTGGTAGAGAGGGTAGGTCCACAAAGGGGGCTTGTGATCACCTCATGGGCCCCACAACGAAAGATCTTGATTCACCGCAACCTAGGTTCCTTCCTAACACACTGCGGTTGGAGCTCGATAATCGAAGGAATGCAGGCTGGTGTTCCCATGTTAGCGTTGCCCATGGATTGGGACCAACCAGTGAATGCCAAGCTGATAGTAGAGCTCGGCATCGGAATAGAAATCTCACAACGTGGCCTTGGGAATTTTAAGGGAGAAGATGTATCTGCGTGCATTAAGCAAATTTTGCTGTCGGAGTACGGCAACCATGCCAGAAAAAATGCAGAGGACCTGGCGGAGGTGATACGCTATCGAAAAGATGATGACATCCGAATTTTAGCTGATAAGATTATGAGAATTGCCAGCGATCATTAAGCAGCAAAATTAATCTAATATTTAAATTATTATTATATTTAATCGAAAATTTTATTTAATATTAATATTTGATATTATATTTATTCAATACTAATCTATTATTTAAATTAATATTATATTATATTTAATATTTAAATCAATATTTATTTAATACTAATATAATATTATATTATATTTATTTAATACTAATAAAATATTTTATTTAATATTATTTTAATATTTAAACTAATTCTAATTGAGAGGAATGAAAATTAATTTTTTATTAATATCACTAATTCTACTAGTTCTATTCTTGCTATTCCACCATTTCTTTGGATTAGTAGAATAGAGCTATTCTTGAGCTATTCTAATTTTTCAATTTGTGTTTGGATGACTCAAGAATAAGAATAGTGGAGCTAATCCAAAAATAGCTCTATTCTTGCACCATCCAAACGCAACCTTAAAGAATAAAAGTCCACTAGAAATTATTTATCAAAGAAAAATAAATGTTAATCATCTAAGAGTTTTTGAATGGACATGCTTTGTACATCAAAATAAACGAGACAAATTAGATTATACTTCTATTAAAACTATTTCTTTAGGATACTCATCTCAAAAAAAGGTATATAAATGTTATGATCCTATAAATCAAAAGTTATATATTTCTAGATATGTTACATTTTTTGAAAATGAACCATATTTTAAAGCCACTAAAGATGAGGTTAATACTCAAATTAGCTCAAATGATTTTGTCATGCCTATGTCTACTAATCAAATTATTGAGCAAAGCATTGTAGAAAACGAAGAAGGAGAAAATAATGGAGAAAACAATATTACTCCTCAAAGCGGAGCCGGGGAGGAAGAAGAAGATGAAAATGTTGGAGAGGATGAAAATATTGAAGAAGAAGTGGTGCTAAGGCGCTCAACTCGCCCTACACAACCATCCACAAGGTTACGAGATTTCGTAACGACCTATAAGGTTCAATATCCAATCGAAAATTTTATCTCCTATAAAAACATTTCAAAAGAACACCATGCATTTCTTAGTTCAATTTCAAAAATGGAAGAACCAAGAAATTTTGAGGAAGCTATAAGCCAACCGGTGTGGTGCAAGGCTATGGAAGAATAACTCCAAGCCTTAGAAAAAAAATAATACATGGACCATTGAATCATTAACAAAAAATAAAAAACCCGTTGGATGCAAATGGGTTTATAAAATAAAATATCAATGTGATGGCTCCATAGAAAGGTATAAGGCCCGGCTAGTTGTCAAAGGGTATACCCAAACGTACGGTATTGATTACCAAGAGACCTTTGCTCCGGTAGCAAAGACGAATACCATAAGAATTTTACTTTCAATAGCGGTAAATAATGGTTGGAATTTATATCAAATGGATGTAAAAAATGCATTTCTTCAAGGAACACTTGAGAAAGAGGTTTATATGACTCTACCACCGGGTCATGTAAAACAACAAAATACTAATCTTGTTTGTAGGTTAAAAAAAATCAATTTATGGACTCAAACAATCCCCAAGGGCATGGTATGGAAAACTTTCTCAATATTTTTTTTTTTCTAGGTTTTAAGTAAGTCAATCCGATACATCTCTATTCTCAAAATATGAAAATAATTATGGTTCTGAAACTCGGAATCAGAATCGGAATCGGGTTCTTGACCATGGAATCGGAATCGGATGACTCGGCCAGAATCGGGGGAGTTGACTCAGAAATTCGGTTTTTTTTTGGCAGAAAGCCTGTTTTGTAGCCAAAAGACCCAAAACATAGGAAATAATTGGTAAAATAATAATTTGCAATACAATTATTTTAAGACAAAACATTACACTCAAATAGTCCACTAATTATATAATGTAATACAAGCATTATAAATAAAATTCACTTTTTATTGCCAGAAGTTATACCGAGCTGGCTGTATTATCTCATCGTCCTCTGTATTAAAATATGAATGGAGATATTGTTGTACAGAGTCAAAAATGAAGACATTAATTGTTATAGTTTGAAAAAAAAATTAATTAACTAACTAATAATGAATTATGACTAATTAAAATTTTTAGTTTGTACAGAGTCAACTTGGAAACCGGACTTATTTGGAAAAAGGCTTGTTTTGTATTAAATAAATGAGTAAAAAATGTAATAAATTAATTAGTTCAAAAATGATGTTAAGGTCACTTTTTACATTAATATAATTCACTAAAAAAATGAAATATGAACATTCAAAGCTAATCAAATATATTTGAATAGTCGCACATAGTATAAAAAATATAAGAAAAAAATAAAAATAATAATTTATTCAAAGATGCTAAAATAATCTCACTTATATAATCAACTAGTATAATAAATTAAAATAGAAGCGGATATAAATAGTCAAAATTGTCATGGAGAACTAATTACACATCACATAGATAATAAAATATTATAATAATTAATTACATACATAATATTTACATTTAAATTAGGAAAGTTGAATTTTAGAGGAAAAAAAAGAAGCAAAATGGATAGCTGTATAGGAATCAACTAGTTTATTTTATTTTGTACATGCTTGATTGTTGTGAGCAGTAATGTGGCAATTAGAAAAAGTATATATAATTGACCCGCTACATTGAGAGCCATTTAAAAATAGCAGTTCAAAATGGACGACATATATAATGAACTAAAATTAAATGTGTTCAGTTTACCTAGGAGAACATGGTGTAGCTTGAACCATGAAGCATATTTAAAATTGTTGGGCAATAACATAGTGAAACGAGTCTACGCAGATGAACCATCTCCTTTCACAAGCAACGCCTTTCTTCTCCAAAATTCCTGCGATTTTTTTGTCCCAAATCGGAAACCTAGATAACCATCTAACAAAATCAGAGAGGCATCCCTCCTTTCCCACTCCGCTTCCTTTCTTCTCCTAATTTCTCCTTCTACCAATGCTGCTTCAATTCACGCAAAAATCAGAAGGAAAACAAGCACGCAAGTTGATCGATTTTTAGAGTTTCATACAAGACTCGCCCAATTAATCTGATTTAGCACCAATCGTCTCAGGTTATCTATCTCTCTTTCTCTCCTTGATTTGGGTTGCCTTTCTCTCTTTTTTTTTTTTTTCCCCTCTGATTACTTGAGAACCCGGAACCTAAGTGTTCTGTTGTGCCTTGACTCGGCCGGAATCGGCCTGACTCGGACGGAATCGGCCTGACTTGGCCAGAAAATCGGCTAACTCGGCCAAGTCAGACACTGTTCATCTGAGTTTTGCTGCAAAACTCGCACAGGCGAGAAACTCGGGCTTAACTCGGACCGGACCGGCCCGATTCCGAGTTGACTCCTGAGTTGACTCGAAATCGGCCGAGTTTACAAACCATGAAAATAATAATACTACCGTTGTCTTTGTATATGTTGATGATATAATTATAACCGGAAACAATCTTGAAAAAATTAGCAACATTAAAAGACATTTAAAAGAAAAAAAATTAAAATAAAGGACTTTAGTAGACTTAAATATTTTTTAGAAATCGAAATAACTCATTCTCCCAAAGGACTATTTATTTCACAAAGAAAATACACGATTGATCTTTAAAAATAAATGGAAAAAATTAGAATCAAAACCGGCCTCAACACCGATTGATAGTAATTGTAAATTAAACTCCGAAGAGGGAATTGTTGGAAGATATAAACCAATTCTAACGGCTTGTAGGTAAATTAATTTATCTAATGGTAACTAGGCCGGATATCTCATTTGCAGTAAGTCAAATTAGCAAATTTATGCATTCACTAAGAAAACCACATTTAAATGCCATTGATAGAATTTTAAGATATTTAAAAAAATCACCCGGAAATGGTATATGGATGAAAAATAACAAATCTAATGAAGTGTGTGGCTATTCCGATGCAGATTGGGCCGGGAGTTTCAATAGAAAATCAACAACTAACTATTGTATATTTGTAGGCGGAAACTTGGTCACATGAAAAAACAAGAAACAAAATGTCGTGGCGCGATCAAGTGCGGAAGCGGAATATCGTGCCATGGCATCCTTTGCAAGTGAGCTCACATAGATCAAACAATTACTCAAAGAATTGAACTTCAAAATTGATAAACTAATGAAGATGTTTTATGACAACAATGCGGTAAGGCATATCGCTTCGAATGCGGTGTTTCATGAAAAAACGAAGCATGTCGAAGTTGATTGTCACTTCATAAGAGAAAAAGTTCAAACGAAGGAAATCGAAACCTCTTATGTGAAGAGTCAAGACCAATTAGCCAATATCTTTACAAAGGGACTTATTCCAAAGGCGTTTGAAGAAATAGTAAGCAAGCTAGGATTAATCAATATCTATAATTCTAACTTGAGGGGGAGTGTTGAAAAATAGAATTATTTAGAAGGATAAAATTGTAAAATAGAAAAAAGGGCAAAACAGTAATTTAGAATAGTTAGAAACTTACCGTTAGAATTCTTAACGGTAAAATAAACTCAAAAGACTATAAATACTCATTGTATACAATTATAATCATTGTATACAATTATAAGAAATAAGAAAAATAAGAATTCAAAATTCTTATAAATTTCCGTCTCCCAAAATGAACACATATATATGGAGTTAAGTTGACTTTGGAAAAAACATCCATCAGATGGGTGTGCAGAGATATAGACAAATGAGAACATGGTGCCACATGCAGCTGAAAGATAAATTTTAGCGTACGATAAGGATTGATGTATACTAGAATTATCAATTTCTAGCGTACGATAAGGAACACATACATTAAGTTATCCCAGTGTAAAATAATATCGGAATCTTTAATCTTTCACCGTGCAGAATAATGCATGAATCATTATAGTAAACATGATTTTCCCAAATAGATAAAATATTGAATTATGATCACTTCATATATACGATTACTGATTGTCCAAGTACAAAGACAATGTTAATTAATTTCTTGAGCGTAATTTAACAACATATAATTAAAAATAAATAAAAGCATACAAACGAGAGAAATTTAACATGCACTAGTACAGAAAATGCAACTAAATGTTAAATTGTTAGAAAATACAAACATAACACTCCCCAGAAACTTTCATGTTTTATTTCATTCAAGAAGAAGATTACAGAATTTGTTATTTTCAGATAGTCCCTGGAGTATAGTCTGTCTAGTTATTTCCTTCCTTAATCAAGTATTGTCTAAATATTACATTGATTATCTAGATATAACATTTATTGGAAATTAAATCTTCTGCTGCCTTTTTTTTTTTGATCCTCTTTTGATATTCTGTGATCTTCTTTGACTCACACTAACACTATACACAGTCCGAAAAACTAATGACACATGGTTTCATAACCGTGTCAACGAGCGTCGTGGATTAATAGGAGGGTGCATTTTATACGGTTTCTGAATCATGTCTAGATAGCACCAACATACACAGTTAAAAGAATTAAACTATGTCATGTCTCAAAAATAAAAGCACTGAAAATGGTAATTTCTACACGTTCAAAGTAACCTTGTATAATAACAAGGGTCATATACATGACTTTTACAAGGAATCCGTGAATTATTTTGATAACTGTACACGGTTTGTTATTTAGAATCATATATGTTTTGATATTTATTATTTGTTTTAAATGATTTATAATTGGCTATCACCCATATTTGCTAGCCATTAAACATCAAGTATTAAACATACATAATTCAAGAAAATTTTACAACATACAGGTAATTAAAAAAAATTATTTATCATTTCAACACACAAAAACCATGCAACAAAACACCTAGAGGAGCTGTAAATCCTATATATTGAAAGTCTGCAACTAGAATAACTGTGAAATCTTCAACCTCAAACCCACGTAACAATCATAGTTATCAGTGCAATGTAAAAGCTTCCAATCTTTCTCGCTATAACTCAAACCATTAAGATTAATAGTTTTTTCTGGATCACAGCCAATATTGATCATACGGTAGGTGCTCAAATTGCGCAATGTTTCTGGATCACAGTTTCACAGTAAATTTTTTAAGCAATGTTTCCATCTCGCGATCAAAACCCCAAAATTTGATCTGAACCATATTGAGATTGTCTTGAAAATTGCTGCAACTAGGGGTGTCAATGACACCTTTTTACACATTTACTCGATCAGTACCGTATCTTATAAGATGGATACGGGTAAGATTTTTTTTCCTAAACTTATTGAGTACGGGTATTGGTAAAGATTTTTTTTTTGTTATCTAAACGGGTAGGGGTACGGATAAAGCCTATTTCGTACCCGTTACCCAATCGGATAATTATAAAAAAGAAGAAGTAATATATATTATATATATTAATAAGCACTGAAAATAGTACTTTGATTGGTTTGCTTGCGCTTAGCATGATCATTTTTTTTTCCAATAAAGTACTGTATGTGTGAAATGAATGCATATGTTTTATTGTTTTATTTAATAAATAAAAAATAATCATTATATTAGTATTACCCATTATTTATCTGTTACAGTTTCATTATCCGACAACCATAACAGATAACAGTAGGATACAGATAAGATTATTTGTAGCGGGTAAGAATAGAGTACAGATAACAATTTATAATGCATACGGGTATGAAAATACTTCCACCCGATCTTTACCATAGTTATTGAATCCCTAACTGCAACCACTGGGATTGGTTTGATGACTTTTGGAGATACTTTCCATAAGGTCTTTTTGTAATAGGCCTCTTTTAATTTATGTTTTTCAATGTGTAATGGCTAAACTGTGTCACCTTGGGCTTTTGTAGTTCTGGTGATGTAATATGTAGGCTTTGTAAAGCAAGCTACTTTTCTTGATATATGTGGTATTATTGGTAGAGGGATTCGGAAAATAATTTCAGATCCAAAGTTTGAAGCCTAAAAAAGGTTTTGAATCCATATTTTTTTTTCTCTAAACTAGAATGAGTGGCTCCTTCCTCTCCCCCCTTTCCAAACTTTTTGGAGCTCTGAACTTCGGATCAGAAAAAAAAAAAAAAAATATATATATATATATGGGAATAGCTACGGTGCTATGGATAGCATAGAGGACTCCCGTGCAACGGCTCAAAATTTCAGTTTTTAAAATCCTAATGGTCGATCCGAACCGTTAGATGTGTTTTCCATATTAAAATGTGCTTGGAGACCAAAATTTACATTTTTTGAAATTTTTTTACTATTTATTAAGCCACTTTGAAAATCGCTGATCCGATGATCCAGAAATTTTTACTGTTCACCCGTTTTTTCAGATTTTCAAAGTGGCTTAATAAATAGTAAAAAAATTCCAAAAAATGTAAAATTTGGTGTCCAATCACATTTCAATATGGAGAACATATCTAACGGTTCGGATCAACCGTTATGATTTTAAAAACTCAAATTTTAAGCCGTTGTACAGAATCCTCTATGCTATCCATAGAACCGTAGCCATATATATATATATATATAGAATAAATCTAGGGTGTGACGCGCTCACCAAGAGAGTTTGGTGAGCACAACTCTAAAAATACATCGGATTGGCTTCAAATGACGAATCCAAACTGTTGAAATCTATATGCTTCGTGAGTGATGCATGTACATGCAAAATTTTGGAAGTTTCGAATTCATTTGCTATGTGGTCAAGCGATCAAAGTAATTAATATTTTAATAAATTATTCTATTAGTTGTTTTATATATTCATTTTTCATCATTACTTTAACTACTTGACCTCGTAGCAAATGAATTCGAAACTTTCAAAATTTTGCATGTACATGCATTACTCACGAAGGACATGGATTTTAACGGTTTGGATTCGTTATTTGAAGTCTATCTGATGTATTTTTGGAGTTGTGCTCACCAAACCCTCTCGGTGAGCACATTACACCCTAGATTTACTATATATATATATATATATATATATATATATATATATATATATATACATACACACACACACACGACCTGTCACACCCCCAATCCGGAGGTGCGACGGACTTACCACGTCAATTTTTCCATAACAATTCACGTAACACAAGGCATGGATCTTTTTATGCATTGCCAATAACATCCATTATTTTTACCCCATCCCAATTAATTTACAATAATTATCTGACCATTTATAGTGGATGATGATAGATGAATTTTCTGCACCATGTCAGATAAAATAATCCCAAATCTCAATCCTTTAGGTAACCCTGCTGTCAATTACAATTCCAAAAGCATTTTTCAATCTTCGTCTAATAAACCTGTAACCCACAAGGGGAAACGAGTGAGAAATAATAAACTATTTCTCAGTGCTGATTACCACTCAGATTATTGGATTCGAAGGAAATCTATATTCAGAATGAAATCACCGCACGAGAAATTAACAGTTCATTTTAAAATGACGAATGCAAATGCTCAATAACAATATCCAATTGAACAACACAAATTTCACAAATAAATCACTACTCTAAGGATCTTATCATAATAAATGGTTTGGATCAAAATCTTTTAAACCATAAAGTCTGGTAATTGTTGGTTTCTTACCTTTACAATTTCTAGTTTGGTAACACTGACAGATACCATAACAAGTATCTATCGTGTTAGGCTTATACTATTATATCCATCCTGACAATTTGGTAATGGAAACAATATAGAATCAATATCTCAATGCTGTCAGTATCATAAAGAAAATCGATGATAAGACAGTTTTAACTATCCTGACAATCGGTTAAAAGAAACAATACAAAATCAATATCACAGTTCTGTCATTATCGGAAAGAAAATCATTGATAAAACAGTTACCACAGTTCATTAGTCTTACAGTCACAATTCATATTTATTCAATATCTCCTACCCAACCGGTACTGGGTTCAGTTGGGGCCATTCACCATATGCGCATAAGGGTCCTGGAGTAAAGTCTAGTAGCTAGCTAGACTTTACGATATATTAATCATTTTTCTCCACTATATGGAGGTTCAAGGATTACAGTATTTAATATTCAATTAATTCAATCATTGTGGTCTCAATCAATCATTTGCAATAAGAATCAATCAATCGATAAACAATATCAACATGACAGTCAACATGCATGCTTACCTGTAATTCAGTTTCAATTGTATTGAGTTATGCATATGATGCAACAGTTCAATCAATGTAGTCAATCAAATATTCAAAATGCACAACGAGTTACGATTTAATTCCTAGTCATGAATCTCAGACTAATCCAATAACCTCGCACCTGATATCGTAGGGCACCAGATGAAGTCATTAGCAGTCTGTACGTTCCAAACTTTCTGTCTCGTCAGTCTATTTACGCCTATGTCAAATAATATATATCTTTAAGTACTTTTACGATCATTCTCAATCACTGTTTAATAAATAAAATTACTTATTTAAAATGGTTAGTATCTCTTTTATTAATTAGTTTACATTTCCTTAATCTCCGTTTTGTTTTATTTAATTTAATTTCAATTCAAAAATCTCAAGCTACTCAATAAATTCAGTCCAATTCATTATTCGTTCTTAATTTATTATTCAAATCCGAAAGCCTAAAATCCAAATCAATTTCATTATCTAAATTTCCAACTAATCTATATATATGGATTTGCACTAAGACCCCCTGATGAGTTCAATTTACCAATTCACTGTGCTTTGCAAATTACACCCTTCCTATTCTATTTATCCTGCAATCAAACCCCTGAAAGCTCATATAAGTATACCAGTAACCAATTTAAACCGACACGGATCAGTACCAGTTTTCAAATTGTACCATACACCCCGCAAACCACTTAACAATTTTTTAGAAAGCAATTAAACAGTACTATTATGGTTGAGCTCTAAATAAAAATTCTAACAATTGAATCACCCAAGTAATCTTGTTACAAAGATAAACACCATAACAATTTTCCATGTTCAAATTTAATTGAGGAACACAGGGGTAAAAGGGAAACCTTAAGCAAATCCTTTAGAATACTTATTAAACAAATTTTCAATTAAATTCCCACAATTTTAGCTTGTCTCATTCAATATGTTAAACCAATATTCCTTCAAATATCATAACCCAATAATCCTTTTAATTTTCTTAGCAAGCTTTAACTTGTTGATTTTCATATTCTGTCAAAAGTCTAAATTAGATTAAGGAAGAGCAATATAGAGAAATGAAATACCTATATAGTGTCAACCTTGAATTTCCAAGAAGAAACAAAGAATAAATATCAATCTAATAACATAGTTTCTTTTCAAGAGATATTCATCTCTGTTGCCTAACGGAAAGAGGAAAAGAAAAATTAAATGAAAATGGAAAGTTTTAAAAGAGAGAGAGATAGAGTTCCATTAATTAAGGGGTATTAAAGTGGGGTGTGAACCAGTGAGGGACGCGTGGCCTTCATGCCACGTTGGTCATTTTTTTCTTTTCTTTTCATAATTTTGTATTTTCTCATGGTTACCCTTTAAATTATCAAAGTTTGCAAATTAGTCCAATTACATAATAGAAGATTTAAAATATTATCATGTATTAATTTTCTATTATATCTATTTCATGTCAATTCTGAATTTCAAAAATTCGTTTCGATGTATCTCATTATATAGACTTTATCTCAGTTAAATAGATTTCCAGACAATCAATTTATCATATTTAACTTTAGTTTCACTTAATTATTTTACTCGTACGTATTCAAACATTTCGTACATTACTTTCAGATACTAATTTTATATACGCATTTTGTATAGTGTTACACGACCCTCATTCGATTTTCCCATATTATATTTTATATTAATTTATAAATGTAAAAAAATGTCTGGGATTTTATCACGCCACCTACTCATGTACAAATTTGGGGTTCCGGTTGTTGATGGAGTCCAAATCAAGTTCAATTCGTTAGGTAAAGAGGAGACATCAGCACTTATTAAGACACATCCGCACTTAATTATTTGTTCAGTCGTGATTTAGAAATGATGTCTGTCTTTACGAGTCCATATCTTCTGAGGTAATAGATTATTTCTGTTTTGATCCGGGCTGTTTGATCAATCTATCCGACAGTGGAATGCACATGTCCCCTTTAATATTCGTGTGAATTAGGATTCACATTTGCTACAATCCTAAAAAGTTGAACAGTAACTCTAAAATTTCTGTTTTTCCAAATCTATCCGTCTAATATTTTCGTGCACATATTTCAAAGCAGTTGATTTTTCCTTACACGAATCTCGAAATAATTCAACAGTTAAATTTAGAAAAGCAGAAATCGTAGGTTAATGTTCATGAGTAGAGAATCGCAGCAGATTCGGATCCTGTGAATTATGAACATACGATCCAGATCAAAATATAAAAATATTGTTACCTTAGGTGGTCATATGAATTCAGTTTTTATGGTCAAACGTCTTCATGGCTATTATTTTAAACTAGGAGTGTGGCTGGCATATTTTTATCCGCTAGCTTAATCAGAACCATACTGTTACCCTGGTAATGTTACCCTGATAAAGATAGAGATTTTTTCATTAATACAACGAGTAAGAGTAAGAGTATGAGTAAGCACTATTTTCTACTCTCTATCCTATAATAAAATTATTTAAAATAAAACAAAATGTATAACGAGCAAGAACAACGTGGTGCGTATGCTATCATACTACATCACAATAATGTACCGAAATTTTCATTAATAGAAAAAAAAAACATATCGACAATAGAGAAGCAGTTATCAAAAATTTGCTCCTCTAAGAAAAACGTTGTGGTCTATAATGTCCTCGTCCTCTAGACGTTATAGACCACAAAGTCCCATTAATTGACTGATTAGCGAAATAACATAAAAAAAATATATATATATATATTATCGACGTTATCGTTCAGAACGTCCAAGGAGCTAAGTAATAAGGCCAAATGATTAATTTTTACTCTGGACGTTACTACCTATAACGTTGCGGATTTTTTTTCTCGTATTGTTTCATTAATTAGTATTAATTTGATTTCGCTAATTATAACATTGTAGTCTATAACTACATCTTGACGTTATAGACTATTACGTTTTTCTTATATATCGAATTTCTCAAAACTGCTTTCCCATTGTCGATATTTTTTTTTCTATTAATAAAAATTTCGGCAATAATCTAAGTATCTAATAAAAGTGAAAAAAGAATTGAACATCGAGTTACCCGAGGAATAATTTATACACTTCTATCTGGGAGTATTGCTGATAGACATTGGTGCATACGAAAGCAATTTCTGTTCACTAAATACATATCTCTTAAGTTTGGCCACTATTTCATCACTTTCATGTATCACTTTCAAAATGTACACCTACCTAAGATAAATTCCAGGAAATCTAGAAACATTCTTATCAATTATAAATTGGCTCATTTCAAATATATTAATTCTTTCATGGTATAAGACCATTTGCCTCATCTCCTTCTCAATGGGAAAACCACAAGCTCATGTAGTTCTATTCATTTTTCCAGCCCAAGGACACACCTACCCTTTCCTCTCCCTCGCAACTCGACTCCACCATTACCAGCCCAGTTTGACCATAACTCTCGTCTCAACCTCTCATCACATAAGCTCAATCCGTTCTTTCCTTCCTCACGATTCACGTCTCCAGTTCCATTCCCTCCCTTTTTACCCTGCTGATCATGGCCTTCCAGCCAGTGCCAAATCTTTTGCTGACATACCTGTAACCCAATTCATCACCTTCTTTAAAGCTATCGAAACACTCTACACTGCTTTTGATGATTTAATTTCTAGTCTCGTTTCAAATGCATCAAACCATGCCCCCTTGTGCATCGTGACTGACATTTTCTGCGGTTGGACGGTTGACATAGCACACAAGTATAAAGTCTTTCATACTACCTTTCTTACCATGGGTGCATTTGGAGGGGCAGTGTTTTTCTCTCTGTGGTTGAATCTTCCTCATACACTGACCGAGAGCAATAGGTTTTCCTTGCCAGAATATCCAGATGTTGTAATGGACCGATCGCAACTTCCAAAGTTTATCCTAGAAGCAGATGGCACGGATGAATGGTCTCAATTTGAAAATAGGCAGATCAGGTTTTTGCACAAAACCAATGCAATGGTCATAAATACTGTTGAAGAGTTTGAACCGCTTGGTCTAGGTATGCTTAGAAAAACCTTCAAATTTCCAATCTGGCCTATCGGTCCTCTGCTAGTTATGGCCAATCAACAATCCTCTTCCAAAGTTGAGGATGAATCTTCAATAATGACATTTCTAGACTCTCAGCCGCCAGCGTCGGTTCTTTACATCTCTTTTGGGTCCCAAAACAGTATAAAACATGAACAAATGATGCATCTAGCACAGGGACTCGAGGGCTGCGGTTGCTCTTTTATTTGGGTCATCAAGCCTCCAATTGGATATGATCCTAGGAGTGGGTTCAGAGATGAATGGCTACCTCATGGCTTCAAGGATAGGATCAAGCAAAAAAACATAGGACTACTCGTTCACGGGTGGGCCCCACAGTTAAAAATTCTCGGCCACAGATCGACCAACGTATTCCTCAGTCACTGCGGATGGAACTCCATACTTGAGAGCATTAGCAATGGAGTACCGATCATCGCTTGGCCACTCGGCGCTGAACAAATATTCAATTCAATGATGTTGATTGAGGTTGGTTTGGGTGTTGAACTCGCAAGAGGCACAATGGAAAGCTCGAAGCCGACAAAGGCGAAGGTGGAGGAGGTGGTGGATTTGATGATGGGGCCCAATGCTAAGGGGACGGAGATTAGAAGACGAGCTAAGGAGTATAGAAATGTTATAAACAAGGCATGGGATTAGAAGACGAGCTAAGGAGTATAGAAATGTTATAAACAAGGCATGGGATGAGGAAGGAGGCTCATCCAAGGAGAGCTTGCTACAGTTTTTGCAATCGATCAATTAATAAGGCAGCTGGAAACCAATGGGCTAGTTAAATTTAATTATTATTGTTTACATTCTGTAATTCACATACAGTAACTGCAAATTTATCTGTTCATATTTAAATTTGACGCTTTAATGTTTAATTATTTGGAGAACTATCAGTTTGTGACCGATGCTCTTTTTCACTGGAAATTGCTAGTAACCCGAAGTCATGCTTTGCGAAATTGGAATTGGAATCGGATGAATCTATCAGAATCGGCCGAATTAAATCGTAAAGTCGGGTTTTTCTTGGTAGAAACTTGTTTTGTACTAAAAAAAAAACTAAAGTTAAAAAAAAAAATTCAAATAAATATTACTAAGAAAAACAATGCGAAATAAATTTTAGTTTAATTTTTTAGTAATGCTCGTTCTGGTCATTTAAGTTTCATAGGTTCAAAAAAATACTGATGATTTCGGTTTATTTAAAAAAATCTAAATTTACGGGAGTACAAATTAATAATGATGAATATATTTTAATGTTGTTTTCGTCATAAAATATTATGGAGGGGCTGTCGATGATCGAAAGCAATTGAATATGTATCCTGTTTGTCGGGCTTTCAGTTTGGAGGTCAATGATATATATGTTGTGGTGATAAAATAGGAGAAAGAAAACAACAAAGAACCTTTTGGATGAGGGCCCTGGGCCTGAGTGACTGGTTTCTTTGTTGTGTATCTTCGTGTATGTTCTATTTTGTAGATGTGCATATGTATGGAGAAGGTAACAAAGCCACTAGGACTGGGCCGAATCAATTTTTTGGGCTGGGCCTGAAGTCCTTTCTTCCTGCTTCCATTTCTCTTTGTGGACTGGTGCCCTCAAGTAGGATCA
This sequence comes from Carex cristatella, assembly GCA_024447775.1. Classification (NCBI taxonomy): domain Eukaryota; kingdom Viridiplantae; phylum Streptophyta; class Magnoliopsida; order Poales; family Cyperaceae; genus Carex; species Carex cristatella. The sequence continues at coordinate 8,587,095 of JAJHPF010000001.1, read as the reverse complement.
ACTGTTTTAGAAAGAAAAAGGTTTCGCATTTGTGATAGAAAAAAAAAAGTAGGTTACTCCCAATAATGAATATCAAGAGGATGAAAAAGAATGTAGGTGTGCCTTACAAACGGAACCGAATCCTCTGCCCTCCGGGAGGCAGGATTTTCCTACCCCTGAGTCGCTGACATGTGGACCCGCGCAACACTAAAACCAACATTTAAATGTTTGAACCCGTCTGGATATCATGTGTCAGTCGCACTGGGAGCAAGAAAATCCTGCCTCCCGGAGGCAGGTAATCTCCTTCCCTTACAAACACATCCACACACCCTTTACAGAAACAAAAAGTATAGTTATTTATCTCTAAAAAAAAAGTAGGTATAGTGTATTTATGTTCCCAAATAATCAATAGAATTGCATTCATGATTCGGTTTAGTGTTCTAAAATTGCCCCCGGGGGCGTGCCCTGCCCGTGCTCTGCCCGTGCCCGTGCCCGTGCCACGGGCACCCCGGGACACGAGCACACGGGCACGGGCGTTAAACGGGCCGGACTTGAAATTTTTTTTCCCTGCCCGTGACTGCCCGGCCCGCCGTGCCCGTGCCCGGTTTTTTTTTTTTTTTTTTTTCCGAAATTTATTTGAAATTTGAATTTGAAAACGGTTTCCCACCCCCTGGGCCCCCTGCCCGGCCCCCACCCGGACCCCCTCCCCCACCCCCCGGACCCCCCTCCCCCTCCCCGGCTGGCCTCCACGCAGCACCCAGGCCCCACCGCCCCAGCGAAGCGCGGCGCCAGGTAGGCAGGCAGCAGGAAATTTTTTTTTTTTTTTTTTTAAATTTAAATTTTAATCCCTCCAATTCTCCAAACAAACATCTATAAATATACACCCATTCCTCTCAATATTTTCATCTCTCATGCTCTCAATCTCAATCTCAATCTCATTATTTTTATTATTCTCCAATTTTAATTTTATTGTTAAAAAAAAATATAGTTGTTTAACAAATATGCAAACGGAATTACGAAGGTATTCTCGAAGATTTTCCCGCGAAATTAAAAAGGTAACATTAATTTTTGTTAGATTACATTTTGTTAGATTAAATTTTGCTAGATTAAATTTTGTTAGATTGAAATATTGAATGTTAGATTTATTTTTTGTAGAGAAATTTAGAATTTAAATTAAATGTTAGATTTATTGAATGTTAAGTAATTAGATTTGTTAAATTTGTTAAGTAGTTAGATTTGTAGTTAGATTTATTAAATTTGTAGTTAGATTTGTAGTTAGATTTATTTTTTGGAAATGTGAAGTAATTAGATTTATTTTAGAATATGTTATAATTAATTTTGAAATTCGGATTTATTTTTAATAGGTTAAAAAAAATAGGTTAGATTTATTTTTTGGAAATGTGAAGTAATTAGATTTGTTTTGGAATATGTTAAAATTAATTTTGAAATTCGGATTTATTTTTAATAGGTTAAAAAAATAGGTTAGATTTATTTTTTGGAAATGTGAAGTAATTAGATTTATTTTAGAATATGTTATAATTAATTTTGAAATTCGGATTTATTTTTAATAGGTTAAAAAAAATAGGTTAGATTTATTTTTTGGAAATGTGAAGTAATTAGATTTATTTTAGAATATGTTATAATTAATTTTGAAATACGGATTTATTTTTAATAGGTTAAAAAAAATAGGTTAGATTTATTTTTTGGAAATGTGAAGTAATTAGATTTATTTTAGAATATGTTATAATTAGTTTTGAAATTCGGATTTATTTTTAATAGGTTAAAAAAAATATGTTAGATTTATTTTTTGGAAATGTGAAGTTGTAACACTACGCAAAATATGTATATGTAATTGATAATTGAAAAAAATAAAATATGATTTGATTGGAGGTGTTCTTTAGTGAGTATCATTTAAAGAACAAATATTATTTTACTGAATTAATTAGTCAAGATGATCAAGTTATATTGAAACTGTCAAAATGATTATTTAAAATTCTATTTGTTGAGATTAATTCGAAATTTCTAAAATACTGAGAAGTGAATGGCCGAACATTTAACATAGGAATCTGATTAATTACCAATCAAGCATATATGAACTTCATATTATCATCTTGGACTGATTTGCAAAATATGAAAATTTAAGGGTTAACTATATAAAAGAACAAATTTAAATAAAAAAAAATGAAAGGAAAGAAAAAAAAAAGAAAAAGAAAACAGAGAGGCTTAATCTCTCTTGGTGTGTTCATGACTGCTAGAGAAAAGTTATCATGAGAAAGGTTCCAAGTCCAAAATCCAATTCTAATGGTATTTTGCTCATCTTTTCCTTTATTTTCGGTTCTTACTCAAATCTTCTATTAATGGCTTAAAGTTTGTAACTTAAGTAAAGATTAATCTAAGAGAATTTTTAATGCTCTAGTTGTATGGGTACTATATAAATATATTTTATGTGTATAGAGTATGTATACATGTGAGACTATAGGAATAGTAGCATATGGATGATTCAAATTCAATAAATGAGAAAACTTGATTTCAGAAGGTTTTTATGTCTAAATCATGAAGGCAATAATATTGGATAGAATTGTTCTAAACTCTGATACAAGACATGAATTGTAAATATATATTTTATTTATTGTACTAGATTGATGCCTATAGAATTATATTGGATATGATAAGTAATGATTCTTTTTAAAAGTACATATAGTCATTCAATCAATTAATTCATCTCCAAACGGATACTGGTACGCATATGTAGCAATATATTTATAAAAAGGGTTAAGAAAGTTAGGAAATAAATTAAGGCATTAATAGAATAGGAACTTTTGTTAGTTTAACACTGATAGCTTACAGAGATACTAAACAAAAATGAATAAATGAACATATTCTTAGGATTTTAATATTGAAGCATGTACACTGCTCAGCTATATGAAAATGTTACAAATATTGATTATAATATATATTGATTTAAAGTAGGCATAATTACAAAAGAGATTGATGAGATGACTCGGGAAGAATATATTGCTAGTGACCTCACGTGTGGCCCTACGATATCAGGTGCGAGATTATTGGATTAGTCTGAGATTCATACTAGGAATTAAATCGTAACTCGCTATGCATTTTGAATAATTGATTGACTGCATTGATTGAACTGTTGCATCATATGCATACCCAATACAACTGAAACTGAATTACAGATGAATCTATTTACTGTCATGTTGATATTGTTTATCGATTGATTGATTCTTATTTCAAATGATTGATTGAGACCACGGTGACTGAATTGATTGAATATTAAATATTATAATCCTTGAACCTCCATATAGTGGAGAAAAAGGATTAATATATCGTAAAGTCTAGCTAGCTACTAGACTTTACTCCAGGACCCTTATGCGCATATGGTGAATGGCCCCAATTGAATCCAGTACCGGTTGGATATTGAATAAATATGAATTGTGACTGTAAGACTAATGAACTGTGGTAACTGTCTTATCAATGATTTTCTTTTCGATAATGAAAGTACTGTGATATTGATTTCGTATTGTTTCTGCTAACCGATTGTCAGGATAATTAGAATTCTCTTATTATTGATTTTCTTTCTGATACTGACGGCATTGAGATATTGATTCTATATTGTTCCATTAACAAATTGTCAGGATGGATAGAACAGTATAAGCCCTAACACGATGGATACTCGTTATGGTATCTGTCAGTGTTACCAGACTATAAATTGTAAAGGTAAGAAACCAAACGTTACCAGGCTTTATGGTTTAAAAGATTTAGATCCAAACCATTTATTCTGATAAGATCCTTAGAGTTCGGATTTCTTTGTGAAATTGTGTTGTTCAATTGGATACTGTTATTGAGCATTTGCATTCGTCATTTTAAAATGAACTGTCAATTTCTCGTGCGGTGATTTCATTCTAAATATGGATTTCCTTCGAATCCAATAATCTGAGTGGCAATCAGCACTGAGAAATAATTTATTATTTCTCACTCGTTTCCCCTTGTGGGTTATAGGTTTATTAGACGAAGATTGAGAAATGCTTTTGGGATTGTAATTGACAGCAGGGCCACCTAAAAGATTGAGATTTGGAATTATTTTATCTGACATGGTGCAAAAAAAAATTCATCTAGCATCATCCACTATAAATGGTCAGATAATTATTGTAAATTATTGGAATGGGGTAAATATAATGGATGCTATTGGCAATGCATAAAAAGAACCATGCCTTGTGTTATGTGAATTGTTATGGAAAATTGGACGTGATAGGTCCGTCGCACCTTCGAAATCGGGGGTGTGACAGAAGTAATTAGATTTATTTTACAATATGTTATAATTAATTTTGAAATTCGGATTTATTTTTAATAGGTTAAAAAAAATAGGTTAGATTTATTTTTTGGAAATGTGAAGTAATTAGATTTATTTAGAATATGTTATAATTAATTTTGAAATTTGGATTTATTTTTAATAGGTTAAAAAAAATAGGTTAGATTTATTTTTTGGAAATGTGAAGTAATTAGATTTATTTTAGAATATGTTATAATTAATTTTGAAATTCGGATTTATTTTTAATAGGTTAAAAAAAATAGGTTAGATTTATTTTTTGGAAATATGAAGTAATTAGATTTGTTTTAGAATATGTTAAAATTAATTTTGAAATTCGGATTTATATTTAATAGGTTAAAAAATGACAACTCCTCATCGCGAATCGGTGGAAGAACAAATCGAAAGATTGTCGACCGAGCTTTTTGGCACTGTGGCCCCTGTCCGCCCCGATATGCCACATAATTATCAACAAAATTATCAACCCAATTATCAACCAAGTTCCTCCCAAATGCCACCATCTAATTATCCACTTAATTATCCACAAAATTATCAAAGAAGGGACCAAATGCTAGATTTAAATTGTCAACAACCCCCTCAAATGACCACACCGTATTATACTTCAAATGATCCAAACATATTTATTCCACAACAAGCACATCAACCGATACCACCGTATGCACATGGAGGCACTTCTTCTGTAGCATCGAGTCAATTCACGGACACTGCCCCTATAGGAGGTACTCCTTCGACAAGTCTCCATGAAATTCAAGAAGAAGATGTCCCTCCCTCGACAGAAGAAGTGCCCCCGCAAGAACCAGCAGGAAAGAAGGCGAAAAGATGGCCCGAATACAATAAACCGTGGTTGAAATACTATGATTGGACAAGAGATGAGGGCACTATACAATATCTACAATGTAAGGTAAACAAATGTAACAAGAGTTATGTGTATAAAAAAAAGGACGGTATGAATAGCTTTAAGAGACATGCCGAAATGCACGAAAAAAAGGGTGAACAACCAAGTGAAAATGTTGGATCGAGACAAATCCAAACCCTATTGAACGCGGATGGTACCAGAACCAACCCAAAATTCGATGAATCAAAAATGCTTAGTGAATTGGCTCGGTACATTACCCATAAAGAACAACCAATAAGTATGGGTGGTTGCCTGAGTTTTGCCCGGTTGGTCATTCGGGGGTGTGCTCAACCAATGTACAAGAGGATTCATCATAACAAATTGTCTAGTGAAATAAAAAACCAGTTTACCAACAGAAAAGCTGATATGAAAGCTACATTTGCATACCAAAACAATAACGTCTCAATTACCTCCGATATATGGATTGCTGGTAAACATGGACTCGGGTACTCTTGTATTACCGGGCATTGGATGGATGATAATTGGGTATTACAAAAGAGGATATTAAGTTTTCGAGTGTTGGAATCCCCGCACACTGCAAATGTAATTTTTAAATCAATTATTGAGGTTTTAGAAGAGTATAACCTTAAGAGGAATCTGCATAATAAGATTTTTTCTATCTCATTCGATAATGCTAGCAACAACATAGCTTCCATTGAAATTTTTAAACGGTCACTAAATCCGATTATGAACGGTGAAATGTTTCACCAAAAGTGTGCTTGCCACATACTTAACCTCGTCGTGAAAGCGGGTCTTAAAACAGAAGCCGTAAAGGTATTGATAATTAAATTTAAAGATGCTCTCAACCACATTGTTTCGAACCAAGAAAGAAAACAACGGTTTGCGAGATTATGTGTCCACTATAATATGAGCAAGTTGAAAGTACCTTGGGATATAGATACCCGTTGGAACTCTACCTATAGGATGTTACACCGATGTCTTTCTTACAAAGCTGTCATAGGGGAGGCTTTGAGAGGCTCAATCCCCGAGGGATTGGCATTGGAACTCACCAATGGAGAATGGAAGCAACTAGAAAGGCTTAAAGAGTTCCTAAAAACCTTCTTTACAGCAACCGTTCAACTATCCTGCTCGTACTCACCAACGTCGTTTAAGTTGCTCGAACATCTCTATTACATCTCCAAGGTATATAATGATTTGGAACGAGCTGAAATCAATGATAAATCTCTCACATCGATCGTAAATGCCATGAAACAAAAATTCCTAAAATATTGGGAAGATGTACCCCTCCTGGCCGTTATCGCAAACTGCCTCAACCCGGCATACAAGAAGTATTACACGATCAAATTTATTGAAAGGTACAAAGATTATCTACATTTCGACAGCACCGGGGTGGAGACATACGTGGATTCGAAGTTCGATGAGATGTTTCACATATACAGCTCAAGAATGAGTCGCAGTGAGAACCTGTCTTCGTCCCATGCGGACCCTAGGTATAAATAAAAATATACATGTATTTTTAATATTTATTATTTATAATATCTACATTATTTGTCCGCTAATTTTTATTTTTATTTTTTAATAGTTCCACTTCTAGGAGCACTAGCAGTGGTGGATTGTTAGCAGATTTTCAGTCGAAGAGCCAACCGCACACATCCACAAACGAGATATTGAGCTATATGGCGATGCTCAATGAACCTGAAAATGTTGACGTCGTTGGGTGGTGGAGGAGGCATGCAAGGATCTATCCAATCCTGGCGATGATGGCCCGTGATGTATTTGCCGTGCCGGTGTCAACCGTCCCTTCCGAAAGTTGTTTTAGTTCGGCGAACAGGATCCTCTCCGATAAACGCAGTAAGTTGGGTCCACATGTCTTTGAGAGACTTGTGTGCTTAAAAGACTGGATTGATGCTGAAGAGCGCACACAACATCTGCCTCAACAACAATCATCACCCGAAGCCATGTTTAAAGAGAGCTGTACTGGCGAGGCTAATTCGGATTCAGATGGTGCGGAAGAGAGCGAACAATGGTATAGGAATGCGAACTTCTAGATAAATAGTGTCGGTATATATTTCTAACATCTTTAATCTTTATGGTTATTTTTTAAATTATAAAATTATAAACATTTCAATTAGTTTTTTAAATTATTCATTTTAACGAAAAATTACTAACAAAAAAAAAAGTTAGAACTCTGCCTATGTTATTTTACATAGCCGGTCCCAAGCCCTGAATAAAAGAGGAGGGTAACTTTTATTTTTTAATCTATTGTTTTAAAATAAGAGCTTAATTATTTTTAAAGTAATTAATTTAAGAAATTTTTAGTTTATATTTTATTTTAACAAAAATTATCGAGTTACAAGTTTACAACCATGTCAAATGAATTTAAATTTGTATGAATTTGGATTTATAATTTATTGGTATGAATTGGATTTATAATTATTTACAATTTGAATTTATATAAAAAAAAAAAAAAAAAAAAAAAAAAAAAAAAAAAAAAAAAAAAAAAAAAAAAAAAAAAAAATACGCCCTGCCCATCCTGCCCCCGGGCCGGTGACGGGCACGGGCAGGACAGATTTTTTTTTTTTTTTGCCCGTGATGCCCGGCCCGTTGTGCCTATGTGCCCGTGACGCCCGTGCCCGTGCCCGCCCGTGCCCGTGCCCGCCCGTGACCCGGCCCGTCCTGCCCGGCCCGTTTTTAGAACACTAATTCGGTTCTTCTAGGCCTTAACCTGACAACTGGCAACACATAAGCAGTGTGGTCAAGGCCTGTTACAATCATGAGATTTTAATCTTTGTACCAACCATGTTGTGGCGTGATCATCCAAATTTGCAGACTCTATCAATTTTTGAATGAATAGTCATATCATGAAAATTGTCACATCACATTTTATATCATGTCATGTAATGCACATGTTATACCATGTCGTGATGTATCCAGTCACAGTGTGTTTTTTTCATCCAAAAAAATTGTTAAGTCGAAGACAATTGGGACCGGCCCATTAAGGTATCTCACCGAAATAATTTCCATATAGGAAATTAGAGGCGGTGATATAGAGATATTTAGAGGTCTAAGCTGTGAGCTGCTCTCTTTCAGTTAGATATCTTTTTTTTTCAAGTTTTTCTAAATTTGGCTCTCTTCTTCTTAAAATTGTAAGAGAATGTGAGAGAGTATTATTGTACTTGATATTTTTTTGTACTTGTAAAACTCTTTTGATCTAGTGAATTTGTGTCATATATTTTCATGGTTTTTTCTGAAAAAGTTTCTACATAAATATTGTGTTTTCTCTTATTTTTTGTACTTATTTCCTTGCTGTTTTGATATCTTATGTGATCCTTTCATTTCTTTATTTTTTTTTTTAGTGTGTTTGAAACAAAATTACTTTTAGAAACATTTGTATGGTACAATCTTCCGTCATTTTTATTCATGCCCAAAATTCCCTGAATTCCGCCAACTTTGCCCACCAAACTCAAATTCTGTCAAAAATGTCCAAACCGACGGCTTAATGGCCGGTTCCTAATTTTTATTAGAAACTGGCTATTATACTACTGGTTCCTAATAAAAATTAGGAACCGGCTATTAAGCCGCCGGTTTCTAATAAAAATTAGGTTTTTTTTTTTAAATCTGGACAGTTGATATATAATTTTTGAGTAATTTGTAAGTATCAAATTCACTCTGAATATTTGAAATATAATTTTGATGTTATATGTTACGAATCGTTTGAAATTCTCGTTTTTAAGACGATTAATTAACAAAATTTGTTGATTAATTTATTTCAACTAAATTTATTATGACTTTAACGAGAAAAACGATACGTAAATGACAAACATAACAGATCCAAATGACAGACGATAGAGTAGGAAATATAAATAAATAAACAGAGGTAATACAACCATAAAATGACAAACATAACAGATCCAAATGTAAATCATACGGAACAATAAAAGTAAAAAACTATCATCGTTTAAACGGAAGAGGGGAGTATTGCTCGGCTGCCTGTCCTCTATTAACCCTTTCGGGAAGCCCCGCCCAGACCGCATCACGTGCAGCAACAACAGCGGCATCAGCCTCTCTCCTGATACGTGATGCGGTCTCCCACGGATCATCATCCCCTAGAGTAGTAGCTGGTGGGGGTGTAGAGAAGAAAGTCTATGCCAGCCCAGCCACATAGTTAGAAGGAACCTGTAACCCGCTGACCTCACCGTCGTGTGCCATCGCCGTAGGATATCGTCCCGGCATGGATGGTGATAGGCTCTTCATCTCATCGAGACTGATAGTCAGCCCATAACCCTCTATGTGGTCGAAAGATGAAGGCTCGTAGTGCGGTGGTTGTGGTGGTGGCGGCATGCTAACCGGACCCTGCAAACCAAACCAAACAATGATATAAATTTTTTACTAATTATTACTTAACTCATAACAAATACGACTTACCGGTGGCTGCACTGGATGTCTCTCAGAGTTGTAGTAGGCTGCCCAGCAGGAATAGACAGTACCCAGTGATAATAGTCCCAATCCGCGTCCAAGCGGGGTGGAGATGGCATATCCTGAGTGCAAACTAGCGGCGCATCTGGCTAGTATGGCTCTACCGCCCGCTAATTAATGTTCTCTCTGGCGTCGCGCAACATGTTGATAATACGCCCACTCTGTCCGGCATCCTCAATGAGTTGGCCGTGCTCCTGCAACATATTCCATCAAACTTTTTGCCAGCCCTTGATCCCGAGCAACTTGACGGCATACACAACGACTTTAATCGACACCAATATCTAAAAAAAACAAATAGAAATTAGTCAACATATTTATGTAATAAGCGTTTAATGAACAAGTAATATAAATGTGTTGGATTAATTACCGAGCGAGCCCAGCGACGTCCGGTAGGCTGGTGACTTGATAGATCCTCATGTAGTGTCTGGCGGAGATAGGGCTGTAATCGCCCACCAGATATACCAATCATCTGGTACCAAGTCATGTACCTCAGCAGATGAGATCCTGGTGTCTGAGTGATCTCATCAGGCATTTGGTATATCTGAGGCTCCGCCGAAAACTCAGACTCCATGTAATAATTTGCCAAATGTAGCCGCTAGTTTCTGTCCATAGAGCCGGCGTACGACATCTGTAAATTAAATGTTAGTTGCAATGCAATGGGTCTACTAGGATATGGAACTGTCGATGTAATAATTAATTAAATTTCTTACTTGTGCAATCTCTTGATCTCCTGCCTAGGCAATACCGGCTCCACTGGGATCAATGGGTCCTCTCTGTACTACTGAAGTACCCGATCTGGATAGTGGTTCTCCACTATCCAGAATCAGACTAGCGGGCCTCGGTACCACTAGCTGTCACGGTGCTCAAGACAACGATGAGTCAACTGCTCACTATCATACAGATCTGCGTATGGTGTCCACTCCACCTCTGCCTCGTTCAGGCTCTGCAGCTGTAAACACACCATCCTGATACCTATGGTGGGTCCATGCTCCTCATCCCGATAGTGGTGGACACCGCTCCTGATCATCGTTCGACTGTCCCCAAGCTGGGTCTGGCTCATTGGGCATAGGACGGCCCACCCGTAGCTGTGACCAGGACCAATGCTGTAACAAAAGAACCAGCTCGTACATCTGCTTGGCCTTCACCTGTATTTCTAAAGTTATTAGCCGTAATTTCATTTGACTGATTGATGAAATAATTAAGTATCAAACAACATAATAACTAACCTGAGAAGCTGTGCAGAGGCTATGGTACAGATGTGCTAGCACAGCTCCACCCCAGTTGTAGCCTAACGGGTTATCAAACTCCGTCAGAAGTCGCAAATACATCATGGGGATGCCATCGCCGCTGGCATCAGGAAACATAATAGTACCGAAGAGGTCCATCATGTACCCTCGGGTGTATCTGCAAAAACAAAGTAGATAGTTAGTATTATAATTACATAAGGTAATTAACAGATCAAAAGTAAAATATTATTATTATTATTATTACCTCCGAATCTCCAGATCACTAGAGGCGTCCGTCAAACCGGCACTGAAGTGCCACCGTAACTCTATCTTCTGCATGTGATAACTGGACTTCCCCTTATCGGCCTGTAGCTTTGTCAGATCTTCCCACAAATACTGATCAATGTCATGTGCGAAGTCTCTTCTGCCAAATACTCTGCCCACGGGAATGCCCCTGATCGGCAAACCCTAGAGGGCACTCACGTCCTACAACATGACAGTCATTTCCCCGAAAGGCATATAGAACGTGTGCGTCTCGGGATGCCATCGCTCCACTAATGCTGCAATGAGAGATGCATTGATGGTGGCAGTCGTGTCCCGCAGGATGGACACAATCTGATATAGTCCCAGCCGGATGAGATATGGGTCCATCAATGAGAAGTACTGCATCAGAGGTTTGCAAAAATTGACGTCCATCAGAAACTCGTCATGCGTTGAAAAATAGCAAAACAATGTATTACATAATGTATACAACAAAATTGAAACTTCGGAGGTAGACAAAAAATAGCATACCTCACGGGAAGCCAGGGATACCCAGTGCTCGCGGTGAGGTATCCATAAGAGAGGGCTGAAGTGCTTAATACTGGTAGGCTCAATCGGCGGCTCAACCTGTGAGCACGTCTGGGCCGTCCTCTACCTCTACCTCCAGCCATCTTAATTACATAAAGTATGGTAGTTAAATTAATTTATTATCAAATTGTGCTAAACTAACACTAAATTGTGCGAAAATGCACTCAAATACATTTAAACGCGCTTAAAATGCTAATTATTTTCAAATTATGCTAATTATATTATTTTATGCTAATTATTTTCAAATTATGCTAAGTTATATAACTATACTAAATTATACAAAATTTTACCAAGTTAGATAAATATAATGAATTATACCCTAATTTATAACAAAACATAATTTATACCCTAATTATACCCTAATTTATAACTATACTAAACTATACTAAATTACCTAATTTATAAAAACATTTGGAACATTTCTAATGAATTAGTAGCAATTTATAACAATTTCTAACAAACGGTAACAATTTATAACAATTGGTAGCAATTTCTTCCTAATTTATAAAAAAATTTGGAACATTTCTAATGAATTGGTAGCAATTTATAACAATTTCTAATAAATTATAACAATTTCTAACAAACGGTAGCAATTTATAACAATTGGTAGCAATTTCTTCCTAATTTATAAAAAAAAATTGGAACATTTCTAATGAATTGGTAGCAATTTATAATAATTTTTAACAAACGGTAACAATTTATAACAATTAGTAGCAATTTCTAATAAATTTATAACAATTTATAACAATTAGTAGCAATTTCTAATCAATTTTAACAATTTCTAACAAACGGCAGTAATTTACAACTATTTTGGCCTACTCAAAAATATAAAATAAAATATAGGGATTTACTTGCAAAAACAAGAAGAACATGAGAAATCTGGGAGAAACAGAAAATATGAGGAGGATAGTGTGAAATTTGATGAAATAAATTGTGAGGAAATTTCGGAACAGTGCACACCCTTATAAATAACCTAATTTTTTGGAGCGACCGACGGTATAATAGCCAGTTTCTAATAAAAATTATGAACCGGCCATTAAACCGCTGATTTGAACATTTTTGACAGAATTTGAGTTTCGTGAACAGAGTTGGCGAAATTTAGAAAAATTTGAGCATGAATAAAATGACAGTACAATCTTATTATTTATCCAAGGCAAAAAAAGATTGCTCTGGATTTAACTTTAGGCCGGACAACGATGCCATTGCATATTGAGTTGCTGATTAACATCCCGGCATTTTTTTCCATAACCAAAAAATTAAATAATATAATATTAATAACCGAATTTTGAAAAAAATTTCAAACCTAACCAGACCGCCCCCCCATTGGGCGGTCCAGAACCCTATCAAGACCGCCGGGCCACTGGGCGGTCCAGACCCCAAGCAGACCGCCCCCCAGCCGGCGGTCTGCTTAATTTTTTTTTTCTATATATACCCCTCTCCCCACACCCCATCAAACCAAACCCTAAACCCCTCCCCCAGCCGCCGCCAGTGTCCGCCATCTCCGCCGTTCTTCGTGTCGAAACCGTCGGAAACCCCGTTTTGTCGTTCCGAAAGCGATATTTCATAATTTTGTTGCATTTTCAACCCCTCTCCGCTTCCGTTTTCAGGTACGAAATTTTTTGTGAATTTTTATAAATTGTTTCGAATCGTTAGAAATTGTGGATTGAAATTGTTAGAAATTGTTTGGAATCGTTAGAAATTGTTGATTGAAATTGTTGATTGAAATTGTTGATTGAAATGGTTAGGAATTGTTTGATTGGATTTGTTAGAAATTGTTGATTGTAATTGTTATAAATATTAGAATTGTTAGAATTGTTTGATTGGGTTTGAATTGTTAGATATTATTTTATTGAAATGGTTAGAAATTGTTTGATTTGAATTGTTAGAAATTGTTGATTGGAATTGTTATAAATATTAGAATTGTTAGAATTGTTTGATTGGGTTTGAATTGTTAGATATTATTTTATTGAAATGGTTAGAAATTGTTTGATTTGAATTGTTAGAAATTGTTGATTGGAATTGTTATAAATATTAGAATTGTTGGAATTATTTGATTGGGTTTGAATTGTTAGATATTATTTTATTGAAATGGTTAGAAATTGTTTGATTTGAATTGTTAGAAATTGTTGATTGGAATTGTTATAAATATTAGAATTGTTAGAATTGTTTGATTGGGTTTGAATTGTTAGATATTATTTTATTGAAATGGTTAGAAATTGTTTAATTTGAATCGTTAGAAATTATTATTATTATTATTATTATTATTATTATTATTATTATTTTCTTATTATTCTTCTTATTTTAATAATAATAATAATTTTCTTCGCACAACTCATTTTCTAAATATTATTTACAGGTACTGACGGCAATTCGAGGAGTTGCACACAGCTTGGTGTGCATGGCGAGAAATGGTTTCCGGGCGTTCGGGTGTACTATGCTGCATCACAGTGCTCCGATCGTCGAGGATTCCCAGTTTGATGGGCGCCTCGTTGGCATGCTACACGATGCTGGCGAGAACATCAACTGGCGTGAGATCAAGATTGACTCACCAGTTCCGAACCAGCCCAACCAAGAGCCGCCTCTCGTACGCGATAGAGACCTACCACCACCCCCCCGCAGTATTATAAGTTCATTTTTTTTCATTCACGTCAATTTTGTTTCGAAATGTGTTCTTAAGATGTTCCACTCAAATATTGCAGAAGATAACCCGAATTGGGCATTCCACGATTGGGTGCTGGACACCAAGAAATGGCACGCCTACAACAATCAATATGGAGTGCCAGTGCAGTATGACGAGGTCAGTTGGATCGTGTCTATATAATTAATTTTTTTTTGTATGAAGAAAACTAACATTATCTAACTACAGGATGGTCACCCTACATGGAGTGCCGAGCCCACTTTCACTCCGGCAGACTTTGGTCTCACAGACACTGGGGCAGAGGACGACCATGAGGCTAGCGGCAGTGGGGCACAGCAGGCTACCCAGTTTGATCCATGGGCGGATGCTGCGTTTGGGACACAGCCACCGACGACGTATACAGAGGACTGGGACGAGCCCACACTATCGATGCCACCCCCGAGGCAGCACGACCACGAAGCTAGCGGCAGTGGAGCACAGCAGGCTCCCCAGTTTGATCCATGGCCGGATGCTGCGTATACACAGGACGACATGCATTTTGATTCTGTTGATGACGAGGATCCTACAGAGCCCTCTGAGCCTCCACAGCCTCAGAGACGTGTCCAGCTGCGGAGGGCATGCGGGGCGCCTCCTAGATTGTCATTGTCCGGTCGTCGTCGTCGTCGCTAGTTTTTATATTTCATATTGTAGCCATTGACAGTATATTTATATTTTCATTTCTATATTTTATGTTGATCAGACGTTATTTGGTTATTTTATTTACTTATATTTTTGTTTCTATATTTTATGTTGACTAGACGTTATTTGGTTATTTTGTTCACTCGACCAAATTCATCGTTATTTTGTTCACAAGGAAATTACACGGAAATATAATCATATAATCACAACAAAATACATAAAATACAATATAAATTACAAGCAATTACATAAAATACAATATATAAAAAAAAAAAAAGGAAGACCGCCCAAAGGGCCCTGGCGGTCGATAGGGTTCTGGACCGCCCAATGGGGGGCGGTCTGGTTAGGTTTGAAATTTTTTTCAAAATTCGATTATTAATATTATATTATTTAATTTTTTGGTTATGGAAAAAAATGCCGGATTAACATCCATTATGATAATTATGTCTATAAAGAATGCTTTGGACAAAGAGCATTGCCATTGTATATTGTGCTACTGCCGTGACGTATTCATGGATAGGACTGCTTTGGATGGCTCATTATGTCGGATTCACATTTCCTGCGATCCTAAAAAAATTAACAGTAACTCTAAAATTTATGTTTTTTCAAATTTGACTGTCGAATAATTTCGTGCATGTATCTCAAAGTAGATGAACTTTTTTTGCACGAATTTCGAAACAATTCAACAGTTGGATTTGAAAAAACAAAAATCGTAGGTTATTGTTTATGAGTAAAGAATCGCAGCAGATTTGAATCCCATTATGTCCATAAAGAAAGATACATGCATGCCCATATGCTTCCCTTTTATAAAAAATTTATTTTCTTATCTCTTTTCAATTCAATAGAAAACAGACCCATGAATAATAACATAGTTGGGCTCACCCCATATGCATCAGGACATGCATTTCTTACTATTTGTTTATTTCTTTTTAGACAGGATAGGTCTAAGAATTTTGAACGGTTTTAACATGGTCTTCAATGACTTTTTAAATATTTTATTTAATAGGGGCCACTTCAACTTTTCCACATTTCGTTGCTTCCATGAAATATAATATTTCTCTGCAGATCACGACAAATTAATAAACACAAATATCATATATAGCTGGGGAAAGCAGTTTGACTCCGATGTCTATCAGGCTCAATCTACTTTAAGTCTGATGAACTGTCCAATCTATCTTAAGATCCGTATGCACACGCATATTAAAATAACATATATATATCTTAAAATGAATCGGATGGTTACGGAATCCATCAAACTTAATTTGAGTTTGATGAACATCAGACCTAAACTGCTCTCATAGCTAGGACCTCACTCGATAATGGGGTGCGTATCCTCTAAGATATCTCAATTTTTACGTGACTGACGTGTCCGGTGCCTAGTGTTTTGCTCTGATCTGTGAATTCGTGATCCGGACTAGTCCACTCTTGATCCGTACCTGCTCAAACTAGACCGTGCACGAGTTTAGTGTGGATCAAGAGTCAGTTGGGATGGACAAAAATTTGGACCAGATCGCTAATTTTGAAAAAAAAAAAAAAAAAAAAACCTTTTACCTGTACACGTGCCGGGCTAGTTTGAACTTGGACCGCCCGCACTTGTACCTAGGCCCTTGCCTTGAGAATCGTGTAGAATTAAATCACACTGCTTGGGATTCGTGCTTGTGTAGATATTTTGCTTTAAGATTCATGCTAAGTAAAAAAGAATGGCCCGGATTGAATAATTTTGAAAGATTTCCTGCTCGAAGATAAAAAAAAATAGAAAAAAAGAAAAAAACATTCTATCTCTGACTCGGACCGCCAATCTTTGCGGGCAAGAGTTCAGTTAAAAAAAAAAAATCCATCCTATCCGGACCGTGCTATCCGTCTGACTCGAGATGTCCGTATCCAAATTACCTGTGCCCTATCTGGATTTGACCCAGTCCAAGCACAACACTACCGGTGCCTATTCGGGAGAACGTAGGAGGGCGTTATTATTTGAGCTTTGAGATTCGTGCAGAACGTTTTTGAATGATTGAGATATTTCCAGAAGTAATTACGCAAAGTTTGATATATCTAGAATGCGAATTCCTAGATGATGTGCAGAGATATCGATAAATAAGAACATGATGCCACATGCAGCCAAAATGTTAACAGTAATAACTGACTAAATAAGGTTCACACCGACAGCACCTCTTTCGAAAAAAAAAAAAAAAGTTTCCCATCGATGGCTGAGAAAGCCGATAGAGTTCTCTATGGCGGTAGAGAAGTAAATACGTGACACGCCGTGACGTGACGTGACAAACACGCCGTGACGTGACGTGACAAACACACCGTAATTTAGTCACGTGACGTGATTAATTTTTTTTTTTCACGTGACGTGACGTGACGGGATCAAAATGGTGCTGGATTATCACGTCACGCGAATGGTCACATTACGCGTAGTCACGCCGTGACCATACGTGACGTGATCACACGTGACATGACGTAAATTAGTCATGTCAATTTTTTTTATATTTTAATTTAAAGGGTAATTATAACGTACCTCTCCGTCCCGTCCCCTTACAGTCCCCCGACTTGGTCAACATTCTAATTTAACCGTCAAACTTGTAAAGTTGCTAACGACTTTCTAAATCAGCTCTCTCTTCCGTTTGCAACTTTATTAAACTTAATTTGTCTCTAGTGACGAATCCAAAAATTAAAACACAGAAGAACTAGCAAACAAAAAAGGAAAAATCTTATTTCAATTTCAGCTACCCTAACGATCTAAAGGCGCACGTCCCAATCCAAAATTTGATTTCTTATACAAATATTAATTCCTGGTGCTTCTCTCCCTTACCACGCGGCGGCCGCCCCTGCTGCCTCAGTCGATCAGATTTGCACCTCACCGCTCTTCCTCTCCGACACCCATTTCCTCTCACATCCCTCAATTCGGGCCACCGGGATCTGAAAAAGTTCAGTAACTTGCTTTCACTTGTTTCTCTCTCCTCTCTCCTCTCTCACTCTTTGTTGCTTTAATTCATCCAAAATTTGATCTGAATAGAACGAGTACATCATTGGTTCTAAAATAGTCGATGCTCTGATGTACCTCGATCTCAACTTCCAACTCCGGTGATCTTAACTATGATCTAAACATTCTGCTGATCAAAGTCTATCAGGCGTCAAGCTATCACGCGATCGGGCTCTGGTGATATGGATTTCAAGTAAATCATTAATTTGATCTCAATTTAATTCTTACCTTTGATCATTGTCTTCTAATTCGTATTTGTGATTTCTGTTGGAAGCATCGGACATCTATATTTGTAGTTGTTTTTCAGTCTATTTTGATCTTATTGAACTTTTGATGTTTATTTTCGTACAATCTTATGATCCATTGTGATAATGATGAATACTTTATGATTATGAGATGCATACTTTCTTGATACAATATATTTACACTCTATCCTCCTTTCTATATGACAGATGAATATTGAATAACTCTTGCTGAATAAACAATTTATGCTCCTCTCAGGTAAATATTTTCTGCTCATAAGGATGAATATTTTTTTATTTTATAGATTAATACATTATGGATGTGAGATCGATACTGTCTTGATTCAAAATTCACACTTTATCCCTTTTTTTTTTTACAAATCAATATTTCATAACTATTGCATACTGAGATGCATACTGTCTTAGTTATTGTTTCTAGTTATTTTTCGAAGGAGGATGGCTTAAAGAAAATGCTAATAAGAAGTGAATTGGAAAATAAAAAACTATCATGCATAGAAGATGTTTGCTAAAATGTCTCTGTGAAAGGTAAAATATTGTAAACACTGTTTTTAAAAAATGTCATTCTTTTGATTAGGGCAATTTTTTTTACCACTTTGGTTAAATGTGAACTAATCAGTAAGATTCAGATTCAAGAAATAGTTTGCAAATGATGGAGAGAATAGCAAGTGAGGTTGATGCTCCAGACATCAAAACTTTCATCCCTTTAAGTGAATACTTTAGTTGATGTTAATTAATACCTTAGGTTATAGATGAATACAGTTTGTTGTGGTTGGACACTTTACTAATTTTCTTGAATACCCAATATGTAAATGTTAGGGATGCATACTTTAGATCTTAGGTGATATTGATGAATACATTTGCCTGTATATTTGAATACTTCTATTTCAGGGTTGAATACTTCACAGTATTTAATGAATACTTTTAGCATTATTTTGAATACATTTGCCTGTGTGGTTGAATACTTTCATTTCATGGTTGAATACTTCACAGTAATGAATGAATAGTTTGAGTATTATTTTGAATATTTATCATTCAATTTTTTTATTCAGGTTGTCGACATTACTCTCTTCATAATGCAAAGGGAGAGTTCAGTTGCCCATGAGTGGTTTTATCTCCGGAATAATGTGATTGTAAGTATTCTAAGTTTGGCTTCTCCATCAGGTTTGGCTTCTCTTGTGATAGATTTTTTGAATGTAATCAAGTACATGAATGAATACCTACTCCTAACAGGTAACAATTTATTTTTGATATATTGTTAATATGTTTCACTATATAGGGTGAATACTTCATTGTATATGAATGAATACTTTATGGATGTGAGATTCATAGTGTAATTTGAATTTTTGAATTGAAATGACAATATGATATTTAATGAATACTTTATGACTTGTAGATACATATTACACCTAAGAGGAAGCATGTAAGGCGAAGGACTCCAATTACTCATCTTCTACCACCGACGCATTTCGTGTCATGAAGAGAGCTGCTGCTTTGACTGATTTGTTCCTCTGGTACGAATCAAAGAGAAGAGTATCTTAACAAATTTGTTTATTCTTTCCATGACAAGAGTGGTCGATGCAACTTCTATCAATTTAATTTAATGATCCAATGCTTATGTGATGGTTAATGTTTCAGTACTCAATTTAATTTAGGTATGAGATTCATGATTTGATATATTATGATGGATACTTAGTATTACAGGTGCATTTAGTTTTTCTGATAATTATGTATGAATACTTTATGTGTTAAGAATAAATACTTGAGAAGGTAATCAACTGTTGAATTGCTTGGATTCATAGTATGAATATTTTAATACTAAATTATTTGGATAATTATAAATGAATAAATTAGGAATGATTATAAATATTTGTATTACATTAGGTATGAAAAGCTACTATTCCTACTGCAGTTAGTCTTATGTTAAGTATGAATGAATACTTTATATATGAGGTTGAATGATTTGTTGACTAGTGATGAATACTTACTATTGTATATACATTCAGACTTCTGACAAGTATGATGAATACTTTATGTTTGAAATAGATTAGTTGCTATTGTATGGATGAATACTTAGTTGCTACTGTATGGATGAATACTTAAGTATTAAATATTTTATGTTTGAATCACAATGTATACTTAATTCATTCGAGATTTATATATTATCGTCTTTTATTGTTGACAGATTTATAATTCTTGCTAAATGAATACTTGTTGGTAAATAATTATCACGTAAATACTTTATTTTTTGTGAGTGAATACTTTATGTTTATGGATGGATATTTTATTTTATGGATGACTGGTGAAATTTTTGCTGAATGAGTACTTTTAGTAAATACTTATTAAGTAATACTTTTGTTTTTAAGAATAAATACTTTTACAGTTAAAGATGAATACCTCACTAACAAGTAATTTATTTTTTTAATTGAAGTATTATTTGACATATTCTTATTATAGAAGTCTAGCTGAGTAAGAATTTTATGCTCATATAAGTATTAATACTTTACTAATAAATAATTCATTGGGTTGAATACTTTATGGGTGAGTGACGTGTTCAGTTTTTTTTTAAATACCTGATATCTTATAATGAATACTTGATGCATTACAAATGAATACTTGATGTATTATAGATGAATACTTGCGCGCAAAAGCTGTAAAATCTTTCAAATATTAGGTGTTCCTCAAATATTAAGTGGTTCCACAGTTAGTTAGTAGTTACTTAGGTAGTTATTGACTGGTGGACAAAATGGGGGATTGATTAGCGAAACAGCTAGGTGAATCATAATGAATACTTACACAACTAGGATGAATACTTGCTCAATGAGGTATGAATACTTGCATGACGATGATGAATACTTGTGCAACCGACAACTCGAAAGTATGTCATCATGGATCTCATTTGAAAGAGAAAATTATTTAGAAGACGTTCGTGTTTTTAGATTTGAAAAATACCTTACAGATCGTAAGAAATATTGGTTTGATTAAACGGAGAAAAAAACACCCACCTCTAAAAACGTGTAAAAGATGGTGGGTGATGTGTCCAGTTTTTTTTTGTCTATCATAGTTGAATACATTTATGTCTCTGGTTGAATACATATGTTCTTTGGAATGAATACTATTTGATGTTTTTACAGTTTGAAGTATTTTTCTGCGATTTCAACTGTTTTTTAGCAGGTTTCAACTGTTTTTATCCGGGGGACTATTAGGGGACGTTTCATGGGGGACAGCTAGGCGGTCCCTAATTTAAATGATTGAAAATTTAGAAAAAAATATATAGAAAATTCTAAAATAAATAAATAATGTTGTAAATATTATTTTTTTAGAAAATATTGTATCTGACATTACTTTAAAAATTCAAATTACAAACATTCATTAGACTAAACTAAAGAAAATAAAAATCAGTACTACATGAGTACCAATATCACTGAACTTATACTAAAATAAAAATATGAATACTCTATACATATAAAAAAAGTTGGATACTCTATGTTTCATACCGTAACGTGACGTGACGTATATTTTCACTATAATGTGGTCATGTCACGTAATCGACATACATGACGTGACGTGACTAGTCACGCCATTACAAATTTTCTTCTCTATATGGCGATATAATTTAGCAAATACTGGGATCAAAATCTGCTCTTTTCTTTAGAAAAGGGAGTGCCCTTTTTTTTTTTTTTTTTCATTCAGAGCGTTCAAAATTCATTGTACGGCTTTAATTAAATCTGAATTATTTTAATAAATTAATTGATTTAAAAATAAAAAGTAATTTTGACCATATTATGAATTTTGAACGACCCAGATTGAGAAAAGAAGAGTGCTCCTTTTCTCAAGAAAAAAAAGCAGAGTCAGTTCCGCAAATACTGCTACCAACCTCTCCAGTACAAGAGCTGCTACAGTGCCTTGCCAACAACCCACAACTAGGGCTGTCCAAAAAGCTCGTAGCTCGTGGCTCGCTCGTGACTCACATCTAGCTCGATCGATAACAGCTCGTTCGATAGTGGACCGAGCTGTTAACGAGCTGGGTCGCTAACAGCTCGGGCCAAAATTAATGAGCTGAGCTAAGGCCTAGCTCGCTCGCCAGCTCACGAGCTAGCTCGGCTAGGCATCAATTTGTGAATTTGTGTGTATTTTATACTGTCAAGCTTGGTCTAGCTCAGTTCATCTCGGTCCAAAAAAGTTTGTAAAATTTATTTTCTTCTTAAAACAAGGTCCAACCAAACCCAGTGAGCCGGCTCGTGGCTCGCGAGCCAACTCGTGAGCTGACTCATCACGAGTTGGAGCTGAGATTTTAGCTCGCGAGCTGTTAACGAGCTGGCTCACTAACAACTCGGTCTAGAATTAATGAGCTGAGCTAAAGCTCAACTCGGCCCGAACCAGTTCATTTACAGCCCTACCCACAACTGCCGCATTAACTCAACAGACCAAGCTAGCTCGCAAATCCCAAAAAATTACTACAGACTTTATTACTCACCCAGTACACGGTACAACTTGAATTTATTAGAATTGATAATA
Organism: Carex cristatella; assembly: GCA_024447775.1. Lineage (NCBI taxonomy): Eukaryota > Viridiplantae > Streptophyta > Magnoliopsida > Poales > Cyperaceae > Carex > Carex cristatella. Next base: position 8,564,290 of record JAJHPF010000001.1, on the reverse strand, counting down.
ACTCCGTAATGTCTAATAGTTTATCATAATTAATTAAATTGTTAAAAACAAATTTAGAGTAAGTGGATATAAAAAAATATATATATTTTACTTTATTCGACACAAAACTGGAGAATATATTCATCCTGATACTTTAAATAATTATATATAATTGAAAGTGTGAATCGGAGGGATGCATTCAGTCTAAAATTCTTTTAGTTAGCACCTCAAAAATTGAGAATTATACAACCACCACTCGAATTTCTAAATTTCAAAACATACCACCCATGTGCCCGGAATTTTTATTAATATACAAATTAATAAATTAATTTAATAATCTATACAATTTTTATAAAGAATTTAAAAAATATCCAAACCGATGACAGTGTAATCGGTTTCAGAAGATCAAGCCGATTACAAACTCGTCGGTCACAAAAAATTGAAATCGCTGACAATGTCACCCATCCCAGAACCGATAAATTTCTTAATTAGAAAATATTAATAATTTATTTATTTTTTATTAAAATATTAGAAATATTTTTATATTTTTTAAATTAGATAGAATACCATATAATTTGATTTATTAGAAAGACTTAAACAAATAATTTGGATCAATATTTTATCAAATCTGATTTTTCATGACTGTAAGAAAAATTAAAATATTTCTTTGTGTGTTATTAGAAGAAAATAAAAATACTTTGAATATGAATTATTGATCTCGGTTCAAAAGTCATTTCTAAGTAAATACAGAAAATATTATGGTCTTTCTATTTTTAAAAAAATAAAAATTTAACAAAAGTTTTCCGCAACATTGTAATCATTACCAAAAAGTGTTTTAATCTGAGTCATTTGTTGTTTTAATCTAATATAATTCTCTCATAAAAAAATGTGTATTATGCATAAAAAATCGTGCATAAATATATTATGCAAAATTTGTTCGCAGAATTGACTGAAACCAATGACATTATTATCAGTTCTAACTTTTGAAACCTATAATAATATCATCAGTTACAATAAATTTCGAATTTTATCAGAATATTATATAGATCGTTAAATTTATTATTTCTTTTATATATTAATAAAAATTTCGGCCCATACGCTCCAAATATAGCTGGTGCACCCCGGCATTTTTTTCCATAACCAAAAAATAAATAAAAATAATATTTATAACATATTTTTTTCCATAACCAAATATAGCTGGTTATTTTCCTTCCGTCCCTGCGGATACGATACCCGACTATACCAATGGTAGAGACTGTGCACTTGCAGTCTTAACTAGAGGTAAAACTCGAGTTTTAAAAGGTACAGCTCGCTGTACTGATACTTGGGAGTGCGCTTTTGGTGCGAACAGAACCAGCACTCGACTCCTTCGTGTCCCTCCTTTTTGCAGTAGACGCACCGGACGGTGCTGGAGGCTTCTCCCATCTCTGACCTTGGGTTGGGGTTTTGGTTGGCACTGGATCGCATCCTTTCGGTTGACACCATATACTGTTGCGATTTGAATTTCTCCGACCTTCAGGTCAGGCTGTTAATTTCACAGAAAGAGAGGACAAAGTAAAATCTTTCTTTGTATTTTTCCTACGGTATTTACTGGTAAAGCTGATGAAGCTTGAGTTAAAATTTTTTTTTTTTTGGGAATGAAATGTTATGATTTCTAGGGAGGCGGTAATTTTGAATGTTTCATAGCAGCCTTTTAAATTGATGAGGATCCGATAAAATAGTCTAGTTAATTAGTTAGTCATTAGCTAGCCCAATTAATTAGTAATTTTTCATTCAAACATGCATCAGGTATTAGGGAAAATCTTAATGGGACCAAACGCGGAGCTGGCGGATGCGATAGAGTCTGAGTGCAAGAAACATCCATGGGAAGGAATAGTCAAGAGGCTATGGCCCAAGAGCAAGTACATCGGAGTGGTTGTGACAGGATCAATGATGCAATACGTACCACTCGATCCTAGAGTTCTACGCCGGTGGTTTACCTCTTGTTTCAACCCCGTACGCATCATCGGAGTGTTTTTTTGGGATCAATTTGAGGCCATTGGACAAGCCGTGTGATGTAGCCTACACATTATTGCCTAATATGTGTTATTATGAATTTATGAGGGTAAAGGATGAAGAAGATGGTGCCAGGGGAAGAGATGGTTACATCATTGCTGGTGCTCCAGCAGAGGAGGTGGTCCCATTGGTGGATGTGGAATTGGGGTGTTACTACGAGCTAATAGTGACTACTTTCACAGGTAAAAACCCCAAAGAAGCCCGTCTCTAAACAATTAAATATTTTTTGTCTAAGAGTATATTTTTCTACTTACCCTTGATTGAAGGGTTCTCATATTTAAAAGGGAAATTTTACAAAGTGTCGTTCTTTTTCAAAATATAGAACAAAATATCCTCCTTCAAAATTCTTAACAAAATGTTCTTGTGGACCCCACTTGTTTCCTTTCTTTCCATCTCTCTCACTCATTTTTATTTACTCTCATTTATTTTTTGCTTATGTAAAATATATAATTGTGATTTCATTCTCATTTTGAATTTTTTTTTAATTTTTGTGTGTATAAATAATTTAGAATAATAAAAATTAAAGTGTCAAATTTTTATTTATTTGAACCAGAAAGTATAATATTAACATAAATGTAGAATATTTCCAACATACGGGTCTTTAAAAAAATATTATATTATAAGATACGGTATTAACTTATTTCAAAAAAAAAAATCTAACAAATAAATGTTTTTAACATACACATTTTATATAGTTTATTCTATATAAATTTCATATTCTTAGTTTTCACAACAATAAGGGATTTTATCACATTAAGAACAATTTAGTGACATACTTATACAGTTATACTTCAATAAAAATATACTAATTATATATTTGATATAATCTTAAGAAATTAAGAAATAAATAACAAGTGCAAGAAATATTAAGTTCGAATACTATCGCAATGAGTGGTTGAGATGACTTGGGATACATTTTTTTTACCTTCCAAGTGCATATATATATGGTCCGATTAATTAGTAGGTTTAGCAAAGTTTAATTTTTAATTTTTCACCATAATATATTCAATGGTGAGTCGTATTACTTGTATTGTAACTGATTCAAAACTGATGACATTATTTATTTCTTAAGATATGTTATACATAATTATAATATTTTTTATTGAAGCATAAATATCTCACTAAATTGTTCTTAACATATGATATGATAAATAAGTTAAAAATAGTTTATAGAATAAGTTAATACCATTTCTTATAATAATTTTTCAAAAATAACAATATGTTGAAAATATTATATATATACACTAATATTATACTTTCTAATTTTAGAAAATACAATTTCACACTTAATTTTTTTTCTTCTAAATAATTTATATACATAAAAAATAAAAATTAATCAAAATATAGATGAGATATCACAATTGTATATTTTACTTAAACAAAGAATAAATGAGAGTAAATTGGGAGAAGTGAGAGGAGTGAGAGGGAGGCAAATAGAGAGAACAAGTGAGGTTCACAATGACATTTTGTTAAGAATTTTGAAAAAATAGCATTTTGTTCTATGTTTTGAAAAAGAATAGCACTTTGTAAAATTTCTCTATTTAAAACCATCACTTGACCAAGACAAGCTTATTCATTAATTCTAAATCTTATACACCTAGACTCAACATAGTTATTTATTTAGCATGTCTTTCACAATATTGTTCCTTGTTAATTGCAGAAAGATCAGTCATGTACTGAAGTCAAATCTCTTTTTAATGAAAATAATTAACTAACACCTATAGGTGCAAAATAATTTGACCCGAGTAAGAGAAAATAAAAAATTTACTTTTGATCATTTAAAATTGTTAATAAGAACAAGAAGCCAACCGAAGTCCAATCCTTATCGTACTACTCGATAAGAAAGGTATATATCGTTTTGTTAAGCAACTAATTTTACGAGTTGAGTTCCTTAATTTTACAGTGTTATTTCTTTAAAGCAAATAATCTAGTACTAAAAAAGAAAGGAGAGTACAAAGAGTCAATTTATTTCCTTTCCAAAAACAAATATATATTGACATTGCTTGTTGATATAAATAAACGAGTGAGAAATATCTACTAACAAGATCAATGTTTTTGGCCATATTCAGGTCTGTACCGGTATCGAGTTGGTGACATCCTAAAGGTTACAGGGTTCTACAATGCTGCACCACAATTTAAATTCATCCGACGTCGCGATGTCGTGCTGAGCATCAACACAGACAAGACCACTGAAGAGGACCTCCTCAAAGCCATCTCTGCTACTAAACCTCTCCTTTCACAACTCTCTCTCCTTCTTTCCGACTTCACCTCTTTTCCCGACACTTCCTCACTCCTCGGACACTACGTCCACTTTTGGGAACTGATCCCTTCCTCCAGCAGTGGTACCTCCAAAGAACTTGCTGTCCTTCTTGAATCGAAAAGTGCTGGAAGAATGTTGTGCTGTAGTCGAGAGCTACTTGGACCCGATATATCGGCGCTGCAGGAGCCAAGACAAATCGATTGGGCCATTGGAAATACGGGTGGTTGGTAATGGGGCGTTTGATGCTCTCATGGATTTTTTCTTGTCAAGAGGCTCGTCTGTCAACCAGTACAAAACCCCACGGTGCGTCAACTCGTGTGATGCCATCGCTGTGTTGGATGAGAAGGTCGTTGGGAAGTTTTTCAGTCAGAAAGTGCCACATTGGGAATCGTACAAAGTCGAGAAGAAGGCTGTTTAAGAAGCCAAAAATGATACTTTCTTTAAATTGCATATGGATTCAGAAAGAATATGCTATGTTATATATTTAATTTTAAAATCAACGGAAATATTTAATAATAATGTTGCCATGCTAGTGCAGTTCCATCGACCATCTTTTGTCATATTTGACGAATTGTTGGATTTGATAGAAATTAATTGTTACTCCAGAATTTATGTAATTAATGGTAACATAAACTAAATCTTTTTAATGTACCATAATTATAAAGTGTAATGTATGGTTTATAACTGCTTTCACAAAGGTTTATTTGCAAGTGAAATTACTTCATCTACCTTCTTTGATTCTCTTTATTCATGTTTTTATTATGAACCGGTTGATTAGTCCATTTCTGCTTCATGCAATACATCTCGAAAACAAATAACAATAATAAAATCCCTTGAAAGTGCAATAGGGTTAAAATTCACCAGGCTATAAAAATAAAATAAAATGTAAATTTGATATCCAAACACAGTTTCGTCTAAAATAAAATGTAAAATTAGGCCTAAAGGTATTGCCTATTTTTGTTTAAAGTTTGCAAGTTCATCTTGTTTCACCAAAATAATTATTCAACGCTTCATATTGATTTTACGTTTATAATCAAATTACAAAATTTACAATAATATATATAATATATGTTTCTCTACATATAATCTATGTCAAATGTATGTTTTGAATATTTAATTTTAGAGAACTAGCCTTTGGTCTAGTGGCTAAGGCACATGATCTCAATGTTAGAGGTCATGGGTTCGAAACCCAGATGGAGAAAATCATTTGTAATAACAAAGGTATTAAATAGTTGGATGGCTTGACCTCTAACCTTTACTCAAAAAAAAATATTTAATTTTAAAAATCAACAAAGAAAATCTAGGATATTTTATATAATATAAAAGAAATATGAAATACAAACAAATAAAAGCTAATAGAAGTTTATTTTCAAAACATAAAATATAATATAATTATATCTCCGTCAAAACAAAAAAAACCTTCATGTTTTACTTTCTTTAGCTCATTACAATAATCTTATAAATTCGAATTCACTTAATTCAACATGAAGACAATGATGAATTAAGTAATTTTAGTTAGGATTATTTAAACCGCTAATTTATCATCAAATAATACTTAAATTGCACAAAATTTAATTGTTAGAAATTCACTTTATAGTCAAACAAACCATTGTCAAATGACCCCTCATTAGAATATTAATGTACACCAAATATGAAATAGCAATGATATTATTATTTTTGTCTAAAATACTGACGGATTTCTGTTTATAAAAAAAATAAAAAAAAGGAGTATACAAATTTAGGATGAGTATTCTATCTTGTTTGTGGGGCTTTCATGTTTTTCTTTCATGGTATATATATTTATCATTATTGATCGGAGCAATTGTGGAGTGGCTGAGACCTATCCTGTTTGTGGGGCTTTCAGTTAGGGGGCAAATGATATACTTTTGTTTTAAAGTGCTGTAAATATGTGTTCTGATGATTTAACGGGCCTTAGTGCCTGGTTTCTTTGTGGTTTTATATCTCCATATATGTTATATCTTGTAGATGTGTTTATGTATGGAGAAGGTAACAAAGTCATTAGGACTGGCCCAAATCGATTTTTTGGGCCGGGACTTAAGTCCTTTCTTCCTGCTTCCATTTCTCTCTGTGGACTGGCGCCTCATATTGTAGGACTGTTTTGGAATGAAAAAGGTTTCGCATTTGTGGTGAAAAAATGTAGGTTACTCTCACTAATGAAAATCAAGTGGATGAAAAAAAAATGTAGGTGTGCTTTATGAAAACACCCACCCACACACTACCCAAAAACATTTGTATAGAGGATGAAAAGTAGGTTACTCCTAACAAGGAAAATCAAGGTATTGTGTATTAATGTTCACAAATAATCAATCAAACTTGTTTCTTTGGTGAGAATAGTTTTCTCAACAACATGCGGTGACGCGGTATGATTATAACGACCAACAAAATGTTCATAAATGTTGTATCAAGAAGTGTATTCATGATTCTGTTCTTCTCGGTCTAAACCTCATAACAGGCAGCTCACAAGTTGTGTGGTCTGGGTAGAGAAGGAAAAACGTGACACGCCGTGACGTGACGTGATGTGACGTACGTGATCAACTTTTTCTTTCACGTGACATGACGTGACGTGACTAAAATGATGACAGATGGTCACGGCATGCGTAGTCATGCCGTGACCATACGTGACGTGATCACACGTGACGTAACGTGTCGTCACGTAAATTAATCATGTCATTTTTTTATATTTTAATTTATATTGTTGAAAATTTAGAAAAAATATATGAAAAATATGAAAAATTCTAAAATAAGTAAATAATGTTGCAACAATTATTTTTTTAGGAAAGACTGGTGGGCATCTGACATTATTTTAAAAATTCAAATTAAAAATATTCATAAGACTAAACTAGAGAAAATAAAAATCAGTCTCACTGAACCTTAGAACCTACACTAAAAAAAATCTGAATACTCTATACATACCAAAAAAGTTTAATACTATATGTTTCATACCGTGACGTGACGTGTAATTTTCGCTAAAATGCGGTCACATCATGCGAATGATCACGTCACGCGACACGCGAGTCAAGTCACGTAAAGACACACGTGACGTGACGTGACGTGAACGTGACGTTTCGTGACGTGACTAGTCACGCCGTGACAAATTTCCTTCTCAAGGTCTGGGCATGGTAACATCATGAGATTTTAATATTTATAACGAATTGGTGAGACTTAGAAGTTAACCCGGTGAAGACCATATAAGCCACTAGGATCTGACTCAAAGATAGCTTTATGCAATTTAGCTTTAGTGAAATGCTGTTCTAATCCTATCTGTTCTTGATAAGCTAGGATATCCATTTCATCCCAGTAAGTATGGTCAATATATAGAAGCAAATCTAGCCCCTACTTTCTTAATTAGTAAATTTTTATAATACTAACTAGCATGTTTTTGGATATTTTTGGATATCAGTTTCAATTCTAGTAATTATTCTATTCTTGAATTTTCTATGAGCTGCAAACCTATGAAATAATTTAGTATTTTTATCACATTCTTCTAACCATTTTTGTTTAGTTCTCTAAGCTTTTTCAATTGTTCAAGAGAATGCAATGTCTGAATTGCATATATGTTTTTTTTTCACCTCAACAAAATAACTTTTTCTCACCCATTAATTTTTAGGTCTATGAATTTTGACGGTTTACATAGATCTGAAAGCAGATCAGGTTATTACACGGTCTTGAATTACTTGTTGAATATTTTATTTTATGAGAAAAGGTTTTCTTATACCTAACTTTTTGTATCCAGTTTTTACCCAAATCAGTTTTGAACTCATCTAACGACCTTAATCCGTTCCTCCCACTTTCCTTATTTCAACTGCCATAGTTTCTCTCTCCCCTCCGTTCTTTTCAAATTATACAATCTAGTCTCCTCCATCCTCCCTTACATCTCTCATTTTCCTCCCATTCAGATCGTGATCTGATTTCTCTCTTTACTGCAAGTGCGCGCACACGACAGCTCGGCTACTGAGACGATCTCCTATAGGATGACGCGATCACGTGAGTTTGTCAGAAGAGCCGCCGGGATGGTGCGTCCATCTGTGCTTGACCTAAATAGCATTTTGAAGAATATTTATAATTTCGCCAAAATCGATCGGAGACTGCTATTTGGACAACCAAGCGGAAATGGAAAGGATGTCAAATTAGAAAGTATGTGCTAAAATGATTTCTCAATCAGAAATCAAAGTCGAGACTTTAATCGAGGTATGATTTTTTTTGCCGATTTAATTTTGATTGAACATCGAACCTGGGTCAAACAATGAAGATATTTGTGTGTACCTGCTGTACGTGTGCACAGGCACGATCTGGAAGGGTGGCACAGATTCTAAGATCAACGTGTATGTGCTAAAATGATTTTTTTTCTCAATCAAATGCTCTGTACCAACAACGATGTAAATTTGACCCGGGTCAGATCCTCTGTATATATGTGCTAAAATGATTTTTTCTCAATCAGATGCCAAATCACATCACCGCTGTACTAAAATGATTTAGTTTACATGATCTATCCGACTTCAATTTTGATAATTTTAAATCTCAAGTTTCATGATTTCAACTCGTATATATAAAATTATTCAAGCATGCTTTATTCTACTACCGCTCGATCTGAGAATTGCGCTACTAGCGTTTGATCCCCAATCCTGATCTACGAATTCTGAACAGAATGAAATTTATAAGTTTCTGGCACTAGTTTTACAGGATTCTTGAACTAATTTTACATGATTCTTTTTCTAGTTTTACAGTATTCTTGAACTAATTTTACATGATTCTTTTTTTGAATAGTATGATTAAAAAAAGATGGTTTTTACAGGATTCTTGAACTAGTTTTATAGGATTCTTGAACTAGTTTTACAGTATTCATCTTGTGGCGATTTGGAGGAGATACGAGAGAGAGGTGGTCCAGAGTGTTTAATGTTGTAGTTTTACAGTATTCACGATGTTATTTTTACAGTATTCCTTTCAATTTTTACAACATTACTTTCAAATTTTAATGTATTCATATTTGTTACAGTATTTATTTACATTTGTTACATTATTTGTCTTCAGTTGTTACAGTATTAAATACTGATTGGTGTTCAGTCTTAGATTAATTGTCTACAGCCGGGACAGTTTTGGGTACTGGTTGATGTTCAGTATGTATTAATTTTTTACATTATTTTTCTACATTTATTACATTATTTGTCTAAACTTGTTACAGTATTGGATATTGATTGATGTTCAGAATTAGTTAATTTGTTACATTAGTTACATTATTTGTCTACAATTGTTACATTTTTTTTTTGCTGATTGATATGCATTTTTTTGCAGTTTTATTTTCTTTGTAATATTTGTCGGATTTTTTTTGTTTGCAAGAAGATATATCCAAGGAGCGTTTGGTTCTTGCCATGAAACTTCTAACGCATCCCAATGATAAACACCCAATATCTGTAGTTTAAGGTTTTGTGTTCGTTGTTTGCTGGACAAAGTTTGTAAAGTTGTTTGCTGGATAGTGTTTCTTGAACAAAGTTATGTTTGTTTATAATATTTGTGATATTTTTATTGTTTTATAGTTGTGATCGTAATTGTTACAGTTTTCAGTTTTTCATTGCCGCAGTATTTATTATTACAGTTTTAATACTTCATTGTTACAGTTTTCATAATGTCTTGTTACAATATTCATTGAATATATATTTTGTCATTATTTTTGCAATTTACGTAGCTATTTTTTACCATATTCAATTTCATTAGTTTGAATTCGTAATTTTACAGATTATTTAATTAAAAAAATGAAAAAAAGGAGAAATTTAATAAAAAAACAAAAAAATATTAATAAACAAACTTCTCACTCTTCCAGTCGTGCCGCTTCTTGCTTAGACGCGCTGCGCTCTCCCAGTCGCGCCTTGCCTCACCATGGCTCAGCACAGTCAACGAAGTTTGAATTTTTCTTTTTAGTTTCAATTTCATGATTTTAGTTTACTTGTTTGTATTTCAACCCTGACATGTATTTATGTCTTCTATCAATGTTTATAAATTTCATGTATTTATTTTGATTTATTTTCAGTTCTATGTTCGGGGGTTGACGAAGTTTGACTTTGCTCTGATTTTCAGTGAACCGAGATAGAATAATTCATTTAAATTATTTTGTTAACCCAAAAATATAAAATTTTATGCAATCATGCTTGTCCAACCATGCTTTATATATCCTATTAATTTCATGAATTATTTCTAACATAAACTTGACTATTCTATATTCCTCTTGTTTACTGTTTTTCTATCCTAATTTGCCAGTATGATTTTCTTTTGTTTTTTTTCTGATTTCAACCATGCGAGGAGGGGGGGGTCATGGACTGGTACATTGGTACAAAACTATAGTACCAACTTTTTAGTCTGGTTTGAAGCTTCAGACCCTGATTTGGGTTTCATATAAAGAAGAACAATGAGATTTGAAGGTTTAATTTACAAAAAAAAAAAGAAATGCAAACAGTTCATCTTGTCATATAGCAAATATGTAGCAATCACACTTTGGTTAATCAAATTATTTACGAAAAAGAACATTCTGACAAGCTTGTAATTATAATATCATTTCAGAATTAAATAATCTAAATTATAATATAATAAAAAATGTTAAAGAACTTTTCACACAAAAAATAAAAACTAACCTACCTATGTTGCCTACAAACAAGAGTTTACCAGTAAAAGAAGAAAAACAACAGCAATAAAACAAACAACTAACCTAGGTTTCCTACAAACAAGATTTTACCAGTATGTAAGTTTTAAAAAAAATCTTACTGCTGCTGTTGAAAAAAGAAATACATTGGTGAAACTACAAAAATACATTGATAAAAATCCTAAGCAAATAACAAAGAGCATTAATAAAATCATGTAAGCAGGTTCCTATAACTCAGTTTGGCATGCTCGGTACACCTTCGTGACTGATTTGTAGTCCTTTAAAATAGAAAATTGGATCTGTTCATACGAGTTCCCCCGACTTATCATACCCCACCCCTTCCATTCTAAGAAGTCCCTTTCCCAGCTGCACTATGTATTATGAATATAGCACAATCCAGCTGTCCTTCCATACTGCTTTCTGTCATGCTCAGATCGCTTGGCTGGCTCCATGCATTCTTATTGTGCATTAAAGCTCAAATTCCAAAAGTAAGATTGATTATAAGCAAGTCCAATAGGATTCTCTTCTCCATTGGCTCGATTCATTATTTAAGTTGGATTAAGTGTCTATATTCTCCAAATATGATATTCTCAATGTCTGCATAAAAATAAAGTCAAAATAGAAAATGTAGATTTATTGTTGAGAATAAGAAAAAAATACGAAGTACCTTTGTTCCTCCAGTATATAAGTAGTTCCCATCTTTAGGAAAAGAACTTGACAACTCAAAACATCCACAAGTCTAGTGCAAACATAATGCTCTGAGCATAAGCAAGAGAAAAGCAGATTGATGACACAGTGGCGCCGTACCACACTGGTACAGTGGTACCATCACCATACCATACTGGTACAGAGGTACCATCACCATAACATACTGTGTAAAACTTTGAAATGCACACTTAAATTTTGGAAAATGCAAATTTTCAATTCTAGTCCAGATTTTATCCGAATTTCCAGATCAATCATACAAACAAACATGTTTATTCCAAGCATAAATAAGCATACAAGTAGATGAAAAGCAAACAGTAAAACAAATATAACTTAATTAGCAAACATGTTTATTCTAAGTGTGTAAAAATTACAAAAGAAAATAAGATAAAAAGTAACAACTAAAAACAAAAGTTACTAATCTGTCCAACCTAAAATTAAATTAATAGTTGTGCAGGACACTGATTGGTTGGATGCTAATCAAATCACAATGCCATTTAATGCTCTATGAATGGAAAGATTAGACACCAATTTATAATTTGTGTTTTTGTGAGGCCTTTTTGTTTAGATAGCAAGATAATTTCTAATCCTGAGATGCTTAACTAGAATCAGCACATGAAATTGGCATATTAGTTATTTCTCAATCCAAGACTAAACACCACCATGCCAGTCCAACAAAGCAAAAATGTATATCAACGTTTTACTGTAATAGCAAAAATGACAAATATTGAGAAAAACTTAAAAAAAATTGAGATAAAACAGAAATTGTTAAACTGAAAGAGGACTGCATACTTGAGGGGTACCAAGAACAGTGTGAGGAGACAACTTGAGCGGATAGAGGGTAAAACTTGGTAAATTCGTCGACTGTGCTGAGCCATGGCGAGGCAAGGCGTGACTGGGAGAGCGCAGCGCGTCTGAGCAAGAAGCGGTACGACTGGGAGAGCAAGAAGGGGTGTAGCTGGGAGAGCGGGAAGTGATGCGCGAGTGAGATGGAGAGGAGAAACGTGGAGGCGGAAGGACAGGACGAGAGAGAGAGAGAGAATCAGAAGGAAAAGGAGCTAACGGAGAAGTCTTTTCAATTTTCCGTTTCATCAATCGGTTCATCACAGTGCGCGGATCCTAAAGCAGAATGGACGGTTAAATTTATGTGTGGGCAGGATTTTCCTGCCCATAAGGGGGCAGGTGATTCGGTATATAAAATTTCCGCACAGATCACGGATAACTTTTTAAATATAAATAAACATATGATATACAGCTAGCCTCTTCTAGGGGTGCACAAAAAGCTCACGACTCGAAACTCGGTTCGGAATCAATTCGGATTCAACTCGTTAATAACTCGGTTCGGAACTGACTCGAGTTTACTGACTCGGTTAATTTATGAGTCGATTCCAAGTCACCTTCAACTCGGTTCGGAATCAACTCGGTTGGACTCGCCAAACCCTAATTCATATATTCCTAATTTCCCTACATATAACCTTTCCCACTAGAGCTGCAAAACCTTATCAAAATATTAACTACTCAATTATTAAAACATTAGAAATTTAGCAAAACTTGCTCCATAATCTCATTTCCTGTATGCATCTTCTTGATACAGTCAAATTATTTAAAATTTGAAATTATTTAAATTTGTTAAATTTTGAGCAATCTGCAATAGATAAAGAGAAGTAGAGAAGAAAGAGGAAGAGAAGTAGAGAAAAGAATTGTGCACTGTTTTGTTAGATTTTTTTTTTTGGTAATTTGATAAATTTATTAGACTTTGTAATATTTAGTAATTTAGTGAACTATGTACTATTTCTTTTAATTGTGTGTTATTTTGATAAACAATGTATTATTCATTTTGTTAAAATTAAATTAGATTGTCTCACTATGTACTATATTATGAGTCATGAGTCGGCTCACTTCGACTCGAGTTTTTTGCGAGTTGATTCCAAATCGGGGTTTCTGACTCGAAACTGAATTATCGACTCGGACTCAACTCGGCTCATGTGTTTGTGAGTTGAATCCAAGTCACCCTCAACTCGGACTCAACTCGGCTCATGAGCAGCTCTAGCCTCTTCAATGCTTGATCCGGCCCGATTGGCACATTTTAAGCTTTTGCAAGAGTTAGTTGACTTTGGAAAACACATCAGATGGGTGTGCAGAGATATCCACAAATGAGAACATGGTGCCACTTGCAGCCGAAAATTAAATTTTCTATTATCACAAATAAAACACAGACAGGAATATTTTAGGTTTGGATGAACCTAAAAATAAGGTTCACACCGACAGGCAACAGCCCAAGAAGGCTACCTTCTATAATATGATAAAATTCAAACGATAACAGATTTAATTGAACACTATGCAAAAACATTGATAAATAATTCTTTAACGAATATATATTGTACTATATAACTTACTTTAAGATATATCCCACTTCAAAATTTAATTTAAGATAAATATTTAAAATTGTAGATGTATTCTCAAATATTAGCATGCGGTGTTTATCAATTTTGAATCAATTTGAAATTTGATGGATTATTCATCGTTAATTATTATTAAAACTACCATTAAAATTTTAAATTATTTAATAAAGCAGTAATTATTTTTTAAATCGACTCAAATTTCATGCACGCGCTATATAAACAATTTGGTTCACATTTATAATTTAAATTTTTATTTGAATAAAGTTTGTCATATACATGTAGTATAAAGTTGGATGTACCATTAAAGTTAGATGTATACTGTAATTATTATTTTCTTCTTCTTTTTGCATACGACGTGGATCAATCGATCACTTAAATCATCCCAGTGAGAGAATAATGTCTGTATATATCCTTAATCCTTATTGAGAATAATGCTTGAATCATTATACTTGACATGATTTTCCTAATTACATAAAATTTTGATTTATGATAAATTTATATATAGGATTAATGATTGTTTAAGTACAAAGACAAGGCTACAAGAATATGTCACTATTCGCGAAGGAAAAAGTCCTCAATAGTATCGGTATTGTCACGGATATTTTCATCAGTAATAGTAATTTATATCAGCTTACTCTTAGTAATAGTCATTTTTTACCTTCCTTGATAGTGGTATATTCTTGTAGTTAGGGCTGCTTAATTATGAGCCAAGTTGAGTCCGAGTTGAGGGTGATTTGGATTCAACTCATGAACTCATGAGCCAAGTTGAGTCCGAGTTGCTAATTCAGTTTCGAGTCAGAAAATCCTGATTTAGAATCAACTCGGGAGAACTCGAGTCGAAGTGAGTCGACTCATGACTCATAATATAATACATAGTGAGACAATCTAATTTAATTATAATAAAAGAAATAATGCATTGTTTATCAAAATAACACAATTAAAAACACTATATAATGAGACAATGGCCAATACATAATTAAACATTATGAAAATACCAAAATAGTACATAATTAAAATTTACCAAAAAGATAAAGTCTAACAAAACAGTACATACTCTAATAAATTAACAAAACAAAAGAAATAGTACATAGTTCACCAAATTACTAAATATTACCAAGTCAAATAAATCTATCAAAGTACCAAACAGAAGAATAAGGCTAGCGTGCTACCTGTAGCATAGTGATATGTCGTGCTACCTCTTCAAAAACTTATTGGATATGTTTCAATGGCTAATCTAAACCGTTGAAACAAATCTACAACATAAGTGATGTATTTACATGCCAACCAAAACCCTACAAAACCAAAAAGAGAAATAAAAGAGAAATAAGTAATAATAATTACACATTACCTAAATAAACAATAATAAGTAACAGAAAATTAGAGAAAGAAAAAATATATATATACATACGTGGCTAACCTTAGCAAGATAGAGAGGAGAAAATAAGAACTTCAAATATCTCAGATTCCAGTTGTGCTATGAGCTGAAATCAGACCAATATTTTAATACAGAGATAGAGAGAGTATTATAGAATCAAAACGGCGTTGGAGGGAAAAGACCTTTTTATATAACCAAAATCCTAAAACTACCTTTCTACACGGATTTTTCACTATAAATCCGTGTAGCTCTCTCTCTAGCCTTTCTAAATAATAATCCGTGTACAATAACCCCTTCCTACACGGATATTTTAATAAAAATCCGTGTAGCTCTCTAGCCTTTCTACACTGTTATTTAAACAATAATCCGTGTACAATAACCCCTTCCTACACGAATTTTTTAATAAAAATCCGTGTAGCTCTCTAGCCTTTCTACACTGTTATTTAAACAATAATCCGTGTACAATAACCCTTTCCTACACGGATTTTTTAATAAAAATCCGTGTAGCTCTCTTACCATTCCTACACGGATATTTAACTAAATATCCGTGTAGGAAATGTAAATTTCAAACGGCTTTTTTGAAACACTGTTTTTTAATGAAATATCCGTGTGGGATTCTTAGAGATATCATTGATCATTGGAAAAATCCTATTTGGTACACGGTTTTACATAAAACCGAGAAAATCCGTGTACAACCACAGTGTAGGAAGCGTCATTCTGTAGTAGTGTATAATGAGTTTTGTACAAATCTCGTGCAGCTTTGTTTAATCGTGGGTCCCGCCAGTTGTGTTTATTCGCGTTTTTTAGTGCACGTACTGGCGAGAAACATGCATGCTTAAAATATGAAAATCTGAAGGCAGAGTAGTGGAGAAGATGATATGAAATCATCGCTTCTTTTTCTAATTGATTTGAAATCTTCTCTGTTTATACAATTACTCCGTTCAATTTTCACTATGTAAATATGTAATTAAGAAGAGATGTCTGTATTTGTAGTTATTTTGAGAATTTGGACAATTTAAATTTTACTAAATTTGCTGGCGTTTCCTTACCATTTATATCCTATCTTTTCCTCCCAAAACCTACCAAAAATTAATCCAAAAATAGATAAATTCCCTGGATAGTCGTGAAAATTTCATCCGCATATGCTTCCATTATTTTTCAAAGGTGTGCATTTAAGTATTCATTGGGTTTTAGATAGAACCTTATTTTAAGTCAGACAAAAACCATTTGATTTACTTTGAGAATCGCTTCAATGGTTGAGATACACAAACTAATCTTAATATGGAAGAACGTATATAACTTGATTTTGGATCAAAATGGACTCTAAATCAAATTTACTTATTTATTTTGTTCTTCCCAACGAAGAAAACAATATATGTTATTGATGCACCAAAAATAAAGCAATACCAGGTGTTTGAGACTTTGACTGCATAAAGCAATAACGTTTATCAATCCCTATCCGCATGAGATGCCGGGCTAATTGTGGAATTAGAACCGTTCGTGAAAATAATATATATATCCTGATTGCACAAAAGATTATCTGATTACCAACATAAAAATAGCACATACTGCCCAAGTGCCCAGCTAATTAAATCACAATTATATGAATTCACTGGGTGCGGCAACTTCACGTTGCCAACTAAAACCCTGACAAGGTGCGCCGCCCACAACTCAGGGAGAGAGGAAGAGAATAGCGCTGGATCTATATGAAGAAGGCTGGATGGACCTTGCCTGGAAATATAAACTACAAATGCCCCACTTTCATGTTACTTGGCCTGTGTGAATCAAGACTAATGAAAAGAGGCGCTGATTTGAATTAATTCAAATCCCAATGCAACTATGTGAATTCCATTTTGAGATACATGGTCCATGTGAATTATCCCCAATGAGAGCCTATGGAAATAAATCTGCTGAAATCCTTTACTTATAAACAGTAATTCTAAAATTTTTGTTTTTCCAAATCCAGCCGTCCAGTATTTTCTGTGCACGTTTCCTGAAACAGCTGATTTTTTTTACACGAATCTCGATACAATTCAACAGTTGAATTTAAAAAAACAGAAATTTAAAAATACTGTTCATGGGTAAAGGATCGCAGTAGATTCGGATCCAGAGCCTACCAGGCTACTACACCAACATTACACCAACATTAGTATCATCGATTGCACCAACTCAGATCAGCTTTAATTAATACCTCAAATACCAACAGCATGACTCACGCGCCACTTCATATATATATATAACAATTCCCCTCTTCACCTCCCAACTCAAAACCAGTAAGCAATTATCTCCATCCCAGCTAATAGTACATATAACTAATTAATTAATTACACGCGGCCAGCATGACTCAATCTCATGTTGTGATCGTGGCATTTCCCTTCAGCTCACATGTCGGGTCTCTCTTTTTGCTTGCTCGTGCCATGGCCGCTGTTGCCCCCTCGTCTCACTTCACCTTCGTTGGCACAAAAAGCACCCTCTCATTGTTAACCAGCCAGCAGTTCCTCCCCAACATATCTCTCATTCCAATCTCAGATGGCATCAATCAGCCTCATGCGGCATTGTCACACATTGAGGCGGTCGAGTTGTTTATCAAGTCTTTTAATGAGAACCTCAAAGAGAGCTTGAAGGCAGCCGAGCTGGCGCAGGGTCATCGAATGTGTTGCATCGTGAGCGACCTGTTTGTCTGGCAGACGGCTGATGTGGCTGATGAGATGTTGGTGAAATGGGTCCCAGTCTTTACTGGTTCGCCTCTGGATTTGTACGCACGTTTGAATGCTGATTTGATAAAGGAAATTGTTGGTGTTGGAGATGAAGGTATGATTGTAACTATTGCCAGATTAATTAGTGTCTTTTTTTTTCCTATTCCATTACAAATTAAACTTAATTTCAAGAGTGGGGCTGTGGGATGTACTATGGTCTATGCATAGCATAGGTTTGTCCGTGCTATA
This sequence comes from Carex cristatella, assembly GCA_024447775.1. Taxonomy (NCBI): domain Eukaryota; kingdom Viridiplantae; phylum Streptophyta; class Magnoliopsida; order Poales; family Cyperaceae; genus Carex; species Carex cristatella. The sequence goes on along the minus strand of JAJHPF010000001.1, from coordinate 8,545,920 downwards.
AAATAATTTCTTTGTAGTTACTCTGATATATACTTTTAGACTAAATTTAATATTATTTATATTTATTATTTGTTTAGATATCTACAAAATCACAACTTATAAATTATTAATTCAGAATTGTTATATTAATTATTTACCTTGCTGAAATTTTTTCATACAAATTCTAAAGGATGTAACATTTGATCAAATGTACATTTAGATATAGAAATAGAAATCATGTTGAAATTTAAATTAACTTTTTGAACTTTAATAATAGAGGTTTTTTTTTTAAGGTTGGAACATATTTACAATGAGTTAAGTGACTCTAATTCCGAAATCTATTTCTTATTCTCACAAATTCCTCTAAATTACTCAAAATTAATCTAAATTCACTCCTAGTCACTTTCTAAATTCTTAGATCTATTTTTTTAACTAGGTCTACTCTTCTAATCTTACTTATATACACTCATAATCACTCTAATACCTTAATCCCCATCTCGTTTCACGACCGGATCAGCTCTTCCGACCGCCGTCGCGCTTCAACAATCGGATCTACTCACCGTCATGTTTTAATAGAGATGAAAACTCTATGCTCCGAACTCCTACGATACCGTACTCTCAGCTTCGCTCGGCTCAGTTTCCTCCTCTCTCTCTCATTTTTCTCTCCTCTCAAAGAATTAGAGCCGAGCGAGAGAGAGGGGAGGATGATATTTCGGAGATGAAATCTAAAAGTAGTGGAGAGAACGGATGGACGGATGTAGAGTGGTGGTGCTTTGGAGTAAAGGCGGGTGGGGGAGAGGTGGGGCTGGCGGCTCTAGGGTTGTCTCTGGGACAAAAGAGCGAAAAAATTCTCCAGTGGCTCTATGGGATATTTTATAATAGAGATATTGATTCATAGTACTGCAACTTTAGGTCATCATGCAAATTCAATAATGAGAAAATAGAAGCACAATTTTTTTTATTATTTTCATCGGAAAACAAATGGAGGGGAATATTTTCTTCATTAATCGATTTCATGATGATATTGTCATTTATGATTTGTGGACCAACAACCTTTTTTTTATTTTTATTTTTATGGTGAGAAGGCACTTAGGCAAGGATTAGTTCATTCAATGTTTAAGTACACTGTTATGAGACCCCTTGCGTCTGACGGTCAGAATATAACAGCGATGTGTTTAAGAGCATTTGGGCCCACCTTTGTTTTATCAAGAATCCCATTAATTACTTGGAAGTATAATAGCATGTGAGCTTTAAATGCTGGTTTTGACTTTGCGCAGTTAATTAGTCCTTGGGAATTTGCTAGGGACTATGTTCTTGAGGGCGTGTCAAATGATACCCATTTAACTGTTCACCTGACCTTACTATTTAAACAATTTAGGTAAGGGTAAGGTACGGGTAATATCAGTTCTGGATGGATTTGGCATGAAAATGCCAATAGTCAATTCTCCCATCCCGTATCCTAACCATTGACACCTCTCTATCTATCTTGTTATAGCTTTTATTTATATCAGTCATCGCATTTAATTTGAGTACATAGTTAGGGCTCTTGCATATATTAATTTAAAATTTTCAACATACCCAATTAAGCCAGATGGTTTATTTGCTGTTAATTCACGTTTTCTCAAGTTCATATACAATAGCCCAAATTAGCAACGTCATCTAAACTAAAACCTAGTTAATATACAACAGTGTTCATGTACTGCGCATGTGTGCATAATAATATTTAGTCTCCAGACCTCTTAATATTGTTGACTGTTTCTTTGTGTTTGCTCAGCTGTTAGATCCTATGGGGACAAGCTCCTCAGTTTTCTCCCCTGCCTCTCCAATCACCGTGCAACTGATCTTCCTTATGGCCTCAACACAGGTGATCCTAAATTTGTATACTACATGATTTGTGATCGAATGGCCCGTAAGCTGCTTGTGTCAGATGTACTTGTGTCAAACACAATCCAAGGACTGGATTGCAACCTTGACTCCTATTTTAAACAAAATTTCACCAACAATTTTCCTGTTGGTCCTTTTAACCTTCTTAATTCATCCAAAAAAGAACCTCCAACAGACTCTTATGGTTGCCTCTCTTGGCTTGATCGCCATGAACCAGAAACTGTGGCTTATGTAAGCTTAGGCACTATTGCAATTCTTTGTCCATCTGAGCTTACCTCCCTTGCCAACGGGTTGGAAGCGAGTGGTGTGCTATTTCTTTGGTCCTTAAGGGAAGAGACACAATCTCTCCTTCCGTCAGGATTTATAGATAGGATGAATGCGACCGGAAAGGGGAAAATAGTTCCTTGGACCCCACAAACCACCGTGCTAAAACATTCTGCGGTGGGCGCATTTGTTAGTCATTGTGGGTGGAACTCTGTATTGGAAAGCATTGTTGGAGGGGTTCCGTTAATTTGTAGGCCGTTCTTTGGGGATCAGACAATAAATACAAGGTTGGTTTCATATGTTTGGAAGATCGGTGTTGCACTGGATGCTGGAGTTTTCACAATGACAGGTGTTGTCAGGGCTTTTGATGCTGTATTGAAAAGGGATGAGGGAAAAAAGATGAAAAATAATGTGCATGAGCTAAGGGACATGGTAATTGCAGCAGTAGGGGAAAATGGTAGCTCATTGGAGAATTTGAATAGGTTGGTGGATATTGTGTGTGGGTGTTAGGTATGTCGTCGAGTCTCTTGTAAGGATTGAAAACAATTTGTCAGTGTTTTTCTGGAACTTACAAGTTCAATCAAGTATTATATTACGTCAAGAAGAATTAAATTATTTATTCCATGTAGTTAAAGGTGACTTCATCTATTTTTATTTGGTTGGATTTTGTTACTTAAGTTCACTTAATTTATTCTTGTTTGGTAGGAGCTTGTTATTTTTTAGTTTATATTGTACATTGTTGCTTTTATATAAATTATCTTTTCAGGAAAGTTTTTTATATAAATTATTACTTATATAGAAAATGCATTGCTAATTTCCAGATGACAATTTTAATGGCATGCATTAAACCAGGATTAACTACAGTACCTTTATTTAGCTGATAACTATGCTTCCAATCAAATGCTTTTCTGGTAGCCGGAAGCAAGATAAAACAGTTATTTGGCTTACGGAAGGATAGATCCTATATCAAACATATTTTAGCTTACTGTTCATCAAACGCGGACATTACTAAAACACCCTTGTGACAACATTGGACATAACTAATCTTACTACATTGGTCATAGCTTAATAGAAAATATAATACAACATAATATGTCAAACCCTTGTGACAAGATTCGACACAACTAATCTTTTATTAATGTTGTTCTTCACAATATAAGGTCCTCGACCTCAGATAAACTAATAAGTACATGCAACTTAAGAAACAATTGACAAAATTTATCATATGAACATAAATTACAAACAAAATATTTGCTTTAGAACACTAACTCTACCGTAGATATTATTTTTGCAAAATAATTGAAAAGAACATGTAATAAAAGTTTGAAAAAGTTTCAATCATACATTGTGTATGTAGTACCGTGTGTACTTTTTTTTGTTAACAACCCACAATTTACTGTTTTGGAATCTTGAATGTAGGTAGAAGCAGCAGTGGATCACTTTGGCTCAGAGTATTCTGAGAACTAATTAATTTGCTGGCACTACACTTGGATGGTCGAAAGAGTTGGATTTCAAAATAGGTAGACAGCTGGACACTGGACAATGGAAAAATATATATAACATTGTATCGACTGCAGTTTTGGTCAAGCAAAATTTAAATCCATGTTCCTTTAGGGACCAGATCTTGATCTGAGGGGGCCCTCAGGATGCTTCGTTAATGAAGAACTGCACCTCTTCAATTAAAATATTAAAATAAGAATGAGATTCACTCGTAATAATTGGACTTGGAAATCAAAACCATTAATAAAATAAAAAAAAATTTCAACTTGACTCTTTAATTGTTTAGAATTCCTCTTCTGGTCAAATACTAAAAGCACCATTAAGTGCTCAACTCTTTTATAATTGAATAGAGTTGTTGCTTTGTCATGTCTATAGTAGTATATATGTTGATATATATTGGATGATTATTTTTTTGTTTAATTTTTTAGTACTCAGCTCTTTTATAATTGAGAATAGAGTTGTTCTTCACATAATTAGTAATTATGCTGTTGGTTAAATTTTGTATGCAAAGGAGTTGCATGTGAATTATTGTTGCTTTATAATACCTCCATTTATTTGCGATTTTTACCCGGCAATATATATTATAAGCATATTATGAGGAGAAATGTATAAGATTGGAAAGCTCATCAACAAACTTTGGTATACCAATTACTTCAGATATCTCTAATTCAAAATAATGCCGTATTTCAAGATAACTATTTTGAAATAAGAGTTCAAAAGATAATAAATTTAATTTCAATTGTGCAGTTCAGAATAATATCTCATGTAGATGAGAAGAAAAAAAATATGTGATGTGATTTTGTATACTACTATGAAACAAAATATAGTTTCTTATATATTATTATTATTCTTATTGTTATTTTTATTAATCATACAAAGGGAGATCTCAAATATACATAAATGTTATTGTGTTCTGGAATTAAACATTTCCAACGGTAGTTCCACGAAAATAATTAGTCTAACTATAAAATAATATAAACTGAATCAATAAAACATTTCTATGCGCATAGTGCTCTAATATTTCCATGAATCTTCACTATGAAATATATAAACAAAATAAAAAAAATATTTTCAAGAGTAGCTCATGGAAATAATATGTCTCACTATTTGCCACTTATTTCCATTTTTATTTTGTGAGATATATCCATGGACTTTCAATAAAATATAATATTTGTTCTGTATAGCGGTATGCAATTTTTTTTTCCATGGACGAATAAGAAACATTTCCATGGGCGGGCAATAGGTATTTCTATGCGCTACTAGTTCCATGGGCCTACAATTGAAAATTGTTAAGAATATTAGAAATAAGGATTTTATTTTCATTAACCCTTCCTACCTTTGGAAATAACCTATGCTCCGTATGGAAAAACGGAAATTCTAGTTGTGACCGGCGGGAGGTTCTTGCTAAACTTTATATTTTGTAAATACTTAAATTGCAAGGATATGGATGCATAATATATTGATATAATAATTAAAAGTTGAATAGAGTTTTGTACAAATCTCGTGCAGCTTTGTTTAATCGTGGGTCCGGACAGTTGTGTTTATTCGCTTTTTTTAGTGCACTGGCGAGAAACATGCATTCTTAAAATATGAAAAATCTGAAGGCAGAGTGATGGAGAAGATGATATGAAATCTTCGCTTCTTTTTCTAATTGATTTGAAATCTTCTTTGTTTATACAATTACTCTGTTCAATTTTCACTATGTAGATATGTAATTAAGAAGAGATGTCTGTATTTGTAGTTATATTGAAAATTTGGACAATTTAAATTTTAGTAAATTTGCTGGCGTTTCCTTGTCATTTATATCAGATTTTTTCCTCCCAAATCCTACCACATATTAATCCAAAAATAGAGAATTCCCTGGAAGTCGTCGAAATTTCATCCGCATATGCTTCCATTATTTTTCAAAGGGTGTGCATTTAAGTATTCATTGGGTTTTAGATAGAACCTTATTTTAAGTCAGACAAAAACCATTTGATTTACTTTGAGAACCGTTTGAATGGTTGAGACTTGAGATGCACAAACAAATCTTAATATGGATCGAACGTATATAACTGGATTGTGGATAAAAATTGACACGAAATTTATTTATTTATTTATTTTATTCCTCCCAATGAAGAAAATAATATGTTATTGATGCACCAAAGCTACTTTTTGTTTGTAATCAAGAAGAGGCAACAAAAATAAAGCAATACCCGGTCTTTGAGATTTTGACTGCATAAAGAAATAACATTAATTCAAATCCCTATCCACATGAGATGCCGGGCTAATTGTGGAATTAGAACCGTTCGTGAAAGTAATATATATCTCCATTGCACAAAAGATTCTCTGATTACCAATATAAAAATAGCACATACCGCCAGCTAGTTAAATCATATCTCCATATAATAAATATATTATTTATACATACTTTTGTTCTTCTATCTAGTCCATGGATAACCCCAGAGAGAAGAGGATCAATGTTGTCATGCTGCCATGGCTTGCTCATGGCCATGCAAACCGTTACTTAGAGCTAGCCAAGAGGCTAACCCAAGAGCTCAAGAATCTCTCTATTCACTTTTGCTCGACTCCGGTAATACTCGATTCCATACGAGACAATCTTCACCGGTATTCACCCGTAACAAATCCGTCAAGGATAACCTTGGTTGAGATTCACCTCCAGGAAACAGAAGAACTACCACCTCATCTGCACACCACAAAACACTTACCTCTGTATTTGATTCCGGTACTCACTCAAGCGTTCGCCCAGTCGGAAGAAACCTTCTCGCAAGTTCTAGAGACTCTAAAACCTGACCTCCTCATATTTGACATCTTTCAACCATGGGCGGCAAAGATCGCACGCCAACACAACATCCCGGCCGTTGTGTACATAGGTTGTACAGTTGCGATGTCATCGTGTGCTCATGACTATTTTTCACCATCTAAAGATTTTCCCTTCGCTGCAATCAAGTTAACCCAAGAGAATCGTAGACAAAGAACCGAGCCATCTCAAGAAGAGCAAGGTTATCGACATTTTCTACAGCAAGTTGTGCTTTGCTGGCAGCTCTCTGACTTTGTAATTGCCAGGTCTTTTCGCAAAATTGAGGCAAAGTACATCGATTATCTCTCAGCCCTTATTGGGAAGGAACTGGTTCTGACGGGGCCCTTGATTCCAGATGTAGGCAGTGTTTCTCCTGGAAATAGCCAAGAGGAAGCGAAGGTGATGCAATGGTTGGAACAGAGAGAGCTGAGGTCCGTGGTTTTTGTGTCATTTGGTAGCGAGTGTTTCATGCCTTACAATGAGATGGAACAACTTGCACGAGGGTTGGAGCTCAGTGGTGCTTGCTTTATTTGGGTTGCCCGTTTTGCAAAGAATGACGAAAACGGTAACATGTCGGCTAAGGCGCTGCTACATGGATTGGTAGAGAGGGTAGGTCCACAAAGGGGGCTTGTGATCACCTCATGGGCCCCACAACGAAAGATCTTGATTCACCGCAACCTTGGTTCCTTCCTAACACACTGCGGTTGGAGCTCGGTAATCGAAGGAATGCAGGCCGGTGTTCCCATGTTAGCGTTGCCCATGGATTGGGACCAACCAGTGAATGCCAAGCTGATAGTAGAGCTCGGCATCGGAATAGAAATCTCACAACGTGGCCTTGGGAATTTTAAGGGAGAAGATGTATCTGTGTGCATTAAGCAAATTTTGCTGTCGGAGTACAGCAACCATGTCAGAAAAAATGCAGAGGACCTGGCGGAGGTGATACGCTATCGAAAAAATGATGACATCCGAATTTTAGCTGATAAGATTCTGGGAGTTTCCAGCGATCATTAAGCAGCATAAATAAGCATAATCAGAAATAAATTTCAGCTATAGTTAGCACTGAAATGCTCTTCTTCTGTTATTACCACAGAAAAAAAATGTTCTTTTATTAGTGTGTGTATTCAGCTCTTATCTCCAGATTCCATGCATGTTTTCGGAATTATAAATTTTATTTCTTGCAAACTCGATTCCATTGTTGACTTCAATGAACATGTTGAATTATTTCTTGTACAAGTAATTTATTATAGTTGATTGTTTCTGCACTAACCCACAGTTTGAGTTTTTATTTCCGGACTATCGGATCAGTTTGAGTTGTGTTATTTTTTGTAGAAGTTATTGGTGGGGCACCTATAGCTAGCACTAAAGACAACACCTGAATTGGGCTTCGGGAATACAAATTAATGTGGGAAAATAAATTTTCCTGATTATGGTAGTAGATTAATCCATGAATTTTTGGTACAAAAGCTCCACAGTGGTGTTTTCCAAATTAAATAACTGGGCCGAATTTAACAATTGGCCTCATATTGATGAAAAGAAATATATTTGCCTCAAGCTACATAGATGGTGATAGGTGGATGTTATTATGCTAATTTGCTGGGCCAATTCAAATCTCGATTGGACATGGCGAGTACAAACTTTAAAAACAATTTAAAGGTCATTGTTTTCCGAAAATCGGCCCAACAGTACATTTCTGTTAGGGGATCAACATATAGTCTTGGTTTTGCACACGAATGTCAAGAGATTCGTCTGACCATTTGGGCACCTAAGTTCCACGAGAGCAGTTTGGGTCTGATGGGTTTCATAACCGTCTGATCTGCTTCAAGATTCTTGCATACGGATATTAAAGCAAACCCGCATGGATATTAAAGCGACATAGACGAATCTTAAAGCGGATTGGACGATTATGGAGCCCATCGAACTCAGTTTGAGTCCGATGGATGTCGGACCCAAACTGCTTTCAGGTCAAACAATATATGCTTATATATAATCAACTAAATATGACATTTTATTAAATGTCCAGACAGTTTATCTGCCATCTGATACGGGTATTCATAATGGGGCCACATATCAGTGGACCCCACCTAGCATAAGCAGTAGGGGCACCGGGCACCTAAGGGGGCAGAATAAGGTACACCCAATATTATTTTTTCTTTTAAGTTCAATAAATTAGTATTTTGAGTAGTACTATAATTCCATTGTCCAATTTGAATTCATGTGCAACACGACAAGATTGATGGTACTCCATTGTCAAATTTAGGGTATGTTCGGCGGGTCATTGGGAATGGATATAAGCACGGGATTTAAACTAAAAATTACTATTTGTGTGAGAAAAAAAAAATTTAGTGAACTGAATTTTTTTATCCCGCGGAAACAGTAAAGCGGCCGAACAGGACCTTACTATGATTCATATGACCCATCTAATACTAGTGCATTTCCCCAGCTGGCGCACCAGCTATATTTGGTGCGCATGGGTGGTATGTTTTGAAATTTAGAAATTTAAGTGGTGGTTGTTTAATTCTCGATTTTTGAGATGCTAGCTAAAACAATTTCAGACTAAATGCATCCATCCGGTTCACATTTTCAATTAAAGTATCAGGATGAATATATTCTCCCTCTCTGTTTTTTATATCCGAAGAACAAAAAACTTGATCCCTCTATCTCATTTTGATACATCCAGTTTTGTATCCGAATAAAGTAAAATATATATATGTTTTATATCCACTTCCTCAAAATTTGTTTTTCACAATTCAATTAATTATGATCAACTACCAAATATTACATAGTTATTGTAAATTGTAATAAATTCAGGTTGTACCGTGGCGTGTACTGGGTGAGTAATAGAGTCTGTAGTAATTTTTCTGGATTTGCGAGCTAGCTTGGTATGCTGAGTTAATGCGGCAGTTGGGGGTTGTTGAGAAGGCACTGTAGCAGCTCTTGTACTGGAGAGGTTGGTAGCAGTATTTGCTAAGTTATATTGCCATTAGAGAGCTCCATCGGCTTTCTCAGCCGTCGGTGTGAACCTTATTTGGCCGTCAGTTATTACTGTTAACATTGTGGCTGCATGTGGCACCATGCTCTTGTTTGTCGATATCTCTGCACATCATTTAGGAATTCAAATCCTAGATATCTCAAACTTTGCATGACTTCTTGGAATATCTCAATCATTCAAATATGTTCTACACCAATCTCAAAGCTCAAATAATAACGCCCTCCTACGTTCCCCCGAATAGGCACCGGACACGACACGTCGGTCATGCAAAAATTGAGATATCTCAGAGGATACACACCCCATCATCTAGTGAGGTCCCAGCTATGAGAGCAGTTTAGGTTTGATATCCATCAGACTCAAACTGAATTTGATGGGTTCCGTAACCGTCCGATTGATTTTAAAATTTGTGCATGTCATTTTAATATTCATGTGCACTCGCTTCAATATCTGTGCGTACAGATTTTAAAGCAGATTGAACCTATGAGACTCAAATTTGAGTCTGATGGCCATGGGAGCCAAACTGCTCTCCCCAGCTATATATGATATTTGTGTTTATTAATTTGTCGTGATATGCAGAGAAATTTTAAATTTCATGGAAGCAACGAAAACGAAATGTGGAAAAGTTGTAGCGGCCCCTATTAAATAAAATATTGAAGAAGTCATTAATTGAAGACCATGTGAAAACCGTTCAAAATTCTTAGACCTAACCTGTCTAAAAAGAAATAAACAAATACTAATAAATGGATTCACATCTCTGCGATTCTAAAAGGCTGAAAAGTAATTCTAAAATTTTTACTTTTCTAAATCTAACCGTCTAATAATTTTGTGCACGTATCTCAAAGCAGCTGATTTTTTTTTGCACAAATTTTGAAACAATTCAACAGTTAGATTTGAAAAAATAAAAATTGTAGATCACTGTTCATGAGTAGAGAATCGCAGCAGATTCGGATCCCTAATAAATGCATGTCCTGAAGCACATGGGGTGAGTCCCACTGGTTATAACAAAACATCGTATTCATGGGTCTGTAAGTTACGTCTGTTTCCCATTGAATTGAAAAAACATAAGAAAAGAAAATTGTTATAAAAGGGAAGCATATGGGCATGCATGTTTCTTTCTTTATGGACATAATGAGCCATCCAAATTAAAGCAGTCCTATCCATGGATACGTCACGGCATGCAGTAGCACAATATACAATGGCAATGCTCCTTGTCCAAATCATTCTTTATAGAGATAATTATCATAATGGATGTTAATCAGCAACTCAATATACAATGGCCGGCAATGTTCTTTGTCCGGTCTAAAGTGAAATCCAGACTCCAGAGCAAACTTCTTTTGCAGAGCTGTATCTGTTGGATAAATAATAAGGTTGTACCACAGAAAGGTTTCTAAGAATATTTTTTTTAAATACATCCAAAAAATAAATAAATGGGGAAATGAAAGGATCACACAAGATACCAAAATAGTAATGAAGTACATATAAGAAATAAGAGAATACACAATATTTATGTGGAAATTCTTTCGGAAAGAGAGCAAAATCTATTACAAGTACAAGAGAATATCAAGGACAATAGCACTCTTTTACCTGCTATTTTTATTTATATCTACCATTAAATATAAATTGCCAAACCTATCAACCAAAACTAAATTTTATCAAAACTATCCAAACCGGCTATTAAATAGCCGGTCCTTAATTTTTTTATTTTTTATTTTTTGAAAAAAATTATTATTTTTTTATTTTTTTATTGAAGTTTTAGAAAATTTTGATATGTGTTTTTGAAATTTGATAGAAAAATATATAATTTAGTTTATTAGAAGGACTGAAACAAATAACCCGGATCAATATTTTTCAGATTGCGTTTTTCGCGGCTGTAAGAAAAATTAAAATATTCTTTGTGTGTTATTAGAAAAAAATATATATATTATATATTTTGAATCTGAATTATTGATCCCGGTTCAAAAGTCATTTCTAGTTAAATACATAAAATATTATGGTCTTTCTATTTTTTAAAAAATAAAAATTTAAGAAAAGTTGCCGCAACTTTGTAAATATTATGGTCTTTCTATGATTGTTACATGGGTTTGAGGTTGAAGACTTTACAGTTATTCTAGTTTCAGACTTTCAATATATAGGATTTAAAGTTCCTCTCTGTGTTTTGTTGCAAGTTTTTTGTGTGTTGAAATGATAAATATTTTTTAATTGTTGCAAATATTTCTTGAATTATGTATGTTTAATACTCGATGTTTAATGGCTAGCAATTAAATATGGGTCATAGCCAATTGTAAATCGTTTAAAACAAATAAAAAATACTAAAACATATATGATTCTAAATAACAAACTGTGTATAGTTATCAAAATAATTCACGGATTCCTTGTGAAAACCATGTATATAATCCTTTTTATTATACAAGGTTACTTTGAATGTGTAGAAATCACCATTTTCAGTGCTTTTGTTTTTGAGATATGACATAGTTTAATTCTTTTAACTGTGTATGTTGGTGCTATCTAGACACGATTCGGAAATCATGTGATAGGGCCATGTCATGAAGACCCTAATTTCTACTGGGCTAAATAAAAATCGAAACTTGGACCTTGTCTTTAATGCCAGGCCGGATTACAAAAGGAAATCTTAACAAATATTAAAGCCGAAGCCCATATTTGATGAGCCCGGCATGCAAGCAGCTACACCGACATGGGGCAAGCATCGCCACATGCGGGATAACCTCTCCTACGATCTCCATAACTATACCTATGATCTTAATAACTTCGCCAACGACTCCCGGTTAATCCGCAGGAAAATGGTTAGAGATCTAAATATAAAAGACTTAGTTTTCCTCAGAAAAGTGATCGAATTTTCAACCACCAACTTACACTAAGAGAGATATCGCATAGGGAAGAGTTCAAATATCTCCCACCCTCTTCTCACCCTCTCTGTCGACTTATTGCCTCGTGATAAATCGGTCCATCACCTTCAACCATCTCTATCTCGACTTATCGACCGAGATAGGGTGAGATTCAAGGAGTGCCAACTATTCTTCGACATACGGGCTATCCACTTCAGATAGCACGTATCACTGTGTAAAATACACCCTCCAATTAATACACGACGCTTGCTGACACGGTAATGAAACCACGTGTCATTAGCTTTTCAGACTGTGTATAGTGTTAGTGTGAGTCAAAGAAGATCACAGAAGATCAAAAGAGGATCAACAAAAAAGGCAGCAGAAGATTTAATTTTCAATAAATGTTATATCTTGACAATCAATGTAATATTTAGACAATCCTTGATTAAGGAAAGAAATAATTAGATAGACTATATGAGAGGCTGTTGTTTATCTCTATGGACTATCTGAAAATAACAAATTATGTAATCTTCTTCTTGAATGAAATAAAACATGAAAGGGAAGGGGGTTTCTTGGGGGTGATGTGTTTATATTTTCTAACAATTTAACATATAGTTGTGTTTTCTGTACTAGTGCATGTTAAATTTCTCTCGTTTGTATGCTTTTACTTTTAATTATATGTTGTTAAATTACACTCATGAAATTAATTAACATTGTCTTTGTACTTGAACAATCAGTAATCCTATAAATGAAGTAATCAAAATTCAATTTTTTATCTCTTTGGGAAAATCAAGTTTAGTATACACTACTACAAAATATCATGATTGTACACGGATAAATCACCCAGAGCTACACGGATTTCCAATAGTGTAGGATGTTAGGGTGTAGGAAAGGGCCATCTTTTGCAAACGGATATTTATCCGTGTGCAATTATCATAAAACCGACACGGATAAACTATAATAACCGTGTACAAATCTAACTGGAGCTACACAGATTTTTACTTAATAAACCGTGTAGGAATATTCATTCCTATACGGATTTCTAAATAAAAAACCGTGAAGGAATCAACATTCCTACACGGTCTTTTCATTATAAATCCGTGTAGCTCCAGTAGGATTTGTACACGACCGTTCTATTTTATCCGTGTACAAATCCGACTGGAGCTAAACGGATTTTTAATTAACAAACCGTGTAGGTATATCTATTCCTATACGGATTTCTAAATAAGAAAACCGTGAAGGAATCAACATTCCTACACGGTTTTCTAATTAGAAATCCGTGTAGCTCGAGTTAGATTTGTACACGGCTATTCTGTTTTATCCGTGTACAAATTCAAAGGATTTTTATTAACAAACCGTGTAGGAATGTACGTTTATTTATTTACAAATTTCTTCAGGAGACCTACACGGATTTCTAATTAAAAATCCGTGTAGGATTTTATTATTATTATTTTTTTAATTTTATTGGTTTTTGGCTAGCCTCCACTTTTGCTAGCCATTAAAATATGCAGCTTTTCTTATAAAAAAAACAGATTCCGAAAATGTAATTAATAAATTGCACTAATTAATTTATACAAATCCATATTGTTCATTACAAAATTCTGCCCGAAAAAAACCTTGCCCACATATCTCTAACTTCATCAATTTCCTCCTTGGAGTAAGGGTCCTTTGTCCATTGAAACTACAATTATAAATTGGTGATTAATTAGTAACTAGAAAATGTAGATGCAAGATTTATTATTGATATTAAAAAATAAAAAATAAATATGAATTACATACATCTTTTGGAAATGTGAACTGTATTCTTTCGATCCAGCTTTAACATGCAAAGCATCGTGTAATAACCGCACTCCCATGAGTCCTTCTGTCGCGGGCACTGAAAATTTACATTGATCGGCCTATATATGTTAGAATGGCAATAATTTTCTGAACATGACATAAAATAAAATAATTATAGAGGACTCACCGTTAACCACCCGTAAGTCATCTTATTCTTTTCCTTTGGATCTTTGCTTTGTTGTCCCTCCTCTCTAACATATTGGTTAAAAGCCCTTACAAAATTAAGTGATTGTAATTAGCAATTTTGATACACAGTTTAATTAGAATTGAAAAAAAATCAAAGTGGGAAAATTATTCCTTACTGTCTAATAAGTTTGACGACCTTTTTGGCCTTTTGTAGTGGGATTTTTTCTTCGGTCTTTGCAGAATCCATGCAATAGCACCTATTTGAAGTCGGGACGATGATGAGCAAACACCAGTGTTTGCTGTGGCATGAGAAATATAAACACAATTATAATCACATTTAATTCATTTTTGTAATTATTTAAATTAAAATATAAATAATAAATAATTTGAAAATTGAAGGTCAAAATTAATTAACCTCTGGTGGTATGGCACGAGAATGAATTTCTTTCGATCCTCGAAGCAACGGTGCATTGCTCGGCGCAAGTAGTTGACGGTATCCTTGGGATATAATTCCACCATCGTGGCATTGAGTTTGCTGGGATCCAAAAATATACTCCAGTTCTTCTTTTGTTCAAGCGGCCACGATTCAACACTTCGGTTCGCCTTCCCGAAAAATCATCATATTAAATTAGAACATATATTTCAGTGCTACACATCTGATATAAATAAATTTTGTTCACTTACATGGCGAAAATGGCGATGTGAGACACATCGAGCCATTTATCGCTACCTGAGGCATGAAAAATATCCAAAAAGTCCTTGAAAGATATCGCCACAGTAGATGAATCATGCAGAAACATCTCCGGTGGGACGATGATCATGATTTCTCGGCTTGTGTCGGGTGCCGTGATCAATCTGTCATGGAGGCGCCGACAATCCCTGGGCAAAAGGCTGTATTCTTCTGCGGTGATCAGAGAGCGGTGTGATGATCCTGCAGGCGCATCAGTCGCGACGATCGCATCGCCGCGACGCCCATCTCTCTAATCTCCGTGTGTACCTAAGGTGACATATGACTGTCCTCATCACCCGTATAAAATTTTAAATCAATTTCAGCATTTCAAAACAAAGGATTTGAATGTAACAAAAGATATTGATTGTTTAAATATTACCTGATCCAAAATGATCTGATTCTTGGGCCATGGGATAGTGGCCGTCCGGACATCATCCAGAGTGCACATCTGCTCGTTCGGGACAGGGAAGAGGTATGTGCGTCCATTCCTTCATGACCACCTCGACACGCACCAAAGTATTATCGGGACCGAGCTGATCGGGGTCCACATCTCGTCGGTCTTGGCTCTACGACGCCCTTAGCCACGTAACGGGCACAAAGACCGACCCAAATAACCAGCTCGTATTTCTTAGCGCTCCGCAATTATCATGTAGTCATTTTAAGAGGAAATGTTACCTAACAACAAATAAAAAAGTAGCAATTAATTAATTGTGATTATGAACTAGTATTACCTTTAGATTATCGAACGCGTCTCCCCAGGTCCCGAAGCTTGATCGCTGCGCCGAAATCCCGCGAAATGGGAGGTGGGTGCTCGTATTGCCGCCTAAACCGAGCGGATAAGCGTTCGAAGATTCTTGATTCCATCTCCACCATCTCTCGCGCATGGTCCTCGTTTCATTTGCCGACGGAGCCGCTCCATCTTGGCATCCCGCTTTTCACGCTTTCTTCGAGATTTGGATGCACCGAAGACATCCTTGAAGCCCACGTGGACCCCCACACCCCTAACCTGACCCGGGTGCTCCGGATTGTCAAGCGTTTGAGACAATTCGTCATGCTGCCTCGAGACTGTACGGGCACCCAAATTTACCTCCTCCTCCACCTCCAACTGTTTAAAAAATTGAATAAAACACAAGACTAATTAAATGGAGGCAGTTATAATTTTGTTTGAATGACGCAAGTTATAACAAGAATTAAGTACCATTTTCTGAGCCAAGGGCCGCAATTCTTCGGGCAATTGAATCCTTCCGTCGGCTGTTATCTCAGATCTTGCCATGAACCAACAGCTCCCCCTAGGGTTGGTTATCTTTACAACCGGTGAGTCGGAATCTATGTTTGACTCCGAGTATCTTCTTAAATTCGGACGACTTACCCTCGTACCCGCCCGACCCTAAATGGTGCGGGTACTTATTCTTGGCAACAAGATACTCCCGCCCCTTTCACTTGCAGCCTTCATTAATCAAAGCCAATCAATTAGTGTAAGGCGAAAAATGATCAATCCACAAAAAACATAGTTACAATTTTATAAATTTAGTTACCTGGAACTCGAGAGTTTCCTTCATCGCTACGAAGTCATCCCAGATCTCCTGGGTCAACCCTTCAAAGTGTCCGACCGGATTCTTCCCTTTGTTCATCCATTCGGTCACGAGTGTGCTCTTGTATTGCTTCCACCCATCGTTCATTTTCTTTAGAGTGTTCTTTTTGCCGGTATCATCTGTGATGTTCCATTGTGCCTGATTGACACAAAACAAATGTCATTTCAGTTCATGCATGTACAGGAATCAAAAGAAATACTGAAATTGTGACATTACCTTCACCATCTCCCACCATTCTTGTTTTGTCTCCTTGCTGAAGGCCCTCCAAGAGGCTGCACGGATATCGGCTTTCCTCTTCGCGAAAAGGCTGCACCAAGTTGAGTAATGCGCCCTGTTTTCCCCCGTCGGACACCCGTCCTTCTTGAACTCGATTTTAAATAGCTTTTTCTCTGTGATGGTTTTGCACGTCGTCGGACCTCTCGTCCTTCTTTGTGATTCCGACTGGACTACACCTTGCTCTTCTTCGTCTTGGGGGTTCACGTAATGATCACCCGAATGTGACATGATTCTACAAAGAATAATAGCAAAGAAGGCCGACGAGCACCAGGGAGAACTCGACAAAACAATCAACAATTAACGACGACCAAATTAAATCAGAAATGCCCAAATAAGGAGGAAATAGAGAGAGAATAGAGATTGTTTTTATTACCAAGAGAGGCAATCGAGGGAGGCGGCGTAGAGGGAGAAAGGCGCGAGAGGGAAGTTGAGGAAAAACGGCGGCGGATCTCTCCAGTGTTTTTCAAAATCAGAGAAGTTGAAGGAAGCTAGAGTCGGATACTTAGAAATATTTACCAAAATTATAGTACATAGCAAGATAGGAACTTTCCACACGGATATCTAATTAAATGTCCGTGTACAAAAGGTATCATACACGGATAATTAATTAAAAATCCGTGTAGTAAAGGTAAGAGTGACACGGATTTTTAATTAAATATCCGTGTAGGATACGCTTTCCACACGGATATCTAATTAAATGTCCGTGTACAAAGGTTATCATACACGGATATTTAATTAACAATCCGTGTAGGAAAGGTAAGAGTGACACGGATTTTTAATTAAATATCCGTGTAGGATACCCTTTGCACACGGACATTATATAATATATCCGTGTAACTCTAAAAATTTTCATCCACGGGTTTTTATTTAAATATCCGTCGGCGAAGACGAAATTTTTAGCGGGAGATGCGCGCCAGCTAATTTCATTAATTCATCACTGTGAATTACAAAATAAATACAGAAAAACGAAGAGTCGCCTTAAACAATTAAGAGCATCTCCATCCCACAAAAAGTTTAAAAATTGTAATTTTGCCACGTCACTGAATTTAGCAATTAGATATTCATAATTTCTAAATCACTCCATCCTAACAATTAATTTTGTGAAGAGAGGAAGAGTGCTATAATTATTTTCAGCTAATTAATTAGCCACGTGTCATTAAACAATGGTTTTCTTTTAAAGTAAATTTGCTAATTTAGAAATTGTGCCACATCCCAACAATTCTAAATTGTTAAATACAAAATATTACATAAATATCATAATTAAAAAAACAAAATGAAATGAAAAATGCAAAATAACATTGTTACGTGATTAAAAAATATTACATAATCAAAATATTACACAGTGCTCTTTTTCTTTCTTTTCCTCTTTTTTGGCACTTTTTGTACATCGGCCCATAATCCTTCGTTGTGATCAGATCTCGTGTAGTTCGCTTCTTCTTCACTTACTGGTACCTCGATTGGCACGTCGGTGCAAAATGGAGGTATCTCGTCAAACTGGTCGTACTCTTCTTCGTCCACAACATTTTCAACCCCTAGAATCCTTCTTTTTCCTGATAGGACGATGCTCCACCTAGCATCACTCGGGTCAGTGACATAAAAGACCTGTGCGGCTTGCTTGGCTAGTATGAACGGATCATCGATATACCCGACTTTGTTGAAATCAACGAGTGTGAACCCGTTATTATCAACCTTCACACCCCGGTCTTCGACCCATTGACACCGAAACAAGGGAATGTTGAGACGAGGACTGTAAATGAGCTCCCAAATTTCTTCAATAACACCGTAATATGACTTTGATGCTATTACAGCCCGGGCATCCCCGATCTACCGAATTCTTCGGAGGCCGCCACCAACGTCACCCCACTATTTTGCGTCGCACTCTTATCACTTTGTAATTTAGTGTAAAATGTATATCCATTAATCTCATATCCTTGGAATGTTCTAACAACAACTTGGGGTCCTTCGCCCAAGAGCCCGACAATTTCATCTACGGGCGACCTTTCGGCGTGTTCCTTCACTCTTTCTTTGAGTCATCCCGTAAAAGAACGATTATGCTCGTCATTCAACCACTTCGACTTCTCGTGTAGTTCTCGTTGTCGAAGGACTGTCATGTGCTCATCCACATAGGGAGCAACGTCTCGCCATGTGCTGTAGTACAATTAAATGTGCCTTTTGTAGTTCATCTCGTGTCGCAAGTACGGGTTTCAAACCAATTGTCCCTACTCCTTGGAGTCTTCCCTCGTATCGGGATTTTGGAACACCGATAGGAGACACACCGGTCAGGTAGTTAGTGCAAAACTCAACCGCCTCTTCGTTGAATACCCTTCTACGATGCTACCTTCGGGCCGATGCCGGTTCCTTACGTATTTTTTCAAAATACCCATGTATCTCTCGAACGGATACATATACCGCAGAAATACAGGACCACAAATCTTAATTTCCCTCACGAGGTGGACAACAAGGTGAACCATAACATCGAAAAAAGAGGGAGGAAAATACATCTCAAGATGGCAAAGAGTAACGACGACCTCCGCTTGCAAATCGTCCAATTTGAGCGGGTCTACCACCTTGGAATTAACTGCATTGAAGAAAAAACAAAGCTTCGTAAGGGTCTGCCGAACGGCCTTTGGTAAAATTCCCCGAATTGCGACAGGAATCATCTGTGTCATTAAAACATGACAGTCATGGGATTTCATACCCTTCAATTTCATGTCCTTCATGGACACCAGCTTCTTAATATTCGAAGAATACCCTGACGGGACTTTAATACTGTGAAGGCATTCACAAAAGCTTATTTTCTCCTCCTTAAACATGGTGCACATTGCAGGGGGTAGGTATGCGCGCTTCCCTTTATCTTGGGGTGCAAGCTTTTGTCGTATTCCCATTTCCACCATGTCTTTTCGAGCGTTAATACCGTCTTTAGTCAGGCGAGAAATGTTCAATAAGGTGCCGATTAAACTGTCGCATACATTTTTTTCAACATGCATGACATCTAGGCAAGGCCGCACCTCCAAATACTCCCAAGACGGTAGCTCCCAAAATATGGACTTCTTTTTCCAAATATTTTTAGGCGGTGCTTTGGCGCATTTTCCGAAAAAACAACCTCAAGGTTTTTAACCCGCTTGAAGGCACCCTTCCCATCCAATGGACGACGTGCCACTCCGAGCTCATTTTTCCCATTGAATGTCTTCTTTCTCCCGCGGTATGGGTGATTAACGGGGAGAAACCTGCGATGCCCCATAAAAACATTCTTCTTACAATATTTCAACCTCGCGACTCGCGTGTCATCTTCACGAGATAGGGCACGCTTTTGCTCCTTTCGTATCAGTAACCCGACAAATTCCCGTATGCGGGAAAATCATTCACTGTGCAAAATACCATGGCCCGCAATTTAAAGACCTCTTTGCCGTACGCATCCCATACCCGCACACCCGTCTTCCATAATTTTTGGAGGTCCTCAATTAATGGTGCGAGATATACATCTATGTCATTTCCGGTTGTCTGGGTCCTTGGATCAGTAATGACATCATTATATACTTGCGTTTCATGCACAACCAAGGAGGAAGATTGTAGATGGATAAAAGAACTGGCCAAGTACTCGTGGCCGACTGCTCATACTTCCGAAGGGACTCATTCCATCCGTGCTCACCACAATCCTAAGGTTTCTGGTCGGAACCAAATTCTTTGAATTGTCTATCAATATTTCTCCATTGAGGAGAATCAGCCGGGTGTCTTAGTTTTCCGTCCTTTTTCCGCTCTTCTTCATGCCAAGCAATAATTTAGCATCTTTGGAATTTGCAAATAACCGTTTAAACCTCGGTATTATCGGTAGATACCACAAAGCACCTTGGCCGGAGGCGGGTCCTTTTTTTCTTCATCGTTACAATCGTCAGTTTCGTTGCCCTTACGCTTATAGCGTGAAACGCCGCATCTAGGACATACATGCATGGACTCGTACTCTTTACGGTACAATACACAGTCATTAGGACATGCATGTATTCTTTCAATCTTCAATCCCACTGGACATATCAACTTCTTTGCCTGATATATTGTACACGGTAACTCGTTGTTATTCGGGAGCATTTCTCGTAAAAGTCGTAGTAAGGACGTGAAACTCTTATCGCTCCAACCACTATCTGCTTTTAAGTTCAATAATTTCAACACAAATGACAGCTTGGTAAATGTGATACACCCAGATACAACGGCTTTTTGGATTCATCCGACAAATACTGAAATTTATCATAATTTTCACCACCAATTTCACATTCCACATCACGTAACATGTCATCTAGGTTTTCGGTAAACTCGCGTTCTACATTTTCATCAATACTCGTTGCCATCTCATCATCGTCGCAGCCTATCGACTTCAACACTATTCAATTTTTCGAAATTCTCATAATCATCGTTGCAATCAAATTCAAAATTATCAGAAATTTGATCACTCTCATTTATTTCATTACAAAATTTACCGGTACCACTACTTTCTCTAATTTTCTCACCATGCATGAACCAACATGTATATCTCTCCTTAAATCCCCGACAAATTAAATGAGTTCTAATTTCTTCCAATTCCTCAAATCCTATACAATTTTTACAATCCCTACAAGGACACAAAATGTTGGCCTCCTTTTGCAAAACTCGTAACTCTCCAAAGAACCGTAGAAACTCTTCAACCCGGACCAAATATTCTTCACTGTCACGCCGCATTTCATACATCCAACTTCGATCCATCTGTAAATTAAATTCCAAAAAATGATCGCAATTAACCATGCGTGGTGGATGGTCGACATATGTATAACCTACCGAATTCTTGGCTTACAAAGGGCCGGTTTACAATCCTAACCCACTCCTTGAATATTGTGCCTATATGTGAACACACGTTAGCGTGATTTAATTAGTATTTGAGAAAAATTCGGCAGCATTTCCCCTTAACTCCCCAAGTACGTGTACATACCACATACTCGTAGGAGCAATAAGGAGAAATACTGTCGAATTTTTCTCAAATACTAATTAAACCCGCTAACATGTGTTCACATCCTAAACGAGACACAATATTCAAAGAGCAGTCCCAAACCGGGGACTATCCAAAATTAATCCCTATTGGATTAATTTTGAACGGGTATGGACCTACAAGCATATTAATAGGTCGGTTATTGGACAAAGCAATACACTAATTATTTTACAACCATGCATGCATTAATCAAACCCTAAACCGTAAATAAGCAATAAAAACTAATTAACAGAAAATTATTGAAATAAAAGAGAAGTATTACTAACCTTAACAAGGAAAAGAGGAGCAAATCACAACTAAAAATCAGCAAATCTCAATGCTCGCTGCGCAAAAAATCGATTCCAACCAATCCAGAGGAGAGAGAGTGATCAAAACGGCGCTGGAAGAATACCTTTAAGTGAGCTGAACCCTAGATGACCTTTTCTACACGGATAATAAGAGATAAATCAGTTTACCTCTCCCGACATTTCTACACGGCTATTTAAATAAAAAACCGTGTGACAATCACCATTCCTACACGGATATTTAATTAAATATCCGTGTAGCTCTATAATATTCATACACGGTTATTTAATTATATATCCGTGTAAGAAGATAAAATAGCTACACGGATATTTAATTTATTATCCGTGTAGGATTAACTTTTCTACACGGATTTCTTCTCAAAATCCATTACGAATCTGAAGGGTTTAGGGTTTAGTTAGGGTTGTCCAAACGTCGCGTGGGAGTTCAAACGCTCTTCTCCCTTAATTCTATTTAATCACCGCTGATTTTAGTGAAAAATCGCACTGCACAGAATTTGCCTCCTAGCGTTAACCATAATTTTACAAATCGAAAAAAAAAAAAACCAAATGGAGAGTCCTCCTAGCGTTAACTGCATTCCGCCCACAAGTGCAAAATCCTCCATCTGAAAATCCTACTCCATTTGAAAATCCCGCAGAAAATCCTACGTTCAAAGACCCCCAAGATGATCCCAACTGGGCTCCCATAATTCCTCCACCGCTTCCCATTCCCGCTGGTTACCCTCCTCTCGTTGGTCCATCCGAAACCTTCCAGCTTCTCGATCCACATCCGGACATAGTTGAGTGGAGTCATTTAGCCCCGCCCCCGTGATTGAATTAACATCGTCCCCGATGAATCCGATCACTACCGGTTCTCTCGATGATGAGCGTTACGGTCCCGTAAGGTCCTATGGATGATGAGGATGTCCCGGTTATCTTTGAGAAGAAGCAAGAGAATTTGGGACAATGTAAACAAGGATGGAGGCAAGAGAATCAACTACTTCCCTAAGAAAAAAAGGCGCGGCAATTAGTTGGAAATGTTTTGTATTTTGTTAGTTTTATGTTTTGTATTTTCATTTTAGTTATATATCTAGATAGTTTTTTTTTTTTTTCGTGATATCTAGCTAGTTTTTTTATTTTATTTCTGTGATGTATGGTGTATGTTATTTTAATGTTTTCTATTTCTGTGATGTATGGTTTTATATTTAAATTTCTGTTTATATTTATATTTTTGAATAATTAATCTAACTAGCTAATGTTATCTTTAAATATAAAAATAATAACAAAATATGAAATTGAAAAAAATAATTTGAAATTTTTGAACCACACAGATATTAACGTTCAAATCATATTTAATATAATAAAATATCAACATATATATTCAGAGAAGTTAGGGTACTTTGATAAATTTTCGGACATATGGAAGAATTTAAAAATCGACGAGAAAGAAGTGAACTGGGGGACTTAGAAAATTTTTGAAGACATAATCCGGTTTTGAACTCGCTACAAGGATTCCTACACGGATTTTTATTACAAATTCGTGTGCAATAGATACCTACACGGATATTTAAATACATATCCGTGTAGATATCCTCTTTTCCTACACGGATTTTTATTAAAAATCCGTGTGCAATAGGTATCCTACACGGATATTTAAGTACATATCCGTGTAGCTCTCCTCTTTTTTATTAAATATCCGTGAGGAATACTTTTTCAACACGGATATTTACGTAACTATCCGTGTAGGAAAAGATGATATTTATTTCAAAGCATGCATGCAGCATGCGCGCTCCATTTATTTCATGTATTCATCACTGTGAATTAGAAATATTAAATATTAATAGATTTAAAATAAACACAGAAAAACGAAGAGTCGCCTTAAATCCTATATATCCTCCGAATCGGTTCCTCTCTTAAACCTATCTTTCTCTAAGTGAAAAAATGTCGTGTATCACAGAAGAACAACCTATTGAGGCGCCACCACCACCTGTTCTCGCACTACCACCAATTCCAGAGGATTTCATGCCAGTGCCTTGGATCCCACCCGGGTACGAACGACCACCACCAGGTTATCCCAGAAGTTGGCCATGGCCACCATGGCCGACACGCCCACGTCGCAGCCCCAGGGGCCATCCGCCACCGAAGCCCTACATTCGTCGGACAAAGAAGAAAAAAATCTGTTGTTTAGAGTTTCTTTTTTTATTTTAGTTTTATTATATCAAATTTTTGGAAACTTTTGTAATATTTACCAGTAGTAATATATGAAAGTTTACTTGTTTACATTTTTGTTCTTTTGTATTTATTTTTTGTATTAGTTGCACAATTTTTAATTTGTTAATATTTAATATTTCTAACACAGTGATGAATATTTTTATTTGTAAAATAGTGTACAAGAATGAATACATAAATTATAAAGAACTTAATATTTACAAAGTTCATATCTAAATGAATACATTTCTTAATTTATAAGAATGAATATTTAAAGAGCTTCACAGCAATGAAAACATTCATAAGTTCATTTTTATATTTAAATAATCAAAATGTGAAACTTAAAAAAATAAAAAAGGGAATCCTACACGGATATTTAACTACATATCCGTGTAGAAATATGAATAATATAATAAAATATTTAATAAAATTTCACATCGGTGGGCTATCCTACACGGATATTTAACTGAATATCCGTGTAGGATGATAGATAGCTACACGGTTTTCTGCACAAAATCATTTATGAATCTGAAGGGTTTAGGGTTTACTTAGGGTAGTCCAAACGTCGCGCGGGAGTTTAATCTATATTTTGTATAATTTATTGCTTTCCATAAAAAACGAACTTATCAAACTATTCATAATTCCTAAAAGGAATTCGTCAAAATATGACATAAAATGCAAAATGTAAAATTAATGCTCTCCATAAAAAATCACAACAAACCATTCCGACACGGATATTTAATTAAATATCCGTGTAGGATTGTTCTTTTTTTTTTTTTTTTTTTTAGGCAGCCTCTATTTGGTTGATTTGGTTGATTTGGTTGATTTGCAATTTTGCAGGTCCTATTGTAGCAGTGTGCGGTTGCACCTGTGGGTTTAGAATTTCAGCTGAATTTTTCCTCCGTTAATTTTACTCTGAGATGGAGGATTCAGTGTCATTTCCTCCACCTCCAATAGGGAGGAAAGACTTTGAATCCTCCATCTCAAAGTAAAATCAATGGAGGAGAAACTTTGAATCCTATATCTCCTTAATCCGTGTAGAGAGAGTGATCTTTCCTAAACTCTTATGTGCCTCCTAGAGAGATCTAGAGAGTGATCAAAACGGCGCTGGAAGAGAAGCTTTTTATTTCAGCGAAACCCTAGATGACCTTTCTACACGGCTATTTAGATATTAAACCGTGTAACTCTATCTACATATATACACAGCTATTTAAATAAAAATACGTGTACAAATAACTCTCCTAACACGGATATTTAAATAAATATCCGTGTAGCTCTCATATAATTCCTACACGGATATTTAACTAAATATCCGTGTAGGAAATGTAAATTTCAAACGGCTTTTTTGAAACACTGTTTTTTAATGACATATCCGTGTGGGATTCTTAGAGATATCATTGATCATTGGAAAAATCCTATTTGGTACACGGTTTTACATAAAACCGAGAAAATCCGTGTACAACCACAGTGTAGGAAGCGTCATTCTGTAGTAGTGATAATGATTCATGCATTATTCGGCACGTGAAAGATTAAAGATTCTGACAATATTTTACACTGGGATAACTTAATGTATGTGATCCTTATCGTACGATAAAAAATCATAATTCTAGTATATATCAATCCTTATCGTGAGCTAAAATTTATCTTTTAGCTGCATGTGGCACCATGTTCTCATTTGTTTATATCTCTATATCTCTGCACACCCATCTGATCTGCTGGATGTGTTTTCCAAAGTCAACTTAACTCCATATATATGGAACAATACGGCATTGCTTTATACTGGCCCCTGGTCCATAAATATGGAAAAGGACACCATGATTAATGCTGGTCCAAATATATGGAAAAAGAAAACAGAGTGTCGGTACCAATTTCTTAATATTTTATGACAAAAATAACATGAAAATAACTTGAAAACACCAGAAAGCCACAAAAAGATAGGTCTCATCATCCCCATAATTGCTTTCATCATCGACAGCCACTCCTTAATATTTTATGACGAAAATAACTTGAAAGAAAATTCATCATAATTTATTTGTATTCCCGTAAAAAATTTTGAATTTTTTAAAAATAAACCGAATTCCAACAGTACTTTTTTTAAATAAATAACAACCCGAAATGGCGCTGATTTCGTCTTAGGTGTTCGACTTGAAAGCAGTTTGGGTCCGACATCCATCGGACTCAAACTGAGTTCGATGGGCTCCATAATCGTCCAATCCGCTTTAAGATTTGTCTATGTCGCTTTAATATCCATGCGGGTTTGCTTTAATATCCGTATGCAAGAATCTTGAAGCAGATCAGACGGTTATGAAACCCATCAGACCCAAACTGCTCTCGTGGAACTTAGGTGCCCAAATGGTCAGACGAATCTCTTGACATTCGTGTGCAAAACCAAGACTATATGTTGATCCCCTAACAGAAATGTACTGTTGGGCCGATTTTCGGAAAACAATGACCTTTAAATTGTTTTTAAAGTTTGTACTCGCCATGTCCAATCGAGATTTGAATTGGCCCAGCAAATTAGCATAATAACATCCACCTATCACCATCTATGTAGCTTGAGGCAAATATATTTCTTTTCATCAATATGAGGCCAATTGTTAAATTCGGCCCAGTTATTTAATTTGGAAAACACCACTGTGGAGCTTTTGTACCAAAAATTCATGGATTAATCTACTACCATAATCAGGAAAATTTATTTTCCCACATTAATTTGTATTCCCGAAGCCCAATTCAGGTGTTGTCTTTAGTGCTAGCTATAGGTGCCCCACCAATAACTTCTACAAAAAATAACACAACTCAAACTGATCCGATAGTCCGGAAATAAAAACTCAAACTGTGGGTTAGTGCAGAAACAATCAACTATAATAAATTACTTGTACAAGAAATAATTCAACATGTTCATTGAAGTCAACAATGGAATCGAGTTTGCAAGAAATAAAATTTATAATTCCGAAAACATGCATGGAATCTGGAGATAAGAGCTGAATACACACACTAATAAAAGAACATTTTTTTTCTGTGGTAATAACAGAAGAAGAGCATTTCAGTGCTAACTATAGCTGAAATTTATTTCTGATTATGCTTATTTATGCTGCTTAATGATCGCTGGAAACTCCCAGAATCTTATCAGCTAAAATTCGGATGTCATCATTTTTTCGATAGCGTATCACCTCCGCCAGGTCCTCTGCATTTTTTCTGACATGGTTGCTGTACTCCGACAGCAAAATTTGCTTAATGCACGCAGATACATCTTCTCCCTTAAAATTCCCAAGGCCACGTTGTGAGATTTCTATTCCGATGCCGAGCTCTACTATCAGCTTGGCATTCACTGGTTGGTCCCAATCCATGGGCAACACTAACATGGGAACACCGGCCTGCATTCCTTCGATTACCGAGCTCCAACCGCAGTGTGTTAGGAAGGAACCAAGGTTGCGGTGAATCAAGATCTTTCGTTGTGGGGCCCATGAGGTGATCACAAGCCCCCTTTGTGGACCTACCCTCTCTACCAATCCATGTAGCAGCGCCTTAGCCGACATGTTACCGTTTTCGTCATTCTTTGCAAAACGGGCAACCCATGGCTGAGACCTATCCTGTTTGAATATTACTGTACACCAAATATGAAATAGCAATGATATTATTATTTTTGTCTAAAATACTGACGGATTTATGTTTATAAATAAAAAAAATAAAAAAAGGAGTATACAAATTTAGGATGAGTATTAATTCTATCTTGTTTGTGGGGCTTTCATGTTTTTCTTTCATGGTATATATATTCATCATTATTGATCGGAGCAATTGTGAAGTGGCTGAGACCTATCCTGTTTGTGGGGGGTCCGGATCCCCTAATGTAACCCAATTTTTGGATTTTGCATCGGGACTATTCGATTCTAATCCGTCGCTCATGATCATCTCGGGATCCGAATTTGCGTCTCGGGATATGTGCACTCATTACCGGATGAATGGTCTCAGATTTGAATCAAGACGGTCCCGATTTAAAACCTAACTTTTGGGTTACCTCACTGGATGTGGATTCGTTTGTGGGGCCTTCAGTTAGGGGGCAAATGATGTACTTTTGTTTTAAAGTGCTGTAAATATGTGTTCGGATGATTTAACGGGCCTTAGTGCCTGCTTTCTTTGTGGTTTTATATCTCCATATATGTTATATCTTGTATATGTGTTTATGTATGGAAAAGGTAACAAAGTCATTAGGACTGGCCCAAATCGATTTTTTGGGCCGGGACTTAAGTCCTTTCTTGCTGCTTCCATTTCTCTTTGTGGACTGGCGCCTTATATTGTAGGATTGTTTTGGAATGAAAAAGGTTTCGCATTTGTGGTGAAAAAATGTAGGTTACTCTCACTAATGAAAATCAAGTGGATGAAAAAAAAATGTAGGTGTGCTTTATGAAAACACCCACCCACACACTACCCAAAAACATTTGTATAGAGGATGAAAAGTAGGTTCCTCCTAACAAGGAAAATCAAGGCATTGTGTATTAATGTTCAGAAATAATTAATAAAAACTTGTTTCTGAGAACTTGCATTTGGTCTAGTAGTAAAGGTACATGGCTCTCATGTTAGAGGTCATGGGTTTTAAACCCACAAATTGAGAAAATCTTCTATAATATACATAGGAGTTTGAAAGTGTGTTTGGTGGCTTGACTTCCAACCCATGATTTCAAAAAAATAAAACTTGTTTCTTTGGTGAGAATAGTTTTCTCAACAACATGCGGTGACGCGGTATGATTATAACGACCAACAAAATGTTCATAAATGTTTTATCAAGAAGTGTATTCATGATTCTGTTCTTCTCGGTCTAAACCTCATAACAGGCAGCTCACAAGCTGTGTGGTCTGTGTAGAGAAGGAAAAACGTGACACGCCGTGACGTGACGTGACAAATACGCCGTGATTTACGTAACGTGACAAATACGCCGTGATTTACGTAACGTGACAAACACGCCGTGATTTGGTCACGTGACATGATGTGACGTACGTGATCAACTTTTTCTTTCACGTGACATGACGTGACGTGACCAAAATGGTGATAGATGGTCACGTCACGCATAGTCACGCCGTGACTATACGTGATGTGATCACACGTGACGTAACGTGTCGTGACGTAAATTAATCATGTCATTTTTTTATATTTTAATTTATATTGTTGAAAATTTAGAAAAAAAGATATGAAAAATATGAAAAATTTTAAAATAAGTAAATAATGTTGCCACAATTATTTTTTTAGGAAAGACTGATGGGCATCTGACATTATTTTAAAAATTTAAATTAAAAATATTCATAAGACTAAACTAGAGAGAATACAAATCAGTATTATATAAGTATCATAAGTATCAGTCTCACTGAACCTACACTAAAGAAAAATCTGAATACTCTATACATACTAAAAAAGTTTAATACTATATGTTTCATACCGTGGCGTGACGTGTAATTTTTGCTGGAATGCAGTCACATCATGCGAATGATCACGTCACGCGATACGCGAGTCACGTCACGTAAAGACACACGTGACGTGACGTTTCGTGACGTGACTAGTCACGGCGTGACAAATTTCCTTCTCTAGGTCTGGGCATGGTAACATCATGAGATTTTAATATTTATAACGAATTAGTGAGACTTAGAAGTTAACCCGGTGAAGACCAATGGAAATTTGAAGACCATATAAGCCACTAGGATCTGACTCAAAGAGAGCTTTATGCAATTTAGCTTTAGTGAAATGCTGTTCTAATCCTATCTGTTCTTGATAAACTAGGATATCCATTTCATCCCAGTAAGTATGGTCAATACATAGAAGCAAATCTAGCCCCTACTTTCTTAATTAGTAAATTTTTATAATACTAACTAGCATGTTTTTGGATATTTATGGATATCAGTTTCAATTCTAGTAATTATTATATTCTTGAATTTTCTATGAGCTGCAAACCTATGAAATAATTTAGTATTTTTATCACATTCTTCTAACCATTTTTGTTTAGTTCTCTAAGCTTTTTCATTTGTTCAAGAGAATGCAGTGTCTGAATTGCATGTATGTTTTTTTTTTTCCCTCAACAAAACAACTTTTTCTCACCCATTAATTTTTAGGTCTATGAATTTTGACGGTTTACATAGATCTGAAAGAAGATCAGGTTATTACAAGGTCTTGAATTACTTGTTGAATATTTTATTTTATGAGAAAAAGTTTTCTTATCCAAACTTTTGTATATAGTTTTTACCCAAATCAGTTTTGAACTCATCTAACGACCTTAATCCGTTCCTCTCACTTTCCTTATTTCAACTGCCATAGTTTCTCTCTCCCCTTCATTCTTTTCAAATTATACAATCTAGTCTCCTCCATCCTCCCTTACATCTCTCATCTTCCTCCCATTCAGATCGCGATCTGATTTCTCTCTTTACTGCAAGTGCGTGCACACGACATCTCGGCTACTGAGACGATCTCCTATAGGATGACGCGATCACGTGAGTTTGTTAGAAGAGCCACCGGGATGGTGCGTGCATCTGTGCTTGACCTAAATAGCATTTGGAAGAATATTTATAATTTCGCCAAAATCGATCGGAGACTGCTATTTGGACAACTGAGCGGAAATGGAAAGGATGCCAAATTAGAAAGTATGTGCTAAAATGATTTCTCAATAAGAAATCAAAATCGAGACTTTAATCGGGGTATGATTTTTTTTGCCGATTTAATTTTGATTGAACATCGAACCTGGGTCAAACAATGAAGATATATGTGTGTACACGCTGTACGTGTGCACAGGCACGATCTGGAAGGGTGGCACATATTCTAAGATCAACGTGTATGTGCTAAAATGACTTTTTTCTCAATCAGATGCTCTGTACCAACAACGATTTAAATTTGACCCGGGTCAGATCCTCTGTATATATGTGCTAAAATGATTTTTTCTCAATTAGATGCCAAATCACATCACCGCTGTACTAAAATTATTTAATTTACATGATCTATCCGACTTCAATTTTGATAATTTTAAATCTCAAGTTTCATGATTTCAACTCGTATATATAAAATTATTCAAGCATGCTTTATTCTACTACCGCTCGATCTGAGAATTGCGCTACTAGCGTTTGATCCCCAATCCTGATCTACGAATTCTGAACAGAATGAAATTTATAAGTTTCTGACACTAGTTTTACAGGATTCTTGAACTAATTTTACATAATTCTTTTTCTAGTTTTACAGTATTCTTGAACTAATTTTACATGATTCTTTTTTTGAATAGTATGATTAAAAAAAGATTGTTTTTACAGGATTCTTGAACTAGTTTTATAGGATTCTTGAACTAGTTTTACAGTATTCATCTTGTGGCGATCTGGAAGAGATACGAGAGAGAGGAGGTCCAGAGTGTTTAATGTTGTAGTTTTACAGTATTCACCATGTTATTATAACAATATTCCTTTCAATTTTTACAACATTGCTTTCAAATTTTAATGTATTCATATTTGTTACAGTATTTATTTATATTTGTTACATTATTTGTCTTCAATTGTTACAGTATTAAATACTGATTGGTGTTCAATCTTAGATTAATTGTCTACAGCCAGGACAGTTTTGGATACTGGTTGATGTTCAGTATGTGTTAATTTTTTACATTATTTTTCTACATTTGTTATATTATTTATCTAAAGTTGTTACAGTATTGGATACTGATTGATGTTCATAATTAGTTAATTTATTACATCATTTGTCTACATTTGTTACATTATTTGTCTACAGTTGTTATATTTTTTTTTTTTTGCTGATTGATATGCATTTTTTTGCAGTTTTATTTTTTTTGTAATATTTGTAGATTTAATTGTAAGATTTGTCGGATTTTTTTTTGTTTGTAGGAAGATATATCCAAGGAGCGTTTATAGTTGTGATCGTAATTGTTACAGTTTTCATTTTTTCATTGTTGCAGTATTTATTGTTACAGTTTTAATACTTCATAATGTCTTGTTACAGTATTCATTGAATATAGAAGTGGATACAAATTTTTGGTTACAGAATGATGCTTGTTTTATAGAGCCCTCTTCAACTTATCCACGTTTCGTCGCTTCTATGAAAGAGCCATTAAGAATCGAATCACCTGCTCCCTTGTGGGCAGGAAAATCCTGCCCACACATAAATTTAACCGCCTGATCTGCTTTGGGATCCGCGCACCATGATGAATCAATTAATAAAACGGAAAATTGAAAGGCTCCTCCGTTAGCTCCTTTTCCTTCCGATTCTCTCTCTCGTCCTGTCCTTCCACCTCCTCGTTTCTCCTCTTCGCTCGTGCATCGCTTTCCGCTCTCCCAGCTACGCCCCTTCTCACTCTTCCAGTCGTGCCGCTTCTTGCTTAGACGCGCTGCGCTCTCCCAGTCGCGCCTTGCCTCACCATGGCTCAGCACAGTCAACGAACTTACCAAACTATAGTACCAACTTTTTAGTCTGGTTTGAAGCTTCAGACCCTGATTTGGGTTTCATATAAAGAAGAACAATGAGAGTTGAAGGTTTAATTTACAAAAAAAAATAAAATGCAAATAGTTCATTTTGTCATATAGCAAATACGTAGCAATCACACTTTGGTTAATCAAATTATTTACGAAAAAGAACATTCTGACAAGCTTGTAATTATAATATCATTTCAGAATTAAATAATCTAAATTATAATATAATAAAAAATGTTAAAGAACTTTTCACACAAAAAATAAAAACTAACCTACCTATGTTGCCTACAAACAAGAGTTTACCAGTAAAAGAAGAAAAACAACAGCAATAAAACAAACAACTAACCTAGGTTTCCTACAAACAAGATTTTACCAGTATGTAAGTTTTAAAAAAAATCTTACTGCTGCTGTTGAAAAAAGAAATACATTGGTGAAACTACAAAAATACATTGATAAAAATCCTAAGCAAATAACAAAGAGCATTAATAAAATCATGTAAGCAGGTTCCTATAACTCAGTTTGGCATGCTCGGTACACCTTCGTGACTGATTTGTAGTCCTTTAAAATAGAAAATTGGATCTGTTCATACGAGTTCCCCCGACTTATCATACCCCACCCCTTCAATTCTAAGAAGTCCCTTTCCCAGTTGCACTATGTATTATGAATATAGCACAATCCAGCTGTCCTTCCATACTGTTTTCTGTCATGCTCAGATCGCTTGGCTGGCTCCATGCATTCTTCTTGTGCATTAAAGCTCAAATTCCAAAAGTAAGATTGATTATAAGCAAGTCCAATAGGATTCTCTTCTCCATTGGCTTGATTCATTATTTAAGTTGGATTAAGTGTCTATATTCTCCATATATGATATTCTCAATGTCTGCATAAAAATAAAGTCAAAATAGAAAATGTAGATTTATTGTTGAGAATAAGAAAAAAATACGAAGTACCTTTGTTCCTCCAGTATATAAGTAGTTCCCATCTTTAGGAAAAGAACTTGACAACTCAAAACATCAACAAGTCTAGTGCAAACATAATGCTCTGAGCATAAGCAAGAGAAAAGCAGATTGATGACACAGTGGCGCCGTACCATACTGGTACAGTGGTACCATTAATTACCATACCATACTGGTACAGAGGTACCATCACCATATCATACTGTGTAAAACTTTGAAATGCACACTTAAATTTTGGAAAATGCAAATTTTCAATTCTAGTCCAGATTTTATCCGAATTTCCAGATCAATCATACAAACAAACATGTTTATTCCAAGCATAAATAAGCATACCAAGTAGATGAAAAGCAAACAGTAAAACAAATATAACTTAATTAGCAAACATGTTTATTCTAAGTGTGTAAAAATTACAAAAGAAAATAAGATAAAAAGTAACAACTAAAAACAAAAGTTACTAATCTGTCCAACCTAAAATTAAATTAATAGTTGTGCAGGCCACTGATTGGTTGGATGCTAATCGAATCACAATGCCATTTAATGCTCTATGAATGGAAAGATTAGACACCAATTTATAATTTGTGTTTTTGTGAGGCCTTTTTGTTTAGATAGCAAGATAATTTCTAATCCTGAGATGCTTAACTAGAATCAGCACATGAAATTGGCATATTAGTTATTTCTCAATCCAAGACTAAACACCACCATGCCAGTCCAACAAAGCAAAAATGTATATCAACGTTTTACTGTAATAGCAAAAATGACAAATATTGAGAAAAAATTAAAAAAATTGAGATAAAACAGAAATTGTTAAACTGAAAGAGGACTGCATACTTGAGGGGTACCAAGAAGAGTGTGAGGAGACAACTTGAGCGGATAGAGGGTAAAACTTGGTAAATTCGTCGACTGTGCTGAGCCATGGCGAGGCAAGGCGTGACTGGGAGAGCGCAGTGCGTCTGAGCAAGTAGCGGTACGACTGGGAGAGCAAGAAGGGGTGTAGCTGGGAGAGCGGGAAGTGATGCGCGAGTGAGATGGAGAGGAGAAACGTGGAGGCGGAAGGACAGGACGAGAGAGAGAGAGAGAATCAGAAGGAAAAGGAGCTAACGGAGAAGTCTTTTCAATTTTCCGTTTCATCAATCGGTTCATCACAGTGCGCGGATCCTAAAGCAGAATGGACGGTTAAATTTATGTGTGGGCAGGATTTTCCTGCCCATAAGGGGGCAGGTGATTCGGTATATAAAATTTCCTCACAGATCACGGATAACTTTTTAAATATAAATAAACATATGATATACAGCTAGCCTCTTCAATGCTTGATCCGGCCGGATTGGCACATTTTAAGCTTTTGCAAGAGTTAGTTGACTTTGGAAAACACATCAGATGGGTGTGCAGAGATATCCACAAATGAGAACATGGTGCCACTTGCAGCCGAAAATTAAATTTTCTATTATCACAAATAAAACACAGACAGGAATATTTTAGGTTTGGATGAACCTAAAAATAAGGTTCCCACCGACAGGCAACAGCCCAAGAAGGCTACCTTCTATAATATGATAAAATTCAAACGATAACAGATTTAATTGAACACTACGCAAAAACATTGATAAATAATTCTTTAACGAATATATATTGTACTATATAACTTACTTTAAGATATATCCCACTTCAAAATTTAATTTAAGATAAATATTTAAAATTGTAGATGTATTCTCAAATATTAGCATGCGGTGTTTATCAATTTTGAATCAATTTGAAATTTGATGGATTATTCATCGTTAATTATTATTAAAACTACCATTAAAATTTTAAATTATTTAATAAAGCACTAATTATTTTTTAAATCGACTCAAATTTCATGCACGCGCTATATAAACAATTTGGTTCACATTTATAATTTAAATTTTTATTTGAATAAAGTTTGTCATATACATGTAGTATAAAGTTGGATGTACCATTAAAGTTAGATGTATACTGAAATTATTATTTTCTTCTTTTTTTTGCATAGGACGTGGATCAATCGATCACTTAAATCATCCCAGTGAGAGAATAATGTCTGTATATATCCTTAATCCTTTTTGAGAATAATGCTTGAATCATTATACTTGACATGATTTTCCTAATTACATAAAATTTTGATTTATGATAAATTTATATATAGGATTAATGATTGTTTAAGTACAAAGACAAGGCTACAAGAATATGTCACTATTCGCGAAGGAAAAAGTCCTCAATAGTATCGGTATTGTCGCAGATATTTTCATTAGTAATAGCAATTTATATCAGCTTACTCTCAGTAATAGTCATTTTTTACCTTCCCTGATAGTGGTACATTCTTCCAGTTAGGGCTTCTTAATTATGAGCCAAGTTGAGTCCGAGTTGCTAATTCAGTTTCGAGTCAGAAAATCCTGATTTGGAATCAACTCGGGAGCAACTCGAGTTGAAGTGAGTCGACTCATGACTCATAGTATAATACATAGTGAGACAATCTAATTTAATTATAATAAAAGAAATAATGCATTGTTTATCAAAATAACACAATTAAAAACACTATATAATGAGACAATGGCCAATACATAATTAAACATTATGAAAATACCAAAATAGTACATAATTAAAATTTACCAAAAAGATAAAGTCTAACAAAATAGTACATACTCTAATAAATTAACAAAACAAAAGAAATAGTACATAGTTCACCAAATTACTAAATATTACGAAGTCTAATAAATTTATCAAAGTACCAAACAGAAGAATAAGGCTAGCGTGCTACCTGTAGCATAGTGACATGTCGTGCTACCTCTTCAAAAACTTATTGGATATGTTTCAATGGCTAATCCAAACCGTTGAAACCAATCTACTACATAAGTGATGTATTTACATGCCAAAATTATAATGTTTTGAATTCATTTGATATAAAATCAAGCAGTCAAAAAAAATAAGAATTATAAGTTAATTCTAATACATTCATTTTTCATTATTTTTTGATCGTTTGACCTTATACTAAATGAATGTAAAAATTTGTAAATTTTATATGTAAATGCATCACTTGTGAAGTAGATCGGTTTCAACAGTTTGGATTTGTCATTTGATGTTTATTCAATAAGTTTTTGAAGAGGTAGCACGACATGTCACTATGCTACAGGTAGCACGCCAGCCTTATTCCCAAACAGAATTACCAAAAAAAAGTTTAATAAAACAGTACACAGTTCTTTTCTCTACTTCTCTTCCTCTTTCTTTTCTACTTCTCTTCATCTAATAAAACAGTACATAGTTCCTTTTTTGATAGTTGGTTTTGTTTTATTTCAAGTGGCAATAAGATTAGGTTTCATAGGTTGTGGGAACTGGGAAACAGGTTACAGGTATAAGGTTTGGGAAAATTATAAATATATGAATTAGGGTTTCCGAACCGAGTTGGAGGTAACTTGGAATCGACTCATAAATCAACCGAGTTAGTAAACTTGAGTCAATTCGGAATGGAGTTATTAGCGAGTTGAATCCAAATTGATTCCGAACCAAGTTTCGAGTCGTGGGCTTTTTGTGCACCCCTACTTGTAGTACATGAGTTCAATTTATTGAACATATAATTTAAAATAAAAGCATACAAATGAGAGAAATTTAACATGTACGATAAAAACATACAAATGAGTAGAACGAGGGTGTTCTTAAGCTTACCAAATCTATTAAATTGGCTTCAAATCATTAATTCAAACCGTTGAAACTTATATCTTTCATGATTGATGAGTTTGTATGCAAAGTTTTTAAATTTTAAATTAATTTAGTATAAAGGCATGCAAACTTATGATACCACTTGTTGTCGGAAGTCATGAGTGAGTGAGTTTAAATTAAATTATTCATGAGTGATGAGTTTAAACTAATCCAAACCGTTGTCTGAATTCATGCAAACTCATATATCAAGAACTGTACTGAAAAACTTGTTTTAACACAGAGTGGTTCTGATACCTCTTGTTGGGAATGACGAAAATCATTGCCGGTCAATGTGCAGGACCATATGTGTTCAATACAAAACTGAATAGTGGAAGTTTAGCTTAATCCATTACTATCTTGTGCGAGAGAGCGCTATCGATTCGGTTCTTCCATAATAGTAAGGCTCTTTAGGGAGTCATCTCTGTTCTGCCTTCTCTAAATCTCTCAAACTCTCATCTAATGGAATAATGAGAGATGAATTCATGATAGCCTTGTATTATGAAAACTAAATTAATTGTATTATACAACCCAAGACATCCATGACTGTCTAATTTAGTAATTATTCACTTCAAACCCTTATAAAATTGAGTATTACATCTTAAGTTCTATACATGAAATGTCCATACCGTATATGACATATTAATGCTCAATAAGTAGTAAACCGCATGTGATCAATTTTAATTGAGTATAAAATTGACAGTATACAATATATAATTATTTTACATATTAGTTCAATGTTGGATTAATAATCCAACATTTCATTCATTGGAAAAGACAAGATATGGCTTAAACTAATTAATCAGGCAGAATTTCTAAAACCAATGGTAGCATAGTGAACCTTGTAATACAGTAGGATTGGATGTTGTAATCACATTTATTAGGATTTGATGCTGAATAACAAAAACAAAACAAAAAATTGTAGGCACCGCTTCATCGGCTTGCCAGTTGGAGTCAAACAAATTGTAATTATTTTTTGACGAGAATATTCTGTGTTTATACTTAATATCGACATAACAAATAGACTAACTTTTTTGCTACTATATTTGGAATCTCCACCGAACTTAAAATAATTCAATAAGACTTGTTTTAAAGTATAATTCAATATCTCATCATTTTGTGACCAACCCACCACCGTGCATGCACTCCACCTTTTTTCTCGCAATCATTTACCAACCCCACGAGATCAACCTTCTTGTGCGTCATTGTTTAATTTTTTTCGTGGAAGTTATTGTTTAAATTTTTAATGAACCTCTCTCTGTTTTATCTCTCTCCCCATCTAGTGTTCTAAAAATGCCCGCGCGGGCGTGCCCCGCCCGCGCCCTGCCCGCGCCGCGGGCACTCGCGGGCACGCGGGCACGCGGGCACGCGGGCGCGGGCGTTAAATGGGGCGGGCACCTTATTTTTTTTCCTCGCAACGCCCGCGCCCGCAGCGCCCGCGCGCCGCGCGCCCGCGCGCCCGCCGCCCGCGCGCCCTTTTTTTTTTTTTTTTTTTTTCCGAAAATTTGAATTTGAATTCAAATTCCCCCCCCGGCCCCCACAATCCAGAAAAAAAAAAAAAAAACAGGAAAAAAAAAACAGAAAAAAAAAAAAATAATGCCCGCGGGCACGGGCGGATGCGGGCGCGGGCGTCGCGGGCGCGCGGGCATGCGGGCGCAAGCATTACGCGGGCGGGGCGTGAGTTTTGAAATTTTTGCCCGCGGCGCCCGCGCCCGCATGCCCGCGCGCCCGCGACGCCCGCGCCCGCATCCGCCCGCGCCCGCGCCCGCGGGGCCCTGCCCGGCCCGCCTGTAGACCACTATCCCCATCTATAAATTAACTCATCACTGATCACAAAGCGCTCAAAACTATCAAATTCAAAACTCTAACTTAAAAGCATACAAAATTTCTCAATATCATTTTTTATTCCAATGGCCTCCTCATCATTGAATGCAACCCAAGCTCCTTTGTGTGTAAGTTTTCGTACCTTTGTTTCCGCTTTAACCCGCTTTTATTTTTCTTATAATTTGATTCTCTTCGTGTTGGAATTAGCAATGCATGTGATTCTGCGGTATGTCAGTCTGTTAAATATTAGTTTTCCGTTTTGGCGTGTATGTTTGCATTTATATATATATATATAGAGAGAGAGAGAGAGAGAGAGAGAGCTGGGCTAAAATGAGCCATGGAGTAAAACAAGTATTTACTCCATGGCACTATATTTTTATTTTTAAAATTCAAACAACCGATCCGAACCGCTCAACATAATCTCCATATTGAAATGTGCTTGGAGACCAAATTTTATATTTTTTGGATTTTTTTTTACTATTTATTAAGCCACTTTGAAAATTGCTGATCCGATGGTTCAGATTTTTTTACTGTTCACAATGGATCAGAGGTTTTCAAAGTGGCTTTATAAATAGTAAAAAAAAAATTCCAAAAAATGTAAAATTTGGTCTCCAAGCACATTTCAATATGGAGAACATGTTGGAAGATTTGAATCGGCTATTTGAACTTTAGAAATGAAGATATAGCGTGGAGTACAAACGTGTTTACTCCATGGCTCACCCTAGTCAACCTTTATATATATATATATATATATATATATATATATATATATATATATATATATGAGTTATGGTGAGTTGTGAAGTAAGAATCTTGTTTTACGTCATGCTCATATCTCCATTTTCAAAGACCAAACAGTTGATCTGAACCGCTCAACATGATATCCATATTGGAATGTGCTTGGAGACCAAATTTTACATTTTTTCGAATTTTTTTACTATTTTTTTAGAATATTTCAAAATTATTATTTTTATGGTCCAGAACCATTCACAAACAACGATTGTCTACCTATCTAAAACAATAGTAAAAAAAGTTTCAAATAATGTAAAATTTAGTCTCCAAGCACATCTCAATATAAATATATATAGATTGGCTAAGATCACGACAAGCAGGTAACAAAATTTTATGTATATAATAGATATAGCTATGTGCATATGTATATCTATATGTACTATATATGTACCAGTTTATATGTACTAGTTAAGTAAATTGATTTTAACAATTTGAATTTGTTGTCTGAATTGAATCTAATAAATTTTAAAGTTATGTTCATCAAACCCTACCCTAGCCTCTTACACGTACGGAGAGACACAGTTTCAATCTTGGAGAATTGAGGTGCACTGGCTAACTTTAGTAATAAAATAAAATAAAACGCAAGACCATGTCCATGTCCATCCCAAATAATCCAAAAGACCATGAGCTGCACTTTTCACACTGACTTCACCCTTTCTCTCCGTGTATGGTGCACTCTCTCGCCTTTTGTGACATGTAATCTTGTAAAGTCGTCTGTCCTTTTCTTTCTTCTTTTATTTTATCTAGTCATTTCCTACTCATTTTTATCTAGTTACATTAAATTTTCGTCCTTTTTGCATAGATCATGTCCTACTCAAATAATGCTTTTTTCAGACCATTGCGATTACTGATATGTAAATATTTTGTTTTTCTCTTATCTATTTCACTATCTTCCTAAAGCCATTAATTATTATTATATGAAACTAAATTAATTGAGACACATATCAATGTCTCAAATTATTTTTTCTTATCACTTTTCTTTTGTGTACGTAGTTACAATTAGGAGGCAGCTCTTATTTGGCATCAAGGTCTGTATCCTCTTTGCAAGAAGCGGCGACGTTGGATTTGGATAGGTAAGCACTTTGGCTTCAAGCTCATTTTTAATTTGCTATAATAAGAGTGGATTCACATCTGCTGCGATCCTAAAAGGATGAATAGTAATCCTACAATTCTTATTTTTTTAAATCCAACCGTCCAATAATTTCTGTGGACGTATCTCAAAACAGCTAAATTTCTTTTGCAGGAATTTGGAAACAATTCAACAGTTGGATTTGAAAAAACAAGAATTGTAGGGTACTGTTCATGGGTAAAGAATCGCAGCAGATTCAGATCCAATAAGAATACGGTCCTACAATTTTGCATGATTTTACATGTGTTATGACACTTTTTGTTCCGTACTACAGATCTATCTTTGAAAAAAGTTTAAATATCCATCGTAATATCCATATGAAAATATCTGGAGAGAACAAAATTTACATTTTTTTAAGATTTTTTTTTCCTATTTTTTTTAGATAGGTAGAAAATCTCTCCTTTCAAATGTCTACATTCTTAAGCTCAAGTGGTTTTGTACCTATCTAAAAATAGTAAAAAAAAAGTCTTAAAAATGTAAAATTTTGCATTCAAGCACCATTCATACGGAGCTCATGTTCTGCATAATGGATCGACTATTTGGACTTTGAAAATGAAAATATGCATCCATAGCTAGTACGGCCTAAAGTGCGCTATGCATAGTTCATAGCCTCACATAAAAATAAAAATGATAACTGCATCCATCACTTGAATTAACACAACCAGGAGTGATGAAGCAAATGGGGAAATTGATTGGGACAACCTAGGATTCTCTCTCACACAAACTGACTACATGTACATGATGAAATGTTCAAAAGATGATAACTTTAAGCACGGCAAGCTCAGCCGATACGGTAACATTGAGCTCAGCCCTTCTTCATGTGTCCTCAACTATGGCCAGGTTAGTGCGGCCAGATTCAACTCTTTGCCTTTGTAACTATTTACAACTATTTTAAATATATTCTTATAAATTTCAGTTTTTAACACCTTCAGAGTAGTACAGTTTTCTGCCAATAAAAGGAAATCAGAGCACTTTTTTTTCTTCCCCATTGGATGTAATTCGAATAGTTAAATATAATAAGTTACATTTTTCTAATAGATACATATATATTTCATTTATTTTTCTTATTTAATAGGGTCTATTTGAAGGTCTTAAAGCTTATAGAAGTGCAAAAGGGAACGGAATCCTTCTGTTTAGACCAGAAGAGAACGCAAAAAGAATGCAAATAGGTGCCGAAAGGATGTGCATGCCCGCCCCATCTGTTGATCAATTTCTTGATGCTGTCAAACAGACGGTTTTAGCAAACAAGCGTTGGGTAAGCGCAAAAAATTATAAAATAGGAAGAAAAAAGTAACATAAAATCCATTAGAAATGTTTCAAG
The DNA here is from genome assembly GCA_024447775.1 of Carex cristatella. Lineage (NCBI taxonomy): Eukaryota > Viridiplantae > Streptophyta > Magnoliopsida > Poales > Cyperaceae > Carex > Carex cristatella. The sequence goes on along the minus strand of JAJHPF010000001.1, from coordinate 8,503,445 downwards.
TAAATTAATCATTAAATGATATTAAGAACAATCGAGTCGAAAATCGAAATTAATTGTTTCTATATTTTTATTTTCAAGGTACCTCCTCTAGGAAAAGGTTCCATGTATATCAGGCCACTGTTAATGGGGAGTGGAGCAATACTAGGATTGGCCCCAGCACCTGAATATATGTTCTTAGTCTATGCAGCACCTGTTGGAACCTATTTCAAAGTATGTAGATTTTTATAATAACTTCAGGTTAATTATGTTCCAAAAATTCAGAAAACATGTTTCAAGAATGGTAAATTATACTCTATTTCTACAGGAGGGAATGGAACCAATCAACTTGTTAATTGAGGATGAAATCCACCGAGCCTGCCTAGGTGGGACTGGAGATGTAAAAGCAATTGGCAACTATGCACCAGTACGTACGTATTGTAATGTTGATTATATCACCCAAATAGCTTACTCTAAAAGTTGCACTAAAAAATTGAATAAGCTAGCTTGCTAAGTGATTGTTGATTATATCACCAAAATAAAATTTGTGGTAGGTTTTGAAGGCACAGATGAGAGCAAAGAGCAAAGGTTTCTCAGATGTGCTTTATCTTGATTCAGTCAATAAAAGATACCTAGAGGAGGCATCTTCTTGCAACCTTTTTATTGTTAAGGTTATTTTATATCTTTGGAGACATTAGTCATGATGGTTCTTTATTTTCTTTTTCTTTCTTCCTTTTCGTTAATTTTATCATTTTCATCTACACTTAACTGGCCCTGTATCTTGTTCTTCACCATTTAAAAATAAAAATAAAAAAATAAGCGAGAGCTCAGTTCCTGTGTTGTGCTTTGAAACTAAAAAGCTTATTTTATAAGCTGTACTATAATTTCAGTTTAACGATGTATGATTTCATAATATTGATATAATCTAAATTTATAAATTTATTATTTTATATAGGATGGTGTAATCTCGACCCCGGACACAAAGGGAACAATTCTTCCGGGAATCACTCGTAAAAGTATCATGGAATTAGCTCATAATATTGGTTACCAGGTTAGCAATTACAACATCAATCTACATATTAAGTCTTCTTGTAAGTATCAAGTAGAAAGCCACAATTTAATCCTTTAGTCTATTTTATGTAAGTTAATGGATAACCTGAATATATTCAAGGACCATAATTATGTTACAACCTTCTGCGTGGAAGTTTGTAGGTTCGAAACCCTACTAAAGAATTATGTAAAAACTTAAAAGTTTCATAATGCATGCAATTAGAACTCTCAATAGATTTCATTGTGCTTTATTTAGCTTGAAAGACATAAAAGTAAACTGATTATTTAAATCTAATAAGTTTCTATAAATATATACCAATGGGCAATGGATAATACATACCCTCTCTTTTTTCTTCTTTATTGGACAACCAGGTTTCTGAAAGGCTTGTTTCAATTGATGATCTGATGGAAGCAGATGAAGTTTTTTGTACAGGAACTGCTGTGGTGGTTTCCCCAGTTTCTAGCATTAGTTACCAAGGCCTTAGGTAAAATTTGCTGAGAAATTTGTTGTTTCGTTGTATTTAGCTTTATATGTTACTTTAAAAATGAAAATGTTTTAACCTGTTCTAAGTTTTTATATTATTTTCTGTATTTCAGGTATAGATACAGAACTGGAGAAGAGACGGTGTCAAAGAAATTATACACAGCTCTTACTTCCATCCAAATGGGTCTTGTGGAAGATAAAAATGGCTGGACTGTAAAAATTGATTGATATTTAAGAGGGCCTTAGGAAATTTACTTTCAATAAGAATAATTTGGAAGCATTCAAATCAAAGTTTGGAATTTGTTTTTCATTCGTGCAATTTAAGCAATTTTTAATGTACTTGTTTAATTTTGAATGTTTATATTAAATAATATTAGTGAATTATTTAAGTGTAATCTTTTTTTTAACATAATATTTGTACAAATTACTATTTTCCAAAAAATATCCTATATTTTTATTTAAAACAAAACATGATTATTTTTATAATTCCGAATTTCCGATCCGATTCAGCAAATTTTAACTGATTCTGATTTTCATATACTGTGATGGATACACCCGCCCTGAGCAGCACATATATACTGTACCAAAAGCTAAGGATTTCAAATCCATCCAAAATTTGGACTAGTATAAGACGAATTCACATCCTCTCCAATATTGCACAAGGGAATCTTTTACAATTAGTGAATCCGGACCATTCTTTTGAATTTGGCACGAATCTCAAAGCCCAATAACACTGTCCTTGCACTAGCCAGAATCCGAAAGCGGTGAGATTTAATCTGAAACCGTAAAGTGAGGCCTATCTTCTACGGTTGGTGAGGAGGTGAATCCGCAAAAAGAAATGTGCAGCCCTTGCACAGCCCTACGAATTCTTTCAAGTATTGTTGTTGTCTCTCTACCCGTCCATTTTACAGCCCTCTCTCTTCCAATAGCAAAGAATTCACTAAGAACATCATCTCTTAATAAAACCCTCTTTTGCTCTTTCTGAACTCAGTTCAGGCCCATATTAGTGTTGTAGATTTAACAAGCCCATTTCTGAAGAATTCAAAATTGGTGTTTGCTAATTCAGATTTAAGCTTCTTTATTTTTTCTTTTTTTGATTGTTGCTTTAGCTCTTCTCTTATATTCCGCTTGTATATATGCTGATTCGTTAATTGCTATGATTTAATTTACTGAATTTTAAACAGTTAAGCTAAAAAATCATACAATTGTGATTTTATGTCGTAATATATTGGTGTTTGTGTTGAAATCTAGATTTAGTTCTCTAAAGACTGCTATATTGATTTCCTCTTTACAATTTCTTCATATGAATGTTGTTATAAAAGCTAGCCGCTATCAAGCTTCCAGAAAAAAGAATGTTGTCATAAAAATAATTAATTGATAATATTTAATAGAAAAGTATAATTAATTGTCATAAAAATAATTATTTGATTACCTTCCTATTTAACAGAGAGATAAAGATAAAATAGTTCATTACGTTGCATAAGAAAGAGGAATTATATATATATAAAAAAAGGGAACTATTGTTGAAGATTAAAATATTTGACCTGATTTGCTTGTATATTTTTTATTAGAATTTTGAACCTGCAGCAAAGCACAGTCAAGATAATAGTTCGTGAAGAAAAGATGAATAAATGTGAGCGAAAACGAAGCAAAGAAAATGTCATATAAGTAGGTATACAAAATCACTGAGTTTTGTCGTGGCAAGAAAAGGTCTTCTTAAAGGATTAAAAAAAAAGTTTGGATAGTAAATCATTCAATCTTCTCTTGCAAAGAAAATGTCTTCTGAAGGCATATTTACTATATTGTTTTTGAGAGAATAAATCACTGATTTTTGTATATGAGTATATCCTATAATATCATGAGTGCTGACTATTGGAGATCACTTCATTGAATTTTCTCATGCAAAGAAAATGTCTTAAAGCATTTAATATATTTTGAAATAATAAATAATTGATTTTTGTGTGGCTTATAATCTCCTCTCCAGTAATGTTCCTTAAATGGATAATTCCATTTTCTTGATGTTATCTATATATGAGAGCTAAAATATTTTAAAAAATGTTTTTATTTTCTTTTAGGTTAACCAATGGTAATTTGTTAAATGCGTATAGTCCAACTTGTGGAGAAAAACCAAATTCTGGTTAACTCAATGAATCCAGTTATGATATAATTATAATAGTTTTGCTTCTTATTTATTGAGTGAGATAAGATTACAAAAGATATCTGATGGTATTGGAATTAATTGTAATACCTTGTTTCAGTTCTATAAGTGAACCAAAAATAATAATTTTGACATGTGAGTAGCTACCAGTGACATATATAGCCACATTCATTCTGGAATATACAGTTGTCTATCTCAAAATTTTAGAAAAATATGCTTTGATATAGGAGTGGATTTAGTAATTGTTGCATTTATTAATTGTTCATTTATCATACCATTTTTGTTTAGCTCAGCGTCTCTCTCTTTAGATTCCTCTTCTTCTCTCTCCTTTTCCTCATGCTTTTCTTCTCATACTCATTTGATGATTTTCATTCTGAGTTCTCACCGAGAGCAGCTTGGGTCGGATGCCCATCGGACTCAAATTGAGTTCGATGGGTTCCATAACCATCCGATCTGCTTTAAGATCTGAGCGCACTATTGTAATATCCGTGCATATTTGTTCTAATATCCGTGCACACTATTCTTAAAGCAAATCGGACGGTTATGGTACCCATCGAATCTATATTTGAGTTAGATGGACATCGGACCCAAATTTGTCCCGTTCTCATCAGAGTACGTAGGTACTTCTGATGCTTCCAACCGGAAGTTATTTTGAATGTTGTTTTTTTGGAGTTTAAAGGCCCACGAAAATAAAAGGTAGATGGAATTTTGCTTTAGATGAACTGTCCGTGATTTTTATTAATAATCAAAAAAAAAAATATATATATATATATATTATTAATAATCAAATTCTCAAAATATTTTTACCCATGCCCAAACCGCCCCCCCATGGGGCGGTTTACCCCCACCCCCCTCCCAACCCGCCCCCCGGTGGGGTGGTTTGACTCCCCCCCACCCCCCAACCCGCCCCCCGGGAGGCGGTTTAGTCAATTTTTTTTTTTTAAATAGCCTCCCTCCCCAAACCTAACCCTAACCGCCCCCCCCCACAGCCCCCCAACCCGAACACCCCCCAACCGCCGGAATTGGCCAAAAAACCTCATTTCTTCGTCCCGGACGCGACATTTCGCACCTCTCAAGCATTCTCGACCCCTCTCCCCCTCTCACCCTCTCTCCCTCTCTCTACCCGCCACCCTCTCTCTCCCTTTCTCTCTCCATCTGAGTTTGTAGTCGTCGCCGCGCCGTCGCTCCAATTTTATTTTCGGGTATGAAATTATTTCTTTAACTTGTTTATAAATTATTTAGATTTTTTATAAATTGTTTGACATTTTGTATAAATTATTCGAAATTGCAGGATTTATATGAAATTGTTAGAAATTGCGGGATTTGCTTGAAATTGTTGTTATTGAATTTAGTAGAAATTAATTGGAATTGTTTAGGGTTGTGAGAAATAGTTAGAAATGTTTGAAAAATGGTAGAAATTTTTACAAATTGTTAGAAATTGGAATTGTTAGAAATTGTTACATTGGAATTGTTAGAAATTATTTGATTGGAATTGTTAGAAATTATTTCAGTGGAATTGTTAGAAATTGTTTGATTAGAACTGTTAGAAATTATTATATTGAAATTGTTAGAAATTATTTGATTGGAATTGTTAGAAATTGTTACATTGGAATTGTTAGAAATTAGTTGATTGGAATTGTTAGAAATTATTACATTGGAATTGGTTATTATTGAAATTAGGTTTTAATAATTAGATGGAAATTTGAGAAAATAACAGGGTTGAAATTTAATTGAGTGAAATTAAGTTGTACAATCTCATAGGAATTGTTAAATAAAATTTTTAGAAATTGTTTCAAATGCAGTATGACTAGACCTCGACGTGAGCGACCACGAGATACGTCGGAGACCGGCGAGAGTTCACAGGCTCACGCCGATCCCACTACGGAGGGTGTCGATCCATGGGATGGCGCACCACATCGTGCAGATACGTTTAGTCCTCTCCTGTGGGTCCCTCACAGACTTCACCGTGTCTCACTTGCATCGATTGAGGTACGTTTCAAACAACAAATAGTTATTGAGTTCCACTGGTCTAAAACATTGATAAATGCAGGATGAGACCATGTTGACGGTGCGGCACCGCTCGTCGGATGTACAGTATGTCGCAAATCCACTGATGGATCGGTACCTCATTAACCTCGGGTTGTACCAGCTAGCCACAATGAAATAACCACGGCGGATTGACCAGGCACTCATGTGCGGTCTCGTGGAGAGATGGCGACCTGAGACCCATTCATTCTATCTCCCGGTAGGGGAGATGACAGTGACCCTACAGGACGTGAGTGCCTTATGGGGTCTACGTATCGATGGTGATCCGGTAGGGGGTGTCTCGGATCATCAGACACTCCCGACGTTGATCCCAGAGCTGTTGGGTGTGCATGTGGAGGGGGTGGCAAAGAAGCTAAAACGGAAGAATGAGAACGTTGATGAGAAGTTCTCCCAATACTGCATCAGTCTTAAGGCACTCCGCCAATATGCCGCCGAAATTGCCATTACCCCATTGACGTCTGACGTGGAGCTTGTCAAGAGATAATTTCTAAGTCCATTACATCACACTGCTCCGATCGGGTGTACTATGCTGCATCACATGCTCCGATCGTCGAGGATTCCCAGTTCGATGGGCGCCTCATTGGCATGTTGCACGACGCTGGTGAGAACATCAACTGGCGTGAGATCAAGAAAGACTCACAAGCTCCGAACCAGCCAAATCAAGAACGGGTCCTCGTATACAACGATGACCTACCACCAGCCCCCAAAGGTATTATAAGTTAAATTATAATACACGTCAATTTTGTTTTCAAAGTGTGTTCTTAACAACTTCAACTCAAATGTTGCAGAAGACAACCCGGATTGGGCGTTCCACGATTGGGTGCTCGACAACAAAAAATGGCACGCCTACTACAATAAATATAATGTGCCGGTGCAGCTTGGCGAGGTAAGCTGGTTCGTCTCTATATAAATTAAATTTTCGTTATTTTCATAAAGAAAAACTAACATTATATAACTGCAGGATGGTCATCCTATATGGTGTGCCGAACCCACTTTCACTCCGGCAGACTTTGGCCTCACCGCCACCGGTGTAGAGGATCTCACCGAAGTCACACCATCGATGCCACCCCCGAGGCAGCATGACCACGAGGCTAGTGGCAGTGGGGCACAACAGCCCACTGATGCTTGGGAGACTGCTGTGTTCGGGACACGGCCCCCGAGCACATATACTGGGGACTGGGAGACCGATCCATCGCAGGCTAATCAGTATGATCCATGGCCCGATTCATACCAACGATCCACGGGCACAATACAGGAGGACATGTATATGGATGATTCTAATGACGAGGAGGACATGCATGTGGATCTGACTCATAACGAGGATCCTCCACAGCCACGGAGGAGGCGTGTGCAGCGACAAAGGACCCGTGTGCAGCCGCCAAGGGCGTGCGGGCCGGCTCCCAGACTGTCACTGTCCGGTCCTCCTCCTCGTCGTCGTAGCTAGTTTTTTATATTTCATATTGTAGACCTGACAGTAGTATTTTTATATTTCTGTTTCTATATTTTATGTTGATTAGACGTTATTTGCTGATTCTATTTACTTTGTTTTCGTTTCTATATTTTATGTTGATTAGACGTTATTTGATTATTTTGTTCACTTATGTTTTAAACTATTTACAAATCATCGTATTAAAAATATAAACAAATACATAAATTATAAACATCATCGCATTAAAAAAAATAAAAAATATTAGGTAAACCGCCTCCTGGGGCGCGGGTTGGGGGTGTAAACTGTCCCATGGGGAGGGATGGCGGTTTGGGCATGGGTAAAAATATTTTGAGAATCTGGTTATTAATAATATATATATTTTTTTTAGTTATTAATAAAAATTACGGTGAACTGTCGCTTTCAGTTTGAAAATTTGTGGAAAATGGGTAGTGGTTGAATTAATTGAACGCAACAAAAACATACCAAACAAGAGACGACTCAAATCCGCCGTCAGTGGAAAGTGTGATTTTACGAGTTTATTTGCTAGTAAATATTACCAACAAAGGAAAATCCAAATAAAATCTATATTTTAAATAATTAATATCGCAAGTTATTTTGGATTTGTATCATATATGTTAATTTAATATTAATTAACACTTTCAGGCGTCAACTAGTACCATATGTAAAAAAATTATAAAAAAAATTAGAATATATTAAATACAAACATTTTACACACATGAATTATTAATTTTTTTTTTTTTTGGCAAAAGTGGATAACCACATGTTTCATTACAAGTCTATACAAAATTGTGCAAAGTACCAAAAACAAATTATTAGAAGCTAGTGGAATAACATCCACAAAACCAATGAATTATTAAATATTGCATGACAAGATATAAATACTTATAAATTTGATATTAATACGCTTCAGGCACTAAAGAAAATTGATAGGATATGTTAAAGAAACTATTTGACAAATGAATTATTTAATCTTACTTGACGAATTATAAATATCTGCAAAATTTAATATTAATAAGTTGAAATTGTCAACTAGCCCCAGCTGAAGATTAAAATTTGACATAATATATTGGATACAAGCACGTAGAATTAGCACTATTTAATGTTTTGTCAAGATATAATAGTTTTTTATTCTATAATGAGTTCAAAATAAAATAAGAAAGTTTGTAATTTGCAAAACAAAAGTACCACTTAATTACTTTTTTTTTCCACGTGATTTATAACACCTACCCATCAGATTTGATCTGCTGCTTACAAAATTGAGAAACATGATTTTTTTTTTAAATCGAACCATTGAAATTTTTCATGCACGAATCTCAACACAGATTAATAATTTGATTTAGAAAAGCGATTCCGATACCCCACCCACCACCATTAACTCTACTTATTTTTCTCGCAATCCATTTACCAAACCCAACGAAAATTAACCTGCTTGTTCATGCATGCGTCATTGTGTGCCTCCTTGTTTAAATTTTTCATGAAAGTTATGCATAAATAGGGGGCCCTCTCTCTCTCTCTCTCTCTCCATCTACAAATACACTAATCACTTCAAAACTATAACTTAAAGCATACACAGGTTCAATATTATTTGTATTCCAATGGCCTCCTCATCATCGAATGCAACCCAAGTAAGTTTCTATATATATATGTCTTCGTTCCAGCTTTAAGTGACCTTCTTTTATTTTTATTATAATTTGATTCACTTCTTGTTGAAATTAGCAATACTTGTGATTTTGCGGTATATATAGGGGTCAAAACGGGTCGGATATTATTCGTCCGTATCAGGATCCGTATTCTAATTTTTCAGATTCGGATAGTCGGATACGGATAGTTTGTGGATATGGATACGGATATGACTTAATGGTCTAAAGGATACGTTTTAAACAAGTTCCACTAATTTTGGTTAGTTGCATTAAATTTTCGTCCCTTTTGCATTAGTTTCAAATGCATTAATTATAACTGATATGTATAATTCTTGAACTTATATTTATTTATCTTATCTATTTCACTAGCTTTCTGTAGCTTCTTTGCAAGAAGCGGCGAGGTTGGATTCGGATAGGTAAGCACTTTGACATCATGATCCTTTTTAATTTGCTATAATAACAGTATGATATGGTACTACAATTTTGCATGAATTTACATGTGTTCTGGTGAAGTTCTGAACCAAAACATTTGGGTTTTCAGTAATGACTGAAATTTTTAAAAAAAAAAATGATAAGTGCATTCATCACTTGAATTAATACGAGCAGCAGCAATGAAGAAAATGTAGAGTTGGATTGGGATAACCTAGGATTCTCTCCAACACAAACCGACTACATGTACGTGATGAAATGTTCAAAAGATGATAACTTTAAGAACGGCAAGCTCAGCCGATACAGCAACATTGAGCTCGACCCTTCTTCATGTATCCTCAACTATGGTCAGGTTCGTGCCTGATTCAACTCTTTTCTTCTGTAACTATTTTCAAAATGTTTTGTGTCAAATAAGTTTCAGTACTTCACACCTTCAGAGAAGTACAGTTTTCTGCCAAAAAAGCAAATGAGACCCCTATCTTTTGTAATAGATACATATTTAATTTTTTCCCCTGAAAATAGGGTATATTCGAAGGTCTAAAAGCATATAGATCTGCAAAAGGGAGCATCCTTCTCTTTAGACCAGAAGAGAATGCAAAAAGAATGCAAATAGGTGCCGAAAGGATGTGCATGCCTGCCCCATCTGTTGATCAATTTCTTGATGCTGTCAAACAGACTGTTTTAGCAAACAAGCGTTGGGTAAGCGCTGCAAATTGTAAAAATGGATAATAAATAACACTAAATTCATGATAAATTTTTTTAAGTAAATTAATCTCTACATGATATTAAGAACAATCGAATCGAAATTAAAAGTTTCTGTATTTTTTTTGGCAGGTACCTCCTCTAGGAAAAGGTTCCCTTTATATCAGACCAATGTTAATGGGGACTGGAGCAACACTGGCATTGGCCCCAGCACCAGAATATATGTTCGTCGTCCGTGTAGTACCTGTTGGAAACTATTTCAAAGTATGTAGATTATTCAAATAAATTCTGGTTATGTTGCCAAAATTTATAAAACATGTTTAAAGAATTGTAAATTATACTGTATTTCTACAGGAGGGAATGGAACCAGTAAACTTGTTAATTGAGGATGAAATCAGCCGAGCCAGCCTAGGTGGGATCGGAGATGTAAAAGCAATTGGCAATTATGCACCAGTAAGTATTGTAATGTTGATTATATCACCCAAATAGCCTAATCTAAAAGTTTCACTAAACAAAATTGAATAAGCTTGTTATGTGACCTTAAATATTTTTTAATATTTGGGGGTAGGTGTTCAAGGCACAGATTAGAGCAAAGAGCAAAGGTTTCTCAGATGTGCTTTATCTTGATTCAGTCAATAAAAGATATCTAGAGGAGGCCTCTGTTAGCAATCTTTTTATTGTCAAGGTTATTTTATATATTTGTAGCCATTACTGATGGTTCTTTATATTCTTTTTATTTTTTCCTATTTGTTAATTTTATCATTTTTCAGCCAAACTTTACTAAACCTGTATCCTTTTCTTCACCATTTTCACAAACAAAAAGCAAGAACTCAACAAAATATAAGAGAGCATACTTAAGCTGGTTCCTGTGTTGTATTTTGGATCTTAAATATTATCTTATAAGCTGGACTATAATTTAAAAACAACAATATATTATTTTCGTTATATTGATATAATCTAAAATATAAATTAATAATCTTATCTAGGATGGTGTAATCTCGACACCGACAAAGGGAACAATTCTTCCAGGTGTCACTCGTATAAGTATCATGGAATTAGCTCATAATATTGGTCACCAGGTTAGCAAATACAACATCAATTTACATCTCAATGAAGTCTTCTTTTAAGTATAAATTTTTATCTAAAGTACAGGTAGAAAGCAGCAATATAATTGTTTAGCTAAATTTTATGTAAGTTTTTCTAGGGTTGGTTGTTCAAGTTTTAGAATAATCTGAATATTTTCAAGGAAAAAAATTATATTACAACCAAAGAACCAGCCTAGTGACTAATTAATGCATTGCCTTCCATCTAGAAGGTTGTAAGTTCGAAACTCTATTAAATAATTATGTTAAAACTTAGAAATTTCATGATCAAATTAGCACTCTGAATCGATTTTGTTGTGCTTTGTTATGCTTAAAAGACATTAGAGTAAACTTGATTATTTAAATACCCTCTTTTTTTTCTTCTTTGATTTGGACAACCAGGTTTGCGAAAGGCTTGTTTCAATTGACGATCTGAAGGAAGCTGATGAAGTTTTTTGCACAGGAACTGCTGTGGTGGTTTCCCCAGTCTCCAGCATTACATACCAAGGCCATAGGTAAAATTTGCTAAGAAAATTTTTGTTTTGTTGTATTTAGCTGTATAAGTTACTTCAAAAATAAATTAAGTTGTTTTAACCAGTTCTTAGTTCATACATTATATGTTTCTCTACTTTAGGTATAGTTACAGAACTGGAGAAGAGACGGTGTCAAAGAAACTATACACAGCTCTTACTTCTATCCAAACGGGACTTGTGGAAGATAAAAATGGCTGGACTGTAAAAATTGATTGATATTTCAGACGAGCCTTAGGAAATTTACTTTCAATAAGCTAGCAATGCCAGTAGCAGCATTCAATTCAGCTTGGCATGAATACAAGAAATAAATATGTGCTTTCTATCAGAATTTAGAGACATTCAATTAAAAGTTTGGGATTAGTTTTTTTATCATTCAATTTAAGTAATTTTTAATGTACTAGTTTAATTTTCAACGTTTAAATGTAGTATTTTGTTTTAACATAATTCATTTATAAATTACTATTTTACAATTTTTCCCATTTTTTTAATACATAAAAAGGCTTTTCTTTAAAAATCGGAGTTTCCAATCTGACTCAGCCGATTCAAATTCCGATTTTCAGAACCACAGTGGATACACCCGCCCAGAGTGCCACATACTGTACCAATTGACCTTTAATGTTTATAGTACCGAATGCTAAGGATTGCAAATCCATACAAAATTCTTACACAGTTAATTGGCAAGACTTACTGGTATAAGACAATGTTTGCTGATTGGTAAAAAAGAAAATGTGGAGCCCTACAAATTCTTTCAAATACTCTTCCCGGTCCCTTTCTTGTACAGCCCTGTCCATTCCAAGAACAAAGAATTCACTAGGCCTGAAATATCATCTCTGTTAAAACTCTCTTTTGCTTCTGAATTCAAAGGCCCAATTGTATTAATCGCAACTTTTTAAGGCCCATTTGTGTTGCTCTTCTCTTTTCGATTCAGGTGGGAATTTAGCGTCTTTATTTTTTCTTTTATAATTGTTGCTTTATTCGTTTTTTTTTTTTAATAAAAGGCATCAAGTGCCCGTTTCATGTTGAAACAAAGTGTAGTTACATCCTATTTCATATTCCCCTCGACTAAAACACAAAATGATTCGAACAGACAACAAAATATGTATGCCCGCCGCTTAATCAGCCACCAAAACACAGTGATAGTAAAGGATAAAAGTAGCACTATAACTAAACATATAGAAAGGTAATTAGATCCTACAATTAGATCTATACAAAAGTTAAAACCCATGTCTTCAAGCTGCTGGATAGCCAGCCTCCCATTCTAGATGTTCCAGGGCCTCTGTGGCGTCTTCACTACCTTGATATGGTACCAGCTGGTTATCATTAGGATCCCAGGCGCGCAGCGGGATAGCATCTAAGTCAGCCGGCAGAAAGTCATACTCTGCAGTCATTGTTGCTTTATTCGTGAAGAAATATGAATAAATATGAGAGAAAACGAGGCAAAGATAATGTCATCTTAATTAGTAAGTATACTAAATCATTGAATTTTGTCATGGAAAGAAAAGGTCTTCAAAGCATTTAATATATTTTGATATAATAAATCATTGGTTTTTGTATACGAGTATATGCTATATATATCCTGAGTGCTGACTATTGGAGGCTTCATTGAATTTTGTCAATCAAAGAAAATGTATTCTTAAAGCATTTAATGTAATTTGATATAACTGTTTTTTTTTTTTTTAGTAAAGTTGGAGGTCAAGTTACTTAACTATTTAATATTCTTATTATTACAATAAAATGTTTATTCTATTTGGATTTCGAACCTATGACTTCCCACATAGAGATTATGTGTCTTTACCACTAGATCAAATGCTAATTCTTATATATTTTGAGATAATAAATCATTGATTGTTGTATACGCCTATATCCTATATATATCATGAGTGTTGACTATTGGAGACTCGCAGTAGCAACAAAAGCTGTCATTGTCAAATTGAATCTAAGTAAGTCATGAGTTATCAATTTATCATTATATGATGAAAATAACAATTATGAGTTCCTAACTCATATGGTTTACATTGAAATAGTCATATGGGTCCACTGATTGCTTCAAATAATTTTCCTTGCATGCATGTAGTAGTTGTATATTATAGGCATATAGTAATTGAGCAGGGTTAAAATGGTTCATATCTTTTACGTCTCAATCATGCCTCACATTCTTGTTTTATTTTGAAAGTGCAAATAGTAGATTCAAACCTATTAACAGGATCTTCATATTAAATATATGTTTGGAGACCAAATTTTATATATATATATATATATATTTTTTACTATTTTTTAGATAGGTTTAAAATTACTATTTTTCATATTATTAAAAACCATCGAAAAACAATGATTTTGTACTTATCTAAATAATTGTAGAAAATTTCTAAAAAAAATATAAATTTTGATTTCCAAGTATATTTAAATATAAATATCATGTTGTACAGTTTGAATTAACTATTTGAACTTTAAAAATGAAAATAAGAATGCCATTGACACCCCTATTCAGGAGTCTTTTCTATTGATTGGATGAAATGGTGAAAAAATAATTGTACAATAATTAATTATGGATGTACTATTCATGAGGGTACTTTTAATAAATTGGGGGTGGTCGAGATATAGAGAGAAATCTAGATCGAGACACCTCGCAATCGATCACTTTGGAACTTAATTAATTATAATATAATAGTCAACTATCCATTGATTCATTCACTCATTAATATTAATTATAACACACAAATACATGTACAAACAAACTTAATTATAATATAGTTCGCTTGTAACAATAATTTTGCAATCCGACTGATACAATTAGGCTAAGATTGTCTTCTCCATCACTACACGCCATTAATATTTCAATACATTGATCCATCTTAGCCATCTTTTATTTAATTTGAGAGGCGCTTAATTAAGTAAAATTAACACACATGCATGGATTCAGAGATGATACATACAAGCTCAAATGCTACTTCAAATGAATTCATGCTTCATTTGTGGCATCCGCATGAGCTACAGCTGCAGTTGGAACCACACTTGCAATCATTCTCTGCCATTTCCTCTGCTGCCATCTCAAATCCTCCAAATCCACTGCAATCCATTCAATTTGTTTTAACCATATATCTACTGACTTAATTTCTTTAACCAAATAATTTATATGTATGCATGTATGTAAAGCCTCAATTGCTTGCACACTGATGTGTGTGTCTAGAGCTTAAAAAAAGTTTTGTGAGCAAAGAAAATAAGATAAAATTAAGGGTTATTTTGTTCAAATTAATTAGAAAAAAAAAATGAATATTCATTACCTCTTAGCAGGAGCGAATCCAATGATCATAGTTTGTGTGGTGGTGATCTTCTCATCCAAGTCTGGGTACCTCTTTCTGCATATATATCATATCACACCGAATTCTAACTCAATTCTAATTTTCGCAGTAGATATAATTAATATAGGGGAATCATATTTGCAATCTTAATTTTCACATGAGAGAAAATAAAAAGAACAGGCCATAATTTTCCTTGGTATGCGTTTGTGTGGATATATAAAATAAAATAAACAAACCCGCATTTGCAGCTGGAGCCGCAGGAGCAGTTGCTTCCACAATTGCAGCTTCCATTACCACAAGACATGTTTTGTTAAGAAGAAATTGGTTTATTGTTTGGTTTATTGTACAAGAAGTTGGGAAACAATACTAAGACTATGCTTGTATTTATAACCAGAATTAAAATGAAAGGAAGAGAAGGCTGAGAGAGAGGAGAGGGGTACGTGTGACATCATGCACCGTTCACGTGTCTCCATCCTGTGCGTTGTCCTTTCAGAAACGGACTTTTGATCAATAATTGAATTATATAGATACACACAATCAACTGCTCATTCAGGACGAAAATTCAACTATTGTACCAATTATCAAATACATAAATACAAACACACAGTGACAACATGCAAGAGATAGGGATCAGATAAATATCTAAATATCATTGCAGCAGTACCCAACAAAATGTTTAGATATATTTTTTATTTTATTTTATTTTATTATCGGCAGTACCCAACAAACTCGGTTCAGTGATTAATTAGGTATGTGGTTTTTGTTTTTTGTTTAAAAATTTATTAATCTTATATATAACTTAATAAATTGGGAAATTACAAGTAAGAAAATTGTTGCCAACTGGATGAAATAAAAATTCATTGCTATCTAGCTGAGTCTTGAGTAAAAAGGAAATTAAGAAGTTGGTTGTAACTTTTGCATTTTATTAATATCAAAACAAGAATTTTTATCCTTCAATTTTATTTGGCCTAACTTGATCTATAGATACACATTCAATCAGATGGATGCATGTAATTTTAATCTTATTTTGTGGTATATATTTTTTTAAATACATACATGATGTAGTTAATTCATTATTGTTTTCATTTTTTTCCAGCCGTTAAAATATATAAATGAATTATCATTTGTGTGTGATTATATGTTAATCTTAATGGATATCAAATTTTTTTAATATATTGAATGAAGCTATTGAAGTTGTATTAGGATTGCCCTATCATATATCTCTATCTATATGTCCATTTGGGCAGACATGTAGCATTACCATCATACCATATAAAAATTGAAATGATTCCTCCAGTCATGCGCATCAGCATAACATTTAATATATTCGGATTAGATAGCTAAACTAGCTTATCCGACAAGTATTTTAAGCTGAACACTGCTAATAATTGAGGAGGTCCAATATATATTTTTATATAAGGTTGGTGGCTAGCTAACTGCAGCCATCCAACAATTTGTATTAAATAATAAAGTTTTTTACACAAATAGGACTTAAATTATTTTTTGGTGATACTAAATTATACTCTATATTTTCAAAATTTTCAAAGTCCAAACAGTGGATCCAAATTGTTCAACATGCATATTAAAATGTGCTAATTGGAGACCAAATTTTACATTTTTTTTTTGAATTTTTTTACTATTTTTTAAGTATTTTACAAAATTGTTGTTCTCAGACCATTGGATTTCGTACCCATCTTAATAAATAGTAAAAAAATAAAAAAAAAGTAAGGTATGATCTGCATGCATATTTTAATATATCCATCATATTTAACGGTTTGGATCGACTGTTTAAACTTTCAAAATATAAAATGTAATTCGATGTCACTAAAAAATAGTGTAAGTTGATCCCTCCTCAACATATTAATTCTATATGTTATAGTAAGAATTTTAGATATCTTATTATGTATGAGAAAAATGTGCACATTTTATAATTACTGCGCGTTGACACAACTTTTGATTTCTCAAATATATTAACACTTAACAAAATTTGTGAGGTTTACTGCTTAATATGATTTTTTTTATTTTGCATATAATTTATAATTAATTTAATTCATCAATTTATGTAGAATTTAGAGAAAATATCAGGGTCCCAGCCTTTAGTCCCAAAAATCCGGCCCATCTTATAACGGGTCCCTAGCACACTTCGGTAAAGCATTATTAAGACTTGAATGTAGCCGGCGTTTGGTCGACACTGACGTTCTTGTATATATTAGAGCATTCGTATCGATGAAATTAGAAAGAAATTTAAAACAAGCCACGTAACCACGTAAGGAGAATAGAAATTAAGTTAGATTTTAATTTTTAAACCAGTAAAATTAATTTTTAATTTTTTTTAGTACCACGTCAGCATAAATATTAGGGCATTTCTAACTATAAAACTAAAGTTTTGGGAAGAGAGACAAGAAAAAAATAGGTTTTTTTACATTCAATTGTTCTGTTCTGCCAGCATGTTCAAAAGAAAGCATTTTCTTTATAAACAAATTTGTTTTATTAGCAATTGATTCACATTCCAACAATTCAAATAAAATTTGCTATATAGAATTAGCAAATGCAAAATAATTACCAATGCAGATGCTCTTAGACATCAGAAGTGATCCAACCATCAAAGTATTTTACCGTTATAGTTGAGGGATTTGAGGGGGATTTAAGTTGGGAGACTTTTATCGCATCCCTATTACAATTATTCCATTTGTAAATGTAATGTTTCAGTAAGATGAAGTTGTCTTTTTTTTTTTAAAATAAATATACTTATTCCCATCCAAGCTGAGTGCCACTGGTCACTGGGTATTGCTTTCCTTTATTCATCCTCTTAGCCTTCGAGTAGTTTGGGTCCAATGGGTTCCATAACTGTCTGATCTGTTTCAAAATCGTACATGTCACTACATCTGTGCGTGTTTGTTTTAATATCCGTGCACACAAATCTTAAAGCGGATCGAACGGTTATGGAATTCATCAGACTCAATTTGAGTCCGATGGGCATCGGACCCAAGCTTTTAAGGTTTGGGCCCCTTTCTTTTGTAACTATATTCTTTCAAGGCTTGGGCCCCCTTCTTTTCTGACAAGATGCCTCTTTAAACCCTTCCTATAATTTCATTTTCTTTTATGGTTTGTTTATTTTATTCAATGTGAAAATATACAAGCAATCAGAGAGACTTCTTTACGCAGAAAAAAAATAATAAATAAATAAAAACTAGACATTTTAAACTAAATCACATGATAGTAAACCCAAAAACTTCTTGGCACAGCGCTTGACGCACTGTATCCACCAGTGAGTTGTATATCCTCAAGCTATCATTTTCATTGAATGAAGTTAACATTATTATTATGCACAAGTATCTGTCATGAATTGGTTGATGAAATATAGACTAGTGGGTTTAACTTATTTGGTACAAGCTAAGTTACGGTTGCAACTTGCACTGATGAACTTTTTTTTATAAAAAAAATTGAAAAATCAATAAGTAATATGAGGGTTCAAATTTATGATGGAACCTATGGTACTATCACTCTTACCACTTCAAAAAAAAAAAAAATTTATTCGATGCTAGTTGCCCCATCATGTCATAAATATAAGCTAACAACCTGATTCAAGTTAAACTGGCCAGATTATATCAGTTACAGCATTAGCTAGTTTTATCAACCAATAATGTACTTATGCAATAAAAGCCGACCTTCATCAAGCAATTACTGATGCAATAGTATGTTTAAGCTAGGCATCCGAACCATTATGAAGATCGATCAGCACTCAGATATTTATTTGAGAAAAAAAATAGTTTACACTTTTTTTTCTTTGTATCAGCACAACATATTGTTTAATACTGGTTCTAGAGACAAGAACTAACATTTGGTTCAGTGACAAAAACATATGCAATGGCGGAACCATAGTATAAGAATGGGGGTCAATTGATCCAAAAAATTTCTCAAATTTATTTATTTGTGACTTATTTTCTATGTAATTTATAGTATAATATGACCATCCATTCATATGTAATTTTCTATGTAATTATTACAAATAGTATAATATGACCATCCATTCACGTTTGGCACCTATAACTTGAAAGTCTGGCTCCACCTCTAGACACATAGTCTCTATGTGGACGGTCATGGATTCGAAACATAAAAGATAAAAATTATTTATTGTAATAACAAAAATATTAAATAGTTGTTTGCTTTACCTCCAACTTTACTCAAAAAATTAGTGGTTCTAGTGACTATTGACTAGTAAGAACTTTACTCACAAGAAACACTGGTACAATATCATGTTTCATTTCTTTTTTCAATATATGTATCAACTGGGGATATTCAAAGGCCCAATTGTATTGCCCACAACTTTTATAAGGCCCGTTTCTATTGCTCGCAACTTTATCAAGACCTAATTGTGTTGCTCTTCTCTTTTCTAAGGCCCAATTAAATTGCTCTTCACTTTTTAATTCAGGAGAGGAGATGCAAGTGGGAAAGGGAAGATAACAAGTCATGGAAAGAGAACAAAGCAAAGAAAATGTCGTATAAATAGGTATACTAAATCATTGAATTTTGTCATGGAAAGAAAAGGCTTCTTAATTAGAGAATTAATTTTTTTTGAGATAATAAATTAATCAATTATTTTTGTGTACGAGTTTATGCTATTATGTCCTGACTCCTGAGTGCTGACTATTGAAGACTTCATTGAATTTTCTTATGCAAAGAAAATGTCTTCTTAAAGCATTTAATATTTTTTGAGATAATAAATCGTTGATTTTTGTATGCAAGTACATCACACACACACACACACACACACACACACACACACACACACACACACACACACATATATAGAGGATTCAAATGCCTCTATTTTTTGTATCTTCATCAGACTTTTATTTTTAAAAACTTTAATATCTCAAAATATAAAACTTAAAAGTCAAAATAAAACCATTGGATGTGATCTACATCACTTTATTAATGCATGTGTAAAATATTATGACATTCCAACTTTATTTTGATCGTCATCAAGAGTTTGTAAAAAGTGTACTAATGTGGATAATTTAGAGACGTTAATTATTCAACTTAATGATTCACATATAAATAAAATTAAAATATATATTTTTTATGACCATATAGAAAAAGTAATATAGATGACTTCCAACTGTTTTATTTTGACTTTTAAGTTTTAGATTTTTGAGATATTAATTTTTTTTTAAATGTAGACATGACGGAGGTAAAAAAATAAAGGTATTTAAACTCTCCTTTTATATATATATATATATATATATATATGAGGAGGGAGGGATCCAATTAAACCATTTTTTTTTACACATCTTGACCCTGATTTTTTTATAGGTCAATTTTGCGATTTCAAAATCCAAACAGTCGATCCGAACCGTTCAACATGATTGGCATATTAAAATGTGCTTGGAGATCAAATTTTACATTTTTTTGAATTTTTTTACTATTTATTAAGATGGTTACAAAATCGATATTTTTCAATAGTCCGAAAACAACGATTTTGTAACCATCTTAATAAATAGTAAAAAAATTCAAAAAAATATAAAATTTGATCTCCAAGCACATTTTAATATACCAATCATGTTGAATGGTTTGGATCGACTATTTGAACTTTAAAAATGATAGGTGTCAAAAAAAAGGATGTAATCCGATCCCTCCTCTCTCTCTCTCTCTCTCTCTCTCTCTCTCTCTATATATATATATATATATATATATATATATCACGAGTGCTGAGTATTGGAGACTCGTAGTTGCATCATAAGCCATCAGTTATCAATATATCATTCTATGATGAAAATGACAATTATAAACTTCAAAAACTCGCAGTTAGCATATGTATGATACAGTCAATTTAATAGTTTTATAGTTTGTATTTTTAAGTTTTGTAGTTTATATTAAGAACTTTTACAATTAACATCTTCAGTTTTTACAGTATTCATGTTTTTACAGTTTTAATATGTAAGTTTTGTAGTTTACAACTTCAATTTCTACAGTATTCATGTTTTTTAGTTAGCATCTGTATAATATTGGTGATTTAATAGTTTTATAGTTTACATCAGGAATTTTCACAGTTTACATCTTCAAATTTTACAATATTAATGTTCTACAGTCTAGCAACCTTTTTATTTATTTATTTTTGCAGGATGATATTTCAAAAGAATGTCTAAGCTTCTTACACATCCAAATAATGTGCACCAGAGAGTGATGAAATAATAAATTTGTTGGAGCAGTTATATTTCCAAAAATTTTATTAATATACAAAACAACAAATTAATTTAACAATATATACAATTTTTATAAAAAATTTAAAAAGTACCCATACCAATGACAAACTCATTAGTTTCAAAAAATTAAAACTGCTCACAAAATTATTCCTTCCATAACCAATAACTTTGTCATCAGATTCACAGTCTAAAACTAATGACAATGTCATCAGTCCCAGATTTCTACGCAACCATCAGCAGTTCAAGCAGGGAAAAAAAAAAAATCTCGCCCTTGAATATACTTTACAATGATTACTCGGTCAAAAGCTGCCATGGTCACATGCGTTATATTCATATGTATCGGCCACATAGACATAAATCTACTGTTATTGTAAAGGATTACAGGACCTGTTATTCCTATCTCAATCATTCAAAGTTTTCAACGCACGAAATTCAAAAAAATTATTTTTTTATGTGCGAATCTCGACAAAAATTAACCGTCAAAAATAACAGCAAATTTATTTCCATATTCATATATATTACTCGGTGCCAGATTTTACTCGGTCCCATATTCAAAGTTTTCCACGCACGGAAACTCAAAGAAATTCTTTTTTCATGTGTGAATCTTGACAAAAATTAATGGCCGAGAATAACAGCAGATTTATTTCCATTTTCAGATTACTCGTTTTGCCAGATACGGTCTGAGACCGATGACTTTGTCATCAATTTTAGAGAGTGAAACCGATGACTTTGTTATCGGTTCTGAGATGGGTGACTTTATGAGCGGTTTCAATTTTCTGGGACCGATGAGTTTGTGATCGGTTTGATCTTCTGAAACCGATGACACTGTCATCAGTATAGGTACTTTTTAAATTCTTTTCAAAAATTGTATAGATTGTTAAATTGATTTATTGTTTTGTATATTAATAAAAAATTTGGGTTATATTTGGTTGAACAATGTGTTTGTGTTTAGAATAGTTGTACTTTGTTGAACAAAGTATTTGTATTTAGTTGATCATGATGTTTTGCAATAGTTATGTTTGTAATAATTTATTTAATAGTTTTCATGTTTTAGTTTTCATCTATCATTTTTATAGTCTATATAATTAAGTTTTACAATATTCATCTTTTATAGTTTCAATCTTTTAATTTTATATAATTCAAGTTTTACAGCATTCATCTAAAACTTTACAATACACATAGATTTGTTTTATATTATACACAATGTTATTTTACATGATATAAATGCATATATTAATATTTGAAATTTTTTTAAAAATTGATAAAAAAATTGTATTTTTTTTAGTGTTTTTGTTCACAATTTCTAGAAGTATAAAAATATGCAAGTTGACAAGTTTTAAAGTATAATAAGTATAGTTAATTGTGAAAGTACAATAAGTACAAAAGGTTGGGAAGTTGCAAGAGTTGCTATTGTTAGAAATTTTGATATATATTGTATATGATTTGCCATCGTTATTTACAATATAGAATAATATTGAATTTTATAGTATTTGTGCTTCGGTAAAAAAAAAAAGGTACAAAATTTAAGATACAATTAGTCGGATCCTTAATAATTAATAATATAGTCAACTTGTCTCAGCCTACGAATCATGCATGCATTAATTAATCCTTGTCATGTTGTTCTAATTACATCACGACAAGATTAAAAATCTTTGATATATTTCTTTCAATCAAAAGTTATCTAATTTCAAATTAAGCACTGAGAAGTGACCCATTTTATCACTGCTATCCTCCTCAACCTAAAAAGTGAATAATACTAATATATAAGATTTATAAATTAATTATACGCCATGAATAGATTTCCATGAGGCCACTAACCCCAATTATCCAAAACTTGTAATAATTTTCACAAAGCACCTTTCCAGGCTTAATCTCCTCTCCAGTGTTGTTCCTTAAATGGACATTTCCATTTTTTTGATGTTTTCTATGACAGCTAAAATATTTTAAAAAATGATTTTATCTTCTTTTAGGTAATTTTTTTTTGTTAAATTGTTAAATTAATGGGTATAGGCCAACTTCTAGAGCAAAACCTCAGTCTAGTTAAATAAATTCATATAATATGATAGTATTACAAATACATTTAATTGTTAAATGAATACAAGTTTAGCAAAATTATACACACACACATTTTGAGTGAGATGAGACTGCAATATCGATCAATATGTAATTTGTAAATACCTTGTTTTAGTTCTAAAGTGGACTAAAAAGTATATGTATTTTTAATATGTGAGTAGCTATTTCTATATCAAAAAAAAAAATTAATTTCTATAAAAAAATATGTGAGTAGCTATAAATAAATTATTGTTGCCTTTGAAATTTAAATTCAATCAAACGGGTTTGAAATTAAGCTAGAAGAATCAGTATCTAACTAAATATGTGTGTAAAGTTGCTAGTTCGAAATTCGAATATGAGAAGTTTTATGAATATTTAAAGATCTACTAAAACTAAAAGTTTTTTTAAAAAAAAGAAAAAGGTACAAGATTGCCTCTATTTTAAAAAAAAATTAAAAGGTATAAAATGGATATTAAAAGGACATCTCCATTCCGGTAGAAACAGAGAGGATATGAAGGCCCCTTATTTAGTTAGACCTAGTAGGTCAACTAGTGGAGTGTGATGCTTGTGCCATACTGCCAACTGACGTCTCCAGAAATGATGAATCCATAAGGACCATATATAATTAATTCCATTTGCCATTTGGCCTTTAATTTGGGGTATATATAAAAGCAAAGGCATGCATGTTGGTGGAAGTATAGTATTCTAAATGCCACATCATGAGTTAATGAATAATAAACTTTCATCCCATATTCTTGGAGATATGTTTCTTCAAAGGGAAATATATCAGATATTCTAGTACTGGATTTAATAAAAAAATATTCAACAAAATATATTTTAGAGTGATATATAGATATATGCAGTTTTCATTAAACAAATATGTAGCAAATTATATAATTTTACTAAAATAAAATCTACACATGAAATTTACAACCTTTTTTTAACTATATAATGGTGCTTAGCCATCCTTGCTCCCACACCCCCCACACACACTTAAATCCCCTTTGTTTATTTTGGTAAATTAAAAAATAATGATTATTTACCATTATTCATAAAAATATTACTTCACTGATTTACAAGTGATTTTAATATTGGAGGGCTATGAGAACTAGCCTTTGGTCTAGTGGCTAAGGTACATAGTGTCTATGTGAGAGGTCATGAGTTCGAAACTCAGATAGAAAAAATCATTTGTTATAATAACAAAGGGCCATACATATGTCTATTAATAAATTTTGTGTGATGTTATGGATTAATTATCACTAATTATACAAAAAGTATTTGATGTTTCTACGCAATTTTGGGGCACCCTTTTTTAAATTGAGGGTCACAATAAGTTATTAATAGTTTCATGCAACATAATTAAGAAGAGGACAAATCTGATATGAGAGGTGCCCATTGAAGAAATTTTTAATTTCTAAGAAAAAAGGAAAAATGTAAAGAGAATTTTTACATAAAAATGTATGAAAATTGAGAAACAATTAAAGGCACAACCCGGCCCAATTATCTCCTTATCTGAAAGACTCTAATAACTGAAATTTAAAACAAATACTCAGTGGCAAAGTTGCAGCATTAGTTTGCACCTGCTTTTGATGTTAATTTACCAAAAAAAGAATAAGTAAAAAGAAAAAGAAGTGCCAACTATTGTTAAAGAGAAGCAGGGCGCGTCCGACGTCAGAATAGTCTGATTCGTTTTACTATTTGTGCATGCCACTTCAATATTGATACAGATCAAGTGTGCACAAATATCAAAGTGGTACCGGACCGCGTAGAATCAATGCGGAAACTGCATTCAACCAGCGATATGATAATGTCTACCCCTAAATTTAAAAACCAGTACAAAACTCATATAAATACGGGTTGATGCCTTATCGGGGCAAAAATTTGCTTACCTCTGGACAATTTAGCCTATTATGACAAAAATCCTGGCTAAAGCTCTTATGTAGAATGATATATGAATCATATGTTTTAGTATGGCACAAATTTCAAACCTCCAAATTTTTCGAAATGATTTTTGACTCGGCTAGAAGTATTATACGCGATCCGATACCGCAAAGGATGCTCCAATGCATTGGTTGGCACCTCTAACTTGCATAAACAAGACATAAAGTAGCTCCCCTCTTGATCAATTTCTTCAAAAATAAATTGAATAGAATAAAAATGGAGCAATTGTTTTGGGGTCTAGATTCCCATAATGAGAGCTAGAGAGAGAGAGAAGAATCTAATGTGGAATCCATTATCAGCTCACAATTGAATTCGTAAGAGATTTTTTTAGAGGTTCTTTTTTCATCTTGTGATTAGTGTTCTAAAAATGCCCGTGCGGGCTTGCCCCCGCCCGCGCCCGTCCGCGCCCGCACCCGCCCCGCCCGCGCCCGCCCGCGGGCACTCGCGGCGCGGGCGTTAAACGGGCGGGCACCTTATTTTTTTCCCCGCCCGCGCCGCCCGCCCCCGCGCGCCCGCGCCCCTTTTTTTTTTTTTTTTTTTTTTCGAAAATTTGAATTTGAATTCAAATTCCCCCCCCCCCCCCGGCCCCCACAATCCACATGGCACCCCCGGCCCCCCGAAAAAAAAAAAAAAAAGAGAAAAAAAACAGGAAAAAAAAAAAAAAAAAAAAAAAAAAAAAAAAAAAAATAATAATGCCCGCGGGCGCGGGCGCGGGCGCGGGCGGATGCGGGCGCGGGCGTCGCGGGCGCGCGGGCATGCGGGCGCGGGCATTACGCGGGCAGGGCGTGAGTTTTGAAATTTTTGCCCGCGGCGCCCGCGCGCCCATGCCGCGCCCGCGCCGCCCGCGCCGCGCCCGCCCGCGGGCCCCTGCCCGGCCCGCCTGTAGACCACTATAGTCAATGTGATCAATGACGAGGCACCAATTGATGATACAAAAAGCAAAAATAATTAAAAAGAATCCCAATTGAAACTGGGTATAAAAGGGGAAGAAGCATCTCGATCACTTTGAACTTAAATCTTCTATAGTTATAAGGTAGTGTACTATTAGCCATAATCTCACTTACTAAGTTTGCTTCTTCAATTCCTCTTTCTGGGTTTCTTTTATAACCTTTGAATAATTGCATTTGGCCAATTCTATTTTGAGGGTAATAATTAATATTTTGACACTTGTTACTTAATTTTTTTTTTTTTAAGAAAAAAAAAAATCTGTCTATTTACTGCATGTCTACTCTTAATTAAGTATGATTTGGAAGCCTTCATTTTTTATTAATGGACCAAAAAATTCAGATATTTTTCTGCATATATCACTTCCCATAAATTGCATTAGGTGTATTCATTGTCTTTATTTATTTTATTTCCAGATTGGTGTAGCGTGCATTAATTTACGTACGCAGCTGTGTTTGCTCTGAAATCCCACTTCTGGTAAGCAAATTTATTTTTACTATTTTTAGGGGCTGCCTTGATATTTATTAACTTTTAGCGTACATTTCATAAATATTTGTGACTACCACCCACTATTGTCTGACTATGTAGTAGACTGTTTTGTCCCTGTCTTTTTTTACAATTTAGTACCTGTTCTATAGCAAATTACCAAGAAAGATCTCCAATTTGGATAAACATCTCCAAACATATTATATTGTAAATAAAATTTGAAATGATACATATAATATTTTTTTTTGTCTTACCAATCAGAAAACAAAATTCTTTTGACATCAGTGCTTCACAAATTTGCACCCCCCACACACACACACACAAACCGCAACTGTTAACACAAACACCCACACATTTAATTCTTTCTAAGTTGTCTGCTGCTTGTATGGAAAACTTGAATTGCCCATGACTTGGCTGGTACAAATCAGTTTGCTTATATATATTCATGACCTTTCAATCTTTGAATCTACAGTGATATTGAGAAAGAGGGATAAGTATACTTGAAACTCGAAAAAATGAATGCGTTAGCGGCGACCAATCGAAATTTCAAGCATGCGGCGAAGCTTCTCGGTCTCGATTCGAAGCTGGAGAAGAGTTTGTTAATCCCTTTCAGAGAAATTAAGGTTGGTTTTCTAGTTTATATATGTAACCCAACATTGGCATCAACTTTATATTGTGTATTATCTTGCAAAGACCAGATATTTCTCTTGTTTTACCCCTTTTTATACTCAAATGGTGTGTGCACCAGTAGGTTCTGCTCATGTCATTTGTTTACTTGAAGAAATATTATATCTATTTTTTGTCGGTAATTGAGGTCTCAACCTTTTCAAGTTTAGATTAAGAAAGAAAGTTAGGCTATGGTATCATAGAAGAAATTAGTCCGCACTATGGATTAATATTTTATTTTTAAAGTCTAAACAGTTGTTTTGAACCGTTCAACATGATCTCCGTATGTTCATATATATTTGCATACTAATTAAATTTCATATTTTTATTTTTTTTTAGTATATTTTAAATATGTAGAAAGTACTATTTTTGAATGGTCTAGAATCTTTAAATCAAGTGATTTTCTTCCTATCTGAAAAAAATACAAAAAATTCAATAAAATGTACAATTTGATTTACGTGTACATTTTCATACAGTGACCAAGTTGAACGATTCAAATCGACATTTTGGACTTAGAAAACGAAATCATTAATCCATAGTATAGACTAATCCGCACTATGCATAGTATCATAGCCTGATCAATCTTAAAGAAAGCATCAGAATTACCATTTCTTGTGCGACATTATTATGAAAGAATAGATGTCATTCTTCACTAACACAGTTTGAAATTTTGTAAAAGGTGGAATGCACAATACCAAAAGATGATGGTACTTTAGCATCTTATGTTGGTTTTAGGGTGCAACATGACAATGCAAGGGGTCCCATGAAAGGCGGTATCAGATACCATCCTGAGGTATCTCATTCCCTTTTTGCTTAAAATGAAGGAGAAAGATTCATTTTTTTCTTATTCCCCTTCTAATAAGACTTTTAATGGTTAATTTCTAGTACTATTGTTATATATTATGTTATTGTATGTCTCATATATGTATGAATGAATATTAATTAAATTTGACTCATTCATTAATTGCTATTAAGAACTAATTCACTAGTAGTAATAAGAGAATTTATATAGGCCCATCATAACTTCATCATTTAGATATCTGCCCATCAAAACATTAATTTTGGTTATTTTTAAACTCATTTATTTTATTTATATCCCCATTTTGTGATTTAATAAGTTAAAAATACTAATTAATATTGATAAAAATGACAATTTTGCCCTTATTCCTTCATTCATTTTAGCCCTTATCCCTTACTAATTAATATTGATAAAAAATACTAAATAATTCAACAATCGGAGATTCTTATTGCAGAAATGAGGCCTACCAATATTTACCAAGATAATGCATTGACCTGTTTAGCTTTTACCAATAAAAAAAAAATTATAAATAAATTAAAAGGATGTTATAAAATCAATGCCAGTATTCAACTACTTGGCTCAAGAAAACTTGAACTAGGAGTAAAAATAATTCAATTTTAAAATAATTAATATGGCAATGACAGGTGGACCCAGATGAGGTGAATGCCTTAGCACAACTGATGACGTGGAAGACAGCTGTCGCTAACATCCCGTACGGAGGTGCGAAAGGCGGGATCGGGTGCATGCCGGGAGAGTTGAGTCTGTCTGAGCTCGAGAGGCTCACTCGAGTTTTTACACAAAAGATACACGATTTGATCGGCATCCACACCGATGTCCCCGCACCAGACATGGGAACTAATCCTCAGGTTTTTTTTTTTTTTTTAACATCTGTTTAATCAATTTGTAACATTAAAGTAGGAAAATATTGTGCATATCTGAAAAATTCTGGACTTGTTAAATTCAAAAATTAAATTTGATTCTGGTAAATTTATTTTATGGCAGACAATGGCTTGGATTTTGGATGAGTACTCAAAATTCCATGGTTATTCTCCAGCAGTTGTTACTGGAAAACCTGTTGTAAGTGTATTATTATAGTTACAGAACAACTTGTAATTATGCATATTATAATAGAATAACATACAAAAAATTATTAAAATCATGCAATAGCTTCTGGTTCCATGGGTCCTTGCCAATATCTTAAAATTCGGCCCAATTTATCTTCTGGTCTGTTTTATTGGGCCTAAATTGAACCTGAGATTGCCCAGATAAATACACCATTCAAATGATTAAATTTTTTCCCACCTTTTCTTTTCTAAATTTTAGTACATGGATGAATTTTCTTGAAATTTGTAGGATCTTGGTGGGTCCCTTGGTAGAGATGCAGCAACTGGGCAAGGTGTCTTGTTTGCAACAGAGGCTCTTCTGGCTGAATATGGAAAGAGCATTTCAGGCCAGCGCTTTGTTATCCAGGTCAATTTACTAAAATACCCCATGTTTAATTTATAATTTCAAATAGTTCAATCAGTATCAGTATCAACTATCAACTGTATCTTAAATGCTCAAACACTATTATAGTGATAATTAGCAGGGGCAGATCCAATGTAGTCCAACTGTCTATTCCTAAATTTTGAAAAAAAAAAAAAATAGAAAAAAAATACAGCCTATGTATTATTGGGTTCTATTATTGAAAAATACATTCACCTACTTGTAATTTTTTTTTTCTGATTTGTGTGAAGTGGGAGGCGAACTTATCCTGATAACCCTAACTTTTTTGGAAGAAGGGAGCGTCCAAATTGCATTGGACCAAATTTGGAACCGTCTGATCCACTTCAAGATTCGTGCTTATCAACTATGCACAAATCTTAACATGAATCAAAAGGCTCCGATATCAGACCGAATTTGATCTGATGCTTATCTGACGCCCTCCGGATTCAATTTTTTTTCCTACCACTAACGAAATTCCTGATCCGTCCCTGAAAACATGCCAGTATTAGGTACCTCAGTAATGTTGCATATAATTGTTATTTGTTATTATTAGCATTGGTTAGTTTCTTTTCAGGGATTTGGAAATGTCGGTTCATGGGCAGCACAGCTGATCAGTGAGGCCGGTGGAAAAGTAGTTGCAGTAAGTGATGTTACTGGGGCTGTCAAGAACAGTAACGGTCTTGACATATCGAAACTTCTCAAGCACAGTAAAGAGAACCGTGGGATTAAAGGATTTGACGGTGGAGATTCACTTGATCCAAACTCACTTTTGGCTGAGGATTGTGATGTTCTCATCCCAGCAGCACTTGGTGGTGTAATAAACAGGTTTCTTACCAATTGTGATAATGATAAGAATTTGTTATTAGTTTTTTAGAGATAAAACATCACTTGATCTCAAAATTCTAGACCATTAAAAATGTAGTGATTTAAAAACTATCTAAAAAAAATAAAATTTGGCATCCATGTACATTTTCATTTGGAGATAATATTGAATGGTAATTTGGATCGACTATTTGAACTTTGAAAACGAAAAATATTGATCCATAGTATGGAACAATCTGCGCTATGCATAGTACCATAGCCTCACTCGATGAACTATCTTGTTTGTGGGGAAAAGACAATGATACTTTGCCAATTATATATGACAAAGACAAGTATATACAAATTGTAAAGCCTTTCATGAAAGCTATTTTTCTAAAACAATATCATTTCTTCATATTGTATAACTTTTGTTAATTATACAATGTATGCTTGTTTGTTTGTAAAGAGAGAATGCAAATGACATAAGAGCTAAATTCATCATAGAAGCAGCAAACCACCCATCAGACCCAGAGGCTGACGAGGCAAGTCGATCGATGTAATTTACTAATATTTCTTAATAACTTATTATATTTTTTCTAACTTTTTTATTTTTATTTTTCAGATATTAGCCAAGAAGGGAGTTGTGATTCTCCCTGACATTCTGGCAAATTGTGGTGGTGTTACTGTGAGCTATTTTGAGTGGGTTCAGGTTAGTACTCTACCCTTTTTCTAAAAAAAACAAAGAAAAAAAAATTGAGGCTTACAATATAGGAGGATTAAAATCCCCATTTATAATTTCTTAGACCAGATTTAACAATGATTACCAGCCAAATACTGGTACATTGTATAAAAGGGAAATATCATATAAACAAGAACAGTAACACAAGAACAATATAAAATTCTAAAAAAAATTATTGAAAAATTACAATGGTATCTGTTATGCACAAGGAAATAGTATATCATATATAAATATTCAAAGGTAGAATCAGACTTTCAAGTTATGGGATCAAACACACATTATAAAATTTTCATGCTGAGTATGGAAATATATAAAACATTCTATAAACTATATTGAAAATATATAAAAATAGTTAAATACAGAATTATGAAAATAAATACTGTATCCCTGTAAATAATGTGCAACTGATTTTGGGCTCCTTTATTTATGGAATTCTGGTATTGATTTTTGTAGAACATACAAGGATTCATGTGGGATGAAAACAAGGTGAATTCAGAGCTCAAAACCTACATGACAAGAGGGTTCAAAAATGTGAAAGAAATGTGCAAAACCCACAACTGTGACCTTCGCATGGGCGCCTTCTCTCTCGGAGTGAACCGTGTCGCACGTGCCACTGTGCTCAGAGGCTGGGAAGCCTGAATCAACTAATTACCATTATACCCTTACTACTAAATATCTCATTTTCCTATGCATGATTGGCACGTGAAATTTATGCTTTTTTTTTTTTTTTTTGTGGTGGTGTGTTTATTGTTTCTATATCTTGCAAGAGAAGATGGATTTGATCTTTATTTTAGGCATGGATTAATAAGTTCTCTTGTTCTTTTGGAGATGAGTGATTTGTGTGGTGAACCACATGGTTTGCCCCTTAATTATGTATCAAAATCTTAATTACATGGATTTATGGAATATATTAGTTAATATACATGTGGTTTTTGTAGGTTAAATTAGGTAAGCATATTTGAATTGTAATTTTTAAAGGTAAAAACAAACTCCAACAAAAAGAAAAAGGAAAGTTTGAAAAAGAAGAAAAATAAAAGAGGAACAAAATTGTCAAGTTAGCTAACCAGTTAATTTATCTATAAATACAAATAGGTCATTTTTTCATAGTATGTCTAACTTTGAACCGTTCAATATGATCTCGGTTGACTATTTTATATGAAAAAATTGTCAACTAGCTAACCAGTTGATTTATATCTTTATTTTGAAAATCTAAATAGTTGATTTGAATCATTCACTATGACCTCTTTACGAGAATATACTTACAAATCAAATTTTACATTTTTGTTAGAACATTTTATTATTTTTTAAATAGATAGAAAATAACTTAATTTAAAATTTCTAAAATTTTAGATCATGCGAAAGGAGTGATTTCAACTTGTCTAAAATAATGATAAAGAAAGAATTCTCAAAAATTATAAATTGCGGATACGGATACGGATACCGATACGGATTCACTTTCACTGCACATGAAAAACGGATAATTTACAAAGCGGTGGTTGCTCCAAACTCAAGAGAGGGAGAGAGAGAAACAGTTCCGTTTCATTTTGCTGTCTTGCTGGTCCCAGAAGGCGGTGGTTGTTGGATTTCCATATTATCAATAGTACCTCAAATTTTGTATTTATATTCAAACCGTCAGATCCATATTGACTCGAATATTTAAGCGACCAGATTCTAATCTAACGGTTGATATCTAATATCAAATTTTGAATTACTACAGAGGAATCGGACTCATGGTTGGTGTCCATCCGAACAAAACAAAACAAAACCCCACTCTCCACTGCAAAACAAAAAAAAATACACTATTTATTAAATCCATATAATTTCACTGGAAAGTGGAAACCAAACCCCCATTCTTCTACAATTCTATCAATGGTGTTCTTGCTAACTAGATCTAGCCAAAAATCTCTTCTTTTTTAGCCAACTTTGATCCTATTTTGGTTTTGAATTTCCTCTTACATGGCCATGTGCTGAGTCTAAAGAGATAGAATCAGATCAAATGGGGGTTTCATTCTTCAAGTGTAAGAAGTTACCAGTATTTCTCTACTTCTCCTGTCTTCATAAATTAAAAGAGGATGATAGGTTCATTTCTTCGCCAGACCTGAAACCCGATAAGGTATCCTTAGAAGAGAAGCCTTTAGATGAAGGGGTTAATTGTGATGCAGAAGGTGTAATTTTGAAGAGTAGTTTGAAAAAGAATGGATGTTGTGATTCAATTGGGGTTGAAGAGAAGAGAAATGTGAAGTGGATGGATTTCGTTGGGAAAGAACTCGTCGAAATTCGGGAATTTGAACCGATGTAAGTTCTGGTATTTTAAAAATTGTTACAATTTTTTGAATTTTTTTTTAGTGTAGGTGTTAAGTGTTGTCAGTTGTACCAGTTCAAATATCTAAACTGGTAATTTGGTTTCTTCCATTGTGTTTTATTTTATTTATACTATGACTTCATAAAAAAAATGTGTGTATATTTATATAGTTCAGTTGTTTAATTGAGGCTTCTTGACAAATTGGTTGTTGAAAATACTATAAATATTAAATAGTAAAAAGAAAACTCTAGTAAAGTTTCAGTAACAGCCCATTCATGCCAAATGGATATGCTTAAATCTAATTTTTTATGTATGCCTCTTATCTCAATGTTTCATAATTAGTAGGTATAATTTAATACTTTTAACTAAATGTTAGTAAGCTATAATTAAGAAGTATGGAAAGGTTAGGGGCAGTTTAGTCAAGTTTTTTATTAATTTAAACCATTTACGGCCGTGAAAAACAAAAATTTGCAGATTATGGACTGCAAGTTGTTTAATTATTGGTTGTCTTTTCAGGTTTTTCATGACTGTAAAAGGTTTAAATTAATCAAAACTTGGCTAAACTGCCCCTAATTTTCTAACTAATATTCAGATATATGTATTAAAATATACCTACTCTTATCTCAATATATCTTAATTAGTAGGTATATTTTAATACTTATTTCTTAATATTAGTAAGCTAGAATTAAGAAATATGGAAAGGCTAGGGGCAATTTAGTCAAATTTTGATTAATTTAAACCTTTTAAGCCTGTGAAAATCCAAACATTGTAGGGTTGATGTTGATGATTAGTTGATAATTACCAGTAATATAGTACTCTTAATTCTGATTTTATTTCCTTGATTAAAAAATTTAATAGGGAGCTAGAGGAAGAGGAGCAAGCCATCAGTAATACGCCTTGTCTATGGTTTGTCCAATAAGCTACAAGATCTTGAATTTATTTACATAAATTCAAATAATGCTAAACTGTGCACAGAGTAATCTCTCTCTCTCTCTCTCTCTCTTTTTTTCTTATTTTTTTTTTGAACTTTTTTATCTTCATATGGAGATCATTTTGAATGGTTCACATTGGCTGTTTGGACCTTCAAAACGGAGATATTGATCCATAGTATGGACCAATCTACGTTATGCATAGTACCATAGCGTCGCTCATTAATAATAGGATAATTGATGCATTATTTGAGCCTAAAATCTGACATTAAGCAACAAAGATGAGAATACAACACGAAAGTAAATTAACAACAACTCATCATCCTCATAAAAAGTGTCCAAGTAATTATTATCTAATTAATACCTTAGCATATTACCAGTTTTCATAAATGCCTATTCTTGCATAATTCACCTTCTTTGTCTATAACTTCTCAGGTGCCGTCTTGGTGGATCCGGGTACAAAAATCCTGAAAAGTGTGACACTGCCATCGCCACAGAAAATCCAAGAAAAAACCCGAAAACCACAACCCATATGAACCAATGATCTCCATTACTCTCTTCCCCTTTTGCATCTAAATCTTCCTCGCTGACCTCTGATGGGTTATCGGATTCACACCGAACCCGTATTTGAATCCCGCACAACCCGCTATTGTTTGAGAATGCTATATCCGTCATGGATGCAATCTGGCCTTTGTCTGGGATCCGACCCGTTAACCTGTTATGACTCAGATCCAGTGTTGTTAAATCCTCCAAACTCTCAAAGGAATGAGGTATAGACCCGTTAAGCCTATTATGCGACAAATCCAAACTTTCTAGTTTACCCAAATGCCCCAAATTAGCAGGTATCCCTCCTTCTATCATGTTGTATGACATGTTTAGAGATTTCAGGCCTTTGAGGTTTCCCAGTTCAATTGGTATTATACCCGAAAACCGGTTTCTTGACAGATCCAAATTTGCATAAGTATCGACACGCTGAAACCCGAGGCCCCGCAATGCCCCTTTCCAATAAATGGTAATATCAGATAAATCAATTGAGAATGTAAATAGGTCAGATATTGAGAAATATGTGATGGGTGTATCTACCATTCCTTCAAGGTGACCCATTTGAATCGGTATAGAACCGCTCAAATTGTTTCCTGATAAATCTAACACATGTAACTTTGAAAGATTTGATATGGTATGGGGAACTGGACCCTCCAGTTTGTTGTTCCTCAGGTTTAGTACAGAAATTGTTGAAATTTGACCGATCCAAATCGGCATTTCTCCGGTGATATAGTTGTCATGTAAATCAAGGTTTTCAATGTATTGGATGGTGTCGAGTTTAACTGGTAACGGGCCGGTGAATTTATTACCCGATAATGCAAGACTTCTTATTTGCGGTCCAAAAGTCAATGGCACCTCCCCGTAAAACCCGTTCTTTGACAAGTCAACATATGCCAGATACGTGTCAGGTCCAAATTGCGGGAAGGAATTGCCGGATAATTGGTTTTCCGACAAGTCAAGAAGTAAGAGACGGCGTATGTTGGTAATGGATGCGGGTATAGAACCCGTTAGATTGTTGCTGCTCAACAAGAGGATCATGATAGTAGAAGCATTGCCTATGTTTTCTGGTAGATGGCCACTGAAACTGTTTCTAGAAAGATCTAGAACCGAGAGGTTTTTTGAATTGAACAGATTTGAGGGTATTGACCCGGTAAGGTTGTTATCGGATAATATTAAACTCCCAATTTGTGGCCCAGTAAGCCATGGTGGTATGGACCCGGTTAGCTGGTTTTCACTTAAGTCGAGGAAGTCGAGTTCCTTCTGATTTGATAACCAAACGGGTATCAACCCGGTAAGCCCACATGCTCTTAGAGAGAGGAGAGAGAAAGAACTTCTAGGGTAAATCTCTAAGCCGTTGTTTAACACTAGTTTGTTTCTACCAAGATTGAGTCTTTTTAACATCTTAAGATCAAAAAGGGAAGAGGGTATAAACCCAGTGAGCAAATTGCTGTTTAATTCGAGCGATTGTAAATATTTCATTTTAGAAATTGAAATTGGAATCCCTCCTGATAGTTGGTTCATCTTTAGAGAGAGAAACGAGAGGTTGAAAAGAACTCCTATCTGGTCTGGTATGGTGGAAGAGAGAGAATTATTACCTAGGTCTAAATTTTGCAACCATTCTAACCGTATTATTTCTTGCGGTATTTCTCCTGAAAATTGGTTCTGACTTAAAGAAAGAACCTTTAATTTGGTTAAATTACCAATTTCAGGAGGGATTTGATCAGAAAGAAAATTCTCACTTAAAGAAAGAACTTCTAACTTGGAAAGATTTGCAACTGCACTTGCTAACACTCCAGTAAGTGAGTTTGCTCTCAAGTTGAGATTCTGGAGATTTCTCAATTGAAAAATTGTTAAAGGAATGGTACCATTGAGCAAGTTTGAACTCAAATCCAAGTACCTCAAATTCATCAAATTTTCAAAACCTTTTGCAGGAATCTCTCCTTCCAAGGAATTCTGTGAAATATCAAGAAAAGTGAGGGTCTTTATTGCGAAAAGTGTCGCTATTGCTGCAGATGGTGCTGTGTAGGTAAGTGGAACTACACCATAGAGACTGAGTTCGGTAACTGGTTTCGAAGGCAATTCCAGGTTACATGTAACTCCTTCCCAGTTGCAACAGTTGCTTGTATTCCATGATTCAAATGCGAAGAAAGATGCCGAATTGTCGACGGTTTTACGGGTTACTAGAGATTTGAACTGGAGGAGAGATTGCTGGTGGGTGGAGGGGCAAGAGAGAGAGTGATGGAGGAGAGAGAGTAGAGAGACAAAGACTATGAGAAGAAGAGGATATGCCATTTGTTTGTTCTATCACTTTGACAATGGTGCAGTTGTGACTTCAGAGGTGAAGTATTATATTGTGAAACAAAGGTGATGAAATGGATGCCATTATGAAAATATTAAGTCAAGGTCTTCTATAGTTGACAAAAAAATGCAATTGCTTGTACTATAAGTGTACAAAAGTTTGACTTAGAAGGTTACATTTTGACTAGGAAATGTGTTTTAGTGCAGATTCTCTGTTTCAACCAGTGTTGTAAAAAACGGCTAAAACGGCCGATTAACCGGAAACGGCGGTCAAACCGTTCCGCACACGGTTAACGGAGCTATGTTTGCGGTCTCGAACGTTTAGTCGGTCAGTTTTCCGATTAATCGGCCGGTTAATCGGCCGTTTTCCGTTTAATCGGCCGTTTATTCCCGTTTATTCCCGTTTATTCCCGTTTATTCCCGTTTTTTTCCGTTTATTCCCGTTTTTTTCCATTTATTCCAGTGAATTTTTTTTTTTTTTTTATTTTATTATTGTGTGTGATAATAAGGTTTATAAATCATGCATTGTAGTTTTATTTGTGCTTGGATATTCATCCAATATTTTTTATATATGTTTTTTTTTTTTCTTCTTGCTTACTTTGAAATTGATTAATTATTCTATTATTTATATACCATATATTTTTTTTACTTACTAATATAATTTTTTCAATCGATACATGTTTATTTATAAAATTATGTTATTATCATAAATTAAATTTAGTGATTTTATGTTGGAATATTTTCTTTCTTTCAAATAATATGTTATTAGTATTTGAAAAAGCTTAATTAATTCTCAAATTTATTTTTCATTAAATAAATGTGTTACTTAAACATGCAAAATGATTACGTGTTACGAAGAAATAAGCATAGTATCATGTTATAATAATAAAACTAACTTAAATTAAGTTTATTTGATAAGTTTAATGAGTTAAATAAATAATTTTTAATAAATTATGATATATATACATAAATTTAATAAAAACGTTAAATTGTCCGCATAATTCCGATTAATCGACCGCATACCGATTAATCACTTGGCGGTACCCCGTCCGTCCGACGACTGCATACCGTTATTTACAACACTGGTTTCAACCATGGTGTAGATAAATATGCAAATATTGTTTATATGTATATAATGTTCTTTGTTTACTTGTTATGTAAGTAAATGGTAATGAAAGACAATTTTCTGTGTAACATATATTTTTATAAGCTGTAAAATATTTTACACTTGATTTAGAGTTCAATATTATTTACTTGTGCTTTTTGTACTGAGTCATTCCCGAATTATACCTGAATCACGAATTTTTTACCATGCCGAACCGAATCCAAACTTTTGATTTGTCACGATGATTGTTAGTTGAGATTAGGGGTGTCAATGACATTCTTTCACCCGTTTACTTTATCACTATCGTATCCAAAAATACGAATAAGAGTAATTTTTTTTTTTCAATAACTTATCAGGTAGGTTCGGGCAAGGGTGACGATTTTTTCAGTTATCTTATTCTTTTTTGTAAAGATGATTTTTAA
Organism: Carex cristatella; assembly: GCA_024447775.1. NCBI lineage: Eukaryota > Viridiplantae > Streptophyta > Magnoliopsida > Poales > Cyperaceae > Carex > Carex cristatella. The sequence continues at coordinate 8,464,877 of JAJHPF010000001.1, read as the reverse complement.
AAATAAATATATATATATATATATATATATATATATATATTTATTTGTATGAAGATGATAAATGATACAATAATTTTTTTTATTTTATTAAATTTTTAGTATGAAATTAGTTGCATACATTATTATTTTTTTTCTTGTTTCAAAAATATTTTATCGAAAGTACAAATTGAAATATCAACGGCATTTTTTATTCATTTACCCCGGGTCAAGACAAATAAGGGTAAAGATTTTTTTCGTTATTATTACATGTACTTGTCTGAAAATGCTTTCACCTGACTCGTATCGTAACCGTTAACACCCCTAGTTGGAATCCTCTCCAATTGCAAATGTATACAGTATTTAGTGTTCATATTTTTTTTACTTGTTATGTAAATGGTAATGAAGGAACAATTTTCTCTGTATAACATATATTTTTATAAGCTGTAAAATATTTTACACTAAATCTTTAGAGCTCAATATTATTTACTTGTGCTTGTCAGATGGGATTCTCTTTTATTGCAAATGTATTGATTAGATGGAAGCTTGTCGGCTGGATCATACTATTCGAAATAGCACCTTGTCTGCCACTTAAATTTTCTTGGCACTTACGGCAGAGGAAATCTTACTTCTTGTATTTTATCTTTTGTTTAACACAGTTAAGTCATAGTTTAAATTATCAGCCAATGAAAAGAGAAAAACTGAGAGAAGAATCTGTCTCTGACAGTAGGCCCTGTTTGTAGTAAGTTCAATCCTTTAGAAAAAGTGATTTAATTTTTGTGGTAACTTAATTTCTCATATTTTATTCTTGTTTGTCAGTTGAGGTGTGTAACAAAGAAATTTACCAACCTTCTTACTTCGGGAATAAAACATGGGCCTTCATTGATATGTACTTGTTTTCTTGAGGCCCAAAAATTAAAATATGTACTATTAATATGCAATCATGGAGGCCCAAAAATTAAAAATAGAAATAAATAATAATAATAATAATAATAATAATAATAATAATAATAATAATAATAATAATAATAATAATAATAAGGTTCAAATTAAACAAACATTATTAAGTTTAATATTTTAACCCTAAACTCGAAGATCACACTTTAAAATATTGCTCGGCACATATATATAGTAGGCGTTTTGTTGAAAAAAGTAATTAATTTGGGACATGAAATATTTTAGCCTCAGATTCGTCAGATCCGATAATTAACTATAGGGACATCTGTAGGGGGCTATAATTAATAACTCTGCCTACTATTATATGAAACAATGCAACTATTTAGGGTTACTATATTTATTTTATTACTGAAATTTCAATCATTCAAATGTTAGATTATTTTTTAATGACTTAATTAATTAACATGGCATATGACAAAAAAAAAAGTTTGAGCTAACAGTTGTTTCATCAACTGATGATAAGAGTAAAACCAATATTCATTTTGTTGCAATTTTAGAAAAATATCGTTGTTATTGAGAGATTCGTTCTTATTTTCGTTATCTTTAGACCCTAAACAGCGTTGCAGGAGGATTTCAAATTCTAGCGCAAAATCGATATCTCTTCCTCACGAGCTTTCTAAATTGACAAAGAACACTGAAAATAGAATTTCCTATTAAAGAAAAAAAAAAAACTAAGGCCAGTCAAAGTTTGATATCATCCATTTATGAGGGTTTTTTTATGCACAAAGCAACATTTTTCTATCGATTTGGTACTTGGAACTGATAAAAAAAAAAAAAAAAGTAGCATGTTCTATCTGTTTTTTACTAGAATTAACCGAGAAAAAAATTTGCACGCCAATAAGATTATTTTATTTTTCCATTGGATTAACAATTCATAGTCCTTATAACAAAAAAAAAATTCAATGCAAAATAATTTTCTAAAATTAATATTTTATTTTCGGAACCAACAGTACCAGAGAACAATCCAAGTATATTCTCATAGAGGTGCACCAGAAAACCATCTCTCAACCATAGCTAGGCATTCCTTCAGTTTATACTCTGGAGCAGCGTGTCCAGCACCCTACGAAAATAAAAAATATTTGATAAAAAAAGACAACATATTCAATTAATGTGATTTACATTTTCCTTCTTAAATTATATATATTCCAGCAATGATAAAAGATTTATCTTATTTTCTTTTTAAAATTTTCTTCATTTCAAGTTCAGACAATATTACCTTGACAGTAGCAAATGTAAGGTTGTTGGAATACCTCCTTGTGAACCTAAAATTAAGCAATATTTTTCATGTAAAATTTCTTTAAGATTAGAATTTGTACTAATATATAATATAATCTGAACCCAAAGAATCTTACCCTGCTACTTGGCCACCCACATACCAAGGTCTCCAATCATCCACGATCGAGAAGTTCAAGGACCGTATCCAAGCTTGCGTGCCAATATAAGGAGCCATCGAGTCATGATCACCACTGCATACATGGGCGGATTTAATATGATTGAATGAGGATCAATTGATCTTTATTTATTTTCAAAATTTTATTGTTAATTTATTTATGATTTTTCTATAATTTAGAGTAAAATGCTACAGATATTGTAATATTGATCTCCATTCATAGCATGAAAAGTTTAATAATTGACCCCATAACTTCAAAGTTTTATGATTGACACCTCCATAGCTTGAAAGTCTAACTCTATTCTTGACTGCATATATATATATATATATATATATATATATATATAGATAATATCTATCTATGGACATAAGGACCTATTTGTAAATATAAAATATTTTTATAAACATGAAAAAAACATATTTTTATTTTCAAAGTTCAAACAGTCGATCCGAACTGTTCATCTTGTTCTTCATATTAATATGTGCTTGGAGACCAAATTTTACATTTTTCTAAATTTTTTTACTATTTATTAAGATGGGTACAAAAAATATCAAATTCAGACCATTGAATTTTGTACCCATCTTAATAAATAGTAAAAAAATTCAGAAAAATGTAAAATTTGATCTCCAAGAACAAATTAATATGAAGAACAAGATGAACGGTTCCGATCGACTGTTTGAACTTTGAAAATAAAAATATGTTCATTTTACAAATAGGTTCTTATGTCCATAGAAGACTTTGTCTATATATATATAGAGAGAGAGAGAGAGGACTCAAATGCCGTATGCCCCAATCATACCCCAACTCTTTATCTTCAATTTCAAAGTTTTTATAGAGATTGTTTGGCTTCGATATTCACTGATCTACCTAAACCTATATTCTCCTCTTTGAAACCTCGACTTGTCAGATAATGCACTAATCGGGGTGGGAATTAGTCTAATTTCAAATATGAGGAGCCTTAATTAAACAGACAATCTGAATTGCTCAACATGATACCACGTTAAAATATGATTGAAAACCAAATTTTATTTTTTTTGGAAATTTTTTACTATTTTTAAGGTGAATACAAAATCATTGTTTTTTAGATAGTCCACAATTTCTTGAAAACTAGTGATTTTGTACATATTTTAAAAAATAGTAAAAAATTTCCAAAAAATATAAAATTTGGTATCCAATCATATTTAAACGTGAATATCATATTCAGCGGTTTGATCTATTTGAACTTTTAAAATTAAAAATAAAGATATTGAAAGTACAATTAGAATATGAATCAACAGAGTCATTTGAGCCCTCTTCTATATCTATATATTTTGATACACAGACACAAAATTTCTATACATTATTTGCCTGTGATACAAAAAGAATTTAGAGGCTCACAAAAGGGAGAGGGGGTGTCCGATGCCCATCGGATCAAACTCGGTTCGATGGGTGGTTTCTACCGTCCGATTCACTTCAAGATTTGTGCCCATAACTTTAATATCCGTGCTTGTTTGCTTTAATATCTGTGCACACAGATCTTGAAGTGAATCGGACGGTAGAAACCACCCATCGAACCGAGTTTGGTCCGATGGGCATCGGAAACCCCTCCCCTCTCCGGAAACAAGAGAGATGCATTTCACAAGAAGAAAATTACTCATTCTTACCTATAAATAAGTGCAGGGTAACCTTTATTGGTGATGGTACGATGATATGGCACTGCACCTTGAATATCAAACGTGTACGGTAGTAAATCGAAATCTGTACATAGATTCCAATCAACAATTGTTCCCTACATGAAATGCACTTTTTCTTAAAATCTTGCATACATACCCAACAGTTTGTATCTTCAACAAATTCAATCCTGATTGTTAGACCTTAATTTGAGGCAAACATGTTAACACTACTTTATGCTTAAATGGGTTCTCATTCATTTTAAGCTACCGCCCTTTGATTTGCTTAAATAATTTACAAAGGGGAGTACAATTCAATTCAAGTTTCAAACGGTCAAGTCAAGGTATGTATTTACCTTTTTTTTATATAAATTAAAAAAGTGATAGCTAAAGAAAAATTTGATAATATGATACACACTTTAATATGTAATATCAACCACCTCAGCTATATTTTTTTAATTTTTTAATTTTTATAATCTTTTCTCTTAATTTTGATACTTATATATAGTCTCTACGTCTATTATTTAATTAAAATTGTTAGGACAAAATTTAAATTAATGTTTCATATGTGTTAATAGAATAGATGGAGATAACTTAGAAAATCATATTTTGAATGAAGCAAATAAAAACAATCAACTTTTTTTTTAGTAAAGTTGGAGGTCAAGCCACCCAACAATTTAATACGCTTGTTATTATAACAAATGATTTCTCTCATCTGGGTTTCGAACCCATGACCTTCCACGTAGAAATCATGTGTCTTTGCCACTAGATCCAAAGACTAGTTCTTAAAACAATCAACTTTTTAAGTTGAAGTATGAAAATTATGATAAGTTTCTTTTTAATATAAAGTATATTGTCAATAAAATTTGTGGAGTTGGATAAAAAAATTGATATATACTATGTACGTTAATTGATTTTTATAGTATAATAAAATCTTAAAGACGTGACAAAATACAAATAACGAACTACAAAATATTGATTTTTTTTATAAATCCAACTTTCATGAAAAGAAAATCATATAATAATGTATGAGAGAGAAACATATTTTAAACAAAATAACATATTTTTTATACAAAATTTTTAAAGAAAGAAAATGCTATGATAATATGATAGAACAGAAACAGTTGTAAATGCAATAATTAATGAAGGATAAAATTGTTTATATATTAGAATATTTAGATAATATTGTGTTAATTAACAAAAAAAGTAACAAGCTAATTAAGAGAATATATAACCATGTGTACCTTTCGGATACCAAGCGCATCTCGGACTGTACAATTATTTGCCCAGAACAATGAAAGCGCATACAAGGAGTTCTGGATGAATTGTTATGAGAAACAATTTAGATAATGTTTTGACGAGCAATGTCAATTAAAGTAGAAAATTTAAACTTTTATCAGTAAAAAATATGCACACAGAGAGATTTACAATTATCACTATGTCATGGGTTTATTTGCATAACTCCATTACTAATTTTATGAAGTAAATTTCAACTCAAATTGACCTCGATCAACTAACTCTAAATATAAATATTTTCAGCATATTTGAAATATAATCTATTTTACCTCAGATTTAAATTGGCACCAAATAAGTTATATTTGAAAGTACTTGACTTCAAATTGATTATATTTCAAAATATGTCATATTAAGTGACACCATATTGGCCAAACTAACCCTAATTGATAGAAATATTATACAATAATGAAACAAAGCAAAAGAAAATGGGAATCCTAACGAAATTTTTTCATCATTCTACCTTGAGAAAAGTAATAAATCATGTAAGAAATAAAGAGTCCAATAAGCATATAATATTACTCTGCAATCTTTTCGTAAAGGAAATGCTTCACATTGCATCTGTTCCTCATTCACATCTTTTGTACCTGTGCTGATTCAGAATTTTCATCAGAAGGACAATAAAATATCAAATTAGGTTTAAAGCTATTAACTAATTGGATACTTTATAAAAAAAATAATACTTTAATTTATATTTTTTAATGTTCTAACTTGTAATTTCTGATGCTCGATCTAACTTATAATTCTAATTATCAATTATAATTTAAGAAATTTATTTTAATATTAATTCTAATTTTAATCCGAATTACAAATCAAACATTCAGAGGGGGCAAAAAAAATTTAGAGGGCAAAGTTGATCAGAACTGATAGATCTCCACTAAAATTCAAAATCACCATGTGGGTCTCCACTAAAATTCCGAATTACACAATTAATGGTTGAGATGATCAAATTTGGACATATGAAAGTTTATAATTAATGTTAATATATGTAAATTGATTTAGATTATTTATGTTCCAAAATGTAATTAACTGAATCACACCTCATCCACTGAATCAAGATACTTTGCACAATGAATGTTACTCGGGTTCACATAATTCCCTGAACAGCTTTGCTTAGTGGACTGCACAAAAAATAAAAAATAAAAATTGTGGTTAACACATTTAATTAATATGCCATTGATTTGATCTATATGATTTTTGTTAGTTATTATTTCTCTATATACCTCATATAGTTCATGAGATATAAGCCCCATTCCGTGAAAAAATTGAACCTTGGCATTTTGATCGAAACCGTGAATATCAGTCATGGGATTGCCAGCCAAATAAACCCTTAAAATGTCAAATAATTATAGTTTAATTAGTTCGAGATCGAGGTTAATTTGGTAATATAAATCCAATAGAGAAACTAGAACAGCTAGATATATAGAGTTTTCTTTTCTTCTCTTCTCATATATGTTCTTTAACTTCAAATCTGCAAACCTTGAGATTAAATTGTGCTCCCTGGAATTCTTTAGCTGTAATCAACAAATTAAATCACAAAACCAGCTTGAGATTAAAATGTTCTCATATCATATGCTTGCTTAATTTTCACTATTGTAATTAATTACTTGCCTACATTCTTACATCAAGAAATAAAGAAAAAATTGCCTATATATATACATTAATTAAAAGTTACCTGTAGCGATCTCAAGAGTTAAAACCGGTATGATCATGCCAACATAGGAAGAGCCACCTATATAGAGAGGATTTGACTTAAACTTTGGGTGCTCCTCAAACCACTACATAGCCAACCAAAAAAAAAAATGGAGATAGGTTTTTACTTAAATTCTTTCCTTTGAGACTGAGATTTTTGGATATTAAAACCTGAGGCATCTTCAAATTCAGGCAACTATCCAAAATTCAATTGTTAACCAAACAAAATTTCAAATGAATTCATCTTTATATATGTTGTTTTTTTCAAATGGACAATTAATAGATTACAAGTTTTGGATTGAAAACTGCACTGTAACCACCTTATAAAGAAAAGATAGAAGCTGATGTGCTGCTTCAGTGTCAGATGTCTGAAAAGAAAAGAATAAGAGAATCCAGTTCCCACTGGGGAATCAACAAATATAACATTGTTCACCTATTAATTTGTTTTAATTAATTTAACAATGCAACACTCTGTCAGTGAAGGAGAATTAATTAAAAAAAAAATTAAGGAAAAGTCAAGCTAATTCTTAGATTCAGCATTGACATAACCAACTCAATAATATATACCAAGTTTTTAAGTTTTATTAACATATATAATATAAAAAGAAATTATGTAAAATACTTCAATTTTCAATTTAAGTGTAGGTTAATAACATATATAGTTTGTAATTCAATTTTTAAAAAGACAGAGAGAACCTGGGTCCACGAATCAGTCTTATAATAGAGGGAAGGTAGGCCATCTACGTAGTTTTGTAGGTCATAACCAAGCGGCCCTGCACAGCACATAATGGACTGGGTTTTGTTCAAAGTCAAGCTTAAATGTCTGATTTGTATTGAGGTTTGTTCAAATATATTTAAAATTTAATAAATTTATATGGCTCTCCTTCAATATAAATATTTATACGAATTTTCATGTAAATCGGACGGCTTAAGTCAGACTTTGGATGAGACTCTCTAAAGCCGTTTGAACTTTGGACAAAACCCTCCCTCCACCCAGCACATAAACACTTTGATCACATAACATACAAAAATAGACAAATAATCATAGAAAGCGAAATCAACACCCAACGACAAACAGGTATTTAAAAGCATATATATATTAGATATAGGCAAGAAGATTAATTAATTGACGTCATACCTATCTCATAGACCAATCCAAAGAGGGAGGAGCAACCGGGCCCACCTATCAGCCATAGCAACAGAGGATCCTCCTCTGGATTTTTCTCTGATTCAACAAAGTAGAAGAAAAATTCCACCCCTTTCTCTTCATCCACCTCCAAGTAGCTGTTCAAGTCATGTTTACCTCGAGTTTTATTATTAATCAAATCTTAGTTAATTAATCCGTAAACAAATTCTAATACAAAGTTTGAATTCTCTATTCTAGCTCTTATAATTTAACCAAACACTGAATAGGCTATTCCGAATAATCTAACTCCAAAAATAACCTATATTCTTAATCCAACCAAACATAGGTGATGAATCATGAGAAAAGTGTGTACCCTGTTTCTAAAGAAAAGGGCAACGGGCCATTGAACCCTGGGAGGTTGTCGATTCGCTTCCGAGCAGAGACAAGTTGCCATGGAGAACAACACAGCACAATTACAATCACAATCACAAGAGGAAGTGGTGGATACGCCATTTTACCATCACAATCCAACTCTTCTCTATGTTTTATATATGGATTGTTCTCTGTTGAGGTTGAGGGACCTCTATGTGTTTTCATTTGCTGAGACTTCACGGTCAACTCCCACAACGAGCTAATTATTAATTATATATAAAAAAAATATTAAGGTTCTCTGATTGCTTGGAACGTGACACGTGTAATTCCTTATCCAAATGTCTTACCACTTACATCTACGTATCATTTTAAGTTCACGTTTGTCAACTCAATTCTAAAATTTAATTACCGGATTGACTTCAAATGACGAATTCAAACAGTTGAAATTTTTCTACCTTACGAGTGATGTTTCTATATGTGAAAATTTTAAAGTTTCGAATTAATTTAACATAAAGTCAAGAGGTCAAAATTAGAAGGTTTATAAATTAATTTTAATGCATTTATTTTTTTGGAAACTTTTTGATCACTTGACTCTATACTAAATTAATTTGAAATTTTAAAATTTTCACATGTAGATGCATCACTCGTAAAGTAGATGGATTTTAACGGTTTGAATTCGTCATTTGAAGTCAAGTCGATAAGTTTTAGTGTTGATCAGTTCACAAAGAAGCTTGGTGGACATAGAAGCACCCTAGTTTTACTCCATTTTAAGCACTATGGTCATGTTTGGTTGCGGAGTAAGAGGTGGAGTAAACATCTTACTCCACACTTAAGGATCCAAACGAGGAATAAAATAGGAAGAGTAAGATGGAGTAAGAAGTGAGTTAATCCGGATTAAGTTACTCTACCTCTTTAAGTGGATTAATTTACTCCACACTTAATCCATCTGCAGGGCCCACTATCATAGACTTAAGTTCATTTTCCAATATCTTACTCCTTCATATGAATTAATTTAATCCATCCACACTTAATCCATCTGCAGGGCCCACTATCATAAACTTAAGTTCATTTTCCAATATCTTACTCCTTCATATGAATTAATTTAATCCATGACGTAAACCACCAAACAAGATGTAAAATATGAGAAGTAAGATGAAGTAAACAATTTAATCCTCATTAACTTTACTCCACAACCAAACATGACCTCTATATATGTAGGTAAATATTGGTCAACTCTATAAAACTCGAAGATCACACTTTAAAATATGGATCGGCACATATATTATATATATAGTAGGCGCTTTGTTGAAAAAAGTAATTAATTTGGGACACAGGAAATATTTTAGCCTCAGATCCGTCAGATCTGGTAATTAACTAAGGACATCTGTAGGGGGCTACAATTAATAACTCTGCCTACTATTTAGGGTTACTATATTTGTTGTATTACTGAAATTTCAATCATTCAAATGTTAGATTATTTTTTAATGACTTAATTAATTAACATGGCATATGACAAAAAAAAAAGTTTGAGCTAACAGTTGTTTCATCAACTGATGATAAGAGTAAAACCAATATTCATTTTGTTGCAATTTTAGAAAAATATGGCCTAACAGAGTAATGGGAAAGAATACTTAGATAAAGTAAATCTGGGCCTTAAATTAAACAGAGTTGTTGAGCTATGTCACTATGTGTGGAATTAAGAAGAGGCCTTGAATGAAAATGAGGTCTAGGCCTGTTGTTCGGCCCATTTAACTCATTTGTTATGGATTTAGTAGCCCAATAATAATAATTTAATCCGGATTAGCATTATTATTTACCTCATCCAAACGTACTCTAAGATAAGAATGAAGTTCTATCTTTTCAAATTCTAATAGCCATAAAAGACTTCCTATTCGGATTACAAACCCTCACTTCTCAGTTTTAACACATAAAGTGTTGTTTTTTGTACCTTCAAATTAGAAGTGGGGGCCGTCCGATAGGCATCGGATCTAAATTGTCGAATGCCCACTTAAAATCATCTAATTCGCTCCATGAATCGTTCGCATTGCTTTCATATTTGTGCACGCTGCTTTAAATTTCATACTGATCAAATGTTTACAAATCTTGAAACAAATTGAACAATTTCCGAATGAGTATCCGACTGATTTGAATCCGATGCCAATTCGACGTGCTTAGGCTTCCTACAAATTTTGGTGATTCTGTCTACAAATCTAACAGGTTTTCCTGCATAATCACCAGCCAAATTATGGATCTAACCTACCTTCAATTTTTAGATCTTGTCAACAACAATATTTCCGGGTTAATTGCAAATAATTTGGATCTTTTGCTATCAGCTTATTAGAAACGACGTATCATTTCATATAATTATATTTTATTATATCTCACATTCTTTATCTTTGTTTTTCAAGACTAAATGGTCAATCCAAACCGCTTAATATTATTTCTACATTAAAATGGTAAAAAAATAGTATTTTTTGGCAAAAAATATAAATTTTGGTCTCCCATCATATTTACCGATTCAAATCAATTATTTGAATTTTAAAAACAAAAATAAATAATGTGAAGCACATCTGAAATACACTATCCATTTAAACCCTACTGGCTTCCTCACTAGATTATGTTAGTACCTATATAACAGTTTGGACTTTGTTTTGTTTTCATGATTTAACTCTGATTCTTGTGTGTTACACGAATAAAAATATAAGTATCATATTCGAGTAGGGCTGCAAACGAATCGAACCAAATCGAACTTATCTTAGTTTGAGTTTGATTTGAATTGATTTATAACTAAGTTCGGTTTGAATTAATTTCGAATTGAACTTTTTACGAACGCAATTTCGAATTTGTTTACTAACTTTTTATGACAAGAAAAAGTGATCGTAGTCGCCGAGAGCAAGAGGTGAAAGTTGTCTGGGGTTTCAGAATTGAGAGCAAGGGTTACGACTTCGGAGTTATGACTTATAGCTGGATGATTTTATATTTTAAGTTTTAAGTCATCAATGAACAGAAGTCATTAGCGGAAATCAACGGTTCACGTTACTTTGAGATTTGAACTAAAATAGTTCGTGAACCTATTTCGAACGAACTAGGTCTAGTTTGAATTTGATTTAAATTAATTTCAAACTATTTCAAATCGAATCATGAACTACAAAATTTTTGCGCAGCCTTATATTTGAGCGACATGAATAAGGCGATGTATAACTTTAAAAAAAATGTATATGATACATTACGTCCTCAAGTATAAAAAAAATTATTATTTTTATTTCGATACCTCAAATAAAATTTTATTTCTCCTTTAAACAAATAAATTACATAAATTATAAAAATATGCATATCTACTTCCTATATTTATAAAAAATAAATTGTAAAAGATGCAAAAGTTAAAGCACATGCTATTTTTTAAAAATCTTCACAGAAGTTACGAAGTTGTAAGAAATAATCAAACTCTCAAACTCAAGAGAAACTAACCGTTTTAGAACTTTTTTTCTATCCAATAATCCTAAGACATACTAAAAGTACAAATAATTAAATTGACATTTTGAGGTCTTTGTGCATGTATACATATAATACATGTATCGTTGACCGTATCTATAAGTCATACTATTTAAAATAATAAAATATACATAAGAGATATCATATGAATACCAAAGTTTTAATTAATGGGGTAGGAATTAAGTAATATTGACTCTTAATTGACTAATTAATTATATAGTTCAAGCACGCGTGTTATGGTGACATGTGCATAACAAAAAAAATAACCTTCCTAGAAATATTACAAAGATATATAATTTTATTATCTTGTAGGAATTAATAGATGCATGGCCCACTTTGCACGACTTCTTGACTTTTTCCAATTTCTAAATTAGGTCCAATTGCACATTTTGTGTTTTCACGCAAAGAGAATCTTGATTTTATGAGACCGGTGTATATAATGTCAAGATTATGTCGAGCATTCAGATTGATTGTTCGGACATTGAAACGAAGATAAAAGATGTATATTGGAGCACAAAAAAATAATGCATTTGAACTCTCCTCATTTTATAATTCATTAAGGTAATTTTTTTTTTTTTTGGATGTATGAAAGTTTCATAATAAACAAGATTTTTTAAGACTGTTTGGAAATCTAGAGACACATAGAATTTGGGCCAGGTGCAATTTTATTGGGGTGAAAACGGATCGGATAATATCCGACCGTATTCCAGATTCATATTCGAAAATTTGATACGAATATCCGATATCCGAATATCTGTATAAATACAGATACGGATATAATTTTAAATTTTAATTACCCGTATTCAAATAGTAGATATATACCATATAGTTTAATGTATATTATAAAAATATTTATGTATATATATTTATGGATATACGATATCCGATCCGTATCCACACGTATCCGTCTAATATCTGATCCGTATCCGTATTTGAAAAATAAAAACAGATACAGATATAATTTTACCACTATCCAATTCGTATCCGATCCGTTTGCACCCCTAGATTTTATTCCCGGGACTCCATTCGGCAGGTCCAATTTGTTGATATCTCTTCCCAAAGCGTTTCATTTTGTGGAAAAAAATATTTATTCAGTCGGACTTAATAATTTTCTTCCCAAATGGTGCGCTTAATAGCTCTCTTCTCTCGCTTCTCTCTTTTTCTAATTTCTGTCTGATAATCGGACTGACTTTCTAGCTAGTTATACATTGAACTTTTAATTTTAGTTTCTAATTCAACGTGACAATTTCTAATATTTAATTCGAAATTTGAAGATTCTATGAGTTAATTTCAATTATTCTATGATAGTTGTATTTAATTCTGTCTAATTTTATTGATGTAAATGCAACGGTTTTCAGATTATGCCGTGTCATACAAAATGATAGTGTGTGCTGGCCACAAAAGATCCTAAACCTGATAAATTATTCAGTGATTCTAATAATTCTAATAAGAATGTTATGCTTTATAACGTTCATCACTTTCATCACTGTAGCTGAATGTTATAAATCATAATGTGCAGCTAATTTGATCGTTAATGATCGTTAAAAAACACTATAGGTGGATGTTTCTTCCTATATTTTAAAATTTTATGAAACCTTACTCATTATTAATATTTTTTTTCCTATTAATAAAAAACAGAAGAATAAGGTTTGATTTTATGACTCGCAACACCAATTCCACGCCCACATGTAAATCCAATTTAAAAAAATTAAATGAAAAAAAAAAGACATGGTAAAAATCAAATTTCAGAAAAATGGCTAAATGGTGTTTTTAAACATGGTAAAATCTAATTTTAGTTATAATTTCATATCAAAGATATACTTAAGCACTCATCATATAGTTTATACTATATGGGTATGTTTGGATGGTGTAAGAATAGCTAGAATAGCAAGCTATTCAAGAATAGTTGCTATTCGGAATAGCAATGTGCATCCAAACGACATTTTTGCTATTCAGAATAGCGAAAATAGCAGCTATTCTCTATTCCTACAAAAACAAGGAATAGCATTTGTTGGTTTCAATATTAATACTAATCTAATATTTAAACTAATATTATATTACATTTAATATTTAAATTAATATTATATTATATTATAATTAATCTAATATTTTATTTAATACTAATCTAATATTTAAAATGATATTATAATATATTTAATATTTCAATTAATATTATATTATATTATATTTAATCTAATATTTTATTTAATACTAATCTAATATTTAAAATAATATTATATTACATTTAATAATTAAATTAATATTATATTATATTATATTTAAAATAAAATTATATTATATTTAATATTTAAATTAATATTATATTACATTTAATCTAATATTTTATTTAATACTAATCTAATTTTTAAAATAATATTATATTACATCTAATATTTAAACTAAAATTATATTTAATACTAATATAATATTTAAAATAATATTATATTATATTTAATATTTGAATTAATATTATATTGTATTATATTTAATCTTACACATAAATTATTAAACAGTAGCTATTCCCTCCAAACTCTATTCCAAATATGCAATCCAAACAAATTTTTCACTGTTTTGAATAGCACTGTTCTTAAACAGTAGTTATTCTAGCTATTTTAGGGTACGTTTGGATGAACTCTAGAATAGCTATTGTTTAAAATGGTAAATAAGAATAGCTACTGTGTAAGAACAGTGCAATTCAGAACAGTGAAAAAGTTGTTTGGATTGCATATTTGGAATAGAGTTTGGAGGGAATAGCTACTATTTAATAATTTATGTGTAAGATTAAATATAATACAATATAATATTAATTCAAATATTAAATATAATATAATATTATTTTAAATATTAGATTAGTATTAAATAAAATATTATATTAATATAATATGATATTAATTTAAATATTAAATATAATATAATATTAGTTTAAATATTAAATGTAATATAATATTATTTTAAATATTAAATGTAGAGAGTGTCTTTCTATGGACATAAGGACCTATTTGTAAAATGAACATATTTTTATTTTCAAAGTTCAAACAGTCGATCCGAACCGTTCATCTTGTTCTCCATATTAATATGTGCTTGGAGACCAAATTTTACATTTTTTTGAATTTTTTTTACTATTTATTAAGATGGGTACAAAAAATATCAAATTCAACCATTGAATTTTGTACCCACCTTAATAAATAGTAAAAAAATTCAGAAAAATGTAACATTTGGTCTCCAAGCACATATTAATATGGAGAACAAGATGAACGGTGCGGATCGACTGTTTGAACTTTGAAAATAAAAATATGTTCATTTTACAAATATGTTCTTATGTTCATAGAAGTCGTTGCCTTAAATGTAATATAATATTAGTTTAAATATTAATGTAATATAATATTAATTGAAAAATTAGATTAGTATTAAATAAGATATTAGATTGAATGTAATGTAATATTAGTTTAAATATTAATGTAATATAATAATAATTTAAAAATTAGATTATTATTAAATTAAATATTAGATTAAATGTAATATAATATTAGTTTAAATATTAAATGTAATATAATATTATTTTAATTATTAGATTAGTATTGAAGAAAATATTAGTTTAAATATAATACAATGTAGTATTAATTTAATTATTAAATGTAATATAATATTATTTTAAGTATTAGATTAGTATTGAATAAAATATTAGATTAAATATAATACAATATAATATTAATTTAAATATTAAATGTAATGTAATATTAGTTTAAATATTATATTAGTATTAATATTGAAAGCAACAAATGTTATTCTATGTTTTTGTAAGAATAGCAAATAACAATGCTATTATAAAAACAATAGCTATTCCGAATAGCTCTATTTCTCGTTGGGATGCACCTTGTTCCGAATAGCAATGTTATTCTAAAAACAGTAGCTATTCTTATGCATCCAAACATACCTTATATATTTTTGCACAGTAAAAAAATGTACGAGTACTTTAGGATCTAACTCCAGAGATAACTAAAAGTTCAGATTATTTCAAAATCAAACTATTTTTCAGTACAAAATATATTCGAAATTCACGGTATAATACTAAGAAAATTCTACCTTCTTCAAAATTCATGTTTTACAAAACTAAACGGACTAGATTTGTCATGAATATCACTAAAAAGTTTGGAGAAAAGTGTAGATCTGATGGATATTATTGCAAATAAATTTGAGTCCAATGGCATCAGAGCAGTCTGATGAGCTTTAAGATTATGAGAAGAAGAGGATATGCCATTTGTTTGTTCTATCACTTTGACAATGGTGTAGTTGAGACTATACTAACAAGATTCGCGAATTATTCGTTAATAATTCATTTTTTTGGTGATGCTAAACCAAACGCCGAATTATTCGGTTGACCGAACTTTGACTGAATTATTCTCAAATAATTCGTGAATTTCCCGAATTTTTCTCATAACTTTTTTTTTGTTATTTTTTTTGCTCCTTTACAAGACTGAGATCTCTGATCCGAATAATACCGAATCATTTCTGAATTCTATCTAAATTATTCTTGAATCACGAATATTTGACCTTACTGAATCGAACCCGAATAATTCATTTGTCAGTATGGTTGAGACTTTGAGAGGTGAAGTGTTATGGCATGTTCGGCAGGCCATTGAAAATGAACATAGGTACGAAAATTGAACTAAAAATTACTGTTTATGTGGAAAAAAAAATTCAGTTGAACGGCCAAACACACCTTATATTGTGAAACAAAGGTGATGCAATGGATGCCATTATGAAAATACTAAGTCAAGGTCTTCTATAGGGGACAAAAAAAATGCAATTACTTGTACTATTGGTGTACAAAAATTTGACTTAGAAGGTTACCTTTTGACTATGAAGTATTTTTTAGTGCAGATTCTATGTTGCAACCATGGAGCAGATAAATATGCAAATATTGTTTATAAGTATATAGTGTTCTCTTATAAATATAACTTTTTATTTTTATTAAAATTTATTGACGGCAATTTGCCACCAACCATAAAAAAAATGGTATATAGTGTTCTATTTTTTATTTGTTATGTAAGTAAATGGTAATAAAAAAAAAACAATTTTCTCTCTGTAAAATATATTTTAATAATGTGTAAAATATTTTGAATTTGATATTAGAGATATATATTTTGTTTATTTTATATGTGTGGTTGCAGTTGGGATCCTCTCCAATTGCAAAATTTTTACTTCTTATGTAAGTAAATGGTAATGAAAGAACAATTTTCTCTGTGTAATGTATATTTTTATAAGCTGTAAAGTATTTTACACTTGATTTAGAGCTCAATATTATATTTTATATTTTGTATTTTGTTTAACAACTTTAAGTAGGGCTGAAATCGGAGCTGGATAATTCGCTCCGAATCCGAACAAGATTCGTATCCGGATTAAACGGATTCGGATAATATCCACGAACTCTAAACGGAGCAGATATCCGCATGTATCCGAATTTTTTTTTTTTGGTATGAATATTTTTTGGACCCGCTATCTAAAAGAAAGAAAATTATACTTCCAGTGGGATTCAAACCCTTGCCCTATGGAGTTGGAATTTAAACTCCCAAGCAAACTACTACACCACACTATCTTTTGTGTATTATTACTTTATTTTCTTTATATATTATATGAATATAATATCTTATATCTCTCATATTTCCAATATCTTGTATCTCCTATCTTTCCAATATCAATCTCTCCATCAACTTACAATTATTCATTTATTTTCATATTTAAACTTTATTAATTATTATTATATCTTAAAGTTCATTTAACTCAATTATCCGACAATTATTCGTTCCGAATCCGTATTCGTATCCGCTCTGTATCCGTATCCGTTTAACGTGGATTTGGTTTTACATTTTGACATCCTCTTGCTATCCGTATCCGTATCCGTATCCACTCATTGAAATGTGGATGTGGATATGGTATCAGCATTAACCTCTCCGAATCCGCTACATTTGCACCCCTAACTTTAAGTCATAGTTTAAATTATCAACCAATGAGTAGAGAAAAATTGAAAAAAAAAAAAATCTGTCTCTGACGGTAGGCCCTACAAACGGAGTAAGTTTAATCCGTTTGAAAGAGTGATTTAACTTTGTTGTAACTTTATTTTATTTCTCATATTTTATTCTTGTTTGTCAGTTGAGGTGTATAACAAAGAAATTTACTAACCTTGTTACTTCCGAATAAAACATGGGCCTTCATTGATATGTACTTGTTTTCATAAGGCCCAAAAATTAAAATATGTACTATTAATATGCAATCATAGAGGCCCAAAAATGAAAAATAGAAAATAAATAAATAAACAACAACAACAACAACAGTAGTGAATGGTATAGCCAACATAGATCTGAGAAAGCCGAACAAATTTGAAGCGGGAGGCGTTTGATGGGCATCGGACCAAAATCAGTCCGATGTTTGCTTAGAACCTTCTAATTTGCTCCATGATTCATTCGCACTGCTTAAATATTCGTGTATGCTACTTCAAAATCTATGCAAATGTTGAAGCAAATCAGACAGTTCCAAGTGGACATTAGATTGATCGATCTGATACCCATCAAACGATCTCTGCTTCCTAACAAATTTGGTGATTCTCTGTCTACGATCTAACAGGTTTTCCTGCAAAATCACCATCGAAATTATAGATCTTACTGGCCTTCAAATCTTAGATCTTTTGCTATCAGTGGCCTTACATGACAACAGAAACGACTTCTCATCGCTAGAAGGGTTAAAATGTCTCATGTCTCACATTCTGTCTTTGTTTTTCAAAACTAAACAGTCAATTCGAACTGCTCAACATGATATTCATATGAAAATGTGCTTACAAACCAAAATTTATATTTTGTATTTTCTGAAATACTTTTTACATTTTTTTAAATAGGTATAAGATCACAATTTTAGACCATCTAAAAATAATAATTTTGTATGTATCTAAAAAAGTAATATTTTTTTCAAAAAAATATAAATTTTGGTTTCCAATTATATTTTAATATAGAAATTATATTAATTAAGTGGTTGGATAAGATATTAATTAAAGACATCAAATTTTTTTAATTCTTCTCTTGCTAGATTATATTAGTACTTATATGACTGTTTGGACTTTGATTTTTTTTGTCTTTTCATGATTCAACTCTAATTCTTATTGTGTTATATTATTAAAAAAAATACAAGTTTCATAGTCGAACGACATGAATAAGGCGATGTATAACTTTATAAAATATAATAATTTGTATGTTCAATCTTCAAGTATAAAATAATTTATTATTCTTACACAAAATAATATTTTTATTTCGATACATCCAATTAAATTTGCGTTTCTCCTTTAAACAGATAAATTACATAAGTTAAAAAAATATGCATATGTACTTGTTATTTATTAAAAAAAATGTAAAAAAAAAAAAAAAAAGTTAAAGCACATACTAAAAGTAGAAACAATTAAATAGACAATTTAGGCCTTGTGTACACGCACGTATTGTTGACGGCATCTGCAAGTCATACTATTTAATAAAATATACATGAGAGATCAAGAGTGGATTTACAATAGCAAAGGGTAAAACAACTGTCATATTCTGAAAATTCAAAATTAATTTATAAAGACAGAGTTTTGGGTATTTGTCCTACCTTGAAAATTGATATCGTCCTATCCTAAATAGTTGATTATCTAAAAGTTATGAAGTAAATTGTGTTAGAATATTATTTTATTATTTTTGTTATCATTTTTTATCTAGTTCCTAATTAGCTAATGAGTTTAGATCCGATTATCTATTTATTTCCGATTCAATAAGTTCTTACCCTATCCTGATTAAAATCCTGCATCCGTCCCTCTGAGAGATATCATATGAGTACCAAAGTTTTAATTTATTGGGTAGGAATTAAGTAATCTTGACTATTAATTGACTAATTAATGAAATAGTTCAAGCAAGCGTGTTATGGCGACACGTGCATCACAGAAGAAATAATCTTTCACAAAAATATTACAAAGATAGATGATTTTATTTTCTTTTAAAAATATTATCAGAATACTTTGCACGACTTCTTGACTTCCTCTTTCAAATTTCTAAATTCGGTCCAATTCCACATTTGTCCTTTCAGGCTTTCATGCAAAGGGAAGCATGATTTTATGAGACCAGTGTAAATAAGGTGATCTGTGTGACTATCATAATACACGAAATCATAAAAAGAGTCTGGCTAGTATAACATCAGTGTCATTTCAGCCTATATAACACCAGCTCCAAAACCTACTGAATCAATTTCAAACGGTGAATCCAAACCATTCAAACTGATATATTTTATTAGTTGTGCGTTTATATGCGAATTTTATAATTTTTCAAATTTATTTAGTATTAAGTCAAGCGGTCAAATGTGTGAATTTTTAAGTTAATTTTAGTGCATCTATTTTTCCATATTTTTTATCGTTTGATTTGATACAAAATAATTCAAAAATATAAAAAATTTGTAGGTAAACACATTACTCATAAAGTCAATCGGTTTGAACGGTTTGAATTAGTCGTTTGAAGTCTATCCAATAAATTTTGAAGTTGATGTCATACTAGCCGGACTCACTATAAAGAACAATTTACAAAAACAATCTTAAAGCATTATACTTGACCTTTTATTTTAATATATAATTGAACTGGCAATTTCTTTTCAGTTTTTGAGATGTTGAGAATTTCATAATTGGTAAGTTTTATTAAAAGAAACCACTTCAAATTTCTAGTTGATAAAATTATAGATTTTCATTCGCTGAATTTATAATTCAACATGATAATTTCTTTTTTAGTCTCTAGAATGTATGAGGATTTCATATAGCAAGATTTAAAAAAAAAATACTTTCTCACTCTAGTTGATAAAATTATGAATTTTCATTCGCTGAATTTATAATTCAACATGATAATTTCTTTTTTAGTCTCTAGAATGTATGAGAATTTCATATAGCAAGATTTAAAAAAAAAATACTTTCTCACTCTAGTTGATAAAATTATGGATTTTCATTGGTTAATTGTTTAATGCTAATTTTGAAATGAAGATGTTTTAAGTTAATTTCAATTTTTTATTTTTGACAGTTGTATATAAGTTTATTATAATTTTATGTGAATATTTTCAGACCACAATCTGATATAAGAAATGACAGTCTATGCTTGCCACAGAGGATCTTAATCCTGGTAAATTATTATGTGATCCGGTCTTGCTTTTGTTGGAGATGATCTCAGTCTACTCTGCTTTTTGACTTCTTTTCTTAAAAAAATTAAAAATTAAAAGGCAGAATAAGGACTGATTAGTTATATGACTCGCAGCACCAACTCCATGCCACATGTAAATCCAATTTAGTAAAATTATGTTGATCCGGACATCAATTAAGGTTATATATTATATACCAATTTAATAATGTCGAAAATGTAGTTATTTTAGATTATTTATCAGTTTTAAGACCTAATTTTTTTTATGACAATAAAATCATGTCAAAATAATATTGTGTGTTTTTCATTCGCTGAATTTATAATTTGAAATGTATGAGAATTTCATATAGCATTTAAAAAGATAACTTTCTCATTCTAGTTGATAAATGTTAAAATGCACCCAAGTTTCAAGAGCACCTGGACACAAGAACCGTGGATAGCGACGACCAAGGAAAAAACAACCGACCACTTAAATCTACTAAAATTCTAGAAGTGAAAAAAATGGTTTGTTGGTTTCTAACAATCTACATTGAAAGATAATTAAAACAGAAAAGAAGATTAAAAGTTTGTTTCAGATTATAAAAGGGTTTCCGTTTCGATTTCGACCGGGATAGCCGTATAGAATCCTATACGGCCGTATAGGCCCCAGGAATACCCAGTTTCGTGTTGGTGCTTTGCTTAGGGTTTCCATCGAACCGGTTTCTAATTTCTCCCCTCGGCGTTCGCAATTTTGGCTTAAACCCGATTAGACTCAACTACTCCCCCTTAGATCGTTAACCCTCAACTTTCGTAATTTTGGAATAAGTTATCTAAGTCACTTGTTGGTTTACTAAAGGTATCCAAGGACTTTCGCCGAGGAAAGTTTCCCTTTCGACTCCTGATCCGTAGATCTACCTCATATACTTGATTCATTGGATTAAGTATCATAGACTTGGTTCCTAACAATTAGACGTGCGCATTCATCTAACGGATGACTAATCAAACTCAAGCAAGCAAAAACCAAGCAATTAAAATACTACACAACAAGATGAAAACTAAGCATTCAACACAAAATCAAGTAGCATACAAGTAAAACCAAACGTCAACTACATCTTAACCCTAGAAACAATAAAATTAGCTACCATGTTCTCAAATGAAAGCACAATAAAAGTTAGAAGGAGTTCATAAAAAACTATAGAAAATTCGAAGATCCATTGCAAAACTTCTTTTTTTTTTTTTCCCCGCTTGTTTCTTCTCTCCCAAGCACCAAGAATACCCCGATCCTTTCGATATGGAATGATGCGCCTTAATGCCCGAAATCGCGTATTGAAAGCTTTCCTTTTCGCCAGTGGGAAATAGCTTGTACGGCCGTATGAAAAGTCTATACGACCGTATACTTGACCTTGCCTTGGAGAATTCTTGCCTCTTCGTGGAACTTCGTGTGGTTGGGCGATCTTGTACGGACCGTAAAAACCATACGCCGTAGGAGAGTTGTCGATCCGAATTTCGCCATTTTTTTGCAAAACAAGAAACAAAACATAGCAGTACCACATTCTAATGATATTTAAACGAAAAGTCCACATTTTTAGGCTTTAAGGCACAAGTTCAGATGTAAATTTGGGTCGCAAACTAGACAAAATAAGGAGACATCAATAAAATTATGTATTTTCATTCGCTTATTGTTAATTGAAAATTTTGATTAAATTTTCAATTCAAATTTATAATCCAACTTAGCAATTTCTAATTATTTTTTGAAATGAAGTTGTTCAAAGTTAATTTCTACCATTTATATGACAGGTATAATTAATTTCATTCTAATTTTATGTGACTGTTTTTAATAAGGTCATTACCTGCCATAAACAAATGACAGTTTATGCTTGTCAGTCACAGAGGATCTTCATCCTTGTAAATTTCATTCTAATTATTACGGTTTGAGATTAAATCTCACCACTTTGGGATTCGGGCTAGTGCTGGAAGTGGGAGGCAGTATTATCGAGCTTTGAGATTCATGCCAAGTTAAAAAGAATGGTCCGGATACTCTAACTGTAAAAGATTCTCTTGTGCAATATTGGACCAAAATTTTTATAAATATACAAAATTCGAATTTTATTTAACAATCTATACAATTTTTGGTTTCAAACAATTAAACCGCTCACAAACTTAGCGGTTTCAAGCTGGACACCCAACCCAGAACCGCTCTCTATGTTAGCGGTTTCAACCTCTGGAACCACTGACAGGGTCAGCGGTTCTGGGAATGGCCTATAAATCCCTCTCCCCGCAGTCCCATTCACTCGCGAGGTTCCCCCTTTGGAGAAGCTCTTCCTTTCACTCCAACAGGTTTGTTTTTTTTTTTTTAATTAATTTTTAATTTTAGATAAATTAGTAAGGTTAGTTTAAATTTAAGATAGATTAGAAGATGTAAAAAAAATTTAGATAATTAGAAAATGCCTAAATAATTTTAGATAATTAGAAGATGTCAAAATAATTTTAGATAATTAGAAAATACCAAAATAATTTTAGATAAATTAGAAAATGTCAAAATAATTTAAAGTAAATTAGAAAATGCCAAAATAATTTTAGAAAAAATAGAAAATATTGAAATAATTTTAGTTAAATTAGAAAATACCAGAATAAATTTAGGTAAATTCTAGAATGGTTCTTGATATTATCAAAAAATTTAAAATTATTTAGACTGGTTTTTAGAATTAGTTAGGAAATACCGAAACAATTTAGAAAATCACCAAAATAAAAAATATTATCAAATTCCAAAATTGTTTTAGAAACAATACAAAAATTTCGGACAAAATTGTGTAGAAAATTCCAAAATAGTTGAAAATGCTTAAGAAATTCCCAAAACGGTTTAGAATATCCCCAGAATATTTTATTGAGAAAACTACAATATATAATCTCAGGTAATTTAGAAAATGCTAGAATAATTTTAGGAAAATAGTTTTAGAACAATGAAAATTGTAGAATTATTTAGGAAAATTTAGAAAATTATAAAAAAATTAAGAATGATTTAGGAAATTTCGAAATGGTTTAGAATTAGTTAGAAATACTAGAACGGTTCAGAAGAAATAATTTAGAAAATAATTTGGTACTATTTTTGAAATTCAGAATGACAGAGAGAGAGACCCAGATAATGCAAGGTAGGTTCAGCGAGTTGTTGTGGATACCCCACAGCACTCATCGGGTGTCTTTGGCTTCGAAAGAGGTTAGCATTTCCTGATTTTTCTTAATAAATCGATTAGAAATCAAATCGTATATTGCTTGATATTTTTTTTCGTAATGTAGAGTTATGCTAATTTAAACGTGAGAAATGGTCAGACATATTGCGAGTACCACGACCGATACGCTCCGTATCTGCTTTCGTTGGGATTATACCAGGTTGCCAAGTTGCCTGGTATCAATATTGACGCGTCACTTATACATGCGTTTGTCGAGCGATGGCGTCCAGAAACTCACACGTTTCATCTTTCATTTGGAGAAATGACAGGTATTTAGCGAAATGATTCAAATAAAAAATGATTGGTGAAATAAATAGATTATTTATATTTTTTATTTAAATTAATTACAGTTACGTTAGAAGACGTGAGCTGTTTGTGGGGTTTGCCTATCAAGGGGGTCCCAATGACCGGGAGATCGGATGGGGTGTGGGCTAGAAGCAGAATGTTCGAATTATTAGGGATCTGAGATGTTGAAGTGGATCTTTTTATGAAGAAAAGGGGGTCTGATCATTCCGATTGGATAATGGCAAAGAAAATGCTCCGTCAGAGGTTTAAGAAGCTTCCAGATGGCGCCGACGTGCGAACAGTGTAGTGGTAAGTATTTTCTACTGATTAGATTGTTTGTTCTTTAAATTTTCAATCATGTGCTTACATAAGATATCACGCAGGTATGTACGCGCATTTATTTTGGAGTTATTGTCGTCCACTATGTTCCCTGACCGTAGCGGAGACGGGATACCGTTGTGATATCTTGAGTTGATTGGAGACTTGGAGCAGCCGGTGGGATACAATTGGGGTGGAGCTGTTCTCGCATATCAGTATCGATACTTATGCATAGCAACCGACCCCTCGGTTTCTTCCATACATGGTCCGGTTATGCTTCTTTAGCACTGGTCATGGACCCATTGCCAGTTCACCGGCCGATGCCAAGATCAAGAAAGTGGACACCTTCATCGGGCCAGCCAACCCTGGAGACATGTTCGGCCTTTGCTGACAAATGGTGCACGAAACATGCGTACTGTTCGCACAAAAGTGTACTACAAAGTTTCAGTACAGCAAAGCTGTACCTTTTAAACCTCGATTCTACTTCTGAATTAGACTGCAAGTGTACAGTCCTCTTCGTTGGTATTATCGGGTATCGATCCACGGGACGGTTCAATAACTTAACTAGATCTCTACCTAATTTATCGTTAAACTAGAAGTGTTGAAAAGGGTTGAGTTGGTTGAAATTTTGGTTGACAATAATATAAGAATACAAATAAACTAAACTGTATTTTAAAACTAATTAAAACAGGCGTTTCCTGGGTTTCTGATTTCATCTGCAACGCTGCCTCTCACCTGACACGACCCGTGTACTCTCGTACACGACCCCTGTCACACGGTCCGTGTAGTCTCCTACACGGTCCGTGTCGACCGGGAGTGAAACTGTAGTTGTCTGGTTTCTGTGCTGATTGATTCTGTATAGGATGAACTGACCATACCTGATATTCCTAAACCTCAACTCTCGTTTGTTGGCTTAATAAACTCGATAATGGAAATACAATTCAATCCTCTTAGGGTTCTAACCTAAACTCTCATTTATTGGTTTGAATGACCTAAGTTACTTGTTTGGTTACTAAAGGTATTCAGAATCTCTCGATTTCTGAAACATTCACCTCTCAGTTACTGATTAGTCTTCCCTCTCGGTTCATCGACTTACCTCAAATACTTAGTCTGGTTGAAGGACAGAATTGGATGCAGTACCTTGTTAGACGTGGCCAAGTCTAATGGTAAGAACCAAATAACGATCGAACAACGCAGAAAAGCAATTAAAATCATACGCAAACAAGCAAACACAAGATATCACACATGATCAAACAACTAGCAAGTAAACAGAGTATTCGACTACATCATATCCCAAGAAACACATAAAATTACTCAAACATAGTTCTTAAAACAGAATAACAAAAGAAAGAAAAACAATTCATCACAAAGAACGAAAATACGAAGAAGATTCGTCGGAATTCTCTCGATTTCCTCCTCTCTACTTCGTCTCCAAGTTAGTTGTTGTAAAACTCTCCTTGAATTAGTCTCTGTGTGATTCACCGTCTTTCTAGCCCAATGGGTCGTCCTTTTATTGCTCCATAACCGTCCTTCTTTAATTAGGCATTAATATGAAAACTTAGATTAACTGCCGGATTTGTCTGACACGGTCCGTGTGAGATGTTGTACGGACCATGTGCATGTGTCTCTTGTCCGGGTCGTGCAGCGCTCGTGTGAGGGGTCGAGTAGGGTATGACACGGTCTGTGTGAGATGTAGCACGGCCCGTGTGGCCTATCCAGATTGCCGGATTTCACCCTTTCTTCGACTTACCTGCAATAAAACGAACAAAAGCGCAGCAGTACCACATTCTATATATAATCAATGTAATAAACATGATTTTACTGTTTTGGACACAAGTTTTGGTACATAATTCTATCGGAAATGTAGATAAAATAATGCGATATCACGTACGGTAACTCTGCTCACAATAAAACAGCCGGTCCAAAAATTCCGCGCGGTCAGTTTCAGGGATTGGACGAGGGCATGGTGGATTGGGAGCCGTACGCCAGCATTTATGCGAAACTTTCGAGAGTAACACAGGCTGGACAAGTACTTCTTTCACATTATTTGTTTACTCGTTTTTAATCATGTGGAGGGGCTTGATCGTGGAGGTAGGATCTCCAGAGACGAGCATGGCAAGCAAGGATACATTCCTAGCGGACCGCCTATTGTCCGAGTGGTAATTTATAACTCTTATTTGTAATATCGTAATTTTGTGTCACATGTAATTTCTTATATTCTCGTTATTTGTTAAGGCATTGTGTGGGATTGGTTTGCTGGCACACGGCATGACACAATTCTTCACCAAAGGTTGGCGTAGGCCGGGCAAGGATAACATGAGAAGAGGATGAGGTTTTTTGCTGTAACTGTGATGTCCAAGACCGTGCGCGTGCCCTGATGGATCAGGCTGAAGTTCTAGAAAATTGGGAAGAGGTCCCATCTAACGAGAGCATGGAAATTGGCGTTAATCCATACCCACCGCCTCCTGTATTCGAAGGACCAGATCCAATCCAGTCTTGGCTATACGATGGATCTGCATGGAGTAATTACATGGCTCAGGCAGGAGTAGGTCATGTCACAGACCCTGGACAGTACTTGTTACATATGACTTGAAGTAATGTTTATGACTTACAAACGAATATTTACAAAATGAGATGAACATTTTCAGATGACACAAGAGCTGCAGGCGCAGCAGCAGGGTGTTGATGCATCAGATTTTATTCAAAATCTGTTCGGACAGGTATGTTGCATGTGTTTAGCGGTATTTCAATGATCTCAACTTACTAATTGAAAGTAAATATATTTATTTTTCAGGTGACCCAGGAGCAGCCGGAGAATTTCTATGGGTGGCAATTTCAGCAGTAGACTGTGCAAGCCCAGCAGGCATCACGCGATGAGTTCGTCCGGCATCAGCGTGATGTTCCGCTGACTCCCGGTAGGAATTGGCATTTCGGGGATGCAGGGGCATCGTCATCCCAACCACCTCTAGATACGCAGACTCAGTCGGAGGTGACACAGCATGAGGAATATGGATGTCCCGCACAGCGAGTCCGGTGTGAGGTATACGAATTACGTCGTGATGTCCGCTCTCCAGACTGCTTCTCACATTCACAGTATCCTGAACATTGACCTATCTTTGGAGTCTATCTATCTTTTATTATGTTTGTGGACTTTTATTATGTATGTATTGTTGATCTGTTTTTGCTTCTATTATGTTTTTATTTCTATTACGTATGTTTTATTCCGCAGCATTCAACGTATGCCTCAGAAAAACTACTAGGACTGTGATGTTCCCTCCAACAAAAACTTTCACACATATTATATTTGATTTTTGTTTGATCTGGATAACAAACATTTAAAAAATTAACGTTACAAAATTAATTAGAATTAAAATTAACTAACAATGTACAAACAAAAAATAAAATAACTCACATCAAAATTAAACGTTCAAAATGAAATTAATTAATTTTAATTAATTAAAAATTAATTATTCCGAATTAATTAATTAAAAGTTAATTATTCCGAATTAATTAATTAAAAGTTAATTATTCCGAATTAATTAATTAAAATAATTATCCAAAATAATTAAGAGGAAGATCGGGAACTGTTTTCTATGTCAGCGGTTCTAGATGGGGTGGAACCGCTCCCCCTGTGAGCGGTTTGAGGTTTTCAAACTGCTCCCCCTGTGAGCGGTAAGGATAGATTTAAAATTCCATTCAAAAATTGTATAGATTGTTAAATAAAATTCGAATTTTATATATTTATAAAAATTTCGGAATATTGGATGTCATGTGAATTCGCTTATGTTGGTCCATTATGGTTATATACCAATTTAATCAATAACCAATTCCGGGTTATCCCAAAAAATTTTATTAATAACATATTAAAAAAAATCAAATTTACAGAAAATTACATGATTTCTTGGAAAATATAATAAATAATAATTTTTGCTGGATTGTCTAGCGGAAATTCAACTCAAAACCGCTGGATAATTTAAGGGAAAAAAAAAAACAAAACATCATGGTGAATTTGTATATTAAAATATTCAAACAAATGTTTGAAACCGTTTAAAATATTCAATGGAACGTTTCAATTTTTACTGGATTATCCAGCAATTTGACATGAATTTTCACTGGATTGTTATTTATGGAATTTACCAAAAAAAACCATATTATTTACTGTAATTTTGATTTTTTTTATATGTTATTAATAAAAATTTCAGGTTATTTTAGATAATTTAACAGTTTTAGGACCTAATTTCTTTTAGGTCAAGAAAATCATGTCAAAATAATATTGTGTGATTATTTTCTCCATTTCATGTAATTCCCACTGTAACCAGAATCAAATGTAAATATTATTTTTATTTTCAAACACATTTTACATTCAACATAATCATAATTTTAGGTGTTCAAAATTATACTTGGGCACTATGCATCATATAATTTATACTATATATATTTTGCCCAAATAAAAAAATGTACAGCTGAATTAGGGTCATTTGAGAGTCTATATCCTCTCAGATACCATACTCTATTGTAGGAAATAGACGGTCAGGATTTAATAACAGTTGCGCTAAAATAAATTCAATATCTACTATATATAGATAAAACCGACTCTGTTGTTTGCCAAATGGGCAAACAGGACCCTACTTTTTAAAATCAAATCATTTATCTGTGTTTAGATTAAATTGAAATTAATACACATAAATTTTAAATTGCATCAAATAGCTCTAATACACATCAAATCTAAATTTACTTTTGATAGAGACTGGACTTAAAACTACACTCAAATTTTTGAGATGGATATTAACTCTTAGAAAAATAATATTTTCCAAATCTTTTGGTGGGCCCACAAAAGATGGGGATATGCTGACATAAGATTGATGATGTAATCAAGTGACACGTGCCATTTAGAAATGGAAGGAAGAAGGCTAGGGGGTGTGCACCTCCTGATGCCATGGTTCCACACTTCCACCTGTGTGGCAGAAGCATCAACAAGCGAATTCAAAGATCCAACAAGGATGTTAATGAGCATATCGGATCTTATTGGGTTGCAAATAAATCCGTCATAATTTATCAACGTTCTAGAAGAAATTATTATTACTTGTGAGTAGCTGACTTACCTACACCGAGAAAAATATTAGTTATTAGTTATTAGTTTTGTCGTAGCACGTTATAAGTACAACAAAATCAGAGACGAAACTAGTAAGATGAAATGGAGGTCAACCTCTATGTTTTAAAAAAAAATTATATTTATACATAATTTTCTATATATTTTAGAGTAAAATGTTTTGGGTATCTAAAATTGACTTCCATTCACAGTATGAAAATTTATATGATTGACTTTCATTCACGCTTGACTTTCATAGTCAGAATGTCTAACTCTACCCTTGAGAAAGACAATCATGCATGTCGGTCACGTATCGTGTTTATCATCGATATTCGAATATGATACAACATGTCAGAAAAGCTAAATACAACTGGATCTTTGAAGAAAAAAAATTAAATACAACTGGTCACATGTGATTACAACATGACCACATATAACATGATCAATCGTATGACATGACTATCATTTATAATTTTAATAACGTTATTTAAGGCATTTTTGTATGGTCTTGATGGACAAGATCTAAATGTATGGTCTTCTTGCTCTTTTCTCCTGAGCGGACAAAAAAAGAAGAAAGCAAACCCTAACCTAGCGGTCGCCGCTCTTTTCTCCCACCTCCACACCTCTTCATTGCATCCATCCCACCTCTTCTAGTCTTCACCTCTGATATAGCGATGTTTTCCCCTCTCTCGTCTCTATTTCCATGAACGAAGAGGAGAATGAGGAAATCTGACCGCCCCATTTTGATCGAAGCTCGGCAGGAGCAAATCCACCAGCAAAGCGTGATGGTCATAAGCCTCAATTATATACATTTTTCATATGGGTTTGACCATAATAATTTGACCAATTTTATTGTATTTTAGTTTAATTTAGTTTAGAATGCACCAAAAATCAAGTTATTGCCAAAATCTATTTAAATTACTGGAAATGGAGAAAATTGTAGATCTTCTTGCAAGCTTTACGAAAAGTGGTAGAACACTGAAAACGGAGTCACGAGGGATGATCTATGCCCGTTTGAAGTTTGGTTCATAGAAAATTCCAGAGAGTTCTGCAGATTGATCTGGCTGCACAAAATTGAAGTTGCCGACATATAGTTCGCATTTTGGCTATCATTTGGTCATACGAACTTCGAATTGTGTGAATCAAATCTTAATGGAACCAAGACAACGAGATCTACAACTTTCGTGAAACAAATAAATATAAATTCGGAATGTAGAATTTTATGCAGCCGCACCAATGGAAGCACCAGCTGGGATTGTTGTCATATTCACGAAATCTTCACTTGATTTACTTCCATATCTTGTTTGCTTGCTCCTAAAGTCACAAAAATTGTTATATATTGGCAAGGAGGCAGCAGGAGAAGGAAATCGTTAATTCCATTTTTTATTCCATCTTAATTTTACCCTAATTTTTCACATCTCTTTACTCTTCTCATGTGATTCAAGAAGATTGAAGGAAGGATTTAGATTACTCGAGCGAATCAAAGTAAAGACAAGAAGCAGTAAAGGAGGATATTGGTGTAGTCTATTACATTTCTTGTTTTTCTTAGTTGTTATCATGTCTACTATTGTATTTCTTTTGGATGTTAACGCACTCGTGAGATGCTAGATTTCCTCTAAAGGGGCTTAGGGTTTAAGCATTAACTTGTGTTAAAATCTATCTTACTTGGATGGTTTTCTTTATTGTGATTGTTTGCTTGTATGTTTGTTCTTGTTGAATTATTTGTGTGATTGCATGGTTTTAGTGCTTGCTCATTAGTATCCCGTTTAAGCCTAAACAACTTGAATTATGAGCAATAACTGATGGTACCAAATTATGTACATGAATAACCTTAGGATTGAGATTAGAAATGACCAAATCTAGTTCTTAGTCTAGAGCCACAAGAAACAAATGTTGAATTGAGGTGAAAGACTTAATTGTGAAACCTCATATTTAATTGCGACCCCTAAAATTGAATCAAATATCATATGAAAAACTTAATCGTGAAGTATTGGTATATAGAGATAAATTAGGCTCACATATGCTTATGGTCTAGAGCGCTAGGGTGAAGGACTTAATTGTGAAACCCGAATTGTTTAGACTCGACATTAATTAAAAAAAAGTGGCCCTTATTGACAATTTAGGCATTAGAAACTCTATCAAAACAAACATGAATTGAGAAACTAAATAAGTGTGGATTTGACCAAGTAATTGTATGCCAAATTAAAGCCTCTAGACTTCTCTCCTATTGAATTACAAAACTCTTTTTTATTTTATTTTTTTAATTGTTTGTTTTATTTCAACTATCAATTCGGTATTATTGAACCCACAAAATCAATTTGCAACAACCTCCTTTACTTTTATTGTACCATTTAGAGTTAATTAATTTAATAAAAAAAATAATATATCCCGTTATCTTTGGATCGATGCCTAAATTACTACAATGAAAATCCTATATTTGAAATACACAACAGACGGCTATCAGACGAAAGCGAATCCTGGAGAGAGATGGAAAAAGAAGTAATTAATATTTAGGAGTTTAAATACATATAATTAGTTAATTATAGTAATTTATATTTTTTTATGAGAATAAATGTGTTTAGATCTAAGAAAGAGATTCATTTGACTCGTTGTAATATGTTTTTCATCAATAAAATTATTAGCAGATATTTAAAACTACTAACTTTAAAAAAAAATCGCATCATTTAAAAATATCACATAACGTCGTGATCAAATTACGGCTTATTAGTCTCATCCCATTACAACTCATAACATTCCTCCATCACTAACTTTATATACGCTGCTAAAACCAGAAAAGTTCCATAAAATCGATATCAGATGCTAATGTGGTAATTAAAAGGGATTCAATTCGATCGGGTATGGATATCAAAATGGACCCGAATCCGGGCTTCCAGTGCGACAGCTGGGAACTTTTTATTTGTGCAAATTTTCCACAAAGATTTATATCTAATAATTATCTCTCAAGGAAACTTCATTAGTTCAAGAAAAGGGCACTATATATAACCCTCCGGTTCAAAAATACTGGATCTGTCCAGTCTTGTTCAATTCACTCTTTTTTAGTAGTTATAATTAAATTCCTTTATCAACAAAATTAAAAGTTATATTAATTTATGGAACATTAAATTTTTGTCTAATACTTAAAATTAATTTGTTGAATTATAATTCCTCACTAAACTAATTTTTCTTTGTTTATTTTGACAAAGCTAATCCTATTATTTTCCATTTCAAAACTAATGTAATGCATGTATCATATATTGTCTAAATTGATTTATCAACAATACGTAAATCTATATATGTCAGCAAAAAACAAAAATATGTTATCAACATCTATAAAATTATCTACATTATTATAGTACTAATATATATTTTTAGATACGGACTGATGACTTAATATGAACAACCTAAGTATAATACTTTTAAAGGGATCGACAAATAAAAACTTGGTATGTATCGTTTTTTTTTAAGAATAAATCCTAGATTTTAAAAAAATATTCCAAATTTTAAATAAGCATGTAAAAAAAGTAAATCAATTTCAACTAGTCTAACATACTTATCTTTATCAACTTTGTTTTACATGTTTTGACAACTTTGTTTGTGATAGTATAAATTCAACAAACATTTAAAAACTTATAAAACTAGAGAATCAGTTTAGTTTATAATATAGTGATAAATATAACATCTTCCGTGTAAAAGATTGAAGGTGCAAAATTCTCATGAAGAATCTTCTGTGAATATTTAGTAATTGAGTGCATAGAACTTCATCCTTTACTTTAAAATGATATTTTCTTATAAATGTTAAAACTTAGTTGTTCATATATTTCTCACCATGATATATATAGAGTGGAACTAGGTTGCTCCTAAGTTCACCAAGCTCATTTGTGAACTCAACTCTAAAATTTATCGGATTGACTTCAAACTACGAATTCAAACTGTTGAAATCCTTTTACCTTACAAGTGGTGCTTCTATATAAATGCAAAAATTTTAAACAAATAAATAACTGCCTCTCTCTCTCTCGTAAGAGACTCTAAGTTGTTTTTTAGAGACTTTTCAACTTAGATATAACTATTGATTTTTAGATATTAAATTTTCACATTGACAAGAAAAGTGTGTGTACACGTAACACACACACGTCTCTCATGCAGGGAAAACCAAATGGAGAGGATTCAAAACGGTATGTCGGTACGTGTACTGTGTGTCAATGAAAAGAACCACCTCTTTGGCTCTTTGCAAAGAGAGAATAAGACACAAATATTGAACCAGAGATACAGAGAGGAAGCTTCAGTACTTCAATCCATTTCCAAGAAATTTCACTGGCACTAACTAGAAATTTAACTACACCCTTTTGCTGTACAAATAAATAACTGCCTCTCTCTCTCTCTCTCTCTCTCTGACACTCCTTCATTTCCAGTTGCTCTTACAAAGAAGCTCATACCAGGACTCAACAGTACTTGCAATTTCATGTATGCTTTTCAAACTTCTCTCTTTTTCTCTTGTTATCTATATAATATACTAAGCTTATTTATAGAATTTTAGTTCAAATATGTTATAACAGTCAGATCTGATGGTTATTATCAGACCACTACTACACAGTGAAATGATAGTTCGGATTTTCATCTGATAGCTCGATATATATATACATATATATATATATACAGATATTTTTTAGCAAAAATCAGCATCATTACCACTATCAAACAGAATTTATATATTCTCTTGCATGCAAGTTTGGTTGGAGAAAGTGATGCTCAGTTGTTTCTAAACATGTTAAGTTTTCCTTTTTTTTTTGCTGTCACAATTTTTTTCTGGCTTTTTCTGACTAGTTGTGAATGATTTCCTGCACAGTAAACAAATAAAACATTGATTATTTCACATTAATAGTTGTCTAGATATATTTTAATTGTTTTCCCTTTATTTTTCTTGAGGTACCATTGGTGTTGAAAATTTAGCCTATCCATTTTCCATTTGCAATTTGTTAATTAGTAGTGAACCCATTTCTAAATTCTAATAACTTTTTTATAAATTAAATTCTACATTGATTCTTCCCTCAATTAATATGCCTATTCGGTCATAATTTTAGTGATCAAGAGGATTTATTTTTCTTTTTTAGATGAAGAACCATGATTGGTCAAAGAGCATAAAATAACAAGAAATCATAAACCAATTAGCTCCATGCACATCTCTTGTTGGTCACATAATTACTGGTCAAATTAAGAGCATAAAATAATAAGAAATTATAAGCCAATTAGCTTCATGCACATCTCTTGTTGGTCGCACAATTAATTACTTCCATTAATTATTGAAGCTCAAACTAAGAATAGTTGATGATCATCTCTCTAACAAGAGAGAGACACATGCAAGTTTAATTTCTCCAAAACACATTTAAAAAAATGAGTGTAAAAATAAACAAAAACTCTTATATTTTGAAAATAAATAAATATCTATGAGGCAACTACATATATTATCAATCTTTGGAGTTTCAAATTGTCTATATGAATGGTGTTATATGTATATATATATATATATGAGGAGGGATACACTTACACCATAATGGTAACATCGGATTACATCCTACATTTTCAAAGTTCAAACGATCGATCCAAACCGTTTTGTTTTCTTATAATCTTGATATATATATATAGAGAGAGAGAGAATATTATGCTGATTATATATGTATGGTGCTATATATATAGAATATATATGCTGATATACTATAATTACAGGAACTATTTGCACTGTTTTGTTTCTTATAATCTTGCTCATTCTATGCACAATTTATATATTTCCTGTTCTAATTTAAAATACCCTCAAATTTGATTTGCAGACGGTAAATGAACTCACTTATATTGTTTAATTTCCAGTTTCTCATCATTTTCTATATGTTTTTTCCATGTAAAATTTATTTATTAGCAGCACTGGTTTACCAAACTTTTCCTCAAAATTAACAATATGTTGTGCCAGATTTTTAGTTCATTTTTTTAAATCATCACCTCTCTTATTTTGTTAATGAGTGTACATTTTTCTGATTAATTAATTTGTCAAGCATCATCTGTTTTTTATTTTTATCATTGTACATTTTGCAGAATATAGGCATTTTATAATATTTGCTTTCAAACATTGCAAAAATTATGATGCAATATATTCTTTTTGCACAATTGCACATATATATAAAGTATTCCACAAGGAACTCACTTTAGAGATTACTTCAAGTGTACTAAACTATTTTATTTAAAAAAATAGTGGACCCCTGAGTCCTATATATTGAAATCAATTATATATGGTTGCTTTTATAAAACACATGCAATATCATAATCTCATCTATTATTGACAGCATAACCAGTCCCTCTCCACAATTTTGTTAGGCAAAGATTTCTATGGACATAAGGACCTATTTGTAAAATGAACATATTTTTATTTTCAAAGTTCAAACAGTCGATCCGAACCGTTCATCTTGTTCTCCATATTAATATGTGCTTGGAGACCAAATTTTACATTTTTCTGAATTTTTTTACTATTTATTAAGATGGGTACAAAATTCAATGGTCTGAATTTGATATTTTTTGTACCCATCTTAATAAATAATAAAAAAATTCAGAAAAATTTAAAATTTGGTCTCCAAGCACATATTAATATGGAGAACAAGATGAACGGTTCGGATCGACTGTTTGAACTTTGAAAATAAAAATATGTTCATTTTACAAATAGGTCCTTATGTCCATAGAAGACACTCTCTTGTATTTAATGTTAAGGTGCAACAGCTAGCTACATGTTTCTTTCATATTACACTTCTTAAATACATGCAATTTTTTTATTGGAAAGCAAAGCCTGAAGAGAGAATATTAAAACAGCAATGTTCTGTATTTGGTGAATAGGATTAATAGGATGATATCTTACATACGATTTTTCTTACTAATAACAAAATGTTGCCTAAATAAAAACTTTGTCGTCGAGTGCTTGCTGGGGTCCTACATGTGGGCCCAATGTACTTTTCTACGGATCATATTATCCATATATTTTTTTTGTTCTTTCTTGGGTTCCTCTCCAATTCAAAAAGACAGGATAGAAATGCTATTTATACAAAAAAAAAAAAAAAAAATTGTGTCAATAAAAAAGTTTGACCTTTTAATTGTGTGTACTACTTTTCATACAACTAAACTATTACTAAACTATTTCTTCACACATTAAAATTATAATAATACCTTGAGGGTTTCTCATAAGACCAATGTTTAGGGGTGTAAACGGAGCGGATTCGGAACAGATAATGCTAATACCATATCCGTATCCATTTTTCAACAAGCGGATACGGATACGGATACGGATAGTAAACGGATATCAAAATTGAAAACCATATCCGTCTTAAACGGATACAGATACAGAACGGATAATCCACGGATACGGATTTGAATACGAATACAGAGCGGATAATTATCGGATATGGAGTAATTCTACTAAATTTTATAATTTTAAATTACTAATTTGATTACCTAAATTGACAAAAATTTAATAGACTTTTTAAGTTTGCACAGTGATGATTTTACATGATTAATTGCTTATTAGTTCAGAGAACCAATCAATTATTCTAATAGATTATATGATTTTTCTACCAAGATTCTTGGACTTAAATGAATATGTATGTTTTTTGGAAATTTCGCAAGAGTGAAATGAATTGAAAGCTGCTAAAATATTAAATTTTGAATCCGGATATATACAGGTATCCGCTCCGTTTATATCCTCACGGAATTATCCATATCCGTATCCGTATTATTTTTTCATATACTAAAATTATCCGTATCCGTATCCGTTTAATCCGAATACGGATAATAAGCGGATTCAGAGCGGATTATCCGCGGATAATCCGTATCCGTTTACACCCCTACCAATGTTTCCTCAAAAGATAAATAATCCTATTTCTCTGTCAATTGTTTTCTTGAAAGCACTAGCAATAATATCGAAATGCATATTACATTATGCATATTACTAATTTCCAGCAAAGCTTTTACTATAATTTACTATTTGCAGAAGTATTAATATATTTTGATTTGTTTTCTACCTTTTTTAGTTGAATAATATAGTCCTTAAAAAAAATAAAAAAACCGTACACCACAAATCTGAGGATTTAACTAGCTAGTTTGGAATTGGCATTGCTAACACAAATAGAAAGCAAACAAAAGGACCCCTCCAATTCTGTATATAATGGAGAGTTGGATATTACTCCTCTGTTGGTATCTTTGACATTGATGGATCCAAATTTGCCAATTTCTAAATAATAGAACTAAAACCATAGGTAGCTATATTGTAGAAAAAAGAAAATACCGTGTCGTATTATGTCATGATTAAGTTAATTTTTTACGTACTATATTGTGTTGTGATCAAAATGACAAAGGTGATCACGGCACCAAACGTGACTCGTGTGATCATTAGATCATAATTTATGTTAGTTTATTCAAAATTCACTATTTGATTAAGATCTAATAGTCATAATTACACGTTACTCGAGTGATCATGTGCAGTGTCGTATCAATTTTTCTAAAAATAGTCATGGCACGTGAATGATCACGACACAGGATACGCATGTTTTGGTACGTAACCGACACGCGTACCATGCCATAACCATGCCGTTACGTGATGGAGCCGGCTCTGCCGTGCCATTTTTCTCATTCGCCATAGGTAGTTCAGATCCATTGAGGTACTGTGTTTCGTAGAGTGAGATCTGAACGTCCATTTTAATCTAACACGAATTTTAAATAGATTATGTATATCTAAGGTAAGCATGTATTAATTATTAAGTTTGACATGCTTGGAATTAAGTTTAACAATATGTATTTCTCAATATTCATTATTTTTTTAAACAGATGAAATATATATGCTCTACAGTTTCAATCTAAATATTATATTACAATTTTAGATATAGCTTCTAATAGTATGTAATGAACTATTGTTAAAAAATTATAATCTTATGGTTCTATCTGTGCATTTTAATTGTCCAAATTTGACAAACATATATACAGGGATGAAAGAGAGAAACAGCATGAGGATCCATCAGCATCTGCTGTTAACAGTGCCCAGTTGGAGATGCCACAGGATGGTTATGAATGGAAAAAGTATGGCCAGAAATATATTCGCAATATTAAAAAAATCAGGTATATCTTTCTCTATCTAGCACAACAACAAAAATCAGCTTATGACTGTTTACATGTTTTTTAGTTTGATAAGCAGCCAAAATAATTAGCAAGGCTGGGCAAAAATTTTGAGTGAGGTATAATTTTGTATTTATTTAGAATATTAAGTATAATTCTAATTTTTTTTCTGGGAAAAACATAGAAATAGAAAGAAAAAAGTTTGTGAGGTAGATAAAATTTTATAATTCTTTTAAGCTTAAGTATATTTTTATATTCATTTTTAAAATGCATAAATATAGAAGTGCATGCCTACTCCTGACTCTACTTGACTTGGCAAGCAGCAAATATGCTTATAACAACCTTTTAATAACAATCATCAAAGAGAAAGAAAAATGGTTAAAACCTAAACCATTTGTTGTTGATGTAGGAGCTATTTCAAATGCAAGAACAAGAGTTGCACAGCCAAGAAAAGAGTAGAATGGCACCCGTCAAGTCCGAGCGACTTGCGAATAGTTTACGATGGGGCCCACGACCATCGGTCGAGAGACGACTTGAACTCGGACTCGATCGGAAATCAATATGACCTAAACAACCAAGTATTTGGTCAATTTGATGGCACTTCATAGGAGGTTAATTTTACATTCACAGTGAGGTTATCATCTATGCTATAGACTCAAATATTTATTTTTTAAAGTAAATAGTCGATCTAAACTATTCAACATAATCTACATATGAAAGTGTACTTCCAAACGTACATTTTATATTTCTTAGAACTTTTTTAGTATTTTTTTTTTCAGATAGATAGAAAATCACTTGATTTGAAAATTCTGAACAATTAATCCAAAAACATAGTGTTCTATCTATCTGAAAATATTGTAAAATAATTCTTAAAAAATAAAAAAAATTGTTTTGCAAATATATTTTCATATGGTGTTGATGTTTAACGATTTAGATCGACTGTTTGAAGTTTGAAAATAAAAATATGAATCCATAAAATGAATCCATATGTAATATGCGCATTACCATAGCCTCACTCTTAGATTTTTTAAAGTTTCTTCTGGCTAATTGTTACTTGAGAAACCTGCATATATACTATATCAGAGATACATGTACTTAATTTAGATATAAATTTACATGATGTATATAAAATTGTTTTTTGTAACATTTAAATATGAAAAAAAAAGGTACTTGGTCATTTGAATTTTGTCATCTTTCATAAAATTGGTCCCTAATAGTTTGCATATATAGAAAAATAATACTGTTGAGTTACTCCAACCCCCTCAATGTTTTTATATAAATAATAATTATAATTTTCTTTTTTTTATCCTTCTGGGAATCTGGGGTATAATTTAATTTTGTGTTTTCTTGGACATAAGAGCAAATGCTTTCTATAGAAGTCAAAGTTGATTGGAGGTAAAGATAACTTATTCCTGCATGCACTAGGGTCTAGGTAAGTAATCATATAAAAGATGAAAAAAATAATAAAGATTGGGATAATGATTAGTTAAAGACAGCATGTGATAATCAATTCTAAAAGTAGCTATCAAATTTGTCGTAATCATTTAATGCTTAATAAAAAAAATCTGAATGAAAGGTTCACAATTAATGTTTCTATCAATAAAGTTCTGAATCATATGTAATTCAATTCTGTACTAGATTTAACATAAAAAAAATGTTAGGCAGAGGAACACAAAGTTGGGGTTATGATATTTTTTTTCTTTTTTAAATACTTTAGAAATGCGATAAGATGTTCCGAGCTAGCAGTAAAAAAAAATCAGCCTCCTTATGAAAATGAATCCAATCAGAAGTTACAATTGGATTTCATTTCTAACCTACTCCAATTTGTTTGAAACTGAAAACTTGATTGTTGTTATTGAAATACTTCAGGAAAAAAAAAAAGTTGGTGTAATGAGCCGCGCTTTTCTCCAGTTCCACTGAGATTGGAGATGTCTAGTATCTCCTAAATGTGATGCCATCAAGCATCCTACACAAATTTTTATGTGTATTTTCATCTATTTTCATGTAAATATAATTATATATCAAGATTAAATAGTATTACTCAAACCATTTTACCTTCTTTTTTTCGCATATTATCAGTGGAAAGGAAATTGAAATGAAGAGGATCCAATTTAAATTAATATGTTGAATCAAATAAATTGAAAAATATAAATCAAATTGGTAAATGGGATTTTCCTCTATACAAAAACAGTCTATATGTTTGAATTTCAATTTTGGGTCATAATTGAGGATATATCTTTCCAAAAGTATATTTGGGCTTGGGATTGGGCTTGGTTTAGCGGGATTGGGCTTGGTTTAGCACCTTTTTGGGCTGATTAGAAATTGAAACTCAAATTTAGTTTTTATGAAAATCGGATAATACTGGCAATCTAATTCATGTTCCAAACATTTTCAAACAGTACATTCCAAATTATGATTGCACATGAATTTTAAAACAAAGTTTGAACTTCTCTTTGTATGAACAACATGTGCACCGTAAAGACA
Organism: Carex cristatella; assembly: GCA_024447775.1. NCBI lineage: Eukaryota > Viridiplantae > Streptophyta > Magnoliopsida > Poales > Cyperaceae > Carex > Carex cristatella. Next base: position 8,423,227 of record JAJHPF010000001.1, on the reverse strand, counting down.
ATTCTGATGATCAATTTTGTATCAAAGATTCAAAACCTTCCCAAAACTAAAATACATAACACAAATCCAGGACAAAACCAAGAATAAAAACAAAACAAAATAAAAAATTCAAAGTATATATAAATACACAGATAGAGAAATAAGATTAAAAATAAAAGTATATTACACTTATGTTATATAATATTTGAATTTTAAAACAAGGTTTGCACCAAATTATTGCCAAAATTACTATCCATAATAAAAATAAAACCAAAAGCATGAATAAAAAAAAATCAAGATATACTTCAAATTATAGACAGATAGAGAGAAATAAGATTAATAAAATCCATATTCTACTAATGTTATAATATTTCAAGACAATAATAATTTACCAACTGAATTCTAAAAAATAAACTACTATATATACTTCACTCTTTACAAGCACAAAAACTAAACCTCACAAACAACAATCTTAACCAATTCTTGCATTAAATCAATCAGAATTGGATTGAACATCACTACCCTTCCTCATCTCCAAAACCTTCTTGTGAGAATTTGAATGCATCCAGCTGACAAAAGTCGGGCTCTTAGCGGGTCTATACTCCGGCAATAACCGACCCGATTTGAACCGGACCCCACACGCATTGCAAAGCGTCTTGGGTCCCATCGGCCCCTCTCTCCATTGTGGGGTTTTGTTCGACAAGCAATGGGTGCACCTCCTTTGCGCCCTCTCTTCCTTTGATACCTTGTTTGGAACCTTAACCTTTTTCTTTGGAGGTGGACTCGGTGTTTCGGGTTTTGGTTGGCTTAACGGGTACATGGGTTCGCTATCTGCTAACCATTCGGTTCGATTGGGAAGAAGCGGGGGATCTTCTGAAAGGTGAATGATTCCTCTTCTTTTCTTGAATTCTGACTTGGATGGCGGGTTCGAGTCTGGGCTTGGTTTCGGGTCAGGGTTAACGGGTACACTTTCAGGTTTCGGACTGGGTTGCGGTTGGGTGCAATAGGTCGTTGTGCCACTAGAGAGACAATCTTCCACATAAATTGAGAGCCATTCAAGGGTTGAATAATCATCATTTTCATTTCCATCCTACAATATAAATAATTATATGATACAAAAAAAATTAGTAATGTTGGTTTTGATTTGGTTGCATTTGTAGATGCATGAAGAAACAATTCAAGTGAATTTTGAAAGCAAACACTAATTTGAGCATATTTGAACAAATTATGGAGAATGAAGGATGATATGTCAACTTTTGCATATTTACCCAATAAATTTTACAATTTTGCAAACTAATTACCCCAACTGATAAAAATGGAGAAGAAAGAATAACCCAATTGATGTAAATATTACTAAATCAGAGCAAAAAACCAAAAGAAATTTCATGCAAGGTACAACTGCCAACCAACTAGTACTTTTTCAGTGAGAATTCAATTCATAGTAAGTGTAACTGCATGACAACATATTTTGCTTTTGGTAATAAAAGTCTTAACATAAGGGGCAATTGCGAATAATGAACAAATATTGTATCTTGGGGATTCAGAGATTCAAAAGAAAACTGAAATTTTCATAAAATTTGAAACAAATTAATCAAATTATATGGACTACAGTTTTCATATCAAGACAAAAAAAAAAAAAAAAAAACAAGGTTTTCACACTTCTTGCAAAAATATTTCAAAATGTTTAGTCAACCATGATAAATTATTTCTGGCATCATAATATGCACATCAAAATTTCACCAAGAGTTTTAAAATATTCAAAAAATATGAGGTCTATAAAAGAAATTTAGTAAACAAAGAATATATATACATTTTTTAAGCAGTTTTTACAAATACCCAACATGTATTCTTAAGATGCTTTAAAAAAAATTGCACATCAAATTTAACCAAAAATTTTAAAAATTTCAAAATTATGAGGGTCCACAAATAAAATTTAGAAAACCAAAAGAAATTATCTCTTTAAGTTAAGCAGTTTTTACTAAAAAACCAACATGTTTTCTTAAGATTCTTCAAAAAAAAATTCAACAAGAAATCTAGAAAATTTACCAAAAAAAACACTACACTGGAAAATGCAGTGCTTTTTTCATAGGAAGAGACATTTTCTTCTGCTTACAAAAAAATGCAACAAAAATAGATTGACAAAGAGATTAAATTAAGAAGCAATATACAAACCTTGTTTGAATCAGAAGCGAAATCCCATGGGTCTGAGAAACCAGTACTAGCAACGCTTACATTTGCGTGGATATCCATTTCAAGAATCAAAACTTGCGCTTAAACCCCACAACAGAGAGAGAGAGAGAGAGAGAGAGAGAGAGAGGAGGAGAGAGGGTTTTCTCTTTGCTTCTTACTTTCGGTTTTATAAGCGTTTAAATGGAGAAAAGAATCAACTAAAGATTAAAAAGATGGAGCGTTCAGTAAAATTACTGTGATCTCCAGTGGAAGGGGCCACTGGAGGTGTCCACTGGTCCTTAAATTTCGCCATGTCATAGAAAAAAACAAAGATTACAGAGAAAAGGGACCAGTAAATGGGGCCCTGTGACGTGTTGGGTCCATTAGATTATCTCCGGCTTAAATTTCACTGGAGATAGTTGACCCACTAGACCTCTAGATTTGAAAAAAAGAAACAGCTGCCAAAATCACGCTGCATTTATATTCATTGCTTGGACCCGGTTCACACATCGAATGTGAACCTTCATTCTTTTAAATTGACGGTGTGTCCCACAAGTCAAGTGAAATAGAAACGGGTACAGATTTCCAAAGAGCAATTTTAGTTTCATGCAGCGAATGAACTATATAATCAAAACAGAACTTCATATAGTTTGTGCGTATTATTTAGCCAAATCTACTCTGTTAAAATGTTTACCCAAGAGAAAGCTTTTAAGTCGGTGAACCGATAAGGTGAGAGTATTTACTTTTTTAAACACCTACGCGTTCTCTTGTCGGTAAGAGAGAGAAAGAAACAAAACCCCAACACCATTTTTCACGAATTCACATCCAAAACCCATTTCATGAATTTTTTACAAGTTCCCCCTAATAATTTTTAATTTATTATACCTGTACCTAGTCCATGTAAAAATGTGGTTATTTACTCCCAACAATTTTTTTTAGGGGTGCAAATGAGTCAGATATTACCCTTCCGGATCTGTAATCGAAAACTAGATACGGATATTCAATATCTAAATATCCATATGAATACAAATATGAATATGGTTTTAAATTTTAATTATCTGTATCCTAATAGTAAATATAGACGAGGATTCCAATAACTCATGTTTTTCATACCTCATCATACATCATATTTTATATTTTCATATTCAAAAGCTAAACTTTTGATTTGAACCGCTCAAAATGATATTCATAATGATATGCTTTGAAATCAAATATAATATTTGAAACTTTTATTATTTTTTTAGATAGGTACAAAATTATTGTTTTTGAACAGTCCAAAAATAGTAATTTTGTACCTATCTTAAAAATTAGTAAAAAAATTCAAAAATTATAAAATTTCATCACCTGACATATTTTAGTATGGATGTCATGTTGAGCGGTTTGGATCAATGGTTTGGACTTTGAAAAAAAAGATATTATATATGAGGTGTAATGACGTATGAAAGGTATGAGGTATTGTAATCCTCTTCGTAGATGTATATACCATATAGTTTAATATATATTATGAAAAAATATATACAATTCACCGTTATAAAAAGGCAAATATTTGTATCTGTATTTTATTATTATATGTTTTGTATCCATCTAATATATGATCTGTATCCGTATCCAAAAAATAAAACTGGGCACAGATATGATTTTACCACTATCCGATTCGTTTGCAACCCTTTTTTTTATGATAATTTGGTTTAACCAAACTTTAAGGGACATGGTTCTTTAAATATACAAACTTTTAGGGACCTATATGAGAAAGAAATATATATATATATATTTTTTTAAAATTAATTTCAAACCGTACCCCGCTTCTCTTGGTTCAAAATTTGAAAACCAAGAGAGGCCTAGAGAAGTCAAATAATGTCAAATATAAATATTATTTTATATCTGTCCTTGAAAAATGGTTAGAAATGTAACGTAAGGTTGCTAGTGCCACTGCAGTTATCACGTTACCTTTCGCTATCTAACTTAAAAAATATTTAAAACAAAAACTAATATGTATAGTTATGCAAAGAGGTTCGCGAAAAAAAGTTAATTACAAAATAATAAGGCCCATAAAAGAAATTCAGAAAACCCAACATGTTTTCTTAAGATGCTTTCCCAAAAAACAAAAAAAGAATTAGGGGTGTTCATTGAGTCTGGTAGAATTCGGTTTCTGAACCAATAAAGTTTTAGATTAAATGGCTCAGTTTTTCTAGTTAAAAAATTCATTCGATTTATTTTTTGAAACTGTTTTATTTATTCAGTTTGATTCGTTTTAGAAATGTTTAAAACCGATTAGACCGAATTGATTATAATATTTAAATGTGTCCTCTGTCCCAACCAAACATTAAAAAAAAATATGACATATTGTTATATTATTTAGTTTGGTTTAAAATTGGTTATACCGGATCAATCAAATTTTTAAATCCATCTTAAAATTTTTAAAAATAACAAAATAATATTTTTTTATGATTAATTTTTTTCAATTACGCTGAATAAACTGAAATTTAGCTCGGTTTTTTCAGTTCTAATTCGTTTGATAAATTTATTTCGGTCATAATTTTGAAACCAACTAAAATTTTAATTTGCTAATTTTATTTTGATTTTAACCGAACCGAACCAATAAATACTCCTAAAGGGTGTTTCAACAAAAAAAATAGCAAATACTCGGGAAAAAGCACAATACACTCTGGAAAATCCATTTCAATTTATTTTAAATTTTTAATGTTTTGTAAAGTTAAGCAAAGAGACCCGTCAAAAAAAATTAATTAGAGAGGAGAACTTGTAAATAATAACCCACTTTTTCTCGAGGGTTACTTCTTTTATCAAACTGTTTTTTTATTATGCATCCCTAAAACAGGAAGTTTCCATATCTTTACTTATTTATGTAAAAAGGTAAAATAGGTAGCTTGAAGATAACCAAAGGACAAAAAGGACTACGGTTAAAGCTTTGAACAGTGGTAGAAACTGTGGGCCCCATTTTCTGACACTTTTGGGTTTTTTTTCTATCAAACCTATTTTTGTTTTGAGTTTGTGTAGCAACCCTGTATCATGCACCACTCAAATCGCTCTCTACTAGGGGAGAGGGGGGGTGTCCGATGCCCATCAGATCAAACTCGGTTCGATGAATAGTTTCTACCGTCCGATTCACTTCAATATTTGTGCACATCACTTTAATATCCGTGCTGTTTGCTTTATTCGTGCACACAGATATTGAAGTGGATCGGACGGAAAAACCATCCATTGAACCAAGTTTGATCCGATGGGCATTGGACAGCCCCCTCTTCCCTCTACTATAGCTTCATATCTTTATTTTCAATATACACAAACGGTTGATTGGAATGACTCAATAAAATTTCCATGTGAAAATATATTTTGAAACTAAATATTGTATTTTTTTTAGAATTATTTTAATATCTTCTAGATAGAGAGAAAATCGCTACATCACTTGTTCTAAGAATCCTACAAGAATGTGTCACTATCCGCAAAAATAAAAAATAATTAGTGTTGAGGCTTCACTGATAGAAATTTATGTTCTCGAATATCACTATTACTAACAGGACTATCCGCAATGATACCAACAACAAATAACACTTTTACCTTCACAATAGTAATTGATTCTATATAAAAAATAGTGATTAATTGTCATTCAAAATTAGTGATTTTTTACCTATCTAAATTTTTTTTTTTAAATATAAGCTTTCATCTACAAGTTTATTTTCATATAATAATTATGTTGAGCGATTCGAATCGGCTACTTAATTGAATTTTGAAAACAAAGATACGAAGCCATAATACGGACCGATGTGCGTTATGTGCAGTATGGTAGTGCGTTTGGATGAATCAAGAATAGTGCAATGATAGTACCTATCTCAATTTTAAAGATAGTAGTTATTCCAACATTTTGTAGGATTAGTAGAATAGTGAGTTATTCCACAAAAGACAAACAAAGAATAGTGGTTATTCGCTAATCCAAACACACCCAAACGTAGATTAGTAGCTCAGAATAGTGCTAATCTAGAATAGTAGCTATTCTTCACCCATCCAAACGCATAGTTTTATTTGTCATGAAGTTATGCAGAATAAGATTTTACAAGTACGAAAATTTATAAATTAATTTACAGTAAATCATACCCATGGCCATGGGTATATACCGAAATGGATATGAAAATTAGCTTAAATGAATGTTTAAAATTATGAAGTTTATTAACCTAGAAATGTCTTGCTTGTGATATATATCTCTTTTTAAAGAAATTCACACAATAATATTATTGAAAGAAATTTCCGATATTAATGATAGATACACTGAATTTGTACCCATTCAATTTTGTAGTACACAAAGCCAATATGGGTCCTTTAGGTACCAATTACGTTAGATAAACTGAACTTGTTTTTTTTTTTTTTTTGTATATTTAACTTTGTATACAAAAATACAAATATGGTTTCTTGTCCTTATTTTGCAATGGATTCAAAATTCAAACAGAAAATACAATAAATAGAACCAAATCAGATCAAATATTTTCATCTTTATCTTTCCGTAAAATAGGAAGATAATCAAAGGTAATCAATATTTTAGTGATTAAACATGTTAATTGCTTTTTTATTTTGTTGTCACTAATAACATATAAAGAAAGAAAGAAAGAAATGCTATCAAATAATTGTTTTATGACAATATTATGTGAGAAAATCAGTGAGAATAGCAAATGTTCGGAGAACTAAATAAACTTCAACACAATAAACATTAATACATTGCAATATAAAATCACAATTGCATAACTTTTTTCATCTTAACTATTTAAAATCTAGTGAATTAAATCACAACTATTGGCAGATCAAGACACTTACGTGCTTACTATAAGAGAAAGATACAATATGTAAAACAAATGTGAATGTAACTAACTATTCACAAAATAATGTTATAAAAGAACAAAATGAATAGTTTAATTTGTTAATTAATATTCAAAACGTGATCTTGTTAAATTAGAAAATTCAGTTTGCATACTTTTTCTTTTCTTTTCTCTCTTGATATTAGCCTTTTAAATAATTTTCATCTTTTTCAGGGTTCATATTAAAAAATATTAATTAGTTAATGACCCTAAACAACATTAACGTACCAAATTTCATGTAATTTAAATATAATTTGATGATATGGCCATTATACAGTACTGAAATGTTAGATATTAATTTTAAACTTTATTAATAATAATTATTACTAAATTGAAATTAAGTCATCACAAGTAAATCATCACCTTTTCAAATTTTATAGAATTATTCGATCACAAATTGACCGTCTATAATTTAATTACCTATCATGTTGATATACATCTCTATTTTATGCAGATGCAGTGTTTTATCATGAAAAATAGTACTTTATATTTCACGTTCATTAGATGTTCATTGTACCTTGTAACTATCAAATAATAACAACTTCATCACATATGTTAGTGAGGAACTGACTCCGCTGCTTGCCAAATGGGCAAGCAGGATTCTGATTTTCCAAATCAAACCATTCATCTGTATTGAGATTCGTTCATGGAAAAAAATTAATGATCAGATTTAGAAAAGCAGAATCCTGCTTGCCCATTTGACAAGCAGCGGAGTCGGTTTCTGTTAGTGATGTCAATGTAATCTTTGATTTATATGTATATTCCTTGTATGAATTGTAATCAAGTAATTAATACAACTGAAAATTTATTAAATTTTATTATTATTACTATTATTACTACTGCTATTATTACAACATATTATTATTGTTTTTGTTGTAATTTATCCTAATAACATTAACATACCAAATTTCATGTAATTTAAATATAATTTGATGATATGGCCCATTATATGTTAGATATTAAATTTAAACTTTATTAATAATAATTATTGCTAAATTGAAATTAAGTCATTAGAAGTAAATCATCACCTTTTCAAATTTATAAAATGATTCGATTACAAATCTATTTATTTACATATCATGTAGTTAATATACATATCTATATATTTTATTAAGATGCAGTGTTTTATCATGAAAAATAGCACTTCATATTTCACGTTCATTACATGTACATCGTATCTTGTGTTTGGATGGGTGAAAAATAGTCACTAATCCGGATTAGTACTATTTCAAGCTACTATTCTACATTTGGGTGTATTTGAATTAGCAAATAGTCACTATTCTTTGTTTATCTTTTGTGAGTTTTCTCACTATTCTACTAATTCTACAAAATGTTGAATTAGCTACGATTCTTAAAATTAAGATTAGCACTATTCTTGCTCTATTCTATGCCTCCAGAACATAGTGACAAATGAATTATTTGAGTTCGGTTCGGAGAGGTTAAAAATTTGTAATTTGAGTATAATTTGGAAATGATTCAAAATTATCTGGATCAAATATCTCAGTCTGTAAGAAAGCAAAATAAAAATTCTAGAAAAAAATCGAGAAAAAATTCGAGAAAAATTCATGAATAATTTGTAAAATTCAGAAAAAAAAATCGTAAAATTCACAAATAATTCAGCATTTGACTCGGCATTACAAAAAAAAATGAATTATTCGCGAATCTTGTTGATCTTGTGACTATGGTCCGGAGCAGGAACCCGCCACAGCAAGAGTCTGTATTTGGAGTGGCACAAGAGAAGAGATAAATGTGTGAGAAAAAGAGAGGTGGCAGGGTGGTACGATAAACACTGAACCGTAGCATCCTCTTCATGCATACAACTAGACGCCATGCCTTCCAACCCCTGCACAGCTGTCTCCTGCTCCCACATTTTGACTATCCTCACCTCATCTCATCTCACTCAACAGCATCTTTTTCCTCCTCTCCATTTCCTCAAACTGGATCTATATATCCAGTGTTTCTACTTCTACAATTTCAAAGGAGTGAGTTTATGGTACTATGCATAGCGTATATTGTCTCGCGCTATAGACTCATATTTTTGTTTTGAAAGTTTTAACGGTTATTTCGAACCGTTTAACATGACCTTTATATGAATATGTATTTGCAGATTGAATTTTATATTTTTCAGAATTTTTTACTATTTTATTAGATAGGTAGAAAATCATAATTAATAGTAATTTTTTTTTACTATTTTATTAGATCAAATTAATGTTATAATTTTGAAAAGATAAATATTAATATATAGTACAGACTAATCCGTACTATGCATGGTACCATAACCTCACCCTGAGGAGGTTTTTTTTTTTTTTTTTTTGTTTTTTAGTAATTCAAAATTATGGATTAAAGAAAATTAGTATAAAAAAAAAACTCAGAAATGGAATGCATTGCAGAGATTCTTTAACATTGGCACAAGAAAATCTGGTAAAAATTATAAGTAGATGTAATACCTATTAAATGCATGATATACAACTAGGACCACTATATTTTTGGAAATTGAAATTAATTGGAAATAATGGGAAGTCACTGAGGCTTGTCTCGGAATCATTATTTGTTTGTTTCTCCATCAATTCATGTCATGCCTCTTTCAAATTTTATTATCATGTAGCAAATATTATTCTCTTCTTTTTCTTTTTCTCTGACAATTTCAGAATGGTGTTCATAATGTATATAACCCTTGATTCGTTTTACACTTTTACTCAATATGTCCTTTTGATTCATTATCGAAAAAAAAAACATTTTATTTGCTTTCTGGCAACAGGAACCAAGGGTCCCATGAATGTCGGGACAAAATTTGATCTGGCATATGATCTGCGTCAAGATTCGTATGCCCAATTAACAATTTATAATTTTAACTGGATTACCAATTGTGGCGCATATGGAACAACTTAGACTATAAACACTTTGCTTCTTTGGCAACTAGAGATTCGTGCTGTGTCATGTCATGATGAAGTCAGAATTTTACATGCTGTGATCAAGTTCGGAGGACGATAACGGTACATTAATTATGCTATGTTCAAATGTGACTGGTCACATTTAATTATTATTTTTCGTAATTTAAATTAGTTTATTCAAAATTCATTATTTGATCAAGACCAAACGATCTAGATCACGCGTGATTCGCCTGACCATGTAATGTGTCGTGTTGCGACTAGACTAGTTCGCTCGTTGTGCTAATTTTTCAAAAGATACTAACCTAACATGAATATCACGACTTGATTTTTTTACATTTATATTTGGCAACTCTTATGGAGAACATATTTTTTTTTTTTCAAGTTTTTTTTTGTGAATTGAAGAGAAAAATGCCACGGAGAGGCTAAATTATCAAGAATTGTACTGCATCAAATTACCAATCACATATAGAAAGAAATTTGATTGTGAGTATGAAAATATCATTCAAATAAGTACAATAATTGGCATCATTAGGCTTTAAATTGAGAGACTAAATTTAGTACAAATTATCAGGTCATAAAAGAAGCCCAAGATTGAGACATTACCTCTACAAATGGGTCCTACAACAGTAGAATTTGCACTTGCACAGGCTCACAAACCGACAATTTCAAATGATGCGTTGTTCAAATTTAGGCCCAAAAAACAAAATTCAAAATGTGGTTTTGAGGCATATGGTCAAGGTTGGTTAGCTGAGGGATTAATTGGGGTACGGTATAATTCAAGGTATTGTCATTATCGTTGTTATAATTCAAATTATTGTTTCATAATTTATGGATAAGACATTTAGCCTACTCCATTTTCATTTGAGACAAAATATTTCATGTGAAGAATAATGTTGATTTTAACAAAGTTGAATTATGTATTTTAGCGTTTATAAAAAGACAAGTTGAAAATGAAATAAATCAAATCACTATTACCTTTCTGAATTAGACTAGCGTGCTACTATAGTATAGTGACATGTCGTACTACCTCTATAAAAACTTATTGAATATGTTTCAATGACTAATCCAAACTGTTAAAATCAATCTACTACATAAGTGATGTATTTACATGACAAAATTATAATGTTTTGAATTCATTTGGTATAAAGTCAAGCGGTAAAAAAATAAGAATGATAATTTAATTTTAATACATTCATTTTTCATTATTTTTTTGATCACTTGACTTTATACTAAATGAATGTAAAAATTGATAAATTTTATATGTAAATACATCACTCTTGAAGTAGATCGGTTTTAACGGTTTGGATTTGTCGTTTGAAATTTACTCAATAAGTTTTTGAAGGAGTAATACGATATGTCACTATGCTACAGGTAGCTCGCCAGCCTTTTCCTACATTTCTTTACAATAGCATTATTAATTTCCTTTACACACATATATAATAGCAGTTTAATTTAGCTCCTAAGAATTCTAAAGAATAATAAATTGGGGACAAAGAGAGAAAAATTTATCCAAGTTTTTAACAGAGCAATTTTTCCATTATGCAGCACACTGATCATAAATAATGCTATTTTGATTCAATAGTCTGTGCGTTGTATGAAGTCAAAATAACTCTGTTAAAATCTTAATAATCTAATTGTTGCTCTTTAAATAGCACCACCTACTATTTAAATCATTTCAACTGTCAAGCGTACTTGATCTTAAATGCAAATATGATTTCTATGCTTAATTTTTTTTTTTTAGTATAATTGAAAAACATAGTTGTTTACAGTAATGGTCCCCAAAGGCCAAAGCAGGAATGAAATTCCCATTCCAATACATGAAATATTATCTGTATTCATTATTTTGATAAATTATATCAAGACCGACGATATGGGTTCATACTATAAATTGAAATGATATGTGTTCATACTTTTAATTGAAAAATGATGCAAGTGACCCATAATATGAGTAAATATCTCATGTGGTACCAGACTGACTTAAGTTAGACAAAGTATTTCAGACTTATTTAGAATATAGAGATTCGTTTTAAAATTTATTTTTTAAAAATTAAATTTATTTTATAAAAATTAGTATTATTAGCTTCTTCATAAAATGAAATTATATTACACTTACTTATTCAGTCTCTCTAATCTCAATTTTCTGATTTCGCCCCTGCTTATGAGATCAACTAAGGCAGGGCATTATGAACAAGATTTAAATGAATTTTACTTACAAAATCAGATTTTTATTAGAGTAAAAATTGACAAAGCTGTTTTGACTTCATGCAGTGAACAAACTGTAGAATCAAACCGCACTGCATATGGTTCGTGCTTTGGATGAAGCCAAAACTTCTCTGTTAAAATCTTTACCATTCTATAATGCTCTAAACTTTATACTCAGCTAGAGTCACACAAATTTCACTTGTTGTGCACATGCATTCATTATTAACAAAATTACACTTTTGGGTAGCATGATATATATACATTTTGACAGTAATAAACCAAGTGAGAACATATGCTTTGACAATAAATCTGATCTATTTATTCCTTGTTAGAATTCAGCTACAAAAAACAAGAAAACATTTTCAAAAAAGTTGACTATCTCTCAAACTGACATTGCTGAACCTCCTTTTTTTTGGTGACCACACATAATATGCTACAAAACATTTCATTCTAAAAGAATGCAAAAGTTTCCTAATCAAGAGGGGGGCGGGGGTCATAATATGTTACAAAGATGTCCATTACTAATTTGCTACTAACATTTCATTTTGCATAATTCAGAGAGAACCATTAATGAAACATTTAAGCATCAGAAAATCAAATAGGTTTACATGTTTAATTTATTGGGGAAATTTCATGTATACCCCTCAAAAAATTCAAAATTACATATCCCCCTCTAAATTTTGAAATTACGTATTTCTCCCTCTAAACTTCAAAAACTCACATATTTACCCATTTTATTGTATTTTATATTAAAACACATTTTAAATTCACAAAATACCCATTTTACCCTTTTATTAAAAAGCATAAAACATCCATCTCACTCCAATTTGGATCTGAAAGGTTTCTCTACCGTCCGAATTGCTTTAAGATCCGTGTGTGCTAGGTCAGCACGAATCTTAAAGCGAACACACACGAATATTGAAGCAACGTGCACAGATCTTAATGCGATCCACGTGGATCAAATTGCTTTAAAATCCGTGCGCACTAGATCAGCATGAATCTTGAAGCGAATACGCACAAATCTTATTGCGATGCGTGCAGATCAGACGGTAGAGGAACCCTTTAGATTCTAATTTGAGTTCGATGGGGTGTTTTATACTTTTAATAAAGGGTAAAATGGGTATTTTATAAATTTAGAATGAGTTTTATTACAAAATACAATAAAATGGATAAATATGTGAGTTATTGAAATTTAGAGGGGGAAATATGTAATTTCAAATTTTAGAGGGGGAAATACGTAATTTTGAAGTTTTTGAAGGGTATACATGAAATTGCCCCTTAATTTATTAAAAAAAAATGTGATGTACCTTTCATGCTAGTTTTGGTGAAGCCGGAAAAGTGAAAAGTCTCAACCCTTCTGACAAAGTTAAATTGCATCAGGCAGTGAGTCCCAGTATCCAGTACTGGTTTCTGACAAAATTTATCATGAAGAAATAAACTCATTGTACCAATAAGAAGAAATCAATTCTCCCAAATTACTAATTGTTATAATGGAAGTTCAAGTTATCAACAAAAAACATCTAATCAATATAATCCGATTTTTTTTAATATTCAACATTAAATACAAAATCACAGAATGGTCCCGAGTTTTTGAATTTTTTTAAAAAATACCCAGGTCGCTGAAACTTAGGCTCGCCTGATTATTTAATTGGGCCGCCGAAAATTTGGCTAGCCCGATTTTTTTTTACTGTCTTTTATATTAACTTTTATGGTTTATGAAACATGTGACTGTATAAAAACATATATTAATAATTTTTTATATTTATAAAAGTAATTGAGTTTTAAGCATAGAAGGAAAAATCAGAATCAGAATTAGAATCAGAATCGGGATTGGTCTTTTGACCATGGAATCGGAATGAGATTGAAAACTTGAACTTTTTTGCGAGAACCTTGTTTTATACTAAAATTAGGAAAAAAAAATGATAAAAAGGATAATTTGTCAATAAATTATGTATAGATAAATGGTTACAATCACATAATCCACTAATACAATATAATACAAGCATTTCAACACTTATATTTAAATGTATTTAGATATTCTAGCAACAAAAGATATCATAGTGTGGTGCTAGTTGGCTTGGTTGATAATAAAAAAGTCACTGGTTTAACTCGCGCTGGAGTGGAAGTTTTTTGGAGAATTCTATTTGCGCGTTTCGGCCGATGGAATGACTGGAATAGGACTATTTCATCTAAAATTTGACTGTTTTGGTTGAAATTGGACGAAAAATTCACATATTGTGTAACTCGGCCTTAAATCGGATCGGTATAGCCCAATTCCGATCCGGATCGGGCGATTCCGGTCCTTCTATGGTTTTAAGATCTCACTAACAATAGCATAAATACATTTAAGGTTTTTTTATATTTATATAGTTCATTTACTATGTTTATATTGTTATTTTGTTTATAGTTGCGTAGTTTTATTTATATTTAGAAAATGTTCTTTTATTTTTAAACTATCTTTGATAAATCATAAAAATAGTAAAAATGGGTATTCTACATGTTCATTATATGACCAATTTACTGAGCTACTTAGATTGATAATTAGAAATGAAAAACTTAATTGGAAACTTCAACTCAAGTTTTAAGGCTCTTTTCTTAATTTTTTTGAAATTCTAAAATTTGAAAAATGACATAGGTTACTGACGCATGCATTTTCTCGCAAGCTTTCTGAAAAGTGGTTATTGGATGAAATCGGACACTCGAGCGCCATTTTATGACCGTTTGAAGTTTCGGTGTCGTTTTTTGCCTTCTCAATCAAGATATCGTCTCTTGCTCTTGTCATAGCCTTACCTGTTTACGGTATATGTCTTAGATAAATACATGTACAACATACATATGCTTTAGAAATGAGAGGAATAACTTACCAAAAAAATTAATAGAAATGTATTATAACATAAAGACACACATCGATGACATGAGAAAATATTATATTTCTTTTATCACACATGAATCATACAATAAAACTGTGTATAATTGTTGGAGTATTCATATACATCCATATGAAAAAAATTCATACTTCATTCTACAATAGATACTAATCAATTATCCTTCTTTGACTAGGACCAATTATTTGACGCCACATTGGCATTATGCAATTTCAGAGTCTTTTATAGCCATTTTTTTTTTTTTTTTAAATTCAGGCTGGCAAAACTTTCGGCAGCCCGATTAAATAATCAGACTGGCCAAAGTTTTGGCGTTCTGGGTATTTTTAAAAAATTTCAAAAATTATGGACAATTCTGTTATTTTCTATTAATTTAATATTGGATATTAAAAAAAATCGGCAATATAATACTTCTTTAGCACTTTTTTATGAACAAAAAAGAAACTAGTTGACACATTAGAAAAAGAAAATAATAAAGTAAATCGAGCGAGATAACAATTGTCCCTACTGGTAACTGCAGTGAATATTCAGCCAGTAAAATGTCCTCTAATCTCAATTTTCTGATTTCACCCTTGCTTATGGGACCATCTAAGGCAGTGCATTTGAATTTTACTTGCAAAATAAGTTTTTATTAGAGTAAATATTAACAGAGTAGTTTTGACTTCATGCAGTGAACAAGCTGTAGAATCAAACCGCACTGCATATGGTTCTTGCCCTGGATGAAGCCAAAACTCCTCTGTTAAAATCTTTACCATTCTATAATGCCCTAAACTGAATTTATACTTACCTAGAATCACACAAATTTCACTTGTTGTGCACATGAATATATACATTATTAACTAGTTAATTAATTAACAACATTACACTTTTGGGTAGCATGATATATATACACATTTTGACAGTAATAAATAAATAAGTTTTAAGTCAAACTTTTTTTTGTTTGTTTGAAAGAATTGAGAAAACAACACCATCATCAGCCTCATTTCATTATCAGAAATATATCTTTCCCAGAGGCCTTGTTATGATTCTCCAAACAAATTAGGCACCCAAAATAAATAAAAAAACAAGTGAGAACATATGTACGCTTTGACAATAAACAAGAATTCAGCTAGATAAAACAAGAAAACATTTTCAAAAAAGTTGACTATCTCTCAAACCTAAAAAAACATGACATTGCTGAACCTCCCTTTTTCTGGAGACCGCAAATAATATATTACACATTCTAAAAGAATGCAAATGTGTACTAATCAGGAGGAGGAGGGGGGGTATACTGCATAATATGTTACAACGATGTCCATTACTAATTTGTTACTAACATTTCATTTTGCCTTATTCGGAGAGAACCATTAATAAAACATTTCAGCATCAGAAAATCATTTACTTAGAGATCAAATAGGTACAGTACCAGGTACAACCAGAATATAGAGCACAAATATAAAATGCTGTGAATATTTGGTTTACATGTTTAGTTTATAAAAAAAAATGAGATGTACCTTTCATGCTTGTTTTGGTGAAGCCTGTAAAGGTGAAAAGTCTAATCCCTTCTTCTAAAATAGACTTAATTGCATCAGGTATGGGTCCCAGTATCCAGTACTGGTTTCTGACAAAATTTATTAAGAAGAAATTAAACTCATTCTAGCAATAAAGAAGAAATCAATTCTCCCAAATTACTAATTGCTATAATGGAAGTTCAAGTTATCAACAAAAACATCTGAGTAATATAGTGCTTCGTTAGCACTTTTTATGAACAAAAAGGAAACTAGTTCACATATTACAAAATATATATATATATAAAGTAATTCGAGTGAGATAAATCCTGTCCCTACTGGTAATTGTAGTGAATATTCACTCAGTAAAATGCTCTGTTCTTTTTCCTATTTTCTAATTGAGAATATTTGAGTTATTTCAGAGGATTTGGACTCTGAAAAATAAGATTATTTTCTTGTCTAGTTGTCTTTCATTCAATTATCATTTGATTTTACACGGTCTTAATTTCATTTATTCTCATCCTAATAATACAAGTTTAAAAGGGGAGATGGCCCATGAGAAAGACTTGGGCTGAGAATTAGGCTTGTCCAGTGATAAATCTGACGGGAAGTAAGATTGATTGCCCATGTCAGTTTTATATCCATGTTCAGTTTATAAAAAGGTAAGGCGTCCCTTCCATGCTTGTTTTGGTGAAGCCTGAAATGTGAAAAGTCTCCTCCCTTCTAACTTAATTGCATCAGACAGGGGGTCCCATTATCCAGTACCCCTTTCTGTCAAAATTTATAATGAAGAAATATTACCATTCTACCAAAAAAAGAAAAGAATCAGTTCACCAAATTATTAATTGTTCCAACGGAATTTGAATTTCTCAACAAAATCTTCTGAGCATTATAATGCTTCATTGACTTTTTATTGATAAATTGAAACAAATTATTTTTATTGAAAGAACCAATTAAATTAGAAGTATAAGATAACTTATTCGATGTCATTCTATTATCATTTTACAGTCTTAAAGAGGGGAGATAACCCATGAGAAAGACTTCTCAAAATCCTTTATGCACAAATCTCAAAGCACAATTTTAGGCTTAGAAGAGAATGCGAGCGATTAGGCAATAGCATAAAGCAGTTAAAAAAATTGCAAATCTAAACACACACGCACACGAAACAAAAGGTTCTCATTAATATGTCTAAACATCAAGTGTTCTCTCTAAGGAAAAAAAAAATGGTACACCTCTGATAAAGTATCTGATTCTACTCGGCACAGTTAACATTTTTTCACAAATCAAGTTCCAGTTCATTATAAGGGCAATTTTGAACCAACAAAATTACAAAATTCATATCAAGCCCTTAAAAAGTTGAACCTGGTACATATCATCATCAACTTAAAGAGCACATGCATTAAGAGATCAATCGAGAAAACCAACTCAGACTCCTCTTTGATTGACTGTTTGGATGTATGTACATTTGGGACATAATTATATAGAAGTCACTGGCAGTAGGTCCCACCTCACTGATCCAGTAAGGAGTCATCTGAGTTCTATCTGCACATATAATTTACAGAGTAGCAGTGCACTATCAGATTCTATGTTCTATAGTAAATATCCATTCATCTCCCTGATTTACATTTACTACACAGTTAAAGGTATTATTTATATTTAAAAATAAAATATTATTTTCTACTGGAAAGAGAAGAAATCAGGTAGGTTTTGAAAAATAGGTAACACCGGAAAATACTATTTTATACCCAAATCCTTCCTATTTTGGTAGAAAATAATATTTTATTTCTAAATAAAAAAGTACAGTTAAAGCATAATTTAGGTGACATATTGTAGAGCCTTAAATCATACCATTGTGATACTTTTCTGAACTCTGTCAACACTGGGTATATATTTTCAAATGCGGTGTAGGTCTCATCTCGCACCTGAAAAAACACAAAAGTGAGAGAGGGTATAGGGTTTAATCAGCCATGGTATATTACTGCTGGGGCCCACCCCCAATTTTTGTGCATTTCTTTGGTAGCACTAATGAGTAATAAGAATAGAAAAGATATAACTTGACTGAAAATGTCTATCAAAACATATCATATCTATTTGTTCAAATGAATATGCACTTTATATGTCAACTCCATACTTTTTAAAGATAACCCTCATTTTATATTGTCTTTCATGTGAAATAGCATGTTTACCTTAGCACCAGTTAGAACAATCTTGCCAGAAACGAAAATTAGGAGCACAATTTTCGGTTGCTTCATCCGATAAATCAAACCTGGGAACAGCTCTGGTTCATACTGCTCAAGAGTAATGAATTAAAGATTTGTTTCCAAAAATCAGAGAAAAAAGTACTTTTACTGAAGGAACAAACTCACTGGTATTTTTAATTTGATCTAGAGTTTGATAAAAAAAAATAGTCCAGAGAAATAGGAATTTTTATCTATTTTTTTATCTGAGATATTTAATTTAATATCATGGTTTTAATTTAACATAATTATTTACAAAAAAACTCCACAATTCATCTGCTTGCATTGTATTGTTCTATTCTCGTTTTAGAATTGATCCCCAAAAAAATGTTTCTCGAGCTTTTTTCTAAAGAAAGATAATTTGTATTTTTTTATATATTTATAAAAAATATATTACTATATTTCTATAGACAATGTCTTGGTTCAAAAATTCAAATGCACAATGTCTTCAAATTATAAACGAATCGATTAGACAAATAGCTTACACTGGAGAAAGCACCGTGAGAATAAGCAAGGCCTTCAAGCCTAATGGGGAATTTCACATCACAAGAACCCACTATATTTTGAATCTTGAAATCCTAAAAAATTATCAGAAAATAAAATTAACTTTTTTACATGATTTATACAGTGATTTTGGTGGTAAAAAGATATCGATCAATCTGTTTAGGTGCTTACCTTAAATTTGGCAGGAAACCCAAGCTTCTGGATAATACGAGCATACTAAAAAGAAAAATTACTAAATTAGTACGCTCCGAAAACACATCAGAAACCCTAAACACCCATATGCACACAAACAAAATACCTTTCTAGCAGCAAGTTTCGATTGCTGCTCACTCTTTGCTCCAGTACAAACCTATTGTATAAGCAGATAAATAGATAGAGATTATGACATTTATAGTCTCTTAATTTATACTGCTTTAGTATATAATTTATACCAAACTCACCATTTTCCCAGATGCAAAGATCAAAGCGGTGGTTTTAGGTTCCCTAATTCTCATGATAACAGCAGCAAAACGCTGTGAGAGACATACACTGTTAGAAACATATCTAATTATACAACAAAAGGGGGTATAATTGCAAAACATGTAAGGTACCTTGGGATTGTACTCAGCATTACGAGCTTGCAAAGCAATAGCCTTGAGATCCAATTTACAATCTAAATTTACAGTAGACACAATATTCCTGTGCATTAAAAAGTTAGGTGTAACTAAAAGTTCGGGGAAAAGAATTGTCAATATATGCATGAAATCAGAACATTGGTTATTGATTTAATTTAAATTTGCATGTGTTTCGTCCAATCAAGTTATTTAGTCAAGTCAGTTCTATTCCAATCAAGTAATTTAAATTTCCTTATTATTATTTCCTGGTAAGACTTAAGGTTTCAGAGCATATTACAATTTATAGTGAATAATATCAATTTGAAAGAGCCCTAGGGACACCAAACTACTAAGGTTCTCTCTATTCCAATTTCTTCATTTGAATTATTCATTTTGTTTCAAATTCTCCTGTGCTTTTCCAATTTCTCGAGGAGAAGAGAAAATCATTTTTTGAACCCTTTTTACCATACCACGACTTCTTGGAGATCAATTAATCTCTGAAACCATGATTAATTTCAACTTCAACTCTTTTCAGGTCTGATTTTGCTCTCATCTCTGTATACAAAGCAAATTTGACTAATTCTATTTCTATGGTTAGAGAACCACCCCAAAAGAAGAAAAACCAACTTCAGGTCAGAATTCGCATCCCCTGAGATATCTCAAATTTTGAGTTGATGTGGAAAATCCATACCACTAAAATCCTTTATGCACGAATCTCAAAGAACAATTTGAGATATCTCTGGAGGATATGGATTCCTTCAGGTCAACCAGGTTCTTACCAGCACTGGCTGGTACCAAAATCTCTCACAATTGTATTACATCACAACTTGTGCTACAACTTCTCAGATATTGAATTAATTAAAAAGAGCTGTTCTTACTGAAGGGTTGGTACAATCCCAGAAGGATGCTTTGTCAGATCAACAGGCTGGCTTCCTTCTAAGCCTTGATCTGCCATTAACTTTCCTTCCCCTTCCAAAAATCCTCCTTCCCTCTATAAAACCGCTTGAAAATTACAAAAATACCCCTCAAATTTCAAGATCTCGTTGTTGATCCAACAAGGCCTTTCTTACTTCTCTCTCTTGAAATTGATATAATAAATAGTCTTCTCTTCTTCCTGAAAATATTCGGAAAATGAGGTTCCAATTGATGAAATCTTTACCAAAAAAGGGAGGAGACTAGATCAGGGTACAAAATTTCTCCAATCGGAAACCAATTCCCAAAAAACTACACTAAATTTCCCGTTTTATTGGATAAAGTCGAAATCTCGACAAACCAATTCGCTAATTCGAATCCGCGCTAAACCCGACAAAATTTCAAGATAATAAAGGTCAGACTAAGACCCAATTGAGGAAATCTTTAGATACAAAGGGAGGAGACTAGATCTGAGGTAAAAATTTGTCAAATCGGAAACCAAATTCCCCAAAAACTACACCCTATTTCCCGTTTTATTGGATAAAGTCGAAATCTCGACAAACCAATTAGCTGATTCGAATCCGCGCCAAACCAAACGAAATTTGGTTTATAAAGCGCGAGAATCGAGCGGGAAAGGGAAAACCCAAAATTTCAGATAGAGATTTCGAAAGGGAAGTCTTTTATAGGGATGGAGATTAGATCCGAAAGAGAGAAGAGGAGGCGAGATAAAAGAGAGAGAGAGAGACCTAGGGTTTGGTCGGCTGTATGGCGTGAGAGGCAGATTTGTCGGTTTGCGAGGAGGTCTCCTTATCTACTCCTTGAAGGAGTATTTATAGGGGGTGAGAATTAGACCGATTTTTAGTCGGTTAACGGGTTGGTTTAACCGGGTGTTACAGGTTCACGGGTCGGATTGCCAGGGTTAGCCGGTAATTCTAAATTGAATAGTTGTTCTGACCGGTTTTTATAGATTAACGGGTTGCGGAGGATTCTAGAATTGGGCCCCCGATTTGATTATTGGGCTTTTACTATATTTGAAATCATATTTTGAATCAATCATAGAAAAAGGAATACTCTAGTATTGTTCATGATTTTTTATGCAAAAAATGAAAAAGAATTATACGGATTTTGAGTATAATAACGGGTTGTTTTAACCAGGTGGTGAAGGTTAACGGGTCGGATTGCTAGGTTATCCGGTAATTTGTAATTGCTGGGCTTTTAAGTAAACGAATTGGGCCAGCGGTGACAATGTAAAGGAATTTTGGGCTTTTTAAGTAATGCTAGCTTTGGAATCATTTTTGGAACAGTCACAAAAGGAATACTTGCACAAAACAAAATTTGTATAACAAGTCTATATGCACTTATTTAGAATTATACCAGCTATAACAGTTATACAAAATTAATATAAAATAGTAACGGAAAAAGAGATACTTAAGTGGTGGTATATTAAGAAAGCTGTGTTTAGAATACAAAACAAAAAATATTAAAAAATAATAGTCAAATTTGATTGACTTTTCTGTATAATGAAGTATGGCATAAAAAATGTGCACGTAACATGAGAATTAAAATTTCAAATTGGTTAATTCTAGTATACATCCAAGTTTCAATCAGTGTTTTTCTTCTCCATTTATATTTTTAACTATGCAATTTTAAGACTTACTGGTACTTTGACAATTAATTCAATTAGTGATTTCTCTATTTGACTACGCATCAATTTCGTTGTTTTGATCTCATATTGTTTTCTTAATTTAAATGTAATTTCAGGAAAAAAAAAAGGCACAAAAAAGAGGTATATATATATATTTATTATGATATATATATTTATTTGGGGGTCTGATAAAATACCAGTATTTTCTGTGTCAGTATATGATTTTTTATTCATACAAGTATTTGTACAACCATGCATGCCTTGTTTTGACATAGTTTTATTGTGAATATCAGGAAAAGACTAAAGAATATGGCCAAGAAATCTTCCTCGTGTCAGAAAGCACGAACGGGATTGGTTCAAAAGAGAGAGATGCAATTTCGAACATGGCGCAACTCTTCCCCAGACGGATCAAAACCCTTATGAGAGAGAAACAACTGGATGCAATAGTTACACCAGATTCAACTGTGTCTAGTATTCATGCTATAGGAGGGTACCCTGGTATCAGTGTACCAGCTGAATACGATGAAACTGGTATCCCATTCGGTATTTGTTTCGGTTGGTGGAATGGTTTGAACCTAAATTGATTGAGATTGTTTGTGCATTTGAGCAAGCTAATAAGGTCAGAAAATCACTCCCGTGAGTAGCTTATGTTTATGCATTAATGCATTCATGTGTTTCTACTAAATTTCCTCCTACTCTCCTTTTAATTTATTTGAAACCAATTCGGATTTTGAACCCACAATCTCACACACTGTTTGGCCGTTTGGGTTTTGATGAGATTTGATTGAATTTCTTGTCTTAATTCTTGTAGGTGTTCGGATGGTCAGTTTTGACCCACTTATTTCTATTTTGGATCCCACCTCAGTTTTGAAGGAAAAAAAAACTATTAACTCAAACTTCATTTTTCTTTTCCCACAAACTTTCACGTCTCTTTCTCTTTCCCTTTCCTCTCTTCTCTGTCCAAATTTTCTACATCAAACAAAAATCCACTCTTATATAAGCACTCAACTTTTTTTCATTAACAATTGTGAGACTAATCGATTCTCAAGTCCGGACAAAATTTTTTTTACACAAATAAATGGAAATTTTAATTACATAATTATTTTAAATACAACTTATTTTTTTACTAATAGATGAAAAAAATTACAAATTACATACTCATTTTTTATAACTTCTTGTTTTAAATAGGTGAGAAATTTAAATAGAAATATATTAATAAAACAAATCAAGAATTTCCACAGTTTATCCCACGGTACTACCGAACACTCATTTTAGCACATTCCTATAATCAATCCCGTGTGTTCTAGTATTCATGGGTTCTCACATTTTTTAAAAGTGGATTCTCATCCCGTCAAATCCCATGACAAACGAACATGCTATGAGTGTGTTGCCTTTTGCCAGTAAACCAAAGACTTTTGCCAGTGAACCAAAGACTGATTCTTCACTTTATTTGTTTTTTTTTTCATAACTTCAAACTCCAAGTTTTAATATTTAAAATAATTTTTGGGTTCCTCTATTATATCAGTTAAGCTCTGAAGCCGACTACTTGCATGGATGAAAAGAAGTTTCATGCTCAAATTTAAATGGGTCAAAATGAACAATAACACAGACACATAATATACCATTAGTAAAATATTAATTAATTCATAAATAATCTAAAAAGATTATCGTTTGGTAAAAACTAATAGCTTAGGGATCAAAATGGATAAACAGTGATTCCTCAAAGACCATATTTTCTAATCTTTTACTCTTATCCTTTTCCTCTACTGTTCCAAATACAAAATTAATCACGCAACAAAGTACAAACTTACAATGCCATATTTGATCAACTAATTGAAATTCACAAGTAAAAACAAAATTTCCATACATTATTTTAAATAAGCATTAAGCATTTAGCATTACTACCTAAATAATCTATTTTATTTTATGCTTGCTGCATTGTTTCGGACTGTGTGAGATCCTCCCGTTTAGAATCATCCTGTTTAGAATCATCGGCATCGGGATCAGTTTCAGAGCCTTGCTCTGATCTTTGTTTCACAAAAGTACGGAGGCAACCATTTATAATGCGTGGGGCCCGCCCGTCACAGAACCGCTTTGCAAGATCCACTGCCTTTATCATTGACACAAGAAAAATCATAATTCATATTATTTTTTATAACATTTCTTTGATGGATAGAGGATCTGGTACTTTTGTTGGTACCAGTGCTGGTGTGAGAAAGGCCACTAATTGCTATCGTATATTCAATTAAATGTCCGTTCATGATGACTTCAATCAAATGTCTCTGTCATCTTTCATTTTTAGTTAATAACTGGGATAATGATTTTTACTAAAAGCCTGGGTGCTGATTTTCACTATAGTGCAATCGTATATTCAAAATATCTGACTACATGTCATCCAAAATTCTCAGAGAAAATGTCTTACTACACATTATGCAATTTGACTACCTAAAATAAAATAAAATGAATAAGGAGGTCCTAAATTTTGTTTGAGATGAGACCTGACTGCCTTAAATGAATAAGGGTACTTTAGGATAACCAAACGTTTCTATGCTGTGGGATGCATGCGTGAGAGGGGAATCCTCAAATACTGGTACTGCTCGATAAATTGATTTGAGGCTTTGAGAGGTGAGACCTGACTATCTTAAATAATTAAGGGTACTTTAGGAAAAAAAATGTGTCTATGCTGTTGGGATGCATGCATGAGAGGGGAGCCCTCAAATACTGGTACTGCTTGATAAATTGATTTGAGTCTTTGAGAGAGATCATGCTCAATTAAGCCAAAATAAAAACCAGAGAAGATAAGGGCAGGCATTTGCATTCAAGTCAAAATAAAACGGTGTACATAGTTTATTAACATTTATGCTTGAAATGATTTTTAATTGAAAAGTCAATAAATTGGGTAAATTTGTGAGTTTTTAAAATTTAGAAGGATAAATATGATATTATGAACTTTGGAGGGGGGAATATGTAGTTTCGAAGTTTTTGAGGGGTATACATGAAATTCCCCCAAATAAATTGGATATGGTGCATATTATTTATTAACATTTTATGTTTGAAATAAGAAAGACATACCTCATTAATTACTATTTGATGTTTGGTTTTCATAGATGTAATCTCTGCCATTGCAATATGCAAAATGCATAGTTCTATTATCCTTGATGCCGCCTCATTCTGTAAAGAGAGAGAAAGTGAGCGAGCTACATATGCAAAATAACCTCTCTTCTTCCTCATTTTACAAGTGGTGCACTATCATGTGTGAAAGAGGGGTTACTTTGGAGCACCCTTTAAAAGTAAAAAGATAGTGAAGTCTTTATATGTTGCAGGGGTATACAAGATGATACACAGAGAGGCTATGGTACGATGCATAAAGTATAATGGTCCGTACTATTGATCAATATCTCCATCTTCAAAGTCCAAACAATCCATCTGAACCGTTCAATGTGATTTCCATATAAAATGTACTTGTAGATCAAATTTTACATATTTTAGAATTTTGTTTACTATTTTTTTAGATAGGTAGAAAATCACTTGATCTAAAAATTCTAGAACGTTCAAAAGTAATAATTTTCTACCTATCTAAGAAATACTAAAATAATTCTAAAAAAAATATAAAATTTAGTCTCCAAGTATATTTTCATATGGAGATCACGTTGAATGGTTCAAACTGACTATTTGAACTTTGCAAACAAAAATATTGATAATCTGCCTTATGCATAGTACCATGGCCTCACTCAATATACCAAATAATAAATTGCCCAAAAAAATAAGAAGTAAAAATAAAAACCTTCCAAGGTTGCGGAATAATTTTGTTAATGACATGAACACGCTGGTTCCAACCGCTAACCACTGCCCTCAATATTTCCCGTGTAAAACTGTAAAAAACAATAAAGCCATTATAAAACTAAACAAAGCAAGTGTGCAAAACCTTAAAAAAATCACCAATAGTACTCAAAACAGATTGACTTTGTTAATTTTTCCATTGTAAAAATGATATATTCTTAATTACTCTGTCTTTCATGCAAATATGTAATTACTGTTTGACAAACAGAATGAAAAGACAGGAGAGAATCCATAACTTTAAAAAGAATCAATTTATTAGCCAAGAACAAGTAATACTGGTATGAGTTCAATTAACAGTGTGTAAAGGGGCCCCCACATTTTTTTTAAAGCAAATAATTTTATACTCTAGAAGATTATTTTTTATTTAGTAGAAGCAGATTGCTACTAAATTAAGAAAAAGAAATCTGACTAATGAAACTTTGATTCTCCGCTATTTCAAAAAGGAAAATCAAGAGAAGCACCAATATAATATCATTTAAAATAGTATATTCTGCTAATTTTCTTATTAAACTCGATGCATTTACCAACTTATTAAGATGATTACAAACACAGTTGAATTTAAAGTATTCCTAAAGGGGCATTACTGGTATTTCTTGCTTCAAAGAGGGTATATATGATATTGAGGTCTTTTTACGGTACAAGCCCAATAAAATTTTGTAAATACATTACTAGATAAGAGAGCAATACCGTAAGACAAAGTTGCTGTAAACCAGCTTTACAGGAGCCGAAAGCACATCTGCATCTGATAACAATGGAGAAATTAAGAAGGAAATAAATTTTACCTAAAACCATGGCACAAATGAATTTATACAAGACATGGTACCAAAATCAGAATCTCTTTCATCCTGACGCATCAATTCTTGAGCTTCTTCCTCGGTTTCAACCTCAATTGGTGCTTCTCCGAATATCATGTGGTTATATTTCAATAGCAATTTCTTGTCAAATTGAAATCCTGGCACTGAGATATCAAATTCAATCAATTTATTGAGGATTATGCATGGAATAAAAAAATAAAATAAATGATAGGTGAATTTTAAAATCACAATGCAATTTCAGCTTGAAAGACAGGATACTGGTGCTGACACCTCAGATAAAAGGTAGTACAAAAACAGTTTTAACATAAAATTGTTGATTTTCTTCAGTACCAGTATATTTGATACTGGTACTGATTTCTATTATTGAGATCAAAACATGTTCTAGCACGGTACCAAACAGCTAGTACCTGGTACCACCGATTTCTATTATGAAATCAAAGCATGTGTAGAACATGAATTGAACTCTCAATAACAACAGTTAAGTAAATATGTTAGAAACTTAGGATCAACCAGTAAAACCATAAATTCAACTATTACTAAAATAATATATCCACAGGTCACATGACAAGTACTGATATAATAAATTCCTGTTCTTGGTTAAAATATTTTCGGTGCCCATTTAGATGCATGGGGCAGTACTAATATCAAATGGGTTGCTTTAAGATTCATACTAAACGGTTCAGATTTTGTACGGATCACTCAAATTTTGTTATCTTAGGAGATGCCAATTCCAAAACTTTACTATCTTCTGCACAAACAAAACCAAATTTTTTTTAACTGTATATAACACAGTTTTCATTTTTTGTACATTTCAGACCAGAAATATGCTTGACGGGTTAAAAGGTCCCATGAGAAGTATTAATGTAAAATGGGTTGCTTTAAGATTCGAGCTGAACAGTTCAGATTTTGTACGGTTCAACTAGACTATCTTTTGTAAGACAAAACCAAAATTTTCATTTTTACTGTATATAACCCACATTTTTCAATTTGTGTTCATTTCAAACCAGAAATACTGGTACCTTAAACCTGGGATATTTGAATTTAAATTTAGCTAACCTCTCTTGGCATTTACTCTCATGTCAAAAAGCTGGATAGGATCAGTTCCTTCTAAGCACGCAGCATAAGATATCATCCTGGAAAATTTCCACATTCACCCATAAGAAATATCAAATTACTCAAATTTAAACAATTGATGATTTTCACCAAAAATCAAACAAATAACTCACAAAGCAAGCTCTCGCGCAGCTCTAGGGCTACAAAACCTCCCGCTTTTGTCGATATTACTGTGTGGACCCACACGAGAAGAAGCGACAGGAGTGTGACACGTGGCAGTTGCTTGCTCGAGTACCTCTGCAACTGCCCGGAGAGGAGAGGAGGTGATGAGAGAGGGAGAAGGAGAAGAGAGAAAAGGGGCATTCTTTGAAGGTGTCTTTCTCCGAACATTTGCATAAATTGTAAAATTGCGAGGGGTTAGAGGAGAAAAATGGGTTTTCGGAGAGGATAAGAAGGTTGCTGCTTCCATTTCTGGGTTTTAGGAGAGGATAAGATGAGGTTTTGGAGAAGACGGAGATTTTACAGAGGAAAAATTTGGGTAAAGATTTAACAGAGAGTTTTAACGGGTGCTTTCGTCTAAGATATCTCAAGTTTTGCGTGACCGACGTGTCCGGTGACTATTCGGGGAACCGTAGGGGGCCAGTATTATTTGAGCTTTGAGATTCGTACAGAATGTATTTGAACGATTAAGATATTCTATAAAGTCATGCAAAGATTGAGATATCTCAGAGGATGCGAATTCAGTTTTAACTTCATGCAGCGCATGGATCATAAATGAAACAGCGTTGTATACTTGTATATGGTTTATGCGCTGCATGAAGGAAAAATCGATCTATTAAAATCTTTACCCAAAAGTTTACATATGACCCCTTGCTTTTCCAATATTTTTTTTCATTTGAAGTGGAGTCACCGTTGTTCTTTTTTTTTTTGTGGGTGTAACTCTATACCAGTGTTCTTTGCATTTTTTTTCATGAAATATTAATTAATAGCTGTCGATATTACTGTACGGGCCCACAGGAGAAGTGACATGAGTGTGCCACGTGGCAGTTACATAAATTAGAAATTGGCGAGGGGTTAGAGGAGATAATGGGTTTAGCTACTTTATCTCCAGTAAACTAGAAAGCAATTCAAAATCTTAATTTTACCTTTCTTGAAATATTAATTCATATTTAATCACCTAGTATTTTTCTAGAAAATCTTAAATTTAATATAGGTCAGATAAAGTTCAAATTTTGATCAACATATTTTTAAAAAAAAAAAAAAAAAAAAAAAACATTGTGACTTTGATTTCATATTTTCATAAAATGCACTTAATTGCTTTTAAGAGCATCTACATTCTTATTTAATTATGAAATCAACAGTTTCTTTATTTTAATAATTTTTTTGAGTAAAGTTGGCTTTATTTTAATAATTATGATTCACTTTATTTTCAAAATCAAAACATCTCCCTCTAGAAGAATTTCTTTCTTAAAAAACGGAACACATAAATTAAAAATCAGAATTAACGAGATGAAAAATCAATTCCCAATAAAAGAAGATTTATAATTAAATTAATAGATAATAATTTGTAGATTTTATTAATTGAAAGGATCAAATTTATAGATAAAATTATTTAAGAATTTAGTTAAATTATAAAATCTACAATTAATAAAATATAATGTCAAAATAATTTTCAATTAATTGAGTAACATAATTAAAAGTAGGAAGTAATAAACTCTACAACAAAAGAAAATAATCTTAAGTGACAACTCGGACATATTATTTCAAAATTTAGATGTGCATTTTTTTTCACTGTATATCATACAATTAGAAGATAACATGATTGAAGGATAACAACTTTAGAAGTTTATATTTAAATAACTTGTTAATTAAAAAAAAAGAAACAAATGATAGCTTGGTTGAGAAATAAATGAGAAATAAAGTTGTCTATTTTATGAAAATATTTAAATCTTGTTGTGTTCATAATATTTTTTGTGGTGTGAATATCAACACCATAGTACTAAGAGAGTTTCTAATATAATATGACAATTTTTATTTAGAAACTATACAGAAAAGTTTCTTATTAAGAAACTGTTTATAAACTCCACACTGTCTAAATTATTGGTTTAAATTATTTCTTCTTTTTAATTTACTACTGATATTACTTAATAGAACTCTAAAATTAATTTTATGAATACGAGAGTTCAAATTTTTAGAAATTTTAATTTTTAAAAAGTTGTTAAAATGGAAAATAAAGTTTATCTTAATTGTTTGTATGAGAATAACTCTCTCTGTGCCTAGCTAGATGCAACCTCTTTATCGAATAGGATGGACGGAGTTACGGAGAATCTACCAACTATATAAGTGTTTTTCAACTCACTAGATGTTAGTTTATCAAGTTTGCTCAAATTTTGAATGCAAAATTAGCATGCTGAGACCGAATGCTCTGCCTTCCAAAGAACATGATTTTTCAGCCTCAGTGTCGCTGACACATGAGTCCAAAACAAAATTAAATTTAGTAATTAAAATTTTAATACTGATTGGCAATAATTGATTTGTTAGAGTTAGTTTCTGAAGTAGCTTGGATTAGTATGTTTTGGTTCTCAGATTTGTTTTGCATGATGTTGCTCTATCTGTTTCTCCGTATGCAATTGGTGAAGCTTTATTCTTTCATTACCTTTAGGATCATGTATCCGAGATAAACACCTTTTTTAAGAAAAAAAATTATAATACATCTCTGGAGAATATATATGTTTCTCAATTGAGTTTACTTATTGAACTGCGGTGCAATATATGTTTGATTAAAGTAATTATAACACATCTCTGGAGAATATATATGTTTCTCAATTGAGTTTACTTGTTGAACTGCGGTGCATTTATCAATGTTTCGAATCAGTATGACTAAATAACTGTAATTTTGTTTTAAACATAGTATTTACATTTTCTTCAAATAACACAACGTACTTTCATCGATGAAAGTGAGACACGATGCTTGCTGTGAGGAACCTACAGGAGAGGACTGAACGTCTCTGCACTATGTGGTGCACCAGCCTCTTCATTGGAACCCTCCACAGTGGGGCTCTCCGTGCTAGGACTGGGATCGGCGGGAGCCTGCGAATTCTCGCCGGTCTCCGATGTATTTCGTAATCGTCCACATCGAGGTCTAGCCGAATATCAAGTTAAAAAATTAATAAACAAATTATTAAATATTTTCTAAAATTACTTAACAATTTTCAACAATTCCAATCAATTTATAAAACCTAATTCACTCAATTAAATTTCCAGCAATTACATTCCAGTTCTATAATCTAATTTCTTTCGAACACTAATTTCTAACAATTCCAATCAAATTATAAAACCTAATTTCAATCCCACTAATTTCCAATATTTTTAAATCAATTTAAAAAAACCTAGTTAAAATCACACTAATCCTGATTAATTTAAAAAGAAAATTTAAAACCAATTTATTAAGCTATTTTGAAAATCTTTAATCCACTGTGAATAGTAAAAAACAGTAAAAATTTCTGGACCATCAGATCAACGATTTTTAAAGTGGCTTAATAAATAGTAAAAAAATTCCAAAAATGTAAAATTTGGTCTCCAAGCACATTTCAATATAGAGAACATGTTGAGCGGTTTGGATAGGTTGTTTGGATTTTCAAAATGGAAATATAGTGCCATGGAGTAAAAACTTGTTGTACTCCTTGAAGCACCGTAGCCCAGCTCTCTCTCTCTCTATATATATTGCTTAATGCAATTAAAGATAATATTATGTTGTATAAATTAAAACAAAAAAAATCCATAGTTTTCTACCGGTAGTTAACATTTAAAACAATATTTGTAGCATTATATTTTAGTTAAGTGGATCACGTTTGCTTTGAACCAAGTTTTACTTTGTAAAAATTAAATAAATAATAGTCTCAATTAATATACATGAGCGCAAAAAGTTGCATGGCTAGGTTAGCTAGCGATGCGGTCATATTTGTGGGGTAATGCTTCCGCATGGGTTCAGTGCTCCAATTTCTTAAACAGACATGAGCGGGGCACCGAACTCGGGACATTGCTGAACATCTTTTTGCATACCTTTCAGTTCACCCTTAGCCAGACCTACGTTCATGATCAGTCAGCCAGGGTTTTATTATTTGATTGTGAGAACATTTAACTCCCGACGGACGCAAGCCCCCGCCGTTAATTACATCAGAAAGATTTTTCAGGTCAATCTGAACATATCGTTCATTCCAAGATTTGTGCCTATTTGGTTTGAACTGAGTAATGGGACTAAAGAGGGCTCATGTATCATCATTTGATCATATATGGTCATGTGTATGTGCATGTGTATACATGTGTGTTTAAACCGTGTATGAAAACACCAATTTATATGCGAAGACGAATAATTATATGGCATCATACCAAAATCAACAGATTGTAAAAAATGTCGCATCTCTCATGTCTATCGCTTGCTATTTACATAAAGTCATTCTGATTCTTCTCCCATTTTATTGCTACGTAAATTCTATCAAAATTTTACTAATGTTAGCAGCTATCAAAATTGATCAATCGATCGAATCAAACCACATCAAATTTGGTTGTGATGTTATTAGTTTTTTTTTTTTTTAATCACCAAATTAATTAAATTACTAGTCAATAACAATTAAAAAAGTACTATACCTCGCTAGTATAGCAAAGCCAAGCATACACATAATATTATACACATTTGCTCAAAATTTCCAATAAATCAGTGTCAGAAGTAAGAAAGCACTGTTAAGAAAATTTGCTCTAAAAATTTATGCACATTATACACAATTTTACTATTTACATCCGTGTATACTCGAACATTAATATACGGTTTTTAGTAACAAACCATGTACAATTACGTCCGTATATACTCCAACATTAATATACAGTTTTTAGTAACAAACCATTGTATACGGTTTTTTTATTAAAAATTGTTTATGAACATTGGAGGGTATTTTCGAAAGTTCTAGAGGACATTGAAAGAAATACAAACTTTTCCACGTCATTGGTCTGTGCCTTCCTGTTATAATGCATCTCTCTCTATTTTTTTCTAAGTTTTTTCTAAAGCATCACTTCCCTATAAACTGTGCATGTATTTCCTCTGAGAGAAGAGAAGCAAATCTAAACGATATCTTCACTGAAAAAACGATATTTTCGAACAGACGATTTCCTACAAATAAATTTCAAATAGGTGTATTCCGGAGGTCGAGTATTTGATTTTAGTAAATTACTACTTTTCGAGAAGAAGATATTAATGTTGACAAAAGAAAGAGCCTAAACATTTGAACTGAAGTTTCTGATTAATTTTTTTTTTTTTTTTTGTAATTTTTTCTTTTTTTTATTCTTTATCATACTTCCTCTTAACCATTATTTATGTAAATTATCCCTCCATAATATTATAATACTGGTGCTAGGAAACAATAAATGGTTAAAAGATTTGACTTACAGAGGTCGGTGCCTTGAGATCTTACACCAGATATCTCGAAATTTTTTTATGTAAGTCCATAAATATATGCGCAAGTGGCACATATTTGGAAGCAAATCAGATGATATGATGGGAATATATCTGCTATTATTCTAAATGGTAACAGGACCCTCTTATTCTGATCCGAGTCATTGATTTTTGTTGAGATTCGCACATGAAAAAAAAAAATTCTTGAGATTCATGCGAGAACAACTTTGAATGGTTGGAATAGGAATAATAGAATAGGAATAATAGGAATGACAGTGGATTCATTTCTTGATAGTGGATTCATTTCTTGATATGATATCTCCTGTTTAATTAATTTGAACACGTTTAATCATGCACCTGTATACAAAAGTATTAATAAATGCTCAAGTTGGGTCAAAACTAATAACATTAGTTTATACATGCAACAGGATCTGAGCTCCTGTAAATCTGTAATTATATATACATGCAAGTAATTCAGAGACTTCACATCAACAACACAAGAAGAAATCAAGAGAGAAAGATAACATGAAGAAAAGCTTATTTTCTCTTCTTATTTTTCCAATTTTTTTCTTAGCAACTTGTATGGCTCAGTCACCCCCTCGCAAGGAAGTCACCTATGGTCCCTGGTTACCTATTGAGAATGTCTCAGACCAGGAGGTTCAATCTATGGGCTCGTATGATTCTCTCTCTCTCTCTCTCTCTCTCTCTACACACACACATTCACATATGTTTCGTAATTCAGTAATTGCAATGGTCATTATCCAAAAGATAAATGTTGGATTTGTGCCTGAAAAATATGATTTTCTTATACCATGAAATATGTGATTATTGTCAGTCACTGCAATGATTAAGACTGAATTTCACCAAATCTTTATTAACATTTTATGAAGAGAAATTAGGATTGAAGATTGCTTGTCTTATATTAATTAGTCACAAAACATTCATTACTTTTACCATTTGGTGATAAAAAATAATATGAACCAGAATAACCAGTAGATGAAACTTTTGTCACATACCAAATTAAGGGTAAGTCCATGAGTTTATGATTTTAATTAAAACAGTTATCATGTAGTAATTAATAAATTTGAATATAGCTAGTATGTCCAATGGCTTATATACACCATCCCTTGCAGCAATGCTATTTCAGAGTACAACTACAACAACAACGCAACATTACAACTCGAGTTTATAAAAGTAGTCAATGGATCGACATTTTATATATCTTTCTATCCTCGCGCTCAGAAGATATGGCTCCTTTGTTTGGAGGCGAAGAAACGCAGCAATCCTGACCAGTCCGACATTTACCAAACTGATGTTTTCGAGAATTTTGGATTTCCATTTTACGGTGGTTCTGGACCCGGCTTTCCTTTCAAAAGCTATCACTCACTAGATTTTGGTTTTTTTAACAAGTTGGGGTAGGTTTTTGAGCTAATTTTCCAAATAAAATGATCGGCAATAATTGATTTGTTATGGTTAGTTTCTGAAGTAGCTTGGATTAGTATGTTTTGGATCTCGGATTTGTTTTTGCGTGATGTTGCTCTGTTATATATTGCAGATATGTATCGGTTAATCGGGATGAGGTACCATTAATTTTTGTATTGATATAAACACCTTTTTTTAGAAAAAAAAATTAGAATACATCTCTGGAGAATATATGTTTTTCAATTGAGTTTACTTGTTGAACTGCGGTGCAATATATGTTTGATTTTTTTTTTGGAGGAAATATATATATGTTTGATTAAAGTAATTACATGGCAGTTATATGACAAATCTTATAAATATTTGTGCCACGATCCTGCCACCAGGCCGGAGATACGGTGTCCCATCAACTTTAATAAAATTCAATAACTGATTATTTAATAACAGACTTCCCTATAATTGACTTATTTAAACAACTATTTAAATAGGTTGAATTGAACCATACATATTCACATCAAATATCTGCAGTTCAAATGTGTCAAATGTGATACACTATAATAACTACCAAATTAGCACTACAAGCAGATCTTTAGTTTTCTCTTTAGTTTTTAATTAGCACTATAAGGAGATCGATCAGGCAAAATTAAGCTTGTAGAGGGGACGATATGGGCAATCTGGCGCAAAGGAACGAAGTGATATTTGGCGGTGTGTGGCTCGACCTGGGGGAATTCTGGCAGAAAGAGAGAGACAGGAGTGTTTGTTGTGGATGAAGCATGGATAGCTCATACCTTTTATTAGCATAAAATTGTTTTTCAGATTTTGATTTGTCCCACAACAGTAGTAATCTAACATGATCTCACCCTAAAGCTTATTCCCTACTCCTGCTAGGGCATTCAATATCTCTTTCTTGATCTCTTCTTTGCTTGGATATATACGTGATGACCGCTCGGTCATGCACAGGTGCCATGCCTGATGGCTGTACACCATCACGGCATGACTTGGCCCAACAATGAATAAATTGCCACATGCTCTGACCATCCATGACAGTGTGATGAGTTGAGATGCCGATTACAACACCACGACAAGAGAACTTAGTGAATTGGACGGTGAGAACTGGCATCGGCATCACTTCATAAAATGTGCTTGGCACTAGCTGGAAGAAGGATTCCAAACCATGCGTGTGGTCACCAGCAAGGTGGCAGATGTCAAGGTCTGATTCTACCTCGATGACAGTGACACCTAAATCATCTGAGCAGACGATGGCTATGTTGTCAGAGGCAGGAAAATATGTGATTTTATCGGCAAGGAGGTGGAAGTGGGGAAGGATGAGAGCAAAGGAGGATTTGAAGGAATGGAAGGAAGAGGTGGAGAGTGGAGACCATGGTGCTTGGGAAGAGGAGTAGAATTTTCATGGGCTGACACGGGATCGCCGGGAGACATCGAAGAGAGATTGTATGGTCGAGCCGGGGGATGGATAATTAATCAGTACCAGCATGGAGTTTAACTTTGGAGGTGCTAATAATCCTCACTTGAAACATTGCACACAAGTTAGATCTTAGGTCCAGGACTCTTTTCACAAACAAATTCTCAGTCAAATTGTGCTTGCTAGCTAGTGTGTGTGTGTGTAAGAACTTAGATTTATATCTGACATCATGTGCGCCAACGTGCCAATCTCCATATATATATATATATATATACACGAGGAGGGATCCACTTAAACACTTTTTTTTGGTAACACTGGATTATATCATATATTTTCAAAGTGCAAACAGTTGATCCAAAGCGTTCAACATGATGGATATTTAAAATGTAGCTGCTGATAAAAAATTCTTTTTTTTTTTTCCATTTTTTTTACTATTTATTAAGATGTGTACAAAATTTCAATGGTCTCAAAACAACTATTTTTTAAAATACTTAATAAATAGTAAAAATAAAAAAAATATAAAATTTGATCTGCAAGCACATTTTAATATATCCATCATGTTGAATAGTTTGTATCGACTGTTTAGGCTTTGAAAATATAAAATGTAATTCGGTGTCACTAAAAAAAAAAAGTGTAAGTGAATTCCACCTCTATATATATTACATATATAAGAAAACTAATCATTGTGCTGTACTGATTTTTTGGGTAAGAAAACTCTAGAATAACATAATAGCACCATAGAGATAAATAAATATTATATTTGTTGGAGACGGTTAATTATCTCCCTCCCCTTTCATTAGGGGATATGATAATTGCAAACCTGATCTATTACTTCATGCACAAGGACGGAAAAAAAACCACTAATTAATTAAATGATTAATTAGTTTCCAAGTAAACATTGTTTAAGAAACAAAGTATTGAAAAGTGTTGGCTGTGCGTGTTCTCAGAGTTGGGATTTGCGCAATTTTAATAGTTTCTGACTATTAGTGTGTTTGATGTCACGTGAATACGCGTGCAATGCATCTGATCGACTTTTTTTTAAAAATGGAAATTATAATAAACTTCTTAACCAAACTAGCCAATTCAGTGAAAAAATTACAAAAATAGCCTACACCGGATCCCCAATCCAATGTAGCTTGAGAAAGCCGGACTACACCGGATTGGAAAACCGGTGGAGCTTTTTTTGCTCTGTAGACGGGGAAAAATGGGTCAGCCGGATGGAAAAATGGCTAGACCGGATTAGGAAACCGGTGTAGTCCGGCCCTCTCATGCTACACCGGATTGGGAATCCGGTGGAAGCTATTTTTGCAACTTTTTCAACGGATTGGCTGATTTGATTAAGAAATTTGTTATAAATTTTCCATTTAAAAAAAAATCCATGTGATCGGTCCATTTGATGCGCTGCTGATAACATGAAGAAATAGCCGAATTTTTATTATAGAAATAAATGAGAAATAAAATGTCAGAATTAATGCTGATAATAAAAAAAGATCAATATAATTGTTGTTATAATTTGATCATAATGATATATATGAGATGTGATTTTTCATGTATCAATCTATTTGTTGTTTTGTTTGATCTTAATGATATAGATGAGATATATGGTGCATTGCAATATATAGATATTTTTTGCAATATATTTTAGTCATATATGTATATATTTTTCACATCTCATATATATTCGGTATCCACAAAAAATATCTATAAATGAGATGTGATATTTTTCATATATCAATATATTTGTTGTTTTGTTATTTTAAAGTACAAACCATTTAACATAATCTCTATATTAAATTAAATGTGTTTGGAGAATTTTGTATTTTTTTTTTCTAATTTGTTAATATTTTTTAAGATGGATACTTAATTGTTGTTTTTTAGAAAATTTTGAACCATAATAAAAGTAATTTTAAAAAATTCTAGATATTGTAAAGGAAAATAAAAAAAATGTAAAATTTGGTGTCCAAGCTTTTTTGATATGAAGAAATATTAAATGGTATGAATTGACTGTTTGAATTTTGAATCTACTATAATCCAAAATACAAAGTGCATATAAATTAGAAAACATATTTCTACATGCAGTATTTTGCATCGTTATTTGTGTCTTAAATTGTAAATATCCAAACTTATAAATGTTTATTTTTAGTACGAAAAATATTTATTAGCTTTTTATTAGTACGTGACACCTCCACAATTAAACTATTGAGGATAAGACGCCTTTGTCATAAACGCGAAAGACCGAATAATTAATTATATGTCAGGAAACCAAAATCAACAAATTAATTGTAAAAAATATCGTCTCTGTCATGTTTATTGCTTTCCATTTAATTACATAAAATTATTCTGACTCTTCTCCCACTTTATTAGTCATAATTTTATTGCTACGTAAATTCTATATAAATTCAACTGTGATGTTAGCAGCTATCAAAATTGTACCAACAACTGATGAATGATCAATCGATAATCAAACCACAATTTTTATTGTGATGTTATTAATTATGAGTTAGCTTTTTTATAAAGCACCTAATTAAAGGACTTAGACTATTTGTAAAAGAACATATTATTTTCAAAGTCAAAAGTGATTTTATTTGTTCTCCATATTAATAGGCTTGGAGACCAAATTTTACATTTTCTGAATTTTTACTATTTATTAAGATGGTACAAAATTCAATAATTAATTTTTTGTACCCATCTTAATAAATAGTAAAAATTCAGAAAATTAAAATGGTCTCAACCATATAATATGGAGAAATAACGGTTCGGATCGTAACTTTGAAAATAAAAATGTTCATTAGCCTGGGTCCATGGAAGAATTGCCAATTAATTATTAGTCAAACAATTTTTAAAAAGTACTATATGTGATACACTGTCTAGATATATCAGAATAGCTAGATTCTATACTGATTGGTGTAATTACATTATAAAAGACGCAACTTAATGAATAAAGAGCAATAATTTCATTCAATTAAATTAAGATTTGTCAATTCAATTACGCAGTAGGTAGAAACTTGGGTTACTGAAATTATTCAATGGAAGTTACTGTTGATTAACTGTTGAGCTCCATAAAAGTTACTGTTGATTAACTGTTGAGCTCCATAAAGCTCCTGATGTGTTTTGTTGTTTTTATGCAGGAGCGCAGCCAGATTTTCAGACTATAGGGGTTAAACATGAATGAGGGTCAAATATATAAAAATTTCTACCACGAATGAGAGTCAATTTTATTTTATTCATAATATTTTAGTTTAAATTATATTAAAAATAGAGTATAAATAAAAAAAAAAAAAAATGAATGGGGGTCAATTGACCCCATTCATTGTATGTAGGTCCGCCCGTGCTTTTATGTTACGATCACCAACTCACGTATAACAACAGCAAAAGGCAAAAAAAATTGCTAGAAGGTTGACAAAGCTCAAAGATCAAAATGCAGTCGCCCTCTTCATGATAATTAACTCGTCCACAAAGGCCTGAATATTGCGGTCAGATGACCCGCCCTTACGCACTGCAGTCTGGGCAGCCTGCTTCCACTTTGCGGCGTTTTCTTTTATTGCCTCGGCATCAGGCCCATCCATTACTTTCTCAATTGCCGCATGCAAAGCATTACGCTGCACTGGTGCTTTTAGTCGTACTCCGACCTTATAAATATCGACTAAGAACTTGGCATCCGTTACTTGATCGCCCAACTGTGGATAAGTTATCACTGGCACTCCAGCAGTTAGAGTCTCCAATGTTGAGTTCCAACCGCAATGTGTCAGAAAGCAACCAGTCGAGTTGTGATTTAGCACACTGTCTTGTGGGCTCCATGCTACCACCATGCCTCTTCCCTTGACCTCTTCGAGGAATCCTTGTGGCAAAAATTCACAGGATTCGGGCCTTACAACCCATAAGAACGGTCGGTCATTGGTCGTTAGTTCGTATGCTATCTCTGTCATTTCCTCTTTGGTAAAAGTACATAGGCTGCCTAAAGAAATGTAAATTACCGATTGAGGTGCTTGTGTGTTGAGCCACTCCAAGCAGTCATCAGTGGCTTTAATTAGGTCGCCTCTTATGGTAGACCCAGTGTTAAACTCAGGTTCTACAAGGGGTCCTACCGGAATGAGTTGAACATATTTGGCAATGGCATTGATGACATCTGGCTCAAGCTCGGTAAAAGAATTAATGAACACCCTTGAAGCTTTATCAATATTTTTAAATTGCTCAAGGATCACCTTGGAGAGGGATTTGGGGTTGGGAGTGGAAGGGAGAAGGAAGGTCGTGATCTCGTCAGGAGTCATGGTAGGAATTCCCGGGAGGCAAACTGAGATATTGGGGTTAGTCTCCGTGGGGAACTCAACCAAACCGTGGTGGTAGTGGTAGTAGGTGGAGAAGACGGTGCATGACTGGACCCAGAGCACGGCACATGGGATGCCCATGTCAGTAGCCACGTCGACCACCCACGGGAGGAGCAGATTGTTGACAACATATGTTACCTGTAATCTCCACAATGTTAGTATATCATAATAGAAATATCAGTATATGATTATGCTGTGAAAAGCTGGTTGGCTTAAAATGTGAAACTGCTGGGGTAATTGCAGCTGCTCCAAAGGTAGAATTAGGGGTCTCAATAGATACAGTACCAGGCTTGGGTGGAAATATTTTCATTATAATATTAAAATTATATATTTATATGTATAAATAAAGAATCCTATATAATTTTATATTTGTTAATTATCTTATACGGTAATGGTTACAAAATAACTAATAAGCTAACAAAAAATTTTCTTACCCATACACAATAAATTATTCAAAAATATATTATTCATACCTGCCTTATACGGTTACGGATGGGATAAATTGATAAAAAAGATATCATTGACAACCGAATAGAAATGCTGTCTCAACTACGGGAAAAAAGTATAGTTTTAAATAAAGAGTCAAGCTAAATACGGCTGGTCATTTATGCAAAATTGCAAACACAAGAGATGAACTACTTGACTTTGACATGGTGTTAATTATTACCGGTTGTCTGGCCATTGATTGTTTTCTGATCAAATCGGCAAAGACAACAGGACCGACAGTCTCCAGGTGGAGCATGTCCTCGTCCACTCGCTTCTTGTCATAACGAGTGTTCCAGCTCATGTCAAGGAACTTGAAACGGAGGCGGCCCCCGCCAATCAGGATCCCGTCGTCAGCTGGGACCACATCAGATGAGGAGATAATTTGGCGGCCTGTATCGGAGGTGGTGGTGAATGTGACAAGAACGCCCTTGGCTGCGACCTGCTTCGCCAGACGGAGGAGCGGGTTGATGTTACCCTGACTAGGGAAGGAGATCATGAGCACGTGCGGCAAAGGAGCCTCCGATTCCATGTTGAACTGTGGTGAAGGAGAAATCAGAGATTTGGAATGTGGTGGTGGTGGTGGTGGAGTAGAGATCAAAGGCTTTAAGCAGAGGGTTACTTTTAATTTGTGTACGTTTGAATGAAATTAATTTGGCAGGTTTATAGTGATAGACTTTTAGATTTATAGTCACGGTACAGGACTATTGAGTTATGATTTAACAAACACTATCTTAATTATTTTTTATCTGACAACTGTCACAACTCAACATGTGGAGATAGTGATACTATGATTGTTAACAGTAATTTATTGCTTATCATTCTTTTATTTCTATTTGTCCAAACAGTAATTTATATTTGTGATACATTTGTGTGCAAACACTAATTTAATTATATTTGTCCAATTGTGATTGTAACCGTAAATTTTTTTTGCTTGTCAGGCTTATATTTTTATTTGTCGAAGCAGTAATTTATATTTGTGATACATTTATGTGCAAGCACTAATTTAATTATTTTTGTCCAAGTAGCTAGGGGATTCAGATTCAGTGCAAATACAATGAGATATTAGTCGTCAGTTTTTAATTTGCATGAATTTCAAAATAGACCTCATTTATCTAAATAGACGAACTTTTAAAAATAATCTTAATGAAAAAAATGAAATTTAAAATTGCGCATTCTCGTGAACTCCGTGTCAAGCCTCATAGATATCACCTAAGGCAATTTTGAGTTGTGATTTTGAGATTTGACTCTCTTACTCCCTTCGCCCTCCGCCCTCCCCTCCTCCTTTCTTCATGGCTACTCCAACTTCTTTTTCTGTCCGAGTAGTGCTTTCATTTTGAGGATTTGGTTACTGTTTTTTGCT
This sequence comes from Carex cristatella, assembly GCA_024447775.1. Lineage (NCBI taxonomy): Eukaryota > Viridiplantae > Streptophyta > Magnoliopsida > Poales > Cyperaceae > Carex > Carex cristatella. The sequence continues at coordinate 8,380,697 of JAJHPF010000001.1, read as the reverse complement.
CTGTCTCACTCTTCCGAGCAGGTGTTTCCGGCTAACATATCTGATCACCATTTTTTGGTCCATCTCGCCTCAATCAATTCAAGCAAGTGCTTCCATCTAACAGATCTGGCCACTGTTTTTTGCTCCGTCTCGATTCTCCAAGTTATGAGGATGCTATGAATTTATTTCACCTCTCCGGTAGTCTATACAATAGCAACATATAAATAAAGTATGCATTTAAGGTTGATGACGATAATGATGATGATGATCCACTATTGTTGTCTTCTTCCTCGTTCTCTCATTCTTCTTCTCCTACCTCCCTTCTTTTCTTCATCATTCCTATCTCCATCCTCTTTGTTTCTCTCTTATTTGAGCACAGAGGCTCTCCTGGATAACCTTGGCTCGCCTTGATTACAATAAGATTGTTTGTTCTAACGGTAGGAAATCATATAGGCGCAAAATCTACTAATCTGAGTACGAGCACAAAATATCTTTCTAGCTCAATATCTACCAATACATGAGAGCATAATCTCCTGGTTTTGCCTTTTTTTCTGATTTTTCTTTACTTTTTTAAAAGGGGTTTAGCTGTAATGTTTTTATGGACTGGTACATATGCTATTCGGTATATGTAAGAGATACCAAATAGCCTATTGTGTACACCCGCATGCTATAATTTTTCCGTGGCAACTGTTGCATAAAATGGTCAAATATACCGAATAGGCTATCCGGTATCCTTTTGCATGCATCCAATAGTTTATTCAGTACATATGTTTTTTTTGTAAAAATTAAACTTTTGCATGCATCCAATAGTTTATTCAGTACATATGTTTTTTTGTAAAAATTAAACTAATCATGTTGGTTCTTATGATTATTAATAAAAAGTTCGAATAGATTGTATTATTTTTTATCCGGCTTGAAGTACTGTGCCTTGAGGGGATACGGACTCCTAGCCAGGCAGCTAGCTACTGCTGTGCATTGAAATGGTTGGTTGTATTTTAAAGAGTATACTTCCCCATTATACGGCGAGGTCATGTACGTAGTTTATTCCTTTGTAATGCATATTAATTTGATTGATTACTTTTCCTCTTCAATTAATTATCATGCTTATATTTTTCTCTCTTCCAATATTTGATTGATTATTTGATTGGACATTTTCAAAAACAAAAATGTTGAGTTTAATGATAGCCTACATATATTTTCAAAAAAAAAAAAAATTAAGGTACCAAAAATATGCATAGAAGTCCCAAAGAAAAAAATATTCAAGAAAAAGATTACCAATATGGTGCTCTATTTTTTTTTTTGTATTTTCTAGTTATGAGTTATGACAGGGAATCAGGAATCTGCTCCTAAGTGTGGTTCAAAGAGGTAGAATATTGATAAGAATAATTTTTAACAGGTACGGATAAGAAAATACTTCCATCTAACTATTTTCGACCCATTACATTTGAAGATAGACAGAGAACATATGTGGTGCATTCATTTTGAAGATTCTTATGTACGTTTAATATATGCATTATTCCGATATTAGTTATATATCTTCAAGTGATTGGTGCTCTATTGAAAGAAAGGGATAAATTACGCAAAAATACTGAATAAATATTAAAAGTCAATTGAACAATGAATGCGCTCCGGATTTCTGGCTTCAGTTTACTGATGAAACAGTGGTAGTTATGTATTTCATAACTATGACTATACGGGGATGCGCTCCTGATTAAAATAATTTATTAGAAAATAAAAGTCACCAGAAATCACATGCCCTGATACTCTAGTGGGATGCGCAACATATTGTTTATAATTTGTTCTGAATTATCAATTATAAAACCATATGCGCTCTTTTAAAAATCTATATATTAAGTCAAATTGAACGGTGAATTACCCAATTGTCTATTTTTAGAATGCTGACAGTGGTTGTCAGTTACAAATCATAAATGTAAACAAAATACAGGAAAACCAAAAATCTACATAGATGCAAGGACGGATATGAGTTAGGAAATATAATGGAACAAAAATTTGAGAGTAAAACATAATTGCATATTGGTTTTTCTTTGCATCTAAATCAAATACAATTCGATCTCAACCAGTATGGCACGTCTCTTACGGACCAATCAAGAAGCAATACAAGAAGAATCTTAAAAATAAAGCGGCTCAACGTACAGCATCCTACCTTGAGGCGACAGAGCCATTCACAGTGCAACTGGCTGGAGAATGATTAGTTATGGAAGCAGGAGTTCAGATGATGGGATCAGTGAAAATGTTTTTTTTTATAAACCCTATAATTATAGGGGATGGAGACTAATTGTTTTGTAATCTTGTCTCCTGCGATCAGTAAAATATCCTAGAAATTAGGGTATGGAGTTAATCATAAAAAAAATCTGACAAATCATAATTTATAATAATAAGTAAATATAAATAATTTGTGGGGTTGTGTGGTCCTCTTGGGAAGGACATTTGATTTGACCAAAACTTTTGGGACATTTAAGTCCCAAAACTTTTTATGATAACATTACATTTTTCTTTTTCAAAATGGTGAACTGAGCTGAAGCTTAAATGAATGTATTGAGTTTAATTTAAAAGATAAGCTATTAAAATCTTAAGAGGATTATAAAAAGTCCAAACACTTTTTTTGATAACATTACATTTTTCTTCTTCAGAAAGGTGAACTGAGCTGAAGCCTAAAGTGCACTCTAAATGAATGTATTGTTTAATTTAAAAGATAAGCTATTAATATCTTAGTCATTTTCTTTCAATCAGTAACTATAGCTGCCGAAATGCTTATTATATTTTCTAATGTTATATATATCATTTGTGTGTGTGTCGGAGAACTAAGAATTTATAACCAATTCATATTGTATCCTAATAATAAGTTTCTTAAAACCAGAAATAAGTGAAAAGCCAGGGTTCTATATGCATTTAGTAAGTTCTGCAAGTGCAGTTTCCAAGAAACAGGACAAAATTTTATTTATATTAAAAAATGAAAATTTTCAAATCTACACCCGATTTGTAAAAATTTCGGAATCTGTCCAATACGATAAATTATTTACAGGAACTGGCATTTTCCAATCTGCATAAATTATTCTGCGGAAACACCATTTTTAGTAAATAATTCACCAGAAATAAGATTTTCTGATTTTTTTATTTTTCTATTGAAATATTAGAAATAAATTTATATTTCTTTGAAAATAGATGGAATACTATATAGTTGATTTTATTAGAAAGATTGCGACAAATTAATAACCTGGATCAATATTTTTTAGGTCGGATTTTTTGCGGCTTTAAGAATAATTAAAATATTTTTTTGTGTGTTATAGGAAAAAAATAAAAATATTTTGAATCTGAGTTATTGATCCCGGTTCAAAAGTCATTTCTGAGTAAAAAATAAATTATCATGGTCCTTGTACTACATTCAAATTCTAATTAAGATACACCATCTCTTTAATTTCAAAAGAAAATATTTTAGTTTTTGACTCTGTCGAATGATGTCAAAACAATTTTTTTTCCATTATTACAATAACGTTTGTTCGTACATAAAACAATTAAAAGTAAATAACTTGTTACTGTAGATTGTCTCTATAAATTGCTCTGAATCTCTCAATCAAAATGCCTATTGACTTTGTCCCCAAAATAAATCATACCTAAATTAAAAAAAAAAAAAGGTGGGCTTACCATTGTTCCTCCTTTATAGAATGCACAATTAAAATTTTGTAAGAGAATTTAAGAACTTGGGAGTATATTTCTGTATCCATCATAGAAGATAAGATCAGATGCAAACTCATATTAAGCAATCGATAGAATTTAAAATAAAAGTTAACCATGTGGTAGATATTTTCATGGAAGGGTGCTTTAATTGCAGCAACCAGCTAATGTATAAAAAGTAAATTTTCATCTACATCTATATTTTATATTTTCCTATAAAGATCATGCTGAATAGTTTAGATCGAATGTTTGAATTTTTAAAACAAAATTATTAATGCATAGTATTGACCAATATGTGCTATCCATTGTACCATGGCCTCAATCTAATATTTTTATAATTATTATTATTGTTGTTGTCTCCTCCTCCTCCTCTTCTTCATATCATAAATGTTATTGTTACTGTTAATGTTATCCTTATTATTGTATTAATAACTTAGCTATTGATTTTTGGTGATATTTTGTTATTAAGAAAAACATGAAACAAAAATAATATATGAAGTTATATGCATTGCATTGAAATTAAATTTGTGTTGATTTTTCATTCTCTTTGACCCAACGTAATCTCCACTCTGAGTACCAAAAAAAAAAACAACTCCTACAAAGAAAAAATTAAAGTACCATAATTATAACCCGAAATTACAATAAATAGACACAGAATCTAAGCCCTAGTGAACTACCTTGATATTAGTAACACCATATGGCTATATATCTGATATCACAAGTGAAGCCAGAACGTACCCCTCATAAGGAAAAAAAAAAAGCACTGCAATTAAATCGGTCCCTTGATATTATTGTTTCACGTTAATTAATAGCTGTAGTATTATAATAAGACTTGAGAACAATAAATTGATCTTTGCCTTCTAATAGACAAACTAGTGAACCATATTTCTTATATAAACAAAATTAATTGAAACTACTATTGCTTGAGGACACTATACATAACTTTATTTAAATATTGAGGAATCTTTATTCACTTTTTTCAATATATGTAAACGAATCAACACTATAGAAAGAATGGTTTGTTGCTGAATTGTTGGATAAATTCAAGTTAATTAGCTTCCCTGAGGCGTTGAGTCTTAAGTATTGCAGGCCATAATTAGTTTAATATATAAACAATTAAAAGGGAAACTTTTTTTTGAATTGGTCTAACCAATAAAAGATTGTTGCCAATCTTGGCGAGGTCAGCTGGCCATATTTTTTAGTGATTCTGTTGCAACAATTATAAAAAGGACTCATTTTCTCAATAGCATCAAACATCAAGAGATCACAAAAGAGGAACAAAAAATGCCGCACAAGTATTACAAAATACTCTCCATTGTCATGCTATTGATACTTTTCCTTTCTTGCTCTTTCTTTGCTCCTGCTTCAGCTGCTAGAACTATTGTGAACATTTTGTCGATCACCCGGTGAGTCTGGTCACCCATCATTTTTCCATTGTTTGCACAATTCAATTTTTTCACATTTGTATTTCTAACTACTTGTAGGGCTCTCAAAAAAGCCATTTTAATAAATTCTTTATTTATATGCTCATAATCCATTTGTTATTGAAGTATATATATACCATTACTTTTCAGTTAAGGAAAAATATGATGGGATGAGCAATGATTTGTCCAGCAAGACAGGAGAACATATACGTTTAGCCGTACGCAAGCTGAGTGACACCTACCCCCAAGATCCATACTACAGTCCCCGACCTCGGCCTCCAAGAAGATCGCCATGATCAAAGTTTTATAACTTATTAAGGAGTTGCAACAGAGGCCCCTATAATTTGTTGAAATTGAAGTCTGGTGTACCCCGCATAATTTCTCCGTAAGAATTTTTTTCTTATTTTGTCAATGTGTGTTATAATTTGTTGAAAATTGAAGTCTGGTGTACCCCGCATAATTTTTTTCTTATTTTGTCAATCCTGTAAGTTCTCTCTAGTTGGTGTGGTTTGATTTATCAGTATCACAGGATTACTGGGCCTCCGTTATTGGGCTTTCTGAACATTTCCCATGTACTTTGTATTTGTCATATGCTTCTCCTTTTTCTTTGTAGGACTTCTGACACAATTGTAATTGGCATGGGTCTTTTATTTGCAGATCTAGTGATGCTGACACAAGGCAAGTGCACACAAGGAAAAAATAAAAAGTAAAAAATGAGATTATATTTAGGAAATTGCTAATATGCTACGTGTAGCATAGAGGGCCTTCGTGCAACGGCTCAATATTTGAGTTTTCAAAATCCTAACGGTCGATCCGAACAATTCAACATGTAATCCATATGAATATGTAGTTGCAAATCAAATTTTACATTATTTAGAATTTTTTTACTATTTATTAAGTATTTTACAAAACTGTTGTTTTTAGATAATTATAGATTACTGAAAAATAGCACTTTTGTAAAATACTTAATAAATAGTAAAAAAAATTCTAAAAAATATAAAATTTGGTTTGCAAGTAGATATTCATATGGATTACATGTTGAATGGTTCGGATCGACCATTAGGATTTTAAAAACTCAAATATTGAGCTGTTGCATGGCGTGCCATCTATGCTACGCGTAGCATGGTAGGCACTTCCTTATATTTATTAAGTTTATTTCAAATTTCTGGAAGAATTAATTCTTTTCGATATGAAAAATGTAATTAATTAATGCCCTTAAATTATACAGGAAATGACATTTGTTGGCCATACGAGCATTCATTCAATTAACTTACAAGTACACACTTGATGAAATTTTGGTACGGACCAAGCAATGGCACAGATAGCCTATATATTCTAAGGCAGGTGATATAAATTAATACACATAGAGCTGCAAAAGTGGTGGAAGAGGATATGTAGAACCTGTACAGTGAAGAGTTTGTATTCGCCTGCATGCCTGGGAATGTAATAACATTTGTAGACTTGTAAGTTGTTACTTGAGCCAATATTTAACAAATTTGCATTACATCAGAATTGTCTCTCCAGTCTAAGAGACCTGGCAACTGACAGCCATTGAATAAAATGGATGGACTTGACAACCTAACATCAGTACTACCAAAACTCTGTACCTTAAATTCCAGTACAACAGCTAGCAGTCGACCAATTTTTTAGCAACCAAAGCAACGAAGTCTATAGATGATGAGTTCAAAAAGGAGGGAGAAAAAAGAAGAAATCTTAGCAAAGGAGATTGCGGCAATGTGGATAAGTTTGCCAAATTTGCAAGCCGCAATTAGGCACAAATCATGGATACAAAATATAACCAAACAAATTAACATGTAGTTTTTTTTAAAAAAAAAAAGTGCATGCATGGCAAAGCCACCGATTTCCATCAGAATGCAAATCAACATGTAGTTAAATTAACATAATAATATTTTAACCAGTAAATTCTGTAATGGAATTTTGGCCACTGAATTAATTTGATATGAATAGTCTATTTATCTTTTTCATATCATTGAACTTGTAGATTGTTAGATTTTGTTGCTCTTAATAGATGATGTATGGTCTTCTTTGGATTAGTTCTACGTTGATCTGGTGTTGTACCAGCTGGTACATACATTTCTTTCATTTGTGGGACAGATTATTCATAATTGCTACCAAATAGAGTGTTTTTCGGTAAGATTTGAATCTTTTTAAGTATCCATTTTACACTTTATTAAACATAAAATAAAAATTACTAGCACGTTTCAGAAAAAATATAAGTCTTCTAATTGGTCGGTTACCGAGGGCAAATGGCCCATTTCCTTACTTCTGACACTTACACAATCATATATCTAAATGGAACTCTGTCAGAACTAGATAAATTATCAATTTGTCCTCATCAATAGTCCAATTAATAGATTGACATTTTTCTAAAATATGCTACATTTTTTTTAATGAATAAGAATAAAATGGGTACTTCAAAAAATTTAATTGAGTTGTATTATAAATGAAATTAGGTAAATTTTACTGATTTGTTGATTTCTCCCCTTGTTAAAAATATGGCTAAAGGTATCAGCAGCTATAATATATAAGAAAATAATTAGTATTTTTTATCACCTTCTGCAATCCATTATTTTTTGGCTCTTAATTTCCAATATTCCTCTTCAGTCAAGTATATTTTCTCTAGAGTTCTTTTAGTTTTTTATTTTTTTATTTTTTATTTTTTATTTTTTATATAATTGCTCCTCATCTGTAGTATCGTCTCTAACTTCTGCAATTTGTTCTAATTCATGTAGTAGTTTCAATGCGGCAGTTTTTTTTTCTTTTTTGTTCTCCATAATAGTTTTTTGTTCATCCAGAGATTTTTCTTTTCAAGTGTTTTATTTTTTGTTTCCACTGAAAGGCTAAGTCCCTATTTGGGAGTATTGGTTTGTCATATACCACTTGTGAATCAATGAAACAAACTCACTATTTTTTACTCAGTCTGGATAAAATCGAAACACAAGTGTAGGTTGATCAATATTGTTTTTTTTTGAGTAAATTTTTTCAAAATTTTTTTTGAGTAAAATCAATATTGTTTTTTAACTGTAACATCAAAGGGCAGTGGTCTAATCCAAAAGAACTCAGAGAGTTAAAATGACTACTTAATAGATAACAAATACCCAATTAGAATTTAACCATAGAATTTAAATTTTAACCGTTCCTTCTGTGCCAGCAGAGAGAAGGGAGAGAGAGTCACCCTTAGCTTCAGCCTTCAATGACTTGAGAGAGAGAAGAGGGACAACGACTTACTTCCGGCAGTGGCGAGGGGAATTACGAGCTCAGAGTGCGATTAGGTTTAGCCTAGCAAACTTGAGAGTTGAGATTAGACTCATGGTCAGAAAGAGCTGTGTTCAATTTTTTTTTTTTAGCATGACTTCAAAGAGAGAGCGAGAGAGTGAGATGAGATGATAGTCAGAGAGATGTCACTTAGAGCATCTTCAATCCAGCAATCCGTAAAAAAATAAAAAATAACCGTAAAAGCACTGTTTAAAAATTTAGTTCCTTTTAATTTCTTAACCCCTTCATTCCAGAATGTTTTCTTTTTTAATTTCTTTTGAACGCCAGCAACGATCTCTCTTCTTTACAAGAATATTTTCACTACCCTTTCGTCTCTCCCAACCCACCAAGCATGTGAAACTTATTTTGTAGATTTTGTGATACACTGCTCTAAAATTCTGAAGCTCAATTTCTTTCTTGGGAATGGAAATAAATTGGACTTAGATTGGACTTCAAGTTTTAAAAAAAAAATTAACTGGGCTTCAGTGAACAATTATATATGATCTTTTTGGAGGGAGGCAAAATAAATTTTAAAATAGACAAAATTGGTCCAAATCAGTAATTTTTCACAAAATTTAAAAATTCAAGAGGAAAAACTGCTCCCAGTGGGTCCTGTTTGGTCCGCCCTTACCTACAATCGTATGATATGTTTTCGTCTCTTATCATTTAATTTATCATATTAATTAAAGAACAAAAATAAAGCTACTAAACTCCATGACGCAAATTATATTAAAATAACGAGTTTTCACATTTAATTTTACAAATAATAAATGTGGGAAAAATTAATTATTGTTCACCTAGAGAAGACCAACCCAATAATAAGCTAGGTCCAAAATAAAACTAAAAAGAGAAATAGTACATTGGCGACATATAAACTAATTAAAACATCCTACACTGCACTGCTAATTAAATTGCAACAATTAACTAGATATATTTTTTTAGGGTGAGAAACAAGAGCTCATTCCACGTGTCAATAGCTCCGGGCATGCACCAATGCGTGCAGTCGCTCATACCAGGGTTCCACCGGTTGTCCCAGTGGGCCCCAGGATGCCCATCCAGCCTCATATCCATCATCCACGTGACATCCATGGCCGTAAACCTGACGCCTTGACCTCCACCTTTGTTTCTGACCCTCTTCATTTCCTCCAGCAGCATATTCCTCACTTCCAAGTTGTCACCACTTAACAGGCCTAAATCCAAATTGGGTCTTGTTCTATTGCAAAATCCACCTGAGTTCCAGGCCCCAACCTCATAGTGTCTTGGAGCGTAGGTCCTCAGCACTACTAACCGCAGATTACTAGTACTACTGTTACTACTACTACTACTTGCTGTTGTATAATTATTTTTATAATTCAAGTAGTTCAGTGCAGTTCTAAATGCGTTTTGCAAAGCAAATATCCTGCCCAGTGCAGGGGTGTTTTTCTTTTGTGATTGTTCATAGACTGTACCGATCAGCTTGTTTTGCTGGTACAGGTTGAGTTGTCTCAAAAACCAGTGTCCTCCTGACACAACCACATAGTTGGCTTCATGCACATGGTTCACCCAATTTGGGTCCATCTCGTCTAGGTACACGTCAGTTTCAGTGACCGACCCGTTAACCTTCCTGTCCTCGTACCGGACAAAAAATCTTGTCCATAGATGCATTAGGGTGAAATTGTAAGTTTCAAAGTAATATTTTGTAATTTGGTTCTCTATGTCGTTGTAGGTGTTCTGAGGGGACTCAACCTGACAAAATAATATACAGTGTATATTTTAGAAATATTTTTGAAAGCAAGAATGTACACAGGCATTATCTATCTAAATTATACAAGTACAAAATTATTTAGTAGGTTACCTGAGAAAGCATGCAAAGAAGTGAGGCCTTGTGATTCCGGGAAACCGAGTCTCCGACAAAGGCCAAATTCATCCCTCTGACAGCATTTAGAAACTCTTCCGGATCGAAACGAGGGAGATGACATTCGTGTGGTTTCCACTTCCATTTGACAAAGTCGTGATCCTTGCCATATTTTTCACAGTTATTTGCATCCGGCATGGTCTTGCATGTCATGTTTGTGTAAATGGTGCCTCCATAATCACGAACCCAGGTGCCATTGTACAGATCACAGGTCATTATGTCACCATAATTACTACCTGTTTTAATTTTAATTTTGTTCCATATAAACAAATTAAATCATTTAAAGTTTCTTTAACCTTTTCTAAAAGCAGTTTAACCTTTGAAGATCAGGTTGGTTTTACTCCTCTTAATGAGTTATTTAGTTCTATGATGCAAATTTAATTAAGATTCCAAATCACTACTGTTAATTAATGCAAAATCAAGTATAGTTTCCTACAGAAAAATTAGTACATCATATATATATGCTAAAACTACACAATGTCAAAAACAATAATTATATATATCCATACCTGTTGTCAGGGCATGACCAGAAGTTGTACTCCGGTGTGTGCTTTGAACAATAAAAGAGCTTGTAGTGTTTGAAAAATATATGAAATAACCAAACAATAACAAGAAGACCAATAGAGGACATATCAGCAACTTATTAATATTAGGTTTTGGATGTAATTTCAGAGTTCCTAGAGGATACTTCTCATTTGCCATGCATGCAAGGCCAGAGAAGAGAAATAATGGGGCTTAAATAAATGGTGGTGTTTGTATCCGCCAGAGCAAATTAACGAGCATGGTTTGGAAATAATAAAATGAACTTTAACTTAATTATATACGAGCAAGGTTTAATTCGTAATTAATTTTGAGATTTTCACTTGTATACAGACCTTGAGCAAGTCCAGATAACTACCTCCAAAGTCTGATCTCTTAGATATCTCCTAAGCAACATTCACAAGTTCCGGCCATAATGATATTAAAACTATTCACAAGTCTCATCTCTTAAATATATACATTATTGATTTTAAAACAACTATTGATCAAGAAATTACAAACTATTATGAATTCACAAATTCATTATAATTTAAATAGGGAAAATTGGTTATTTGCCGCTCCAAAACCTTCAAATCTGAAAAATGTCACTCTAAACTTAGTTAATTCTTAAAATTTGCCACAAATACATAATTTTTATATTTTTTATTATTAAAAATTAACTGAAAAATACAGTTTTGAGATACGTATTTCTGTATTTTCCTATATACTCTTCAGATCCCTTATTATAGTATCTCAAAACTATATTTTTCAGTTAATTTTTAATAAAAAATGTATAAAAATTGTGTATTTGTAGCAAATTTAAGAATTAACTAAGTTTAGAGTAACATTTTTCAGATTTATAGTTTTGTGATGGCATTTTTCAGATTTGAAAGTTTTGGAGTGGCAAATAATCAATTTTCCAATTTAAATATGTCCAAAATATCAACTTGTTTTAATTCCAATGAACATTTGTATCAACAAAAATTTGTACATTTGTATCATTGTCCGAATAATTTAAATAATTTAAACTTAAAATATGAAGAAATTTTACAGTACCAAACAAGATATATAGAAGCGAAATTTCTCGGCGACAGTTAGCATTTCCTTAATTTATTGGTAGGTGTGGAGATCTGTCCTGGTGAGTGGTAAACAAAATGGTAAATATAAATTTACGTCAATACGAAATTCAAATTTACTACTTCCTATGCATTGACCAAATTTTGTGTACTTCCCAAGCATTGACCAAATTTCAAGGGGGGTCGCTGTCCGGAAAACAAGGCGAAATTTTGCCTCATGGATTTCTTTTCTGGTGTGGTTTAATTTATCAGTATCGACTGACGTTTCTTTGTTACTAATTCTAAGAGAAATTTTGCAATAATTTTTTTTGTTGAAAAGAGCTGGAGAAGGATGGGCTGATGGGCATGTATTAATTTCTTTTAAGAGCCTGATATAGGCACTGGATTACTGGGCCTCTGTTATTGGGCTTCCTGAACATTCCCCTGTACTTTTTTGTGTTAAAATAAACATGAAATATATTTGTTATATGTTTGTCCTTTTTCTTTGTTAGACTTCTGACACAATTGTAATTAGACCTTTTATTTGCGGATCTAGTGATGCTAACACAAGGCAAGTGCACACAAGGAAAAATAAAAGGAAGAACATGAGATAGTTAGAACGTGAGTAGAGTGGAAAAAAACGTGGTGTGCCGTGCTGTGACTGACATGCTATCATTTTGGTCTCGTGCTGTGCCGTGTCGTGATTAAATAAATAGTCACACGTGTTGTGTCGTGCCGTGACTAAAATGTCGAGGGGTGGTCACGACATGCGAGTCACGCTGTGACTCGCGTGCCATTATTATTCACGTGCCCTGTCCAAACGTAATTGGTCACGTTTCTCACATTTAACTATTTTTTCATAATTTAGGTTAGTTTATTCAAGATTCACCATTTGATCAAGACTTAACGGTCCTAATTATACGTGACTCGCGTGACCACGTGCTGTGACTGGATCTTTCGTGGGATGTGCCGTGCCATGTCAAATTTTCAAATGATGGCCACGGCACGTGACACGCGAATCACAGCACAGAACAGTTGCATGTGTCGTGCCGTTCCGTGCCGTAACCATATCGTTCCATGATGGAGCCGGCTCTACCGTGCTATTTTTCCCACTCTAAACGTGAGATTATATATATTAAGTTTATTTCAAATTTCTAGAGGAATTCTTTTCGATATGACAAATGTAATTAATGTTCTTAAAATTTACAGGAAATGATATTTCTTGGCCATTGGAACTCAAAAGGTATTGATTTTGTTTTAGATATTTTAGCTACTATATTATACAAGTTCTTTTTAAATCACAAGTGATTTAGTTTTATTTGAATTAATTTAGACTAGGATGTCTTTTAAACTCAAAAGGAATTATTTTTTTATCACTTGATAATTGATATTTATATATAGTTGTTAGAAATAAAAAGGTTGGCGAAGAAGAAGATCAGCAAATGAGTGATTGTACATCATAATTGTGTGACAATTTTTTTTTTTTTTTATTTTGCTAAAGCACTAAAGTTAACATTATCATGCATGCATTGTAGATGATGAAATACATGAAGTTAACGTAATGAAAAAAAAAATGTTTATTTTTTTTTTTTTGCTAGCCCGTAGGAAAAAAAAAAGACACTTTTGTATTAAATGTAGAAAATTAATGGATGAAGCATTTAAAAAAAGAAGGCTAAATGATATCCCACGTGGCCAGATAATAAAACAACATTTTATGAACCATTGATGAAAGCATTCAGAAATCGACAATATGTGATTAATTAAGATTCTTCACATGTAATTACTAAGGTGGGTAAAAAAATTATTTTAAATAAACTCCTTTCGTAATTGGTTTAATAATCACCAACCTCACGTATTTGTAGGTCCCGCGTTGCGGAGTTTGCATCCTCTACAGTACCTCAAATTTTGAGTTTGGAATTCGGACTTGTGATCAAAATCTGAATCAATCTGCCACAAGTGGATATCCACGGACCACAGTGTTGTAAATAACGGTATGTGGTCGTCGAACGGACAGGGTGCCGTCCAAGCGATTAATCGGTATGCAGCCGATTAATCGGAATTATGCGGACAATTTAATATTTTTATTAAATTTATTTATATATATCATAATTTATTAAAGTTAATTTATTTAACTCATTAAACTTATCAAATAAACTTAATTTAAGTTAGTTTTATTATTATAACATGACACTATACTTATTTCTCCGTAACACATAAGCATTTTGTATGTGTAAGTAACACATTTATTTAATGAAAAATAAATTTGAGAATTAAGCTTTTTTAAATATTAATAACATATTATTTGAAAGAAAGAAAACATTTTAAATTAAAATCACTAAATTTAATTTATGATAATAACATAATTTCATAAATAAACATGTTGTACTAATTGAAAAAATTAATCAATTTCAAAATAAGTAAGAAGAAAAAAAACATATGTAAAAAATATTGGATATATATTCAAGCAAAAATAAAACTACAATACATGATTTATAAACCTTATTTTCACACACTATCATAGAAAAAAATGTGAAAAATAAATTTTCATTGAAATAAACGGAAATAAAACGAGAATAAACGGGAATAAACAAGAATAAACGGGAATAAACGGCCGATTAAACGTTCGAAACTGTAAAAATAAATGTTTGTTTAATCGGCCGTTAATTTTTTACGGCACACGGCCACGAAGACACTATTAATATAGGGTGAGGGGGGTGTCCGATGCCCATCGGACCAGAGTCGATTCCATGGATAGTTTCTACCAGTCCAATTTACTTTAAGATCTGTGCATATCACTTTGATATCCGTGCTGTTGTCTTTAATATCCGTATGCACATATTTTGAAGTGGATTAGAGGGTAGAAACCACCCATCGAACAAACTATGGTCCGATAGGCATCGGAAACCCCCTCTCCCCTGTTAGTGCGGATTGGACAGTCTGATACTTTTTGCAGTAACCCAAAAATATTTAATATAGTGCCATACTACTCTTATAAATCTAACACCCGAATTAATATCCGTTCTAAATTGAACGTACGTTACGGTATTTTTGAGAACAAATGCTATATCCTCTGTGTAGGTGGATACAAATTAATTTAAAGTTAAAATAAAAAAAATCTTTATAGATATATATTAAATTGGTAGATAACATATATAACCAGCTCACCTACAATCTTTAATTAAAAATAAATAAAAACGTGGCGGTACCGAGGACCACCTATCAAATACTCTCTCTGAGTTAGAGAACTCGCCGTTCAAATTCTCAATCAAAACTCGCCAAACGCATGCATGCTAAAAACATTATTTGCTAGAATGTACCACAGGACGGTTGTGCATTTATAATAACATTGATACCTGATAGCTGCTATCGGGATTTCCAAATTTTTTTGATAATAACATTGAACAGGAATAATTAATTCCTAACGTCGACAGACCTCCTGCTCCTGCTCCTGCTCCGTGTGGTCCATTGTTTAGTGGGATCTAACATTATTTTATTTGTACAGTATCAATTGGATCGATCAAATAAGCATTATAATTTGTTCAATATTATAAATCATCAATTCGCATCCTCTCAGGTATCTCAAACTTTGAGTATTTCTTTGGGAAAATCACAACTGTTAAAATACGTTTTGCTCGAATCTCAAAGCTCAAATAATACTGCTCCGAATAGGCACCGGACGCGTCGGTAACATAAAAGTGTAGATATGTGAGAGGATATACACTCCAGACAGAGAGAGGAGGAAAAGAAAATTAGATCTCATGTGACAAAGTCCACATCCCACGAACCCTGACCGGGCCCGACCTAGGTCCGGTCCGGTCCGGCAGGTCACAAGTCGGGGTGGCGACCGAAAACCGGAAGGGACCGTTTGAACCGAAACCCGCCGAACCCGTGACCCGTGAACCCGCCTACGGTCCGGTCCGCCCGCCAACCCGGTCCGCCCGCCCGCCACCCGTACCCGTACCCGCCTACCCGTGCCCGCCACCGACCCGCCTCCGACCCCAGACCCTTAATACCCCCGGCCCCTTACCCTTTAACCCATCAAATCAATGATCCAATAACTAAGCCATTGATTTTTATCGAGATCGCACTTGTAAAAATAATTTCATTAAGATTTGTGAATGAATAAATTTGAACTTAGGATTTAATTCACAATTTCAATTTGAAATCACAGAGGCAACGGTTTAAAATTTTCAAAATTCATTCCTCCCAAACAAAACCTCCTTAAATATACCCCAATCTCCATATTTTTCACATCTCAATATCTCATATTGTCTCATTCTCTCAATCTCATTCTCTCAATATTTTTATTATTCTCAAAATTTAAATTTATTGTTCAAAAAAATAGTTGTAAATTTAATTTGTTCTACAAATCCCAAACAATTACAAGGTTGTTCAAAATCTCGCAAGATTCGCTACAAATCGCTACAAGATTTGAAGGTACATTTATTTTAATGTAATTTGTAGTAATTGTTAAATAATTAGATTTATTTTGTAGTAATTTGTAGATATTTAGATTCATTTTGTAGAAATTTGTAGTAATTGTTAAATAATTAGATTTATTTTGTAGTAATTTGTGATAGTTAGATTTATTTTGTAGTTGTAGAAATTGTTAAATAATTAGAGTTATTTTTAATTTGTAGATAATTAGATTTATTTTGTAGTTGTAGAAATTGTTAAATAATTAGAGTTATTTTGTAGTAATTTGTAGATAATTAGATTTATTTTGTAGTAATTTATAGAAATTGATAAGTAATTAGATTAGTTTGTTTTATTTAGATTTAATTACTTTTAGATTATGTTGGATTTGTAGTAATTTGTAGAAATTGTTAAATTTTGAATTGGTGAAGTATTTAGATTTGTTTTTTAATTTGTTAGATTTTATTTTAAATTTAAGTAGAATTTTAATATGAAAAATATGTAGATAATTTTGAAAAGAATATTTAGTGTTTTTAAATTTGTTAGATTTTATTTTTAAATTCGGATTTATAATACAACACGATTGGATGCCCCGGTATGAAACAAGACTTTGCATACTTTAAAGTGTAAGGTACATAATTGCACACAAGGTTTTACATATGATAAAGAGCAAGGTATGAGTAGCTTTAAAAGGCATGTCGACATGCACATAAAAAGGGTCACAAGCCACACCGCGAAGAATGGTCCAAACCCTTGTGAACTTGGATGGTACCAACCACCAAAAATATGATGAAAAGGTCATGCTTAGTGAAATGGCCCGTCACCCATAAAGAACAACCAATAAGTATGGGTTGTTGCATGAGTTTTTCCCGTTGGTAATTGGGTGGTCAACCGACATACAAGAGGTTGCACCATAACAAGTTAACCAAAGAAATAAAAAACAATTTACCGAAAAAAATGACCTCGAGCTATATTTGCATATGCAAACAATAAGGTTTCAATACCTCCGATATTTGGACTGCCAAACATGGACTTGGGTATTCTTGTATTACTAAATGGGTATGAAAAAGGGTTTTGAGTTTTCGGTGTTAGATTCCCACACACCAATAGTAATTTACCAATCCATTATGTTAGTTTTAGAAGAGTATAACCTTAAAAGGGATACAAACAACAAGATATTTTCTATTTCTTTTGATAATGCTAGCAACAACATTGCTTCTATTAATATTTTTAAACGCGCTAAATCCAATCATGAATGGTGCAATGTTTCACCAAAAGTGTCTTGCCACATACTTAACCAAAAGGGCCTTAAAACACCAGAAATGAGTTGATAATCAAATTGAAGCTATGTCTTGCCCATATTTTTCAAACCAAGAAGAAAACAACGGTTTGGGAACCTATGTACCCGAATGGGATGAACAAGTGAGAGTGCCTTGGGATATAGATACCCGTTGGAACCTACCTACGGATGTTGAACCGATGCGAGCCGTACAAGGATGCTATAGGGGAGTTTTGAGAGTCTCAACTCCGAAGGAAGGCATTGGAACTCCCAAAAGAATGGCGCAACTAAAAAGCTTCAAAAATTTCTTGGAACCTTTTAAAGCAACGTCAAACTATCCCCATCAACAAAGATTTTAGTTTAAAAAACATCTCTATTCAATTTCCAAAGTGTATAATGAATTGGAACAATCCAAAACAGATCAATCTCTCGCACCGATCGTAGATGCCATGAGAAAAAATTCAAAATTGGGAAAAAGTACTCTTGGCCATATCGCCAACTCCCCGTATTCAAGAGCATTACACGATCGACAAAGCGTAAAAGAGAAATCTACATTTGGACAATGGTGTGGAAACACACGTAAATAGTAAATTCGAAGAGAGTTTGCCCTATACTACTCAAGAATGAATGACAACCGAAACCAACCGTCTTCGTCCCGTGTCGCCACTAGGTATGAACTTAAATATATGTGTTTTTATTTTTATTATTTATAATATCTACATTATTTGTCTACTAATTTATTTATTTTTTAATATTTCAAGGAGCACTAGTAGTGGTGGATTATTAGCAGATTTCCGCCCGATCAAGCCCCCACACATCTTCTATCGTAACGAGTTAATGAGATATGATCCGATACATCACGAAGAAAAAATGTGACATCATGGCGTGGTGGAGAAGGAATGTAAGCCATTATCCAACGTTGGCGATGATGGCTCGCGACGTATTTGCCGTGCCCGTTTCAACCGTCCCTTCGAATGTTGCTTCGGCCCGCAAACAACCTCTCCGATAAGCGCAAGTTGGGTCCCAATGTCTTTGAGAGACTTGGTGTATGAAAGATTGGATCGATGCCGAAAACCGCACGCAACATGGAGATCCTCCAAAACATCCGCGAAAAAAGGGCGAAACCCAACCTAATCATTCGGACGGTGCGAAGAGACCAAACGTGGTATATGAACGACAACTTCTAGATAGGTAGTGTCGGATAAATTTCTAATCTCTTTTAATATTTTTGATTATTTTTCAATTCTAAATTTCTAAACATTTCAACTGTTTCTTAAATTATTCATTTTAAAGACGAATTACTAACAAAAAAAGTTAGAACTCCGCCTATGTTATTTTACATAGCCGGTCCCAAGCCCAATAAGGAGGAGGGTAGCTTTTGTTTATAAATCTATTGTTTTAAAATAATTCGGTTTTAAAGATCAAATATTTCATATTTTAAAAAAAAATCTAAATTGTTTTTAAATATTTCAAATAATTCCAAATAATTCGGTTTGAAAAAAGAAAAAACCGTTACCAAATATTTCATATATTTTTCTTTGTTATCAAATATTTTCTTTCAAAAACCGAAAAAAAAAAAAAAAAAAAAAAAAAAAAAACCCAGTCCGGTCCGGACCAACCCGTGAACCCGGTCCGGACCAACCCGTGAACCCGGTCCGCACGGTCCGTGAACCCGTGGGGGTAAGGGTCCACGGGCGGGTAAGGGTAGAGGTTCAAAATTTCGACCCGTGTACCCGCCTACCCGTCTACCCGTGAACCCCCCGAACCCGTACCCGGCCAACCCGTGAACCCGGGCGGGTTGAACCCGGTCCGGCCCGGTCCGGTCCGTTTTAATACACTAAGTCCACACAACAACTGTGGTGCAGTTTGTATGATTTGCATATAATTTTTTTTCAGATCCTTGAAGCACATCAAAAAACGAAAGTACTCATTCTATTTTCCTTTATATTTAATATTTTGTTTATATAAAAATATAATCAAGTCTACACAAACAAACCCAATAGCTCCTAGAAAAACCTTAATAATTACGGATCTGATTAAATAGTAATACTGTTGTCATAGCATATAGACCGGTATATATCAGATTAATATGCAACTTAATCTATATAAAACATTTTCCTTGCATTGTATTGCGTTGCAATAAAATTAATAGTACCAATCATATCCCTTCAAAACGAAATTAACATTAATTCTTTGGGATTTTTATGGTAGGTTCTTGGCGAATTATTGAATCGTTAGCAAGAATTACATTACAGGACATTGTAATCTCATTTGTTGAGTCTTATTAAATTTTCACAAGTACATAACAGAGTGATTCAAATTCAAAAAAGAAATAACTGCTTGAGGGAAAAAAATCTGCTGTTATTCCTTGGAAATAGCAGGAAACTATTATTCCGATCTCAACCATTCAAACTTTTGCATGTGAATATCAACGAAGTAAGTTTTTTATGCACAAATCTTAACAAAGATCAACGATTACGATAGAAATAACAGGTTCATGTAATTTCAAATAATTTCAAAGGAATAACAGCAGATTTGTTCCTGCTTGAGACATGAACTCACATGAAAACAAATGAGAACCAATTTATTTGAAGTGCAAGATCTATTACAATAATATATCTCGATATTGCAGAAGATAAAATTCCATTCACAGGTTTCAATATTATGCACTTCTACAAATCAAGGTGCACTTAAACATCTTATTTAAATGTCTTAAGCTTCTCAACAAAATCATCTATATGTTTCTCATGAGAATTCCTGTCTGTAAATATCTCCTTCAGTTGTTTTGCATTGTGACGAATGACCTTCCCTTCTTCTTCCACCATGACAAATCGAACAACTTTAGCTACCTCTTCCCGCCTAAAATTTCCAGTTTCTTCATCTCTCGGTATAGCTACACCGATCTCTTTCTCCTCCAAAATTCGAGCGTTTAACCCTTGATCAGCAAATATAGGCAATTGCACCAAAGGGTGCCCAAATTGAAAGTTTTCCACTACCGAACTCCAACCGCAATGTGTCAGAAACCCTCCGATGGATGTGTGTGCTAAGACCTTCATTTGTGGAACCCATCCCGTTACCACTCCAAATTCTTTTGTTCGCTCTATGAATCCCTCCGGTAAACCATCCGGCTTCCTAAGTGCCCAGAGAAAGTGTACCTTTGACATTTCAATGCCGAGAGCTAGCTCATGAAGAAGCTCTATGCTTAAAGTGGCCTCGCTACCGAAAGCAATGTAAATAACAGATTCAATGCACTGTTGATCTAGCCAATCCATGACATCGAGCTCACTGACATCGGTAGTGCTCCTATTAGATGATTGTTCAATAGAAGGTGGTAAAAGACCAACCGGCATGACTTCCTTCGCATAGAGCTTGCTTAGAAGTGACAGCCATTTAGACTCGAGGCTATGGCAGCTCCTGGCACAGACGAACTTGCTTCCGTTAATAACTGAAACCATCCGCTCTGTATCAGTAACACCAGATGCATTTTTCTCGCCGACACTTAAGAAAGAACGGGCCTCATGGAGATGGAAGGCAACATTGGAAGGAAATGGGATCCATCTCGGTGGTACAGTGAAATCCTCAACTGAGGTCCGATACCCACCAAGTAGTTCTG
Organism: Carex cristatella; assembly: GCA_024447775.1. NCBI lineage: Eukaryota > Viridiplantae > Streptophyta > Magnoliopsida > Poales > Cyperaceae > Carex > Carex cristatella. Next base: position 8,359,549 of record JAJHPF010000001.1, on the reverse strand, counting down.
AGCATGGCCCGAAGTAGACCAAGGCAGGAGCTATGAAGACCGAGAAGTATGTACATGGAACGCAACACTCTTCGGCTATTTTAGGGACCCAATGATGTGTGAAGTCCATAATGACCCAATCTGGCCTTGAGATTTTATCAGCACAAGCCGATTTGAAGAAGGTGGAAAAGGGTGCTTCCAAGCCATCGAATGCCTTTTTGAGGTACTGGGCCTTCTCTAATGGTATGTCTCCCGTAGCTTCGGCCGTCTCTGGTAGGTGATCCACTGGAGGAAGCGGAAGGGAGACAAGCTGTATGCCGGGAGATAGGTCAGGCTGGATTTGCATGAGCCGTTCGATGTTTCTCGGTGTGGAGATATAGGTGATGCGGTGTCCCCGTTTTGCGAGGGACTTGGAGAGTTCGAGGAGAGGAAGCATGTGGCCAAAGGCTAGCCATGGGAAGACCAAGATGTGGAGAGAGTCGTCGGACATGACTATACTGTGATTAAATGCTAGAGACAGAGAGGATAGGAAGCCTGTGCAACTCGGTCAAGTAAGAAAAGAAAACGAAAATGAAAGCATGTGCAACTCTGTCAAGTTTGTTTCTTTGATTTTTATTATTATTATTATTATTATTATTATTATTATTATTATTATTATTATTATTAATTTATTATATATATATATACGAGGAGGAATACACTTGTATTTTATTTTAGTGACACCAGATTACACTCTATATTTATAAAGTTTCAAAGTATAAACAGTCGATTCAAGTCGTTCAACATTATGAATATATTAAAATGTATTTGCAGATCAAATTTTATATTTTTTTACTATTTATTATATATTTTACAAAATCATTATTTTTAGAGCATTATATTTTGTATCCATCTTAATAAATAGTAAAAAATTCAAAAAATATAAAATTTGATCTGCAAGCATATTTTAACATATCCATCATGTTAAATAGTTTCAATCGACTGTTTAGACTTTTAAAATATAGTGTAATTCGGTGTCACCAAAAAGAATATAAGTAGATCTCTCCTTGTATATATATGATGAGGATCCACTTACAATACATGTAAATTATAACATCTTACAACAATCTGATTTTGTGATTTTTAATGTTCAAATAGTCATCCAAACTATTCAAAAATAATATCTATATTAAAATAAACTTGGATATCAAATATTATATTGAAATTGAAAGGGACATTATTATTATGCTTTGAGATTCGTGCATGAAGAATTTAAATTTACTAGATTTTGAACAGATCGATCTACTAAATGTTTGAGATATCTCAGACAATGCAAATTTATTTTTGTAAAGACTAGACAGTTAGTTAGCGCTAGTTGAACTTTTAAGTTGAATTGAAATTCTCAAAACATTAAAACAAATGGCAGGTATAATATTTGAGAAATTAAACCGTAAGGGCCTGTTCGTTTGTCACGGGATTACACGGGATGAAATTTGATGGGGATGGGAATCCACTTTTGAAAAAGTGGGAACCCATGGTTATGGGTATGTAAGGGATTAATTATGGGAATGTGTTGAAATGAGTGTTCGGTTGTATCGTGGAATTAGTTGTGGGAAATCTTATTTTCTTTCTAAAATAATTAATATTATACAATTATTTTTATTAATAAAATTAATAATATTATAAATAAATAAAATAGATTAAAAATAACATAAAATATAAATATTATAAATAAATTACTAATTATTATTTAAAAAAATATAAATATTTTTATAATTAAATTAAATAAGAAAATGGATACAAATAAATTAAGAAAATGGATATTTTATATTTTGATATTTTTAAATTACAAAATTGATTAAATAGATGATATTTGATATTTTTAAATATTTGATATTTGATATTTTTAAATGGATACAAATAAATTAAGAAAATAGATTAATATAAAAAATTTCATTTGATATTTTTAATTATACAATTATTTTTATTAATATACTTATAATAATGCAATTAATATAAAATTGATTAAATAGATGAAATATTTCTACTAATAATATTTATTGCTAGAATATAAAAATATAATAGTTATTGTACAAAATTTATCCGCTGTACAAATTAAAGATGTAGCTAGAGAAGGAATTTTGAAGTGTACCTAAAAAAATTAAAGATGCAACGTGTCCAAAACATTTGAGCAAAAAAAAATAAGAAAGAAATAAGAAAGGAAAAAAAGAAGAGGTGGTGTTGCGCTTGGTACCAACTAGAAAGAGAGAGGAGAGAGCCAGACCAACGATAGTAGGAAAAAAAAAATTCAATATGACTTCATTTTTTTTTTCTCGTGATTTTAAGCAGCGGAGATGGGAGACAGGAACATACGGTAGGAACGCATGAGGGTGATTTTGAGCCTTCCGAATAGCTGTTGGGAAAAAAAATAGAAAAAATCCAAAATTCTATTAACAGGCTCTAAAGGTGAAGGTCTTCATGTTATCTTTTCCAATGGCATCACATGTATGGATTGCATGCTGCTTGAAGATTGATTCCAGTCAGAAAATCTCATCGCCTTTGTCGTGTTGAGATAGTATATATATTTTTATTAGCCAGCAAATCAGAGAAAAAATGATTTATCAGTCAGAAGATCCGATCGCATCGAATTAAAATAGATAATAAAATAAAATAATAGCAATTCTGCTGGTCCCAAACACGACTGGGAAGTTAATAGAGTCAAGAAAAGAGAAACGCCAATAATTATATTATATATAGCTAGCTTGCACGGACACGCGGCACCTACGTATTAATATAAGTTTTGTTTATTAAGGGTTAACATAGTTCCTGACATTACAAACAGGAAAAGAGTAGCTCCAATGGATCCGCCGTCTAGTTCACTTCAAGATTCGTACGTACCGTTTCAATATATATTTTTTTTCTCAAAAAATATTTATACGTACATGTTATATTTATGTGTTTATTAAATTATCACTTGGCATGTGAAAATCCGTACGCGTTCGATTTCAATATCTATATGTATCTGCTTCAATATCCATACATTTACTATGTTGGTACATGGCATATTACTTCATCTCTGATTTATTATATGTAACCTTCATTTTACTTGGTTGTCTTGTCTTATGGTATTCATATAAATAAGCATATAACACTTATTTAACCATATGGTGCTGCTTTTAATTTTCTATTAGAAAAATCAATTCACTTTAAAATTTGTGGCACTCATTATCATTCACTTCAAACTGAAACAAAGATTTGTCCAACAATTAATTAAGACTAAACTGGATAATTTTTTTATAAATAATTAGTACCGAAAAATAAAGGATTTTGGCTGTATTTCGAAAAAGGGATAGAGCCACATTAAGTGTCTGAGTCACGACGTTATAATTTATTTTAATGATTTTCTTAGAAAAAAAAAATACAAAAATCAACCAACAAATACATTAATAAAATATGGGGTGGTGACTAATATTGAACAAATGTGCCGTAATTTCTTATGGGGCAGAACAGAGGGCTTGGGCAGGGGAATTCATTTGCTAAATTGGGAGTCATAAATTGTATGCCGACTGAATATGGTGGGATGGGTATTCCGAAATTAGCTGTTCGAAATACGGCCCTGTTGTTGCATTGGTGGTGGAAATTATACGCTCAATAAAATAGTTTCTGGTTTGTAATTGCTACAAGATTAAGAGGCCTACACTCGAATGCGGGACCAACATTTTGGATGTGCTGAAATGGTTCTTTTCACTAGAATCGGCTAATCTGTTTATAGTGTGTTACTGACAGGGGGCAGGGAACGATGGAGGTTCGCATCTCTATGGCGTAGATTTGCTCCCTCCAAGATCAAATTCTTTGCTTGTTTGCTGTTACAGGGAAAATCCTAACTATGTTCCTGGACCGCGCTATATATACTAAACCCCAATGCACGAAATAATTACACGGTAGAGCGTTAGGGGTGCAAACGGATCGGATAATATCCGACCGTATTCAGATCTGTATCCGAAAATTTGATATGGATATCCGATATCTGAATATCCATGTGGATACGGATATGGATATGGTTTTGAATTTTAATTATCCGTATCCGAATAGTACATATATACCATATAGTTTAATGTATATTATGAAAATATTTATGTATATATATGGATATCCGATATCCGATATCTGATCCGTATCCGCACGTATCCATCTAATATCCGATCCGTATCCGATCCGTTTGCACCCCTATAGAGCGTATATCACAAAGCTTCCTACTAACATGATATCAGTTGTGAGTAATTGGGCCTATCTGGGTCATATAGTAGATAACCCTTCCCAGGGAGAATTGTATTTTCAGATAAAATAATTACCTGAGCGGCCCATATACCCAGCAGAGCTGAAAAAAGAAAAAAGAAAAAAGAAAAACCCAGCTTGGTTTTGTTACCCATACTGTTTCTATGTACCAAATACAAACTGTTCGATAAAATATTTATGCTCGAAAACATATCCATGTACCAAAAACTTAACTCTAGCTTGTTTTCCATTTGGGGATATCTACTGGGAATGAATCAATAGTTCAATTTTAGTGATTTTCTCTTCAGATACATTACTATTGTCACAACTGACTATTTGTTAGCGTTTTCTATATAATAAATTTTTTCAAAAGTGTAGTATATATTTAAATTTAATCTTTTTAAATGCCACATATAAACAAATCAGAAAATGCAACACCAATCTCTTGCTAGACTGGAGCCATAATTCCCATTAGATATTAATAGTGAGTTTGTAACAAAGAGTATAGATTTGAATTTTGAGGAATCCATATACGAAAATTGGAAGCTACCCTCCTTTACAGTGAAATAGATGTTGTACATTCATAGGAGAATTGATGTACAGCAGAATCAGAATTCTGCTTGCACATGATACATCTATTATTCACGAGCTACCTTCCTTGCATACTTATGAACACAATAATAGAAATATTTTTCTTATGGATGCTTGGTTTCCTCTTAAATTGAATACATATATTTTTTTTTTATTAAAGCCATAAAAATGATAATTATATATACATTTTTTTGTATCTTTTAGCTAGCATTGCACATCCGACCTCAGAGTTTTGTTCTGCAAAGGAGCTCTATGCTTTAATTTTTATGGATGCAACAATTCACACAAAAAGAGAATGTTTGTATTATTAATTAAAATAAATCTTGTGATCAACATAAATATGTCATTGTAAATTTTGAAAGAAATAATACATAATATTGTTATTTTTGAAGTTCTCACTAGACAATTCGTGAAAGAAATAATACATAATAAAGATAAGTTTGGAAGTTCTCACTAGACAATTTTTTATCGCCTCCACTGACTAGATACGACAATCTCTTCCACTATCTCCTCCTCTGGGAATGGGCATCCAATGAATTTCGCTAGCTTTATGACAGCATCAACCGTGAAACGAAAAATCATACTTGTTTTGGTGCATTATATAGAAATAGAAGTCAGGGCTTTGAGCCAATAAGTAGTGCTGGATTATGGAAAACTTACCATGATTGAACGAGGCTGGAAATCCTCCTCCATTACCATAATGCCTGGAACAAGTTGCTCTTGTTGCCAAAACCTTTGTAATTTCTCATAGCATCAATGGGACAATATCCGCGAGAGATATTGCAGTTGGTCCTGTACACTGGACCTGACATGTAGGGGACAGCGGTTGTTTTAGAGCGCGAGGAGTAGTTTTCCGCAATTTATTCCATAGTAACTGACTCCAAAAAGCATTACATTTAAGTTTTTGTTATTAATTGATATATAGTTCAGCAGGGTGGCTCTGTCAGCCCTTTTGGTGTTTTTGTTCTTAATAGTTCTATGCTACTGTTATGTTTTGGAGTTTAATTCTTTGCAATGGTTGGTATGTAAGAACTGGTTTCATGTTAATGAAACGAGTTGTTAAGCCTTTTTTTCAAAAAAAATATCTGCGAGGGATATTGTCGGTATACTCTTTCGGATATTCTAATAGAAAAAAAAAAAAAAACATTTTTTTGTCAGTCTACCATCACAAATAATCACCATTCTGAGATCTCGTCCATGTGGATGATACCTCAGTAGAACTAGATCTTTTGCTTCCTCATCCTTAAGACTTATGAGGATTGGAATCGAAAGTGAAGGTCGACATAGTGTTTAGTGTAAGGATTTTCCATGGAAATAGCTGTCGTTTTTAAACCAGTTTCAAATGTATTTTGTTTATATTTTAAACCCACTCATACTAGCTATCATATTTGATTGTATAATTAGTTGTTTTATAGAAACGGACAGATTAGATATCCAATTATTAAGGAATCAGATTTGGTCCAAATGGCTTTGGATCGGACACCGTCCAAAACCTCTTAAAATCGTACGATTAAAGTTCGATCAGTCGATCCGAACCACTCATCATGATTTTCATATTAAAATGTGTTAAGAGACCAAATTTTATATTTTTTTGAAAATTGTTTACTATTTTTTAGATACGTAAAACATCACTGTTTCTGAACAGTCCAAAAATAGTGATTTTGTACGTAGCTAAAAAAATATTAAAACAATTTTAAAAAAAATATAAAATTTGGTCTCTGAATACATTTTAATATGAAAATCATAATAAGCGGTTCGGATTAACTGATCAAACTTTAATCATACGATATTTAGAGACTTTGGATGGTGTCTAGTCGGACCAAATCTGATTCCAATTATTAATGAGTAGTTTTGGCAAGTAATTATAACATTATGTATCGTCTGTAACGCTACGTTGTCTTGTCTGGGAATATATATATTTTTAATGTACTATCTCTTTACCACGTTCTCTTGCCTGTAAGAGAATTGAAGAAACAAATTAATGCTCAAAGACTCAACGTTCTCTTTAACATCCAAAATTAGTGCCAAACAATATTATGTAATTTTGAAACGCTCTATTGGATTGGTAAAAGGAGTCCGCATTCATTGTCCCTAAATTTAATATATTACGCGTCAGAGAATCTGTTCAGATTGATCTTAATCCATGAAAACAATTAACTACTACTAACTATATATAGCAGTGTTTAGTTTGTTCATATTATGTTTAGTTCGTGGTTGTATATCTCTCTAGCTATCTTCTCTCTTTTTTTCACATTTGATATTTTTTTCCGTCTTTCTTCATCTTAAAGCCAAATGGCAGACTAAATGAACTGATATAAAATTTGGATTTTATGTGGCGTAACATCAGGTGGTTATTTGGTCTCTAACTCCAGATTTGCTTGAGAACTAAGGTGCATGTTTGGTTGTGAAGTAAACATTCTACTCCACTTTTAGAGCGTGTTCGGTTGAATAGGTTTTAGTGGGAATAAATAGAATATGGCCATTTGTTCCCAATGCTGTTCAGCAGCTCCCTATTTTCCCATTTAAATTCCGAAAAAGTTTCCAACCAGTTCCCATTCTACATTACAGCAACATTGTTTAGATAGCAATCTCTCTCTCTCTCCTCTCTTTACTCCACTCACCATACTCCACGTCAATAGCATAATTTTTTTGGAGACACTCTCTCTCCTCCTCTGTCACTGTTTTCAATACATTCAATAATGCAAATTTATATATAAAGATTTCTACCCTTTTTACTATAATCTTTGTGGGACTAAGTTGATTCGTTCAGATCCGGACATTTTAAATTACATATTTACATTTGGAGGCTATAATGATATTACTTTATAATTTTATTAAGTACGTATTATAAAGTAGAAAATTTTAGTACACATAAAAAAATAGTTAAATTTTAATATTTAATTTCAAGATTATAAAAATTATGAGATGTTTCATGATCCCATATTAAATTAGTCTCTGATTATATATATTTTTTAAAATCATTTAAGTACTGGTGCTTTACCGTTAACTTCCAAGTTTTAATATATCAATATATTATATGTTAAAGATCTAAATTTTTTTATATTCAACTGATGTCAAAATATACTTAATTACCTCCTGCTCCAGAGAAATTATTCTTTTGTATAAATTTAGATGAGAAATAAAAATAAAAATGCATATTATAAAAATAAATAAAGATTTTCCACAACTAAACCCACGGTACAACCGAACACTCATTTTAATAAATTTCCATAATTAATCTTGCGCATACCCGTACTCATGGGTTCCCACTTTTAAAAAAATGAGTTCCCGTTCCCGTCAAATCCAATCCTGCATAATCCCGTAACAAACGAACATGCCTTTAAGGAGCCAAACAAGAAGTAAATTTGAAGTAAGATGAAGTAACATTTGAGTTAATCCGTATTAAGTTACTCCGCTTAGAGAGGCGGAGTAACTTATTCCACCTGTGGGTCCCGCGGTTAGAGTAATATCATCTTATAATTTTTCTCTCTTCATTATCTTACTCTACCAAATTCCAACCAAACGCCGACCAAACATGATTATTTTAATCCGTCTTAGCTCGGAGTAAAAAATTTAATACGGAGTAACCTTACTTAGGCCTCAGTGAGGCTGTCAAATGTAAATTAGATAAGCCATTCTAACATGACACGAGTCTAATTAATTTAAGCATCCAAATTCGCACCACCTAGTTAGGTGGTTTAACTTTTATTCTGTCATGTGGCATGTTAAAACTATAGTTGTTATTAGTTCAAGTCTAGATGAGTTGACTTTAGACCTCAATCAAACATGAATAATTAAGTTTGACCAGCCAAAGTTAGAATATATAATCAAATTTAAAACCCTTTAATCGTTAGCCACAACCACACACCATCTAAAGGAACTGAAAAAAGTTTCATGGTTTCTATAGGATTGCTTAAAGGAGTGGATAAGTTTTTCGGCTCCTTTTATGAGAACGAAATATGGATGCAGTCCATTTAATATTCTCATATATATATTGACTTAATATTTCATACGAACAGATTATACGAACTCCACATCTAGAATATAAACATATATGGCGTGATTTTAAAATGTTGAAGGTGATCATGAGGTGACAGATCGACCATATTGATTTACAAAAGTTGACATGTAATAACATTATAACACCAACTTTTTAAGCATGTTGTCTATTAGATTATTTAGTTGTTAACTGTGAAAATAGAACTGTAAATCGAAAATTAAATTATCTTAATTCTTTTTGAATTAAACGAAACCAAGTACATGAAAAAACCAAACTATTTTATTCAAAATAACACAAAAATAACTATTTTATTCAAAGTAACACCAAATTAACTAAACAAAACATTGCATAAGTACATTACTGTTGTCTGTCGCTTGCCTCTCAATAGGTGAAACCTGAATTATATAATTTCTCTTTAATGATATTGTCTAACTTGATAGCCATTTGTTGAATAATGATCTCAGATTATAATTCATCATTGATCAGGGGTCTAAATGTAACAATAGATAGAAATAGAATAAAGGGTACAGTGCGCTACAGTGAAATCAGTAAATAGAAAAGCAGCTCCAACAGCTATATTTGACAAATGTAACTATATATAGAATAGTCATTAGAATGTAAAAATGGAAGATTAATATATGAAAAATATAGTTTCTCCTCAGTTGTGCATCTCTCTAAAACTTCACATGGTATCAGAGCGTTAAGTTCTGTGACCGAAATCAAACAGCAATCAACAGACAGTTCCAGCAACTGGCATTCACAACACAAGCAAAATCTGATAGCAAGGCATTATGGCTCAAGAGGGGCAACACGAGGCTACCAATGCCTCAAAGCTCACAAATACTTTGCTTAATGGCAAAAATTATCTGTCATGGGCAAAGGCAGCATCTAGGGCACTCAGCGGTCGAGAGATGCGAGAGTACATCACAGGAGAAAACAAAAAGCCTGAACCGGCAAATTCAAATCTGCTGACCAAAATCGAAAAAAAGGCAGCAAAGAAATGGATAACCCACAATGACAAAATCATAACATAGCTCACGAACTCTATAGAACCAGCAATTTCAGACCTTTTTCTCTTTGCTGACACGGCTTTTGAACTGTGGCAAGCCGTGAAAGACATGTATGGGCAAGAGAAAAACTATTCCCGTATCTACCAACTCAAATTAGAAATTCAACAAGAGAAACAAGGCACAAGAAAGCATGTAGAGTACCTTGGTGCTCTTCAAAAGAAAAGAGATGAGCTCCGATCATACCGGCCGCCAACCACTGACTTGGTGACAATCCAAAAACGGCAAGAAGAAGATGATATATTTGAGCACCTTGTTGGTTTGAATCCCAGCTATGAGGCCATACGGGCTCAAATTATGAACACAATTCCCCTTCCTTCTTACAACCAAATCAAAAACATGATCCAACAAGAAGAGAGCCGGAGAGAAACTATGGGCGGTCCACAAGTCGCATACGACGAGGGACACGAGACCCACAGCTTCATCACAGCCAAAAAATTCAATTTTCCCAAATCCGACCAAAACCCTAATTCCCAAATCCATTCAAAATCCGGCGAAATTGAAACTTGCACTTACTGTAAAAAGGAAGGGCACACACATGATAGATGCTGGTTCCTTCATCCTCACTTGAAGCCAAAGCATTGGAGAGAAAAGAATAATGGCGCTGGGGGAAGGAGAGAAGGCAGCGACGCAGAGAAGAAGGGGAAGTCGCGTGGGTTCACAGCGGCACAGACCAAAGAAAAAGAAAAAGAAAGAGAAACGGGCCAAGAACCAGGCCCAAATTCAATGGGTTATGCAGCCGCTGGCGGGTCAGGATCCAGCCAAAACGGGTCAGTGGATCAGCTGCAGCAATTGATGCAGCAGATGTCTGTGCTGTTAGCAAAACAAAACTCTGCATTTTCTGGTATAGCATCATACTCAAAAAAATTTAATTTATTAGATATAATAATTATTGATAGTGGTGCTACGGATCATATGTTTGGTAATCAAATGCTTCTAACAAATTTAGACTTGACCAAAACCGAACAATTTGTCGTGGTAGCTAATGGTATGAAGGTGCAAATAAATGGTGAAGGACAAACAAACTTTTGTAATAAAAATATTTATAACGTATTATATTTAAAAACATTTCCTATAAATTTACTTTCGGTACAAAAATTAACACAAGAGTTAAATTGTGATGTAATTTTTTCTTGTAAAAATGTTGTATTTCAGGACCGGGAAACCGGGACGAAGATTGGTGAAGGATTTCTCGAAAATGGACACTATTTTTTGAACTCAAAAAATTATCTTTGCGCTTCCGCTAAATCCGTTAATGTTGATCTTTGGCATCAAAGATTGGGACACCCTTCCGACAAGACTTTAAATTATATTTTTGAGTGTAATAATTTAAATTGTAGTAATTGTGAAGTTTGTAAGTTGGCAAAACTATCGAAACTTCCTTTTTCTCATTCCAATAGTAAAAGCAAAAATATGTTTGATTTAATTCATTCCGATGTATGGGGACCGGCCCCAATTGAATCATATAATGGATTTAAATATTTTGTAAGTTTTATCGATGATTTTTCGAGAACGACTTGGTTATACTTACTCAAGTCTAAAGATGAAGTATTTAATAACTTCAAATAATTTTTTTGTCTAATAGAAAATCAATTTAACGCAAGATTAAAAATATTTAGATCGGACAATGGGACGGAATTTGTAAACAATAATTTCTCAACCTTTTTTAAAGAAAAGGGGATTATACACCAAACCACATGCATAAATACACCCGAGCAAAATGGAGTAGCAGAAAGAAAAAATAGACACCTCTTAGAAATGACAAGAACATTAATATTTCAAAGTAACGTTCCAAAAATATATTGGTCCGATGCAATACTTTGCGCCACTCATTTAATTAATAGATTACCAAGTTCAAAATTAGAAAACAAAATTCCATTAGAAATTCTCTATCAACAAAAAACATCATTTGACCACCTAAAAATATTTGGTTGTACAAGTTTTGTACATATTAAAAGAAAAGATAAATTAGATTTTGTATCAACAAAAACTATATTTCTAGGATATTCTTCCTTCAAAAAGGGATATAAATGTTATGATCCTATAAATAAAAAAATATTTATTTCTAGGAATGTTGTATTTTTTGAAAATAAACCATATTTTAAAAAGAAGGAAGATATTCAAGAGCCTTGTCAAAATGAAAAAATAAATTCCGTGATGCCTAACATTGAGGGACAAGATATTATTCAAAGTGAAAATTATGAGAATGATGTGGATAATCTTGAAGAAGATATAAATGAAAATAATGACGACACAAATGAAATGGAAATAGAAAATAATTTAGAACTTAGACGAACATCAAGGGTACGGCAACCATCGAGTAGACTTAGAGATTATATAACATCATATACCGTACGTTATCCTATACAAAATTTTATTTCATACGATAAAATTTCACCTTCATACCAAGCTTTCCTCACAACTATAGAAAAAGAAGTAGAGCCAAAAACTTACCAAGAGGCCATTCAAATTCCAATTTGGGACAAAGCGATGAAAGAAGAGCTAAAAGCTCTAGAAAAAAATAATACTTGGGTAATAGTTCAATTACCAAAAAATAAAAAATCCGTCGGTTGCAAATGGGTTTATAAAATCAAATATAATTGTGATGGAACCGTAGAACGGTATAAAGCAAGATTAGTAGCCAAAGGATTTACACAAACCTATGGCATAGATTATAACGAAACCTTTGCACCGGTCGCAAAAATGAACACCGTTAGGGTTCTTTTTTCGGTTGCTATAAATAATGGTTGGAACCTATACCAAATGGACGTAAAAATGCTTTTCTTCAAGGAACACTTGAAGAAGAAGTATACATGACAATACCACCCGGACATGAAATGCAAAATATCTCTAATCTAGTTTGTAGGTTAAATAAGTCGATTTATGGATTAAAACAATCTCCAAGGGCATGGTATGGCAAACTTAGCTCTTATTTAAATTCTTGCAATTTTAAAATTAGCAATGCCGATCATTCCTTGTTTACAAAAAATGATGGTAGATCAATAACCCTAGTTCTAGTTTATGTCGATGACATTATAGTCACCGGGAGTGATTATCAAGAAATCCAAAAAATTAAAAAACAATTGAGGGAAAAATTTGAAATTAAAGACCTAGGATATGTAAAATATTTTTTAGGAATTGAGATAGCTTTTTCAAAAAAGGGGTTATTTATTTCACAAAGAAAATATACGGTTGACTTGCTAAAAGAAACCGGAAAAATAGGTTGTAAACCGGCCTCTACTCCAATTGATAGTAAATACAAATTAAATAGTGAAGATGGAGAACCATTAGAAAACATAAATCAATTTCAAAGACTAGTAGGAAAATTAATTTATTTAACGGTTACCCGTCCGGATATTTCTTTTTCGGTAAGCCAAATTAGTAAATTTATGCACTCACAAAAAACACCACACCTAGAAGCTATAAATAGGATTTTGAGATATCTAAAAGGAAATCCCGGAAAAGGAATTTTGATGAAAAATAACAAATCTAACGATATATGTGGCTATTCCGATGCAGATTGGGCCGGAAGCTTTGATAGAAAATCCACCACCGGCTTTTGCACATTTGTAGGCGGCAATTTAGTCACATGGAAAAGCAAGAAACAAAGTGTTGTGGCACGTTCAAGCGCCGAGGCAGAGTACCGTGCCATGGCATCCACCGCGAGTGAATTAATTTGGCTCAAGCAATTGCTCAAGGACATGGGAATCAAATATGATCAACCCATGAAAATGTATTGTGACAACAACTCGGCACGGCACATTGCTCTAAATCCTGTATTCCACGAGCGAACCAAGCACATAGAAGTTGATTGCCATTTTATTAGAGAAAAAGTTCAAGCCAAAGAAATAGAAACACCGTTTGTTCGAAGTGAAGATCAACTAGCAGATGTTTTTACTAAAGGATTGGATCCAAAGCCGTTTGAAAAAATTACAAGCAAGCTAGGATTACTCGACATCTATAATCCTAGCTTGAGGGGGGGTGTTGAATAATGATCTCAGATTATAATTCATCATTGATCAGGGGTCTAAATGTAACAATAGATAGAAATAGAATAAAGGGTACAGTGCGCTACAGTGAAATCAATAAATAGAAAAGCAGCTCCAACGGCTATATTTGCCAAATGTAACTATATATAGAATAGTCATTAGAATGTAAAAAGGGAAGATTAATATATGAAAAATATAGTTTCTTCTTAGTTGTGCATCTCTCTAAAACTTCACACCATTTCAGGCGTCATGTGGTTTTGCCAATCCCCCACAACAGCTTTTCTGAAAAGATAATCATTTTGTACATTACCAATCCCCCCATTTTTGTTAACGTCAAGATCTTTAAGTTTATTGAAGCTACAGAACTCGACAATCTCTTCCACTATACCCTTTTTTATCTCCTCCTCTGAGAAGGGGCATCGAATGAAATTTGCTAGCTTCATCACACCATTGACAGGATCCTTCATCATTTCCTCATACTTGAGGAACAAAATTTCCGAACTAGGATGCAAACTGTTCGTGTAATATTCATGAACGTGATCCCAAACAGGACCAAAGGGCATTTCACCATCACAAAATAATTCAAAGGCTTTAGTAAAAGGAAATGGTTTGTTGAACCCTTCATTTCTTGTGATCATGTGCCAAAGGGAGACTATGACATCTTTTGGCTCCCTACAGATATAAATGATTGGACACCTTGATGTCTTGATGCTCTCTGGGAGTATTGAGTATGGCAAATGAGTTCCAAGAATTCTAGGAAAAGGAAGGGTTTCGAGATATTGTTCATCTCTCGTAGCATAGTTATATTCAGTTTCTGGAACGCAATCATGTGGATTGAGTTTAAGCAAAGGGTGAGACGAGAAAGCATACTTGTTTCGGTGCATGATAGTGAAAGTGAGGGCTTTGAGCCAAGTGGTGCCGGACTTCACATAACTTGCCACGATTACATCACCGGGATGGGATTGGAAAGTCTCCTCCATCGCCATAATACCTGGAAGTAGCCCCTCTGGTAGCCAAAAGCCTTTGTAATTTCGCAACGAAGACGCCAGCCACCGTTCTCGTTTTTGGAATGTTAAAATTATCGGTTTGAATTTACTATCTACTTCTTCAATAGCTGGAATGTCCTTCATGGGTCGACGAGACCTTAGTATTGTTGACCTTTCTCCTACCTCATTCTTAACGGGATTATTGCAATTGGAAGTGAAGGTGGAATTAGTGTTAAGAGAAGTATTGTCCATGGGGATAAGGGAATGAGGTAGGAGAAAGGTCAATCCTTGAAACTTAGAATGTTAAGAGAAGTATTGTTCACCTTTCTCCTACCTCATACTTATATAATTTTTTAAGTTCTAGACGTTTGGTATATAAAATTAATAGCACTAAATAGTAGCAATACCAACCAACAAATGCAAAATTATATAAATTTATGTTATTTAGCTACTACATTTCGAAATAATAATGAAGGTTTAACATGGAACTATTGCAATGTCTCGACATTTACCGTCTTTTTTTTTCAAGAAAATTATATAATACACATGCAGGAATTAGGTTATTGTGTAAGTTGTCTCAGAATGCTCAATCTACATGCGTCTAATGAATCGACTTATGTCCGACATCAATATAATAACATACAGAACGAATTAAACTTAATTTAATTTTGTAACATTTTTACAAAATATTAAATCCATGGTACGGCATGAAAAAAATTCTCGAAACATAGCACAAACGCATGTGGTTGTGGCTTTTTCTCCTAGTAAAAATGTAAGCATAACTTGTGTTTTACTCTGATCTACCTGACATTTTTTCTTGTAATTACGTGTTGTTAAAAAAGTGTGAATTAATCATTTCTCACTGAAGAAAAAAGAACAACAGCATATGAAATAAAACCAATTGTAGGAGATTCCTGCCCAGGAAATAAATCTGCTGCGATTCTAAAGGAACCGCAGGATCATGTTTTTTCATATCTAACCTTTACTTTTTTGAAATACACAAATTTCAAAGAAAATTAATTTTCATGCACCAATCTCAAAGAAATGAAGAATTGAATATGGAAAAGCAGGCCTGCAATACTTTAAGAATCGCAGCAGATTTAATTTCTCCTGCCCAAGCCCAACTCAACTACTTCCCACAGAAATTAGAAATGAGATGAAAAGCACTTCATATTCCTTGCAAAGGATAGAATCCCTGTCTCAATCCGCATACAAATAATTACATAATTATTCACAAAAGAAAACATAATTACACAACTTTCTAAAAAGTTGACTTTAATAAAGAAGGGGAGATGGTTGGATTCCTCAAAGCTGGTGGACCCCAGGATGAAAGCGAAATATTCTAGAAGTAAAAATTTCAGGCATGACACAAAGAAAAAGAACAAAATGGCCAAGGCCCAGGCCAAGATCCAATATAACATTTTATATATTGGATAAGTTATTTAGAAATATACATCATGTCATTTTTTAAAGAGAAAAATGCAGACAGGATTTTGATAAAAAAAATATACTGCATCAACAAGTAGTAGGCGTACTGTAGGATATATATACACACACACACACACACACACACACACACATATTAGAGATGATAAAGTTGTACTGAGACGGTACCACAATTGTATAACCAAGTTTAATTAAAAAAACAAAAAGATTTTTTCTATGAAAAATATAGAGCTCATAATGCATGCTCAGAGCACCACCTGATAAGAGGCCAGGGTATGGCAGGAAATGCATTTACAACAAACCAACCTTGTTTTGCTTCTGACCTATCCTCCTTTAGTAATATGAGTATACTTTATCTCACCATTCGAGGATGTTTACTTTAAAGTGAGTGGTGGCGATTAGGTTAAGGTGCACCCATACTGGTACAGCTGCTTTTGTATTAGAATTTTTTCTACCATTTGATTGCGTGGAAATGGAAGAACAGAAGGTTTTGCTCAATTCTTTGTCTACTACAGTGCAAAAGGTTTGCCAGACATTACGTGTTGTAAAAGACAGTGAGATTGAGGAAAAAACTTTGTTGGAATTAGGGGTGTCAAATTGTCAATGATATCATTTTAACTGTTCATCCGATTCATACGGTATTCGATAAGATAAGTACGTATGAGTAAGATTTTTCTCGTTAACTTATCGGATACTAGTATGAATATGGATAAGGATTTTTTTTCTTAAGCTAAACTGATAAGGATACGGGTAAAAGATATTCCGTACCTGTTACCCTATAGTTTGTAATACTATTTATTTTATTTTTTAAATCTATAATTTGAACCCCTCGAAAGAAAAACATACTATCACAAATTTTCAATCATGCAAATGGCCTATAGTACCCTCGTAGGGAAATATATGCAATTTGAACATACAGAAAATTATGGATCGTAGTTGGAATTATTTAGAATAGAGTTACATCACATATTTATATCTAAAAGAGATCCCTACCTGCTACTTTGTAACATCAAATAACGACAACAGGTCAAGTCGTCGAGATGTATAATAATAATTTCTACAGTATATTAGTGGAACTAGTTATAGTCTTTTGTATGCTTTCCGTTTTTTTTTTTTATTCTTTTTGTTAAGTGTTTTTTCTCGACTATATATATATATGAAGGAAATAGTAGCATCTGAAATATATTTTATTGGCTTGAATAGAAAAGTATCTTTTATTATAAACGCATAATTTTGCTCTTAATAAAAAAATATATTTTTTGTCTGATCCTAATATGGAAATCTTAAGAAGGATTCTAATGTCACAATTTTTCAACTTTAATAACTTAAATTTATAATTCATAAATTAAAATAAAACTGACATATATGAACTATAATATTTTCTGTATTCATGCACCTGTAAAAGAGTATGCCATTTTAATTGGTATTAAGAGCTTGTAAATATAAGCTGATCAAGCGGATCATTTCTTGATCTTGAAGTTTTAACTTATTAATTTATATTAAAAACTAAAAAGAAATATTTTTATTGACATAACAAAATATATCACATCTAAACATTTATTTTGATATATGATGAGTTTTAATTTTTTTATTATTAAAAAAAATAGAAAAAAAGGCGCGATGAAAACCTATATAAAATAAATATTTGAACTCTCTAACTAAATTTATACAAAACATATCAAAAATTCAAAATACATAAATCCAACTAATCAGCGTTCAATGACCAATATCGATCCATATTGTTTGAATTGAAAGATTTTTGTAATTAAAAAAAATTACGATTTTTACCCATTCATCAATTGGCAACATGAAGGCTTTCACACATGATAAAAACAAAATATCAAAAAGAGAAGCCTTTGTTTACCCAGTGCTTCTGACACCAACTGGTAAAGCTCAACTTATGAAATATCTATCTTTCGAATAGCACGGGAATCAAAAATCCAATTTAACCCGCCCCAACTTATGAAACATATATAGGCCACACGATCACACATACAGAGCACGCATCGGGGACTGGGAGGTTGCAACTTGCAAGAAAAGCTACGAGAAGGCCATGTGCTGTAGGGATCAATATCCTCCCAGGTACCTTAGAGGATGGGCCTAGCTCACTTTACGGTTTGAGATTAAATCTCAACCAATTTGAAATTCCGAGGATTGAGATTAAATCTCAACTAATTTGAAATTCCGAGGAAAATAGGTGGCAGTTTTATTGGGTTTTGAGTTTCGTGCCAAGCTAAAAAGAACGGTCCAAACTCACTAATTGTAAAAGATTCTCTTTTCAGGTAATGCACTGGAATATGAATTCGTGCTTAGATGCGTTTTTTAAGGACATCCTATTCCGGATTCACAAATAGAGAATGAAATACGTGACACGACATGACGTGACGTGATCAACTTTTTTATTTCATGTGACGTGATCAAAATAGTGAAGGATGGTCACGTCACGCGAATAGTCATGTCACGTGTAGTCACGCCGTGACCATACGAGACGTGACGTGTCGTGACGTACATTAGTCATGTCAATTTTTTATATTTTAATTTAAATTGTTGCAAATTTAGAAAAAAGATATAAAAAATTCTAAAATAAGTAAATAATGTTGTAAAGATTATTTTTTAAAAAATGTTGCATCTAACATTACTTTAAAAATTCAAATTATAAACATATATTAGACTAAACTAAAGAAAATAAAAATCAGTACTACATGAGTACCAATATCACTGAACTTACATCTGAATACTCTATACATATAAAAAAAAAGTTGGATACTCTATGTTTCATATACCGTGACGTGATGTGACTGGTTCGCGTGACGTGACGTGACATATATTTTCACTGGAATGTGGTCACATCACGCGAATGATCACGTTATGCATCACGCGAGTCACGTCACGTAATCGATACACGTAACGTTCCGTGACGTAACTAGTCACGCCGTGACAAATTTCCTTCTCTAGCCTGGATTATAATAAAATTTTGGAAGAATTACTAGTATACCCATTGTGCAAATAAAATATTGCGTACCATTGTGCATTGGTACTTCAATTTTTAGATGAATAGTATAAAAATTATGTTCATTTCTTTTAATAATGATAAGAAAGATAGCAGAATTAATGAAAACAACCACTACAATTTGTAACAGTAATGATAATAATTACTACAATGATGAAATAAAATGAGAACTAAACGAAATGTAATATGTTTTTGTGTGAAGATATATTGGTAATATGCATATTATACAATGGCCAGTGATACATACTCATATTTCTGCTTTTAAAGACTAAACAATTGATATGGACCATTCAACATAATTTTCATATAAAAATATGCAGACCAAATTTTATATTTTTTATATTTTTTTTACTATTTCTTAGATAGATATAAAATTACTTGATATGAAAATTAATTCACAATCATCCAATAATAATGATTTTCTACCTATCTATAAAAATAGTAAAAAAATTCTAACAGATATAAATTTTGATTTGCAATAAATATATTTTATTATGAAAATAATATTTAACGCTTCAAATTGACAGATATGAATTCATACACGAGTCGATTCAGTGACAATAACATGCATTTCCTGGTGAGATGTGAATTAGAAAAAATAAAGATAATTTTTGTGAAGGAGCGACATGCAACGTGCAATCGGTCAGACTAACTATAAAATATCCCCATGATGCAACATGTATCCCACCGAAAGTTAAATTAAATAAATATAATAACTCGTATAAACATTCAGACCCTAACAATATATAAAGTATTCCTCCGATGATGCTTCTGGTCACAAGTTAAAATAAATATATATATAACACATTAGTGGTTATCATACCCTACTAGAAAATCTTCCCCCAACTATCAAATCTGTACTTATGCGAGAGAGCAGGATAAGATCTGTAATGGCCATGCCAACCTCCCAAAGGATAAGATCTGATGAAAGTGAAATGGTGCCCGAGTTACGCGCCGTTATGTCTGTCGATCTATTCAATGCAATAATAGAAGGCAACAACGATGTATCAGTAGGATGTCTAGGACTACAGCCGGAAGAACAAACAGAAATCCAGGTAATATTTCAGAATCTATTTTTTTCTTTCTTTTATAGTGTCTGTCTAACTAATTAAATGGGAAAGCACACACCGGAAAACAGATGTTGGTGCCGTGAAGTAACACTAATACATATATTACATTTATAAGTTCGCATTCTATTTATAACAGAGGAGGGATCCACTTACAATATTTTGGATTTTACAACATGTTACAACAATCGATTTTACGATTTTTAAAATTCAAATAGTTGATCCAAACCGTTCAACATGATCTCTACATTAAAATGTGCTTTGAGATCGAATTATATTTTTTTTTTTTACTATTTATTAAGTATTTTACAAAACTCTTGTTTTTCAGTAGTTTAGAATTGTCTAAAAACAACAGTTTTGTAAAATATTTAATAAAAATATTGAATAGTTTGGATTGACTGTTTGGACTTTGAAAATTGCAAAATTTAATATTGTAACATGTTGTAACTTTCAAATGTTGTAAGTGGATCCCTCCTCTTTATAATATTATAGTTATAAATTTTCAAGATCGTTGATGTTGCTATCACTATCATGATTATTATTGTCATTAATGAAATTATTCTTATCATAAATATAATTTTTAATTTTTCAAGTCTGCATCAAAATATTCAAGTATTTCTTTTGTTTACATACATCTGACTAAGAAAATTTGAACTTAGAGATTTAATAATTTTTCTTTTCATCCAGAAGAATATGTCCCAACTTAAAGCACAGAACAAAATGTTAAAGACACCTCTGCACTATGCTGCAAAGGTCAGCAATGACAAGGTCATCCACAACTTCATTCAAATTGATCCTTGCATTATGAAAGGTGCTCTTGGAGAAACAAATGAAAATGGAGACATAGCCTTACACATTGCTGCCAAATACGACCATATAGATGTCGGGTGCCAGCTAATGAAGTTGGATTCCGAAATGGCTTACAAGTTCAACAATGAAATGTTATCTCCATTATATATAATTATATTCAAATACTATACTGAAATGGTATTGAATATGTTAGAAGTTGACCCTACTCTGGCGTTCATAATTCCCGGAGGTTACAACCAAGATAACGGTACGCCAGTTCTAGGAAGGAGATATATGTTTCGGGCATTTATTCTAGCAGATATTATGGCATTTATACAAGAATTCTTAAGCTTATTTGCTCTTCTTCAGTGAACTCTGACAATTGTACCTGATCGGTCCCTCCCATCTGCAACAGTTTCATTTATGCTGGCAGCGAGTAGTATGGTTGTGGCATTTGGATTGGAGTTGTATGTGACGCTTGCTCCAATTTACTTACCTATCGCCATCCTCGTTATCACTCTTATTTTAGGGTCTCCTGCTGTGGTTGCTGTTGTTTCCGTTAGAAAATACTATCCTAGATTATTTTATAATATGAGTACTGGACTGCTATTATTATATGCAGAGTTTTACCTGCTCATCTTCTGTCCGGCCTTACTGTAACTCTATACTATGAAATAGATTATTTTGTAATATGAGTACTGGACTGCTATTATATGCAGAGTTTTACCTGCTCATCTTCTGTCCGGCCTTACTGTAACTCTATACATTTTCATAGTCATTCTCTATCAACGTCTGGCTTTTTGTTTCATGAAGCATTTTTTCCCTCTATGTTCTTTTATTTATGACATCACATAACATTTTTTTTTATAATTTTCGTTTGCAATGGACGGTCCTACATTTTTTACACTACAACAAATCCATCAGGGTGCCCAATTGTGCTGGTAGTAACATATGTGACTTTTTCAATTTAAAGGAGTATAGTAAAATGTTTCACTAGACATGGTTGTTGTAGATATATCAGCTTCTAAAAGGGTGCAGGTGTATTTATGTCAAGTTGTTTACACTAAGAAAAACAATAGGATACCAAATAAAAGGAGAAAGTACTGACCAGAAATATCAAATTTTATCAGGGTCATTTGTGCAAGACAAGGGCATAGCAATGGAATTTTAGAGATAGAAATACATACCCTTGAATGTAATTTGATCCCCAGCACCCTCAAAAAGAACTTGTTCTTCAGTCAAGTCAGATCTATGGTCCTTGGTTTTTTTTTTTTTTTTATGGTTGGCATAATATGGTCCTTTGTTAATGCTATTGCTGCACAAATTAGGTCAATCAAGGGCATTTCAAATGGTAGATGTACTGCTTTAATGTTGTAAGGAATCTGTTCAAATTAAGATGAATTAAATTATTTATGTACCAACGCTTCGACCCTCTTTGTCACGGCGAGAAATAATCACACGAGAATCGCAAAATATGTGCCACAAAAAAGCAGGTTGATAACAGCTCCTCCATTTTGTAGTATGCTTCCTCTGTAAATTAGCATCCAAAAAGTAAATATCAGAATGTCGCAACTGGCACACTAGAAAAAATAGTTTTCGGAAAAAAAAAAGATTTGAAAAATTTGAGGGGTTATTATAGTAAAAAGTACCAAATGCTGTTGTTGTGTCAATAAATGGCCAACAATTATATTTTATACATATGATCCTTCAAGTACTCATCTGCTTTCTTACTACCATGACCTTCATTTTTACAAATATTACCGATACATATAGTGGAAAATAAGACGACAACAAAAAGAACTATAGAATTAGAAATAAGTACAACTTGTAAAGAGAATCATGATGAATTATTCACTTTATATACCAATAGCCCAGGTCATGAAAGAAAAAGTTAATTCAACTGATTATGAAGCCAATATATGGATAAAAAAAAGATGCAATTTGTATCCAGAAAGAGAACTTTATTTAGCATGGTCATTGCTATGAGTAACTGTGCTGATCATAAATGTATTTGTATGGACCAAACATTCCCTTTCACATTAGTTTATTCCATTCATATAATTTGCCATTTTAAATCATTGTACCATATCAATTTGTACAAACACAGGTATAGGCCATCCGGAAAGAGATCACTTGCCTCTCGGGAGGTAGAATTTTTTTGTCCCCAGTGTGGTTGACACGTGGGTTCAGACGAGTTTAAATATTTAAATTAATTTTAATTTTGTTACGGATCCACATGTCAGCGACTCAGTGTCAGAAAAATCCTATCCCCGGAGGGCAGAGGATTCAGTTCCTAGGCCTTGTTAACTTCCGATTAACCACTGTATAAACTTGGTTTTTCTCAATCTTATGCCAGCAGTATAAAATTTTGAGAAAGAAAAATTTGAGACGATCATGGCATCAGACAAAGGATTCAGTATGTAGGGGTTACACAAATACTGAAGGATATAAAAAAGCTTAAAACAAAAGGAGAAAAATCCAACTTTACCAACAAAAATCAAACCCCAATTAAACGCAATCAATCTCAATGTGAAAATTAAAAATAAATGAATATATCCTAAAGAAAATTAAGAAAGTTTGATCTGAAATCATGACAAAATAATGGAGGCCCAAACTACAATGCCCTCAATTTAACTGTGAAGGAAAGAACGATACAATTTTATCGAGAGGACTCAGAATAAAATATGACGCATTAATAAATTACAGAATCCTCCAGAGAAATAAGTTTGGTCAGATATCATGACATTAATTTTTCTAAAGGTAGTGGCTTTAAATGCCTACTAACAATGTTATTGATAAAAAAAGTGTTAAAAATATACTATAGGTCAGAATATTATTGAGTATATTAATAATAAATATATATGAATTAAGTCTTAATGGGCTGGACCCGAATTCTTATTCTCATCTGATCAGATCAGATCACGTTTTCTGAATGGATGCAATGAAATGGTGCAATTGATTCAGTTTATATTGGTTCCAGAAATTCTATAAGATACACATCAGAAAATGTAAGAGAGAAAGAAGTAAAATAGACGGGGCCGTTAATTCGGTACTAGCATACCGAATTACAGAAATTTGTCAACCTGTTCGTGTGGATACTGGTGGAGGCGCATTTAATTAATTATAATAATCAGTCTTCAACCAGGACAACTAGTCTCTAGGGTGTTGTCCCACAAAAGCAGAAAAAACTTTAGCAAACATCTAGTTAAGCAACTGATAATCCAACTTATAAAAATAACTAAGATCTAAAAGTATGCTAAATTTGCTAGTACCAAGTTTGTATTAATAATTCTGTGAAAGTAGTTAGACATATATAGCTACCACACCGTATCACAGCAATATGGCATGTATAATTTCTGTACTTCATATGATATATATCAGCATGTAAATTATTAAATAAATTAATACTAGTATTAAGAGATTGACTAAGGAGTATGGGCTCTCTTGTGATTTACGTTTTTATTTTTATTTTCAAAGTTTCAACAGTTGATCAAAATTGCTCAATGTGAATTCATATTAAAAAAAGACCAAATTTTATAGTTTTTTTAAATTTCTTTTA
Source organism: Carex cristatella (assembly GCA_024447775.1). Taxonomy (NCBI): domain Eukaryota; kingdom Viridiplantae; phylum Streptophyta; class Magnoliopsida; order Poales; family Cyperaceae; genus Carex; species Carex cristatella. The sequence continues at coordinate 8,334,812 of JAJHPF010000001.1, read as the reverse complement.
CTATTTTTGTATATAGTATCAAATTATTGTTTTTAGAAAAATTCACGAGCATATAAAAACAATAGTTTTTTATACGTATCTAAAAAATATTTTAAAAAAATGTTAAGTTTGTAAAATTTGGTCTACAAGCACATGAAGGATTGGTGGTTTTGATATGTACATCATGTAAAGTGGTTCAGATTGGTGGTTTGAACCTTATAAACGGCAGAGACGTGAAGCAAAAGAGAGCTCATGTTTATATATAAAGCATGTTGGTAAGTTATTATGAATTTAAGATTAATTATAATATTATTGTATTTTCTATAATATTTGTTGTCTTTTTCTATAGTTTTATGCTAATATATTATTATACTTGTTTCTCCGCTAATACGCTTCCGGTAGTATTTTGGTTATATGTTTCTGCATCTAAAATCTATCAAATCGACTTCAAATAACGAATCCATACTGTTTACACTAATCTTCTTCATGTGAGTTTAATTTACATTTAAACTTTTCAAAGTTTTGATTTCATTTAGTATCAAATCAAAATATTAGATCATTTGCGTCATAACACATTCAGTCCAATATCTTAATATATATTTAACTATTAATTTGACCCAACTAATTAATTTGATTTGTAGGACATTTCTAACATCATATATATATATATATATAGAGAGAGAGAGAGTAAGACTACCATGCATTGCGAATTAAAGTGAGTGTTTTAATTCGTGCTCATATCGCTAATTTCAAAGTTCAAATAGCAGATCCGAACCGCTCAACATGTTTTTCATATTGAAATGTGCTTGGAGACCAAATTTCATAACTTTTGGAATTTGTTTACTATTTATTAAGCCACTTTGAAAATCGCTGATCTAACGGTTTCACTATTTGGTTGAGCCACCGTTGGATCAGCGATTTTCAAAGTGGCTTAATAAATAGTAAAAAAATTCTAAAAAATGTAAAATTTGGTCTCCAAGCACATTTCAATATGGAGATCATGTTGACTGGTTCGGATTGGCTATTTGAACTTTGAAAATATTGATATAAGCGTGAATTAAAACACCCACTTTAATTCGCAATGCACTGTAGCCTTACTATATATATATATATATATATATATATATATATATGGTGACTATGAATGTGTGATCAATCAATAGTTCAATACAATACATTCGAGTTTGATGGATGAGACAGAAGTACAGAACACATGATACAGCCATGACTTAAGAGCTAATTTTCTTTGATAGATCCTCACCGCTCACCAGTCACCAGTGACTTTGGGCCATTTTTTATCCTTATTTAAACAGGCTTATAAAGAGAGTAAATGAAGCATGAATGCGTGGTAACAAGGTTGAATAGCTACCAGGCCCAATATCGTTTCAATGCTTAAATCTCTGTCAATAACTTTACCAGCCAACGGTGTAATTGAAAGGTTTGGGCCATGTACTGTATTATTTTGATCCTTTGTTCATTTCCTCATCAGAGTTCGATCGTCTTTGAGTTACAACTTGATGCGGAGCATGTCATCAGAGATTTTATGGATTTGGTCGATGAAAAGAAAGAAAGATAGCATCTCGAAGAAATTTAATAAATGAAATTCGTATTTTTATAAACTTTTTTGAAGGCTTAACTGCATCTGATTTGAGGTTTTTCAGTTTGCTATGGCACGTTAAAAAACCGAACCAAGTATACAGTTTCTTAGCGAATTCCTACAGAAGCACAAGTTTGGTGCGAATATTTTCATATAATCGAATTATTTTTATGATCGTTTCAGTTCTCTTAAAAAAATTTATTTATTTATTAAAAATAAAAAAAGACCATGTCACGCTCCTATTCTTCTACCTCATTGCAAAATTTCCATTATTTTCATGCCAAACTAAGAGCATCTGCATCTCTGAAACTCTTGGAGTTTCTAAATAACTGTTAACAAAATTTTAGAAATTTTAGACTCTCTGAATTTCTAAATCTCTACATCTCTGAAATTAAAATTAGAGTTTCTTAAGTGCCATTTAATTAAAAAAAATATTAAAAATTCAGCCAATAAGGGTCAATTATTTCGCCACGTTAGAGTTTTGAAACAGTTTCATATTTAGAAACTATTGAACAAAATTGCTAAATATGAAATCCATCTACATCCCAGAAACTGGTAAACTCCAAAAATTTCAGCGATGCAGATGCTCTAAATTCATCTTTGCATGACCCGCCGCTGAGTTGTACCTTTATTCTATCTTATCACCACTATCTCACGTTCTAATTAAAAATTGCTCCAAGAGAAATTTACAAGTAATATATAAATATATATAGAGAGAGAGATAGGTTGTCAAATATCAAATTGATTGTTCATGAGGTTCTGTGTAACTAAGTCAGTTTTTAATTTCAAAGTCTAAAAAGTCGATTCAAACCGTTAGGTGTGATCTCTATATTAAAATGTGATTGGAGACGAAATTTTATATTTTTTGGAATTTTTTCTTACTATTTATTAAGCCACTTTGAAAATCACTGATCAAACAATGGCTTTTGGTTTTATTTTTTGGTTAAGCCACTGTTGAATCAGTGATTTTCAAAGCGGCTTAATAAATAGTAAAAAAAATCCAAAAAAATTATAAAATTTGGTCTCCATGCACATTTTAATATAGAAATCACATCTAACAGTTTGGATCAATTTTTTTTACTTTGAAAATAAAAAAATGACTTAGTTGCACGGGACCTCAGGAACAATCGATTTAATATTAGCCAACCTCTCTCTATATGTGTGTGTGTGTGTGTGTGTGTGTGTGTGTAGATAGTGATGCTACCATGCTTTGGAAATTAAAGTGGGTGTTTTAATTCCAGCTCATATCTTTATTTCAAAGTTAAAATAGTCAATCCGAACTTCTCAACATGTTATTCATATTGAAATGTTCTTGGGGACAAAATTTTACATTTTTTAGAATTTTTTTACTATTTTTAGAATTTTTAAAATCAGTGTTTTTCTGAATTTTTATTTTTATTTTATTTAATAAAAAACACTGATTTTCAAAAATTCTATAAAAATAGTAAAAAAATTTCCAAAAAATGTAAAAGTCAAAATCCCTGATTCATATATATATGAGGTGCTAAGTCAAAAGCCCTAATTTAACTGGTATTATAATTGGAACATTCTTCCGTTCTTGTTGTTAGTGTCTAGCAAGTGCTTTACCATATATACCGCTTCGCCTTCGAGTTGTCATTTAATAAGATTCATAATTGGAACCAGAAATTTATTATAGCAAAGGTTGAATTCTATAAAAATAAATTCCAAAAAAATGTAAAAGTCAGAACCCCTTATTCATACATACATATATACGCGCGCGTGTGTGTGTATATATGAGGTGCTATGTCAAAAGCCCTAATTAAACTAGTATTATAATTGGAACATTCTTCGGTTCTTGTTGTTAGTATCTAGCAAGTGCTTTACCATACCGCTTCGCCTCCGAGTTGTCATTTAATAAGATTCATAATTGGAACCAGAAATTTATTATAGAAAAGGTTGAATTTAATAAAAAAAAATTATGTTTAGATGCTTATTGAAATATTGATGCCAAATTCCTTTGCTCTTTGTATCTAGTACGTGCTGCCATACAAACAAATACACAAATAATTAAGGAAAGGAAATGCCAACAAGAAGTCTTCTCCACTTCCCTACTGGCATCTATATATTTGATAAAATTATATGGGAACAGCTAGAGTATGATCATATTAGTCTAACCAAGATAACCAGAGAAAAGCTAATGGCCAAAGTTTCTAAATTCCTTGCTCTTGGTGCTTTTCTTCTCATTCTATTGATCTACGCCTTCATGCTTTGCTTCGATGCCGCCTCCATAAGCTCATGTACGCACGCCATATTTTTCTCATAAAATAATTGTATCAATTATTGTAAATATTGTGATGCATTTTGTTAAATCCAGGGGATCTTCAATTCAGAGAATCGCAGAGCAATGATGATGTCGGTATCGAACAATCTAGGAAGCAAGATGATCATAGATTACTAAGCAAAGAGAATGCCATGGATGCTGAGAACACAAGGTTAAAACTACAACAACTACTGAGAGGTTGTTATTTCAAGTATTGATTGTCCTTAAATAATTAAGATGTAGATTATCATAAAATGCAATATCTCATTCAATTTACTTGGTGTACTTCATCTTTTGGGTAACATAGGGATAATCATAATACCCCTTTTTATTTAACTTGAGATCCAAAATCACTCTCCAAAAATTTCAAGTTAAGTGATTTTTTACCTATCTAAAATATAGAAAATATTTCTTAAACAATATAAAATTTGGTCTGCAATTATATTTCATATAAATGTTATGTTGAACATTTAGATTAATTGTTTGGATTTAAAAACAAAAATATGAGTCTATAGCGGGGACTTATATCCAATATGCATAATACCATAGCCTCACTTTTTATTGTACTTTAACAATATTGATGAAGTCGGTTATCATAATTAAATGCAATATATCATGCGCTTTACTTAGTATTATACATCTCTTTCTCTGGGAAAAATAGTATAATGCGATTCACCGGTCACCCCTCTTTTATTCAACAATTTGAAATTAAAAAAATTAACAGGGAAAAGTCGAGAAGACCTCCTTCAGAATGGAATTGGTTGCATTTCGACGTCAAATTCTGACATGTGTGTCACTACATCGGCCGTCGCAGTCCGCATCACTACATCTAACACCACCGACATATACCTACTCGGTGGTCAAAGGCTTCCGACAGACACAAAAAAAATTAGCATTCTCCCGTACCCGAGAAAGCACGACCCATCTGCAATGAAACACACCTCCCCAGTTAAAATCCTTCAGACGAACTCTACTACTCCGCCACCAGCATGTGACGTCAGTCATGTGGTCCCAGCCATCATCTTCTCCACTGGTGGATATGCTGGCAACTACTTTCATGACATCAACGATCTCCTCATCCCGCTATTTATCACTTCCAGCATTCTCCGCCCTAATGTACACCTCATCTTAACCAATTACAAGTCGTGGTGGTTCAAGAAGTACCAGCGCATACTCTCTGCTATCTCCTCTCATGACATCATATCTTTCCCGAGTAAATATGCCCCAGGAAAGGTTCATTGTTTTCCGGGGGCCGTTGTGGGGCTCACTTATCATGGCTTTCTAGCGAGCAACAAGACTGAAGCACCCGGAAACATCACTACGATCGACTTTCTTCGTTTTCTTCATAGTTCATTATTTAATAAAACGAATGACCCAGCAAAAACAGTAGCAACTCAAAAGGATCAACCTCTATTGGTACTAATGTCGAGGCGTAAGTCAAGAATGATAGTCAATGAAGAGGAAGTAATCAACCTTGCTAAAGAAGTTGGTTTCCGAGTCGAGGTTGTCACAGGCAAGGCAATGTCAAACTTGCAGTCATTCGCTAAGCTAGTGAACCGGTGCCATGTTCTTTTGGGTGTACATGGCGCAGGGATGACAAACATGATATTCTTGCGACCCGGAGCAGTGCTGGTTCAAGTGGTGCCATGGTCCTTGGATTGGGTCTCAAAAACATATTACCATTTACCGGCAGAAGGGATGGGGCTGAAGTATGTGGAGTACAAGATAAATGTAGAGGAAAGCACGCTTCTTGAGAAGTACCCGATCCACCACCAAGTTATCACGGACCCACATTCAATACACATGAAAGGTTACAACGTGAGCAAGCCTATCTATATGGATGGGCAAAATGTGCGTCTCAACTTGACGAGGTTTAGGGGTACGCTTGAGACAGCCATGCGGCTATCTAGTTTTTAATCAGAATAGGATGCAAAGATAGCTACTGATTTTACCAGCTTCAAGCAGAAATATTGTGGTTTTTTTTTTTTGAGAGAAGCAGAAAGATTGTGGTGAAAAAACCTTCTCCATGCCATCTTTTAAAGCTTGTGGTGAAAAGGATATGGTTTTGATTCTGGTTTTGGGAATTTCGACTAGCATATTGGCAATTATTAATTTTTAGGTTTTGGTTAATGGATGTAGATCAAGGGTTTCATTTAGTTCCTACATAAAAAAATTTCTTCTTGTTTTCTCTCTCTGTCTGTGTAAATGAAGTTCATTAAATTCTAGTTATTTATGTAATTACTCTTTCTTTTGTTAATGCTGTTATTGATGTAACAAGTACTGACATGTAACAAGGAAAGATAGTTGTTTGGTTGTTACCATTAATGAAAAAGTTGATATAGAAATTTTTAATGTGTTTCTTAGATTCATGATTTATAAATTTTTATCTTAGATTTTGTTTGTGTACAGTTCATATCTATGATTTTGGTTTGAGATTTTCTGTGGGGTGTCTTATGTAGCCAATAGTGTTGTGAATCATTTTAACCAAAGTAACAGGTCACAACTAATTATGTCATTGGATCCTTTTTGCCGCATCTTGTACGGTAGATTATGACTCTAAATTTAAATTACTGCGTTAGTGGGGATTGAGATCCTCTAGCTGTGATTGGGATCACTGTATGTTTTGTATCAGAGCAAATGATGAATACTACAAACTAATTGTTTTAGTTTGAAAGCCATTTGCGACAACGATGAACACTACAAGCTGAAATCTTGGATCTATTTTGGATGCAGGTTTTATCACCACATCCCTATAACTCACATTTTATGTTGTTGCAAAGGTATATTTTACCTCAATATATATGTACTTAAGTAAATTAATTGTTTTTCCATGTTTTGACAATTAAATTACTGCAAAGGTAACTGTCTTTAGATACCTCTTTGATTCTTTGTTTCACAAAATAATTATGATTAAAATAATTAATTTTTAATAAAAAAATATTTTCAACAAAATAAAATTATCTGCTTTTGATTTTCTCTAATTGGGATACCACCTGCCATTGTCAAGTTGACAACACGGAAAAAGTTGTTTATAATCAGTCTTTTTTACGAAAATAACCTTACAAGTTCTCAAAGTTGTACAATTTAATTTTTACAAGTAGATTTAGATACTTGAAAATGAGTAATTATTTTTTTTGTTCATATTATTTCATTAATCTCTCTAATAGTAAAATGAGTACTATATATATATTTTAACCACAGACGGGTGAACTGAATAATTGATGAACAGAGAAGGTGAGGCCCACTGTTTATTTGAATGGTTAATAAAACTGGGCCCCTCAGATTATATGCATTGATTATCCATGAAAATAATAATCTTGTATGGCATCATTAAGCATGGCCTTATTCTACAGCCATGCCTATACCAACCCGATACTCCTTTACATTCCCTACTTTCCACTCAACCATGCATATTAACATAACCACATTGAAATATCAATCGAAATCATGTAATAAACATTAATTAATATACATTGTATCAAAATACCCAAAAACATTACAACAACAATATATAACACAAAAGTTTGCTTAACTTCTAATAACAACAATCCATCTATATAATTATCTAACTACATTGTTATAAATAAAAAAGTAAATCTACTAAGGTAGCGGTAGCCAACAACTAATAATGAGAAGGTGATTCATGAGCTTAGCCAACATGATGAATGGTCGGCACCACCAGCAAATGAACCGTCCACACATAAGAAGGTTACTAACGAACTCAGCCAAGAGGGTGATCGGAAAACACCACCAGCGAATGAGAAGATTTTCACGGCCGTGTGTAACACCATAAATACATAAATTTTTATTTCAATTTGAGTCTATTAAAAAGAACAAAAAAAAAAGAATATTCAAAATTCTAATATTAGATTAAGTAACATACAACTGGCTAGATAGCTATATAATACAATAAAAAAATGATGATGTACGTACATTATTGTTCTTGCGGCAGCTAACTCCATTTTTTATGACAGTTCCAAATTAATAAATTTTTAATAATTTTTAAAATAATTATTTTTTTAATAATAACAATTTAAAAATAAAAATATTTGTTTTTGATTTTCTCTAATGTCCAATATTTAAAAATTATATAAGGTCTAAACTTATAAGTAATTCAATTTTTAAATAGAAAAAATTTAGAACTTCATAATTCATTAATTTTCTCACATGACATTTAATGATATTTATAGTAGTCAAGTTAGTTACTTAGAAGGTAGCAAAATGCATGCAAAGAAATAAAAAATGGATGAAGGAGGAAAGTAAATGAGTGATTTTACATTGTAAATGTGTGAAAAACAATCTTTTTTTTTTGGTGCTTAATTTTTTTATTAAAGATAACATTATCATGTATGAATTGAAGAAAAGGAATGCATAGTTTTGTATTGGAAGTATACATTTATAAATAAAATGAGTAGCATTATATTTTAGTGAAGTGTCTCGTGTTTGCTTTGAAGCTTGTTTATTTTTTTTGTAAAAAAAAAAGTAAATAAAACGTACACTAGCCTTAGTGTTACTGTGTACATACAAGTTTTATAATGTATCTCTAAACCCTAAACCTTATTTTATAAATATAATTAGCGAAACCTTAGCAGATTTACTTTTTATTTTTATTTTTTATAACAATGTAGTTAGATAATTATATAGATGGATTGTTGTTATTAGAAGTTAAGCAAATTTTTGTGTTATATATTGTTGTTGTAATATTTTTTGGTATTTTAGTACAATGTATACTGATTAATGTTTATTATGTGATTTCGATCTATATTCCAACGTGGTTTTGTTAATATGGTTCAGTGGGAAGTAGGGAATGTAAAAGAGTATTGGGTTGGTATAGGCATGGCTGAGAATAATTAAGGCCATGCTGAAATGATTGATGCCATACAAGATTATTATTTTCATGGATAATCCATGAATATAATCTGAGGGGCCCACTTTTATTAACCATTCAAATAAACAGGGGGCCTCATCTTCTCTATTCATCAATTATTCAGTTCACCAGTCTGGCAATAAACTGTGTGGGATCATGTTCTCTAACTTTGCAATTACTTGCATGAAGACTTCGAACATGCGTAGTTTTTATATGTGTGGCGTATGTAAATGGTTTTTTTTCGAACTTGTTGCAAGAGTAAGCCCATTCAAAAATCGATTTCTTACCCATGATATAAACCAGTAAGATGACAAAAGATTAGACATAATTCAATCCCCTTTTGGATATGTATATAGTAAATTAAAAGAAATTATATATATATATATATATATATATATATATATCCGATAGAAATTATTTAAGTTAATTAAAAGAAATTAATTACACTCTAGGCTGGGGTTATAACATATTTATACTATTTCTTGCTAACGTTTACTATATTAATTTCTTCAATATATTATGATTTTACAATTTTATAATTTCTAATATCATAATGTTTTTGTTAAAGAAAAACATAAATTGTATTATAACAAGTTTCGATCTTTGCTAGATAGTTTCATATAATAAAAAATACACCTGATACATTGTATCTTCAATTAATTATAAGACATTTTTTTCAAAATTTCGATATTTTATCAATATTGTTTCTTTCTCTTGGGATTTTCAAAATATTTTTACAGAACACATATTTGAATTTGAATATGTGTTTTATTTAATAGCGCACAACATAAGGTGAAAATACTTGTTAGCTTTTAGTTTATTAAAACTTAAAAAGTGATCAATCCAAAATTGGCTTGATGTTGATCTAAATATAGTTTATTTCAGATTTAATTTATTGTGAAAATTTACAGTTTCGTTTAGATTGATTTTAATACAATGTATCTAAATTTTTGATGAAAAAATTAAAGTACTTTAATTATTATTTATATATGTCAATATAAGATGTGTATATATTGTTAATTCTAACAAATAATTTAGGTTGTTTACTATAATAATTCGAAATGTATGATATTAATTAATTGTCAATAAGTTAATATTAATAATTATTTATTAACCTGGATCGAGTGAAAAGAATAAAATAGTAAACTATTTTTTATCATAGAAGAGAAGGTGTAGGAGTACAACAAATATAGAAGATTGTTAATTAAAAAAGAAACCAATAACAACTTGATTGAAACTCTAATTAAGAGATAAAATTGTCTATTCATTAAAATATTCAAGATTAGCTGTGATAATAATATTTTTTGTTCTGATTATCAGGACCCAAGTTTTTATATCGCTTCATATGCCGCACCATAGCCGCACAGTGCTTGGCTAAGTTATAACAGAAATACAAGAAATCTCAAGAAAACAAAAGATAATTAAAACTAGCATAATACCTCTTCTTTCTAGCATTTCTCCTTCCATCTTTCTCACATCACTTTTTGTTCACTTATTTTTCTAAAATTCATGTTGTCCGGTGATAAAGGAAATAGCACAGAGATGAGAAGCCTTAATTGACTGCACCAACTGTGACTCACTAAAAGGACATTCAAAATTCTAATATTAGATTAAGAAACATAAAACTGGCTAGATAGCTATATAATACAATAAAAAAAAATGATGATGTACGTACATTATTGTTCTTGCGGCAGCCAACCCCACTGTTGATGACAGATTCAAATAAATAAATTTTTAATAATTTTTAAAATAATTATTTGTTTAATAATAAAAATTTAAAAATAAAAATATTTGCTTTTGATTTTTTCTAATGTCCAATATTTAAAAATTATATAAGGTCTAAACTCATAAGTGATTCAATTTTGAAATAGAAAAGACTTAGAACTTCATAATTGATTAATTTTCTCACATGACATTTAATGATATTTATAGTACTCAAGTTAGTTACTTAGAAGGTAACAAAATGCATGCAAAGGAATAAAAAAATGGATGAAGGAGGAAAGTAAATGAGTGATTTTACATTGTAAATGTGTGAAAAACAATCTATTTTTGTGCTTAATTTTTATTAAAGACAACATAATCATGTATGAATTGAAGAAAAGGAATACATAGTTTTGTATTGGAAGTATACATTTATAAATAAAATGAGTAGCATTATATTTTTAGTGAAGTGTTTCGTGTTTGCTTTGAAGCTTGTTTATTTTTTTTTTGTAAAAAAAGTAAATAAAACACTAGCCTTAGTGTTACTGTGTACATACAACTTTTATAATGTATCTGAATTTAAGGTATATTTGGCTGGATTTTAATCATAAGGAAAATAAATAAATTTTATATCACTAATTGACCTATTATTGGTAGTCTACCGTTTTTTTTTGTCCAAACCATTAATTGTTCTATCCATCTTTTTTTTTTTTTGGAAACATTAATTCATAGTTGTTTATAGAAATCCTTATTTATCAATTTGTAGTTATCCTTCAAATATCGCTATTTCATCTCTTTCAAACGACTTGTTCGTTTCATTTTTCGTATAAAATGTTTATTTAAAAAAAAATTGGTACTATGAGTTCGAAATTCAAAATAATAAAATTTATTATGATTGATATAAATATTTATTTATTTTTAGATAAGTGTGGGTTATTTCAAAGTTTTGATAATGACTATATATGGAAGTTAAAAATTATTTATGGAATTAATAACTCAAATGATTATTTCGATTCAAATTTTGTACAAACAGATGTGTAACATCACGCAAAATATATATATATATATATATATATATATGAGTTTAAAATAACCGAATGTAATTATACAAAATGTACTAAAAAAATTTAATATATTAATTCAAAAGCGTATTAAGAACATTAATAAAAAACTACATATATTTCCTATATATATATATATATATATATATATATATATATAATGAAATTGGTAACTGAAAATAATATACGAACTGTCTGAATTATTTTTCAGCGAGTAACTAATATTTATGGAACAAATATTATTTTTCTGAACTGATTAACAACGATTAATAAATTATTGGGATGTGATTATTGAATTAAAAATATATATTACATTAGACTAGAAAATTATTTATGGGAAGTGAATTAATATAGTATTGAGAATTTTTAAACTTCTATTTGTTGAGATTAATTCAAAATTTCTAAAATATTTAAAGGTGAATGTTCACATATATGACATAGGAATTAGATTAATAATATTTATAAACTTCTTTTAATTACTAGGGACTGATTTGTAAAATTTGAAACTTTAAAGGTTATTGTATAAAAAGTTTAAATAAATTGAAAAAGGAGGAAGGACCAACGTGGCACTATGGCCACGTGGTCAATAGTGGATGACCACCCTTAATTTTCCCTAAACAAGGGCCTTCTCTCTCTCTCCCGTATATTCCTTCCATTTTTAATTTTCATGTTTCTCTGTCTCCCTCAAACTCAAGCTAGGATCAGGTTGTTTGTTTTGGTGAGCTTTGCACAAGAAATTGTTGGTTGCTTCTCTCTTTTTCTAGCACATCGCATCATGTGGTATACTTCTTTCGCTTGTTGGGATTGTGAATTTTATGCAGTGCAAAGGTTATTAAATTTGATTGAACTCTTGATTTTAAATTGGCTCAAACCACAATCTGTACCTTACGGTATCAAGCTCAAATAGGCTTGTATAAAGGAATACAACCTTGCCCTTGATTTTTTATGATATTTTAGTATTTGAAGGGGGATTAAGTATGATGATACATATACAAATATTTTATGTGAAATGGTTCACGTATATGGGTGTCAGGGGTTAAAAGTGTAAACTTCCCTTAGTGAAAATTTAACCATGTCAGATGGACTAAAAGTAAATAATGGAAAAATATGAAGTATGTGACCAGTTGTAAAAATGAAAGAAAAGACCATCGGACTTGGTCCAGAAAATAGGAAATAAAAGAAGCACAAATTGGACTGTTGAATTGGGTTTTGTCCGAATGAATTGATCTGTAATAATTAATTGGACTTGGAGGGTTAGTTTTGAGCGAAATTAAATGAAACTTGGTTTTGTTGGACAGACACAGACTATTAGATTGATGGACGATTATGTGTGCAAATAAAAATGTGATTTTGTATTGAGTTTGGTCTGCAAGATAATAAAATATACTTGGACAAGATGTGGATTTGAACTTTAATATTCAAACTACTAAACTTGGATTTGAATTACTTAAACAGTGTTAGATTATTGGACTGAAATGAATATAAGGAATAAAGGAAATAATAGAATAAATAATATATGAATTTACATGGGTATAGTTATAAATTAAACAAGATGAGTGAATGATTGTAAATGTGCTTCGTTATATATAGGTAGATTTAATTGATATCAGAAGGCAAAATTAATAGAAGATATATAGACATACTAAACTAAATGATTGAATAAACACACATTGGGATTTAAATATTGAAACAAGTAAATTGATCCGTTATACAAAAATGTGACAAGTATTGATTAGAATATATGTATTTTGTTTAACATAGGTATAATTATAAAAGAGACTGGTGAGACAAAATGTTCAGGAAGAATGGACTGTTGGTGAACCTTGCTTATGGCTCTACAATATCAGGTGCGAGGTTATTGGATTAGTCTGAGATTCATACTAGGAATTAAATCGTAACTCGCTATGCATTTTGAATAACTGATTGACTGCATTGATTGAACTGTTGCATCATATGCATACCCAATACAACTGAAACTGAATTACAGATGAATCTATTTACTGTCATGTTGATATTGTTTATCGATTGATTGATTCTTATTTCAAATGATTGATTGAATATTAAATATTATAATCCTTGAACCTCCATATAGTGGAGAAAAAGGATTAATATATCGTAAATTCTAGCTAGCTACTAGACTTTACTCCAGGACCCTTATGCGCATATGGTGAATGGCCCCAACTGAATCCAGTACCGGTTGGATAGGGGATATTGAATAAATATGAATTGTGACTGTAAGACTAATGAACTGTGGTAACTGTCTTATCAATGATTTTCTTTCCGATAATGACAGTACTGTGATATTGATTTCGTATTGTTTCTGCTAACCGATTGTCAGGATAGTTAGAATTCTCTTATTATTGATTTTCTTTCTGATACTGACGGCATTGAGATATTGATTCTATATTGTTCCATTAACAAATTTTCAGGATGGATAGAACAGTATAAGCCCTAACACGATGGATACTCGTTATGATATCTGTCAGTGTTACCAGACTATAAATTGTAAAGGTAAGAAACCAAACGTTACCATGCTTTATGGTTTAAAAGATTTAGATCCAAACCATTTATTCTGATAAGATCCTTAGAGTTCGGATTTCTTTGTGAAAGTGTGTTGTTCAATTGGATACTGTTATTGAGCATTTGCATTCGTCATTTTAAAATGAACTGTCAATTTCTCGTGCGGTGATTTCATTCTGAATATGGATTTCCTTCGAATCCAATAATCTGAGTGGCAATCAGCACTGAGAAATAATTTATTATTTCTCACTCGTTTCCCGTTGTGGGTTACAGGTTTTATTAGACGAAGATTGAGAAACGCTTTTGGGATTGTAATTGACAGCAGGGCCACCTAAAAGATTGAGATTTGGAATTATTTTATCTGACATGGTGCAAAAAAAAAAAATTCATCTAGCATAGTCCACTATAAATGGTCAGATAATTATTGTAAATTAATTGGAATAGGGTAAATATAATGGATGCTATTGGCAATGCATAAAAAGATCCATGCCTTGTGTTATGTGAATTGTTATGGAAAATTGGACGTGGTAGGTCTGTCGCACCTTCGAAATCGGGGGTGTGACAAGATGTTCTTTTTTATATTTAATCTTTGATTGTTATTATGCGTGCTCACAAATTTTATATTTATAGAACTTTTTTACTATTTTTTAGATGGCTTGAAAATTACACGGATTTTATTTTTTTACTACCCTAAAAAAAAGTTTAAAAATAAAAATCACCCAGAGCAACTTTTCATCAAAAATACCACTCCCGCGGACTGAATCCCCGTATCCAGATCGATCGAATTCGCAGACTGAGCAGGCGGATCCGGATCCGCAGACTGAGAACGCGGACCCGCGGATTCGCAGATTGAATCCGCGTACCCAAGTTTGGGGCAGGGAATTGAGAAATTGTCAACGGGATGCGAATTTGAACGGTTTAGAAGTATTGTTTGAGTGTTGAGATTCGTGCAAAAAGTATTATTTGAGAGTTGAGATTTGTGCATAAAGATATGAACGATTGATATATTCCCAAATGAGCCGCAAAGTTTGACTCAGAAAATGCGAATTCCAAAAAGATTTGAACGAGAAAATGAGGTGTCACAGGATGCGCTATTATTTGAGTGTTGAGATTCGTGTATAAAGTATGATTTGAGAGTTGAGATTCGTGCATAAAGTATTTGAACGATTGATATATTCCAAAACGTCACGCTAGTTTGACTCAGAGTTTACGGGCTGGGTGCGCGGACTCAATCCGCGAATCCGCGGGTTCGCGTCCTCAGTCCGCGGATCCGGATCCGCCTGCTCAGTCCGCGGGAGTGGTATTTTTGATGACAAGTTGCTCTGGGTGGTTTTTATTTTTAAACTTTTTTTTAGAGTGGTAAAAAAAAAAAATCCGAAAATTACATGATCTAAAGATTCTGGATCATATGAAATTAGTCTTTCTATTTAAAAAATAGTAATTTAAAAAAAATGTAAAATATTTTTTTTGGAAATCTTGTAGAGCAATTCAAATCATATGTTTGAATTTAAAATTAATATTGTGGATCCATAATTAACACCTACTCATCCAGAATATATTATTTTTGTTCATAATAAAATGATATACGTTGATTACTCTCTCAAATTTTTCTTTACCGTTTGAAAAAATGTAATGAAAATATATGCAGGAAATAATCCGTAACTTTACAAAGAATGATGGAAAAATTCTAGACATGATATGAGGAATGATGTTGTACTTATTTAAAGTAAAAAAAATAAACAATGTAATTTTTTTTGGAATTAAGTATATTTAATTTTTATATGAAGATAAAAGTTCATGCATGTTTGGGTTTACAACCATCTGATCTGTATTCGATCTGTTTGCATCCCTGTTCCCACTAACTGATCAACTAAAAAAGTTTTTTTTTTCCTGGAATGAAGGCAAACTTAACAAATGATAAAAAAAACTATTACATTAACAGCTAACTAAATGACTAATTAAACCATATTTGTAAATTTGACAAGAATGCAAACATTCATTCCAAAGAAAGGCATCAATGAAAAAGATGAAAGGCTGGTTCGAACCCGGAAGGGTTGACGTCCAAGTTTTACTCAAAAGAGAAAAAGAAAAAGATGAAATTTAAGACCATACAATCTCTTATATTTTAACTATGATAATTATTCGACACGAATCCTTCAAATATGTAGATTTTCTCCCTGTTTCGAAATTTGTACTCAATCCAACTTTTTTGCCCGATCGTTAAGCTCAGCCAAAAGAAAGGGGCAATTTTGTATTATTTAATATATATCCTTTAGTAAGCAGTAAGGATTCCAAATTATCTTTATCAAGAAGTAATCGAAGACATTGTTCCTTAAGCTCACTACAATTGTGTATCTTAGCTAATTTCAGAGTAGAAAGAACAGTGTCCAAAGAAATCTTCTCAACTAATTTATATTCACATGCAATTTTTAGTCTCTTCACGTCATAACGGTCTGCTGCTACTAGCAAATGTTCAAGGAACACAGTAGACGGTATCGACATCTCATAATCCTTAATGCAGATACAACCATTGTACATAAAATCAAGCATTGCCTCGAAAACTGAAGGTAACATCTCTTTTATTTTTATGCTGCAGTTCGTGTTAGATTCTGCCATCGAGCCAAAGAGTTCTGCTTTAAATACTGGTGAATGAGCTGCTAGTATTAGTCTATGGGCAACAAAATTATTGCCGTCGACATCAAAAGTCACATCAGTAAGTTCATTCTCCATTCTGAATCTTTGAAGGCGTTCATACGGAAAACCCAAGGAACTAATTACATTACTGTCTTGACCTACGCTGATAGAAACACGGAGCACAAAACAATCATCTTTTATATATGATTGTTCCAATTTGGTACTGTCAAAACAGCGACTTAAACCCCAATCGATTTCCTTGGATGTAAATGTGTGATGTAACAATATCAAAGAGGCTGAGGAAACAATATTTGCATACTTATCCAGCAGTTGAAAACTAAATTCTGCTGTGACATCTACAGATTCTCTTTGAAGCATTAGAAAAACCGACACATATTTGCCATTGTAATCCTTTTTATTGCCTTGAGGGTAATAATGAATAACCCAATCATGTTGACCAACTCGGAATTTTGGTGAGGTGATCCTCTTACCAATGCTCATGTCTTTAGTTTCTAAGTAGTTGATTTTAAACTGAAAGCATCCTGCAGCGGCAAGTTGAGACTTTTAGTAGAATTACTCAAGAATATTATTTGATGGATAAACAACAAACCCTACAGGAGTTGAGAGATATATAAAGAAAATGAATGTATTCAGAATTAATAGAAGGGTATGTCTATAGTACAACAAAGGTAATTTGGCTATAGTACAGTAAAGATTTTAAATAAAATCTGACCGTCCGATTGATGTCTTCCACTTGAAATTATTTAGGGATAGAATAGTCTTTTCCTTGCTCCGTTAGATCTTTCTCACGGAGGAGAGGAAATAAGACATCCTTAGATCTCTCCTCCTTCACTCTCTTTCTCGCCGCTCGATCGGAAGACAAAACGCGAGACGATTTGAAGTAGCCATGGCGGAGAGACCTCCAGTTCGATCGGAAGACCCATCCTCGCCTCACTCTGCAGCTTTCAAAGCCATGGCGGAGAGACCTCCAATTCGATCGGAAGACCCATCCTCGCCTCACTCTGCAGCTTTCAAGCACCCCTCAGCCTTAGAGACCTCCAGTTCTCAGCCACCATCGAAGAAGAAGCGAGTTGCCCTCAGCGATTTGCCACTAGACAACGTAGTGAATACTCGAACTGCCCCATCAAATGTACGAATTGCACTTCATATTTATTTATTTTTCAACATTTAGGAGGTTTGCAACAAATGCCTAAAAATTTACCGCAATTAACAAGTATAGGTACTTTCCCACAAACTCTAAACTCTAAGGTGGTTCTTGTTGTTTGAATTGATTTTGCATTGTCACTACTAACTCTTAACTATACCAGTCTATTGTCATCAATTGGGGGTTCTCAACTAGAAATTTATTGAGTTTGCACGTGATATATTCCCTGTCTCGGGACAAATATTCCAAGAAATTCTCAAAATTATGATATTATCTTCAACATTATGTTTCGGGATTAGGATTCGGGCCCGGTTTTCTCGGGCTACAAGCCGGGCTAGGTGTCGGGTGCTAGTTTGTGTGGGAATGGCCTTTGGCTATGACATGGGTAAGGGTGTTGCATACGATGCAACAGGTGAGCACTCAAATGTTGACAAACTGTTTCGAAAAGGACAAGCACTTTGCCCGGCCGGTAAGTATTTCTCACATATTTTTCCCGATAATCTTTGTGGCTAAGTTGGCTTGTTTAAACATAAAATGCTTGTGTAACCGCCGCACTATGCTGATTTCGATCAGTCTTGGTATTAGAATTCCTGGTCTGTTGGAACAGAGATGCCATTTTCTTTGGTCGTGCCTTAATTAAAGATAACCTTAATTTTCTTTAATTTTACTATTCCTACAACATAACTCGTCTTTGGCTCTGTCTAGTTGAAAAATCAATTTGGTTGCTTCCAAAGAGTGAGGGTCAATAACCGCTGAAAATTAACATACTTCCTAATTTTGAGTTGACCACCTGTCGGTGCCAATAGCTGTCGATACCAAACTGGTAAATACTTGTATATTGATGGGACCATAAAAAAGAGCCTAATTGCATGGAACCGACAACCTAATTGGTACATGACAAGTAACACAAGGCTGTATTGCTTTGGATCATTGTTTCCTTTTTCTTTTCTTTTTTAAATAGAAAAGTGGTTGATCATCATTAATATTGAACTTTTTTTTCCATTGGTTGTGTGAGAGCAGTTTCATTTGATATGGCAGCTAATGACTCAAAAGATGTGCTTAAAAATGTGGATTGGAAAACAGTTGGAGAAACCAAGACCTCGGCTACTCGCAACAAGTTAGAGCATTCCGATCGTGAAAAAACGGTTGCCCAAAAAATTGAGACAGTACCGGACTACTACTTCATGCCGCGCCTATCTCGGCCAAAGGCTTTCGCTATTTATGGTACGTGCATTGCAGGTGGTATCGGTGCGGGAATGCTAGCAGAGATCCGGATAAAGAAAACAATCGAAGGTTAGTTGTAGTGGTACTTAACATTACAGTAACTTTTTTTGTTTTGCCAAATTAACCGTAGGCTTACACTAACTTGTTTAGCTGAATGGTCATGAGGTTAAAAGGCAAGACTATTAGATGATATCCAGTCCTTGCTTGAATGATACATACAGTTTTAATAGGTTAATGTCTTCTTGTGGTCCAAACTGATGTCATCAGTGAACTTTAGTGTTTGAAAATGGGGGGTCAAATCGGTCAATTTTACTATTCCTACAACATAACTCGTCTTTGGCTCTGTCTAATTGAAAAATCAATTTGGTTGCTTCCAAAGAGTGAGGGCCAATAAATTGGCAAATCTGTGTGTCGTATCTTCCCATACTGTAAGCTTACCACTGCCAAAAGAGTCGAGTCTCATTCACTTATCGTGGGTGATATGAAACCAAAATTGAAATTTAATCAATCTTAACAACTTTAATGTTTGTGGTAGGTGAATGGAGTTGCACAGTGATATCCTGAAATCAGAGTTATTTGCAGATTACCTATCAATATAGCCGACCAAATTTCAGAATAAAACAAATGGTATCACACCTAGGAGGTGGTTGCTCTTCTGTAACCCTGAGCTTAGTCAGGTTATCACAAAATGGCTTAAGACTGATGAATGGATCACTAACCTCGATCTCCTCACTGGCCTTCATGAGGTATGCCTCTTCTTAATCCTTTTTTTTGTGCTCTTCTCAGAGAAAGAAGAGAGACATATTTGAATTTTCGGGACAGGGAGGTAAAACGAAACGATAGTCCCTGCTTGTTAGGTGGGATTCGTGATTCGTCAAAAACGTATAGTCACGTCAGCGATCCGTGTGATCACATCCCATTGGCTCCTTTTCTCTACAGGGAGGGATTGAGGTGTCCAATTTCCTAAAGTAACTCAATTTTTTAGTTTTGATCCTAACCGTCCGATCAGAAATAATTTATGTGATCTTATTTATTGAAATGAATTGAATTCTTGAATAGAAATCAATATTTTACTATTTATATTAGTATTTAAAATAGCTTATATAATTATGGACTTTAGTAATTCTTAAAAGTTCAATTAGTCGATTATTTTCAACAGCTACAAACCTGTGTGATGTAACGTCATGTAATTGAAAAACTTAATTAAGGTACGGCGTAAATAGTGTTTATATAATTATGGACCAATGTTATTCTTAAAAGTCCAATTTAGCAAATTGTTTTCAACAACTGCAGATCCATAATATTTTCAACAGCTACAAACCTGTGTGATGTACGTCATGTAATTGCGCTGCTTATTTTGTAGGCTGATGTGGATTTATTTCGGAATAAGTTGGCAGCTGAGTTGATATTTTCTGGCTTAAACGTAGTAGAGGAAGTGCAAAGAGCAAGAGAAGATATTATTAGCTTATCCAAAAGAAATGTTTAATTGTTTTTAGTTGTAGTTGGCTTTTAAAGCTTTTTTGTTAGTTTGGACTTGTTTGTTTGTTTCAGTTTGTGTTTGGTTTAGGATAGATAATTTTTTTATGATTCATGTGTTGTTGCCTATTTTTAGTGTGTTAGAACTTAGAACTTATATATTAATTGTCTTTTTTCCTGAGGTGAGCTTATATTTTGAGTGTGCCTATTTTGAGGCTATATGAATCTATCTCCATTTTTATATTAGTTTGTGCAAAAAAATTTTGGCATGATTCTCTGAAATGAAATTAGAAGGGTTCGGCGAAATAAGAAGGGTTTGGCGGAGGGGAAATGAAATTAAAGTGGGAAATTAAATTTTTTGCGCGGCTGATCGTAAGAGAATGGGGGGAACGAAAATTTTCGGAAATGAAATTTTTCACTAATACTGACGGCTCCGAAAATAGTCACTACAGGATATCATCACTGACGGTTTTAAAATAAAAATAGTCAGTATATAATTTCAACACTGACGGTTTTTAATTAAAAATAGTCAGTAAAAGTATCAACATTGACGGTTCTGAAATAAAACAGTCAGTGAATCCAAAATTACAAAAAAAAAAAATTAATGATAAAATCAACATAAAAGGAAGTTTGAAATCAGACCTTTCATTATCACGAGGGAAATCAACGGTTGATCTGTAATGAAATCATTCTAAATTTATTTTAAAATGATCAAGGGAGAGTATTGAACGTAATCAACCTAAAAGATCAAAAGTTTTATTATGCATGAGTTTCGATCCAACACGAAGTGTTTATAGCCATACGATGTTTCAATTTTTAATCAACTAGATGGATGGGTAAATAAAAACAAATTTTGATCAAATTTGGATGCAAGACAATAAATGTAGTGCTCTTTAATATAAACAGTTCCGATCGACCTACAGACAATATTTTATTTTTTGATATTAATCAAGGAGATACAAAGGTAGCTTTCTGTAACGTATTTGGATTTAATTATTAAATTAAATATTGCTATTTTTTATATTAATCAAGGAGAATATAATTGTGAGTAAAACTAAAAATAGAATTTCACAGTATCTGAATGAATTTCGAAATAATATTTTAAATTCCTTCATTCTTATACTATACTTTAATATAGATGTTCCAACTTTATTCTATTTAATTAATATAGATGTTTCAACTTTTCTTATGTAATGCACGTAGTTGTCCTGATCCGCCAACGGCTAAGATTGAAAGATGAATTTTCAGATTTAATATCAGCCCTCCAATCACATAATTTGTCTTCTTTTGATTAAATACATCTATTTTATGTGTAGAAGTCTAAATTTAGTTAAAAAAAAATACTCACCAGACATACTTCTATATAGTTTATCATAATTAAGAATGAATCTCTAACGATCTGTTTCTTTATTCTTCCTTATGTGCATATTTGATTCATGCAATTAAATTATTTTCTTATTTCTTCATTTTCTCTTATTCATACATTTATAGCATATCTTATGAAGTAAATAAATTCATTGAACCTGCAAGTTCGAAAAATATTGTACAGAGAATGAAAATTTTCAAGAAAAAATATATATGATTTTATGAAACATATAGTAGAGTGTTCATAAATATGAAAAGTTTCGGTACCCATCATAATTTAATTTTGATGGTTGGATTTATTTTTTGAAAGAATATTTTCAATACAACGTTCTGATGTAATATAGCATTAATGAGATCATTATCATTGATGTATCTCCATTTTTAAATTATGCACGTAGTTGTCTTGATCCGCTAATGACTGAGATTTAAAGATGAATTTTCAGATTTAATATTTGTCCTCCACTCATATAATATGTCTTCTTTTGATTAAATACATCTATCTATTTTATGTATAGAAATCTAAATTTTGTTAAAAACATACTTGCCACACATACTGCTATATAGTTTGTCATAACTAAGAATGAATTTCTGGCGATTTGTTTCTTTAATTATTTATCTTTTAAAGCTATCTCTGATTCCTGCAATTAAATTATTTACTTTTTTTTTTCTTTTCTATGTTTCATTTCTTCTCTTCCTCTATCAATAATGAAATTGAAAATTATTAAATCTATCCGAATCTATAGAGAAAATCATTTTTTATGATATGTTATATTCATTGTGTCAAGAGAAGAAATAATATTTATTAGAGCTATTGTATTTTTTTTTATTATTAGTTAAGAGGATATAGGAAATATCGACCTTCTAGTCCAAAAAAAATGCATCTTTAATTAATTATTTTTTTAGCAGGTTAACTATGTTTGTTTATTATTTTATATGAAGATTATCAACTTTTTGTTGAATCATTGTCCTCTTTAGTTATTATATTATTTGACTAATATTTCAACAACATAACTTTTGCAGATTTTTTTTAAAAGTAGAGGCTACCATTTTTTGGCGGGTTAAAAGTTAGAAAATACTTTATGCTTGCTTTTTTAATGTATTCATTTTCATAAATATTGTTCATTTTTTATTTTTTATTAATATATTTTTCATATTTTTTTTTGTTCATTTTCATAAATATTACACTATATCGAAGATGATCACATTGGCAATAATACTTCAAAAACTTTTTGTATGTTATATTTGATCCATTTTTTCATTTGTTGTTTCTTTAATTGTTATTTATTATTTGAATTTCTGTTTTTTTCGTGTGTGCCTTTTATTTTCATTTAATATTTTTTTTTCTTAATTTTTTGTGAATGTCAAACAAAAAGATATCTTCATTTGTTGTTTCTTTAATTGTTATTTACAATAGTCGGTATCTCATTAAATCTAATTGATTATCAAAGTTATTTTTAGTAATATTATAATCTGAATTTATGTTATAAGAACTCTCAGATTCACTAATAGGTGGATATCTCGAGGAGGAAGAAGTTGCGTCTCATATCCGGGAGGAAAAAATGGTACAGTTCTTTTTGTGATTATTTGTTAATCTTGGTGTCAAATTTGTTCCCAGACAATACTGAAAATATATAAACTTAGCGCTCCAATTGTTAATGACCATTAGCTACTTTTTACATTTTGGAATTGGTTATTACTGATTTTTTGAGAGTTACACTATGTAATATTACATAGTGTAACGCCACAAAAATTAAAACTTAGCCCTCCACCGGAATTTTGAGAGTTTCATCAAAAATTTCTCTCCTTCTCGTTAAACAAGTTTGTTTTATTTTCTAATTTTATTCATGCCCCCATAAAATGAAACAGAATCAAAAATCAAAATTGTGATTTGTGCAATTCTTATCCTATGAAGCCTTTTGCTAATTCTTATTATAGACAGCAGATTAAATTGTCTACATTTTTAAGAATTTTATTCATATGGTTTCTGTTCAATTTTGCAACAACAACCCAGCAGTTCATGATTTTTCTGACAACCTGATTTGTTATTTTCATACCGGACAAACTACTACACCAAATTTTTTGTTCATTTTATGGAAATGTGTATGAAAACCTTATCAACGTGCATGATTTATTGTGGCATTTTTTAAGATACAGAAATCTGACTGGTAGAGTGCTTTCTAAAGAGCAAATTGAGGTACCAGCTTTCTACCTTGCAGCAAATAACAGAAAAAAGATTTTTAAAAACTGAGATTAAAAAATAGCTAGAAAATAGTAATAAAATCCTAAAAATGCAAAGTTTAATATCAAAATACTTGGCATGTTGTGTTCTATAACAGTGCAAACTGGCATAGCCTAGTTCTATCCCTAGCTATTTAAGATTTTCTGGTTTACCTTCAGGGGCATTTTGGAGTCTATCTGTACCAGTAATGCCTCACATCCATTTCCTTTGTTTTATTTGCTGGTCACCCATGCCTAATATGTAGTGTCGATGTTTAGACACTGTCTGGACATGGTACAGTAAGCAAAACAGGAACAGGTACAGGAATACAGGATCCAGTGATGGAATCTGATGGGTTTAATTGCCCAATTTTTGGGCCCATTTTGACTCAGACTGATATAATGGGTAATGTACAACAGTCTTGCTGCGCACAGTAATTCCTGAAATTCCTAATTTATTATTTTTTGTCTGTATTTCAACCACGTATATGCATAGAACAGGGGTTCAAACAAAGCTGATTTTTTGCTGTCAACTTGCCTTTTAACAACAAAGGTTAAAGATGGTGAGTTTCATTTATTTGGATAATTAGCATGCATGCTCAATTGCATATTTTGATAACGATAAGGCCGTCTAACACAATCTTCTTTGTACAGGTTCTGAACAGCAAGCCACCTATCACCGTCCCGTACCTGCTTTTCATCATTTCATGTCATCATTACATCTCAAAATTCAGAAACATTCTGTGCGTGATAGAGAGAGAGAGAGAGAGTACGTTATAAGTTGAACACCAGTAAGCTGACAAAGCTCGGCCATTCTTTGCTGGGGCCGCATGTCCACAATTGAATTTTGAACCTGCCCAATGCAATTTTTTAGATAATTTAGATGCGTTCAAGGTTCCAAACGAACGAATGAACAAAGAATCAGCATATAAAAAGGGATAAAAAAAGGGAAGCAAAATCACTGATAAGAAAAAAAAAACTAATCAAAGAAACTGAAAAAAAAGCAGATAGTTCATGTATTAGGTCAGAGAGAGTATCCAGCTTGTACCAGTAGGATAACACCTAAAGCTATGTTTGGGTGGAGTAGAGGTGGAGTAAACCCCTTACTCCACACTTAATTCGCCAAACAAGGAGCAACAATAGGACTAAGGGGTGAGTTAATCCGGAGTAAGTTACTCCACCTCTCCAAGCAAATTAACTTACTCCACCTGTAGAGCCCACTAACATAGGCTGAGCTTCATTTTTCAATATCTTATGCGGATTAATTTAAGTCATGACTTAAACCACCAAACAAGGTATAAATTATGAGTAAGATGGAGTAAGCAATTTAATCATCATTAGCTTCACTCCACAACCAAACATGACCTTAAGACTTGTAATTGGTTCAAAACCAGAATGTACCAGGTATAAAACTACCATGCAAAATAGGTTGATAAATAATACCTGATTGCTAACAACTGGGATGCCATTTTCCATAATAATGTGTAGTCTTTCAGTATCAAAATTGGTCAAAGCCATAGTTTTTATTTTTCCTGTAATGCTTTTTACATATGAAATAATCAGACGAGACTATGTAATGATCTCAGATTTTAACTGCCAGAGTATTTTTCGCTGGGTCTGGAAATTCAACACTGTAAAGTCGCTTGCATTTGGGTACCCACAGAGCCTCCTTCCAGTTTGTCTCGCAAAATTCGATAGTTCATGCGGTGGAGATCCTCTCCTACCAGTATACTCTCCATGGTGATTGCCGTCACCTGTAAATACAACCTCAAAAATCACAACGTTCATGTATGCATAAAAGGATTTCCATTCATTAATAGCATTTCAAGTGATGGCAGTACCAAAACTTTCCAGTATAGAAATTTACTGAAATACCTCATACGAGGGTGAGAGACCATTTGGTGCTCAGTCGAGGGAGTGATAAAACATGATAAAATGGTACTTGTCCTCACATATCCATACCAGTACTCAAAATACCCTGGTATTGGTTGTACCAGTTAACAGAAAACTGATATCAAACTGGTACCAGTTACAATTAAACCCAAATAGGGAGGGGTAGTACTGCCACAGCTCAAGGAAACAGGAGGCCATCCTCAACAGAAAGAAAAGAAATACGGTTTCTAATTCAGATTTCCATTTCACACTCAAAAGACCCAAATCTAAGATAAACATGCAAAAGTGCCAAAGAGGCAAAGAGTTGCATTTTTCAGCTACTTGTTATCTTAGTATCTATTTAAAAAAATACCATGCAACGCAGATCAACTCAAACACAAGTAATCCCCAGTTACAACATAATTGTATCAATAAGCTCCTGCAGAAAAAGCCTACTTGGCAGGTCAGGATTATCAAAAATTAAACATTCATATCTGAAGTATATTAAGCCCGTTGACCCTGTAATAAAATAAAATTTAATAATCCAAATAGGATCTTTAAGTAGGTCCAATGAGCAACAAGAACTAACTAAAAGACAGGGAATCTAAAACAAAGCCACAAGGACACGAAGTAAATTATTTCAGTTAATTCAAAATGAAAACTTACATTTTTTTTATATAAGTCAATTGCCTCAGCATTGCTAGCTTGAGGGATGAGGTAGGTATCAATAACATTGATAGCATATTTTTTTTTATCAGCCTGAGATGCTCAGTCTCGCCCTTCTGCTCATTTGCTCCGG
Organism: Carex cristatella; assembly: GCA_024447775.1. Lineage (NCBI taxonomy): Eukaryota > Viridiplantae > Streptophyta > Magnoliopsida > Poales > Cyperaceae > Carex > Carex cristatella. The sequence continues at coordinate 8,308,054 of JAJHPF010000001.1, read as the reverse complement.
CACGAATATTAAAGGGGCCCCGTGCATTCCACCTCGGGACGGATTGGCTTGGATTCTGATCGGACAGTCGGACAGTCCGGATCTAAACTCAAAATTTGGATTACTTTAGGGGATCTGAACCTAGTAGGAATCATTTACTGAAGCCATAATGGTACTATATCTCCCCAGTCATAAAAGAATTGGTTGCCCATGTAATACTGGGTTCAAGGTGCGCAAGACTCGGTATAAATTGAGGTACAATTTGCCAGTTTCTTTAGATATTTGTTTATTTACTTTAGGCCACAAGGTTCAGCAAAAGGTGAACCCCTTTCCCACATTTAATTGCACGGTACCTGCGAAGGTCGAGACCAAGTAGTCCAGCTTGAAGAATCGACAGGTTGTCTGAATCTGGCGAAACAATAATAACAGTGTCGCCAGAGTACTGAGTCTCCAAAATTGATATGAGCTGTGTAACCCGAACGAAAACATCAACTACGCTCTCATTCGGTGTGCCCATCAGCCGAGAGGCTGCTGTCGACTGAGGTCTTTGACACCGGATTGGTGCGAATAACACCAGCTGTTTCAAAGGTTGACTCGCCAGACCGTACCAGGAAATAACGGTTTGCAAGGCGTGGAGGTGACATGCGAAAGAGGCCCCGAGGGTGGGAGGGGGAGGTGACTGACAGATGGGCCCAGGTCTTGCCCTTGGAGGGGTTATCAGAAGGGGGGAGACGCCCCTTGGGAAGTAATATAGTGAGAAGAGAAAGGTTCTCCGCTTACTACGGAGAGAGGGAAAGGAGGAAAGGTTTTGGAGTGGCGGGAGAAGAAAGGGAGGAGAGAGCGAAAAGGGAGGGAAGGAGAGGGGGAAAGGAGGAAATGTTCTGGAGTGGCTGGAGAAGAAAGGGAGGAGAGACGAGCGGGAGGGCAAAACGAAGGAAAGGTTTTGCGCAAATGACTATTATACCCTTTTAGCGGATAATCTGTGTAACAGAGGCAAACGGAGCGTTAAATTAACGATTTAATCTACACCGTTGAAAAGATAAAATTAATGATTGTGATTTAGTTTGATTTTGCTGTACTATAGCCAAAATCACTTTGCTCTACTATAGACATCCCCTTAATAGAATATTACAGAAGTCTGGGAATATAAATGAATCCTTAATAAAAAAAAATAGAGAAATATTCAGTAAGGACTTATACGTGATTATCAATATATCAACATTGATACCTTGAGAATGAGATGAGAAACAGATCTTCTAGAAAGTAAAAAAAAAACAATTTCAGAGGAAAGGAAAAAGAGAGAGAAAATAGCAGCCACTGCCAATCAATTGTAAAATATAAAAGAAGAGAAAGAGAGATCTAAATGAAGAAACTGGATTCAGAATCCAAAAAGGCAAAACATTCTTATTGTATTTTTCTAAATTTCGAAATCTATTAATGGGCACTTTTTAAGTGTTTGTATTATATTTTTGTCTTCTAAATTTATATATTAATCAAACTTTTTATTAGCCATAAGGATAAGTTAACGGAGTAAAAAATAGTCAATTTTTTATACTTTGTTTTGTTAATTTATGAATATGTTATTCTTAAGAATTTTATATTTTATATTTTTTTATTTTTCTAATTATATTTTTTTGCTCACAATGATCAAATAATATTTTCACTATTGTTGTGTTAAATTTAAAAACAGAGACAATCAAATATGCAAAAGAATAAATTTAGGTGAATTTGAAAACAAAAAATATTGCAGCATTAAGTAAACAGTAAATTTGTCATTAAAAATTAACAGAGGTTTCATGAGAAGAAAGGACGCGTGCTGTCAAAGAATATGACCTATTAATATCGTCAGTGTCACACCCCGTAGCCATCAGATACAGAATGCAACAGGATCCCTGCCGTAAACATACAGTTTCCCATATGCTTACAAGGCATTTACGATATAAACTAAAACCAACCCCCAAACAAGCACACAAAAGCACAATATACATAACCAATCAGATATCAAAGTCAGGTATGTCATAATAAACAGAACGGTATCACATACAGATACGACAGGGTTCATGACATAGAGAATAGATATATATACAACCAAAAACATAAATACACATCTCTAGTTAAATACCAAACAAAACAGGTAATCGGGAGTCTAGACCTATCGTGCCTCTCCCGAATCAACCGCCCCGGAACCTGAAAAGAGTTACCCAAAACGAGATGAGAATAAAATTCCCAGTGCGAATATTTGCCACAGATAAGTTGCTGGACTTGCAATCAAGTTCTATTTTCAAAAATAAACCATAAACAAATTACCTAACATGTATATAACAATATATGATTAAACAGAAGTGCATAAATACGACCACAAGTAAACAAATGAAATCACAATAGAGGAATTGTCAAACTGAAATTCAAATAAACACAACATTCGGTTTAACTCATGTTATTACGTCTGGTAGCAAATACAGATGTTCCACCCTACTCACTAGCCCGTCGACACCTGTAGGGTTCCAGACGCCTACAGATGGACCACCCTACTGGACCCTTTATGTGACACCCATCTGTATCGCTTGGCTTAACCATTTCCTAAACTCTGGTTTCAGATCATATCAAGAAAATTCATTTGAAATCATTCAAGAACGTAATATCAATAGACCTTTCAACCGCATTATCACAACGGATAACGCCTTAGACGTTTCACACTAGTCACCTGTATCCATAACCATCATCACATCGCTTGCCACTGCCCCAACCGGTACTGAGGAGTTACCCAGGCCTGACCTAAAGCTTTAAGATCCTTGCAAAACCAGATATCCAGGTTTTGCGAATGTCACACTAGGTGACTGTCACTCGCCGGTGACACGTATCCGTTTATTTATCAAATTCTGGTGACTTTCAACTACAGATCAGATCTCATAGATCGACACAATAATAAACCATACCAGCATGCAAATCACCCAGATTACAGCAATTCAAACTGAAATAAATTGACTATGCAAATGCAATGCCTAATTCAGTTTATGCAACAAAGAATAATCAACATGACAAATGAAACAACAGTTTAATTCTGAAAATAAAATGTCAAACAAGTCCAGGAAACCCCGCACCTGAGTATGATGATCGTTAATAGATTCTACGTCCCAGACGTCTCGTGAAATTCCGTATCCGATTGCCTTACCAAGTCTATTTAAAAGATACGCATAATCGTTATTTAACACTGTATAAATGGTGTATAACTAAGGTTAGTGCGATTACGGTTCGATACTCATTCGATTTGGCTTAACAATACTCAACTTACCAGTTTGGGTTACCAGGTTGCGGCCCGCAACAAAACAGGGATTTTGAAATGGCCTCTGACTCACTCATTGCGGCCCGCAAAATAATACTTAAGTTCAGGTTTTTGGTACCGGATTGGTACGGTCGATTGCGGCATTTCATAATTGTTATATTTTCGCATTTCCGACTATCTTTAACACAGTTCTAAATTTCTTATAACAACATTTCCATTCATATCAATTCATATATACCAACCTAGTATTTGGTTTAAACATCGAGTTTCGGTTTCTATCGCAATGATAGAACAATTTCAAGGTTTTCATTTACCGCATATACCTTATCGATTAGTACACGGCATCATTTCCTAATTCGATACCATAGAACCATAAATACTTATTCATTTACCCAATTTAAATTAGGTTAAATAACTCCTAATTTGGTCGATAAAATTCGGTATTAGGTTTGAAACCATCGATCGTTCATTTCGGCTTAACGGTTTAATTTGATCGAATAGTCGATCGATCCGTATTCTTTGAATCACTAAAACCCTAGAATCAATTAAAAAAAAAACCCTAAATCCAATAATCCATCCATATCTATCAAATTCAATTTAGAAATTCGATTCAAGCAACCGAAGTTTAACGATAATTCGAAAACCCGAATCCAAATCTAAACTTCAAAAGAAAATTCGACATTTAAATCGAGAATTAGGTTTTCGATAAATTAAGAAAGGAAATTTACCAAATGAGAAGAGAATTAGAGTATCTACTTGGCCCGAATCTCGAATCTCAGATCGAATCGATCGATTTCGCGAAAATTTGATCTCTCTCTCACTTCCTCCTCCTCTTGCGCCACTCACACACACACACACACTAACACACGGGTTCTTTAGGGGATTATACGGTGGAGAAGGAAGAGGTTAAGTTAATGAACTTGGTAATTTTGCCTATAAGCCCCTTAATTTAGTTAATATTACATAGGGGTGTAATATATGCACATAAACCCTTATATAAATATATGGTTTATTAGAATAAACCCCTTTTTGCATAACATATATGATTTATTTGACTAAATATCAAAAGCATCAATATCTATTCATTTTGAATAAAAATAAATTCATGTCATATTATATAAAAATTTACCTATAAGCCCTTTAGGTATATTTTTATGTCTAGAAATATATATATATACACACATATATATATAAATCTATTAGAATATTTTGTTTCGTAACGTAACATTTCTCCCCCCCTTAAAATAAAGTTCAGTCCGCTGAACTTGATTTTGTACCTGTATTGTCGAACAACTGGGGATATTTCGCTCGAATGGTGTCCTCGCTTTCCCACGTCGCTTCCTTATTCGAATGGCGGCCCCACTTGACCAGCACGAGTCTGATTACCTTAGTTCGCAACCGTTGTTCTTTTCGGTCCAGGATTTGCATCGGTTCTTCTTGATAGGTCAGATCATCTTGCACGTGCAGATTGGAATGATCAATGCAGTGCGACGGGTCTCGTACATACCGACGTAACTGTGATACATGAAATACCGGATGGACTCTATCCAGTGCCGGTGGCAATGCCAGCTCATAAGCTACTGGCCCGACTCGCCGGGTAATCTGAAACGGTCCAATATATCGGGGACTTAGCTTCCCCGAAACGCCAAATCTGTGCACACCTCTAACCGGTGAAACTCGGAGCCATACGTGATCCCCATCCGGAAATTCCAACGGTCTTTGATGAATGTTGGCATATCTTTTCTGTCGCTCCTGAGCTGATTTAAGCCGATTCAAAACGACTTGTGTCTTTGCAGCAATTTCTTCTAACATCTGAGGTCCGGTAGGTGAATAGGTACCCGCTGGTCCCCACCAGAGTGGAGTACGGCATTGCTGTCCTGTTAGGGCTTCCTGCGGTGACATCCCGATGCTCGAATGGTAGCTGTTGTTATATGCAAATTCCACCAAGTATAAATGATCAATCCAGAGCCTCGGAACTCCAATGCACAGGATCTGAGCATGTCTTCTAACGTCTGTATGGTTCGCTCAGATTGTCCGTCGGTTTGCGGGTGGTGCACTGTACTGAACCTCAACTTGGTACCCATCGCCTCTTGAAAACATTCCCAAAAGTGTGAAGTAAACCGAGGATCTCGATCAGAAATGATATTTCTTGAACAACCGTGAGACTTGAACTGATATTTCAAAAACAGATCAGCTAACTCTCTACCGGATGTCTCAATCCGGAGTGGGATAAAATGGGCTAGTTTCGTCAATCGGTCCACGATAACCCAGATAGCATCATACCTTCCATTGGTTCTCGGTAATCCAGTCAGATTTGAAATTACAAACCGTTAGATTTGAAATTCATATAGTCAATCTAAAGGGCTCAACATGTTCTCCATATCAAAATGTGAACAGAGACCAAATTTTATATTTTTTTGTCAATTTTTTACTAAATTTTTAGAATTTTTTATAATAGCTGTTTTTCAAAAATTTATGGACAATAGAAAAACAGTGATTTTAAAAAATTCTAAAAATAACAAACAAAGTACAAAAAATATATAATTTGATTTCCAAGTACATTTTAATATGGATATCAAATTGAACTATTTGGATTGGTTATTTTGAAGTCAAAACTAACGATTTATAGTCCATCGTAAAAGAGGGCCTGTATATTACAAAGCACCATTGCCCAACGATATATATATATGAATTGGCTAGTATGCAACGCGTTGCTAACTCTCAAATTTGCTATGGACTTTTAGACTGTCGGATTGCTTTAAAATTCGTGCAACAAGATGGTGCGCTCAATAGAATTAACAGAGACGGAAAATACTTCATGGCTCTTTCTCTCTCTGTTATGTCTTCTCCCGTCCCAACCTTGCCATTTCCACCACCCCCCATTCTCCCTCACCGCTAGGGTTCAGCCCCGCCAAACCTCTTTGCCCTTATTGCACTCCCGCCCCGCACGGCCGCACCCCCTATTCTCCCTTCCCGCTAGGATTTCTCCCCTTCACGCCTCTTCGCCCTTGTTTTCCTCCCGCCCCACATCTCTTTCAGAGATTTTGATCAAGTCATGTCATTGAACAAGCAAATCCTGTTGCTATTGGTAAGGCCCTCTCCTCTATGCTATTACCCCTCTCTTGGAGCTTTATCGCTCTTTCAACTCTCTGCGACCTCCAACATTCGATGGAACCGGTAATTTTTCCACTGCTGAAAATTGGATTGCTAACATCAAAGAGAAGTTCCAAATCATTCGGGCTCCAGAAGCGGACAAGGTGGAGTTAGCAACACAGCTTTTTGAGGGACACGCACGGTTCTGGTGGCAGGAAATTAGGCACCAGAACGCGGGCCCAGTAAATTGGACAAAGTTTGAGAGGATATTTGAAGGAAGGTATATGGATATAAGGTCCCGTGAACTACTCTGCCAAAAGTTTACAAGCCTGAGACAAGGAAGCAGTATGGTGACGGAGTACAACTCCAAGTTCGAAAACCTAATGAGGTATGCACCTGATATCATCCGTGATGAATTCCGTTTGAAGCAACAATACCTAGGTGGCATGAACCCTCGTATTGCACAACTCATTGACCTACCAAGGATACAAACACTAGCAGATCTGATGTCTAGGGCTTCCACCGCAGAATTTTATGAAGTTTGCATCTACCAGAATAATGGCCCTAGAAACGTCCGACCAAGGACTGATGAGAACCCTAAACCCTCTCAATCAGGGAACAACTTCCAGCCCAACAGTGAAGCAAAGTGTGATCACTGCGGTCGAAACCATGTTACTTCTCAGTGTAACATCCTCTATGGCTTGTGCTATCGATGTCGCAAACTTGGACACATTGCCAGAGAGTGTCCGGAACTGGATGTGCAAAACAATCCAATCCATAATGGAGGTTCTAACCGAGATTATGCTAGACCACCGACTGGTAATGCTATCAACCGAGCGCCTTTCATAGGAGGATCAGCTGGTTACAACAACAATAGGCATGAAAATCAAGGTAATGGTCGAGTAGGAGTGCATGCACATCAATACAGTGGTGATTGGACAGACCAAGTTGAGCAAGCAGAAGAAGCGACTGGAGAAGAAGAGGTGGCAATGGAACTCATGGCAGGTATGCTAGAACTATCTGGGTATCCAGTTTACGTACTCATAGATGGGGTGTAGTCACTCTGTACTATCTAAGGAGTGGGTGCATAAATACAGCATTTCTACCCAAAACTATCGGTAAAATGTTGAAAATTCAGATGCCAGCTTCGCAATATACGACCCCAGAACTACGTTGCGTGGGACTAACCCTAAAAATCACTAGGTTATAGAAAAATTGAGTCCAAGATATATGGGACCTTTTGAAATCCTATGGCGTATAGGGCCACTTGCCTATGAGCTAGCACTTCCCCTAACCTGGATAAGGTACATCCTGTGACAATACATTCGAGATCCATCTCATATTATCGACCACTCCTTCGAAATAAAACTGTTAGACAAGTGTTAGTTCAATGGGGACGTCACTCAATCAAGGAAGCCACGTGGTAGCTGGAGGACACTATACGCACAAAATATCCAGATTTATTTGAGGCGTCAAATGACAATTATGTTCAGGGGACTGAACATGATTCTTAAGTGGGGGAGGATGTAACGTCAGTAAACTAAGACAATAAATCAAGGTATGAATTAATCTTTTCCAATTAATAAAAAATATATAACGATATTAATATAGACTCCCCGGATGCTGTATCTTTAATTTTGTTTTTCTTAGCATTCAATTAAATGCCTATTTAAATAAACAAATATAATTGTAATAATTTTTGTTATATGAAACGCACCAGCTGCCAATCAGTTTTGCACACTTAATTCTACAGTTTTTCTTTTAGCCAAATAAATTAAACGTTTAGAAACTTAAAAGCTGAGGAATTTGAAACCCCTCAATCTCAATTAATTTTGAAGGTTATTACATTAAAATAAAATTTAATACCACGAACCACTATAAAGTGAATATTTTGATATCCGATATTTGATGGATGAATTGCTCCATTTATAAAGTGAATATTTTGAATATATCACAACAATTTCATAGTATAGTGAATATTTTGAACGAAATGATAATTTATCAAGTGTTTTGCCCCACTTATTGCTGATTCCATTGTCATATAGTTCAACCTCTGGCTGGATATAACCGTTTTTGTAACAAATTAGGAAATAAAGCGTGGATTTACCTTTAATTTGGGTTGGATTGGCTAAACCTTTAAACCCTAAATTGACTAAAAATGACAGGTGTGCAAGAGGAGGGGACACGAAGCTAGATTTAAAGGAGCAATATACATAGACTGCCCATTTTGATATCCGACATTTGTGAATTTTATGAAATTGAGATTAATTTATTCATGATGCTATCTGAGATTTGGGGCATGGTCAAAATTGTATAATTTTTAAAAACATGAATTTGTAAATTGTTAATTTTACAAAACAAGGTAGTTTAGCAAAACCCTAAAATGGCAGCAAGTTAATTAAGTAGATATTCATTTCTATTCTTTCATTTCTTTCATTTCTTTTCCGTTTCAAGTATATAGATATTCAAATTTTTATCCTGGATTATAATTCTTATAGCTACGATTGGATTTTCACACAAATTGTGGGAAGATTCGGTTCTATTATTGTTGGGATAATGCAGGCAATCATCATGTTTGAAGCCTCCAAGTAATCAGCTGAGTGCCAAAAAAATATAGAACATTAGCAACTTCAAGCCATGTCAGAGCCAAAAGGCAGCAGCATTTCAGACCAAAGGAGTTGCTCTCTATACCAAATTATAGAGGAAGATATTGTATAAAAGAAAATATATTTGGGACAACGTTGTTGGAAAATTTAAATTGTTGTTTGTTTTGTTAATGTAATATTATAATTTTATGACATAATTGTCCTTTTTGTCACTTATATGCTTGTTGTTTTGAAGATTGTTTGGTAACAAATGTTTTAACCCAAATGTTTCATATGCTTGCTATTTTGAGTGTCTTATATGCTTGCTGATAGAGTGTTTTACAATAAAGTTTTTCATTGCAAATTCTGTTGAACAACAACTTTTATCATAAACTAGGGCAGTCTTGACAATTTTTTTTATCATAACTGGTACGAACCATTATTGAACAATATAGTTTCTGTTTATATCATTTCTTAATCTGTTTATTACAACACTTAATTAGAAACTAAATCAAATAGACAAAAGCAAAGTAAATAAGATCAGGAACTTAGTAAATCAAATATATTCTTTTCGAGCCCACAATTGACAAAAGCAAAGTAAATTAAATATACATTCATCCATAAGCTATGTAGTGCACATTAAAATGTATAACACCAACCCGTACAAATTGGCACAATACCTGACATACATACAACACTCCAATAATTTCATATTCGAAGAGTTAGATACCAAACTAAAGTTTACAAATCTAATCAGATCATCTGAGAGATATTTCCTTTTCCCTTTCATTCGTACTAGTACCATTCGTGGCACTCTTCTTACCAAAGATCATCTCGTCCGAGTCATCCATTACATCTTCATATTCACATATCTATACTAGCAAAGAAAAATAGCTTGAATACCAATTGAAATAACTCTTCAAGTCACATAGACATCAAGTCAATACAAATATATTAAGAATTCATACAATTGAAACAACAACTCTCAAGTCACATAGACATCAAGCCAGTACAAATATACCAAGAATTCATACGATTGAAACAACAACTCACATGAGCTCTAGAATAGCAGCAAGAATATTTGTGGGAGTTTATGGAATGATTTTATTGAAACAACAACTCTACCTCCTATACACAGATATAAAATTTGGTTGTTGCCAACTTGCTATTCATATTCAAGGAACACAGTAGACGGTATCGACATCTCATAATCCTTAATGCAGATACAACCATTGTACATAAAATCAAGCATTGCCTCGAAAACTGAATATTTGCATGCTTATCCAGCAATTCAAAACTAAATTTTGCTGTGACATCTACAGATTCTCTTGGAAGCACTAGATAGACCGACACATATTTGCCATTGTAATCCTTGTAACTGCCTTGAGGGTAGTAATAAATAACCCAATCATGTTGACCAACTCGGAATATTGGTGAGGTGATCCTTTTACCAATGCTCATGTCTTTAGTTTCTATGTAGTTGATTTTAAACTCATAGCATCCTGAAGCGGCCATCATGCTTAAAGATTCCATGACCTGAATACAAAAAGAATTAGTGAGATATAAGGAGCATAAAAAAAATGGCATGTTAGGTATATCACAAATGTTATGCATTGCTTATGTAAGCAAATTGTGACTTTTAGTAGACATTACTCATCAAGAATATTATTTGATGGATAAACAACAAAGCATATAGGAGTTCAGAGATGTATAAAGAAAATTAATATATTCAGACTTAATAGAGTATTACAGAAGTCTTGGAGGATAAATTAAAAAGTAATCCTTAATAAAACAAAAAACAAAAATAGAGAGATATTCAGTTAGGACTTATACGAAATGATCATATATCAATGAGTGATTATATTGATAGCTTGAGAATGAGATGAGAAGCAGATCTTGTTGAAAAAAAAACAATTTCAGAGGAAAGGAGAAAGAGAGTAAAAATAGCAGCCACTGCCAATTATTTGTAAAATATAAAAGAGGAGAAAGAGAGGATCTAAATGTAGAAACTGGATTCAGAATCCAAAAAGGCAAAACATTCTGATAGTATTTTTTCTAAATTTCGAACTCTATTAATGGGCACAAGTATTTGTATTATATTTTGTCTTCTAAATTTATATTCATCAAACTTTTTTTTTAGCCATAATGATAAGTTAACTGCATAAAAATAGTCAATTTTTATACATTTTTTTGGTAATTTGTGAAGTAGTTATTCTTAAGAATTATATATTTTTGCATTTTTATATGGATTTTTATAATTATATTTTTTTTGCTCACTATGATCAAATATTTTCACTATTGTTATGTTAAATTTAAAAACAGAGACAATTAAATATGCAAAGGAATAAATTTAGGTGAGTTTGGCGATTAATAGTTATCCTTCACATATCACTATTATGTTTATCTGTTTTAATCCAGTTGTTCATTTAATTCATCAATAAAATGTGTATTTTAAAGAAGTTTGATCGAACTATGAGTTGGCCATGGGAAGTTAAAAATATAAAAAATATTTATATTTTGGTTCATAAACATTTTTATTTTTTATTAGACAATGTGCGAATTTTCAAAATTTTAAAATGACTTTGGAAGTTCCTGATTAACCTGGTCAATAATGTGAGATCCTAACATTAGTAAAACTGATATTTACTCTCCAATTGTTATTTGCGCACTCGCAAATTTTACATTTTTTATTTTTTTTTATATTTTCTAGATAGATAGAAAATCACCTGATTTATAAATTCTGAACCATCCAAAATTAGTCTATATATCTAAATCAATAATAAAAAAAAAAGTTAAAATGTGAAATTTGTTATGTAAGAACATTTTCATCTGAAAATCATGTGGAGTGTTTTGAATTGAATGTGATGGTTCTAATACTGAAGATGTGAATCCTTAACATCCATCTCATGGAAATCATGTTGAGTGTTTTGAATTGAATGTGAAGGTTCTAATAATGAAGATGTGAATTCTTAACACCCAACTCATGAAAATCATATTGAGTGTTTTGAATTGAATGTGAAGGTTCCAATAATGAAGATGGAAGATGTTAGTTTTTTCATAGAAAAATGATACAGGTCGAGTTACTTTCTCTTTTTCTCTAAAATTTCCCATTACCGTTAGAAAAAATTAAATTAAAAGACAGGAAAGAACCTTCACAATGAACAGATTTATTTTAGGAGCAAAGTTAAAATGTTTCATTGTTTTCGTGATTTTAATTACGCCTTACAATTATCTCTTTATTCAAAGTTTGAATAGTCAATATGAACCGCTCAACATGATCTTTATATTAAAATGTATTTGTAGATAAAATTTTATATTTTTAAAAATATTTTTACAATGTAAATTTTTTAGATAGGTTGAAAATTATATGATCTTCAAATTCTGGACCATTCTTAAGCAATGATTTTCTACCTACTTAAAAAAAATGAAAAAATATGTAGAAATTTATTTTGCATGTATATATATATATTTTGTCAATATCATGTTGAACTGTTCATATCAACACTTTGGACTTATAAAACAATATTGATTCAAAATATGGACCACATATAGCCTCACTCATATTTTATATAGATGTTCTTATTATTTTTTTCATTTAAGGGGAGTCACCGATTTAGTTTTCTTTTTCTTTTTTGTATATAAACCGTTATTTTTCCTTCTTTTCTTTTCTTGAAATATTAATTCATTGTTGTTGCTTTCAAATGTTTATTTTGTCTACAAAAGTAAGGAGAGGCGCATGTATAATCAACCATTGTTTTGATAATAATTTTTGTTAATTTGTAGTTATCCTTCAAATATATTGACATGTTTTATAGCCCAATTCAAGTATAATATTGGAATATCGGATGTCCAATTTAATTAGTAATTGGTATCAATCTATGATACCGAAGGTTGAAATTTTTATTTTTATGATGATATAACTAAGATATATCATCAGAATACTGTATTAATTATGTCTTAACTTGGTTCCAATCCAGGATGAATTAAATATTATCTAGTAATTAATGTCTTGATAGTGCTGTACTTGAAATTGAAATGTTATTTTGTAAACTACAAAGCAATTGAAAATCTTAATTTTACCTTTCTCTGGTCTTATTTATGTTCCCGGGAAAATACAATATTGGAATAGGATAAATATTTGAGATCTGATGTGGGAATAATATATACTGAATTTCAACACCTAGTAATTTTTTTGATTACTCAATTTGGTGAGAACTAATGAAGAAGTCAGATTCCTCAATTTCCATATCCTTATATGAAAGATAAATACGGATACGGATATGCTTTTACCACCATCCGATCTGTATCCGATCCGTTTGCACCCCTATTCCCGCTAACTGATCAACTACAAAAGTTTTCTTTTTTCCTGGAATGAAGGCAAACTTAACAAATAATAAAAAAATATTACATTAACAGCTAACTAAATGATTAATTGAACCATATTTGTAAATTTGAGAAGAATGCAAACATTCATATATTCCGAAGAAAGGCATCAATGAAAAAGATGAAACGCTGGTTGAAAACCAGGAAGGGTTGACCTCCAAGTTTTACTCAAAAAGAGAAAAAGAAAAAGATGAAATTTAAGACCATACAATCTCTTATATTTTAACTATGATAATTATTCGACACGAATCCTTCAAATATGTAGATTTTCTCCCTGTTTCGAAATTTGTACTTAATCCAACTTTTTTGCCCGATCGTTAAGCTCAGCCAAAAGAAAGGGGCAATTTTGTATTATTTAATATATATCCTTTAGTAAGCAGTAAGGATTCCAAATTATCTCTATCAAGAAGTAATCGAAGACATTGTTCCTTGAGATCTCTACAATTGTGTATCTTAGCTAATTTCAAAGTAGAAAGAACATTGTCCAAAGAAATCGTCTCAACTAATTTATATTCACAAGCAAATTTTAGCCTCTTCACGTCATAACGGTCTGCTGCTACTAGCAAATGTTCAAGGAACACAGTAGACGGTATCGACATCTCATAATCCTTAATGCAGATACAACCATTGTACATAAAATCAAGCATTGCCTCAAAAACTGAAGGTATCATCTCTTTTATTTTTATGCTGCGGTTTGTGTTAGATTCTGCCATCGAGCCAAAGAGTTCTGCTTTAAATACTGGTGAATGAGCTGCTAGTATTAGTCTATGGGCAACAAAATTATTGCCGTCGACATCAAAAGTGACATCGGTACGTTCATTCTCCATTCTGAATTTTTGAAGGCGTTCATACGGAAAACCCAAGGAACTAATTATATTACTGTCTTGACCTACGTTGATAGAAACACGGAGCACAAAACAATCATCTTTTATATATTTTTGTTCTAATTTGGTCCTGTCAAAACAGTTAGATAAACCCCAACCGATTTCCTTGGATGTAAATGTGTGATGTAACAATATCGAAGAGGCTGAGGAAACAATATTTGCATACTTATCCAGCAGTTGAAAACTAAATTTTGCTGTGACATCTACAGATTCTCTTCGAAGCACTAGAAAGACCGACACATATTTGCCATTGTCATCCTTGTAACTGCCTTGAGGGTAGTAATAAATAACCCAATCATGTTGACCAACTCGGAATATTGGTGAGGTGATCCTTTTACCAATGCTCATGTCTTTAGTTTCTAAGTAGTTGATTTTAAACTCATAGCATCCTGAAGCGGCCATCATGCTTAAAGATTCCATGACCTGAATACAAAAAGAATTAGTGAGATATAAGGAGCATAAAAAAAATGACATTTAGGTATATTACAAATGTTATGCATTGCTTATGTAAGCAAATTGAGACTTTTAGTAGACATTACTCATCAAGAATATTATTTGATGGATAAACAACAAAGCCTATAGGAGTTCAGAGATGTATAAAGAAAATTAATATATTCAGAATTAATAGAGTATTACAGAAGTCTGGGAATATAAATGAATCCTTAATAAAAAAAAAATAGAGAAATATTCAGTAAGGACTTATACGTGATTATCAATATATCAACATTGATACCTTGAGAATGAGATGAGAAACAGATCTTCTTGAAAGAAAAAAAAAACAATTTCAGAGGAAAGGAAAAAGAGAGAGAAAATAGCAGCCACTGCCAATCAATTGTAAAATATAAAAGAAGAGAAAGAGAGGATCTAAATGAAGAAACTGGATTCAGAATCCAAAAAGGCAAAACATTCTTATTGTATTTCTCTAAATTTCGAACTCTATTAATGGGCACTATTTAAGTGTTTGTATTATATTTTTGTCTTCTAAATTTATATATTAATCAAACTTTTTATTAGCCATAAGGATAAGTTAACGGTGTAAAAAATAGTCAATTTTTTATACTTTGTTTTGTTAATTTATGAATATGTTATTCTTAAGAATTCTATATTTTTTATTTTTTTATTTTTCTAATTATATATTTTTGCTCACAATGATCAAATATTTTCACTATTGTTACGTTCAATTTATAAACATAGACAATCAAATATGCAAAAGAATAAATTTAGGTGAATTTGAAAACAAAAAATATTGCAGCATTAAGTAAACGGTAAATTTGTCATTAAAAATTAACAGAGGTTTCATGAGTAGAAAGGACGCGCGCTGTCAAATAATATGACCTATTAATATCGTCAGCTTCCTATTTTTTGAAACCTATAGAAATATATGGAATTACTCATATTAGAGAGGAAAAACTTTATATTTGAAAATTCCACAAATAACAAAAATATAAGGAAGAATCGGGTTTATCTTAAATCTTAATAGAGCAAATAAAATTTCAGGTTTTTACCTACTAAAAAGTACATGTAATTACAAAAAATAGCTTGATCCTAACTGCATCATCAAACTAATTTTCTTCCTATCTAAGCATACCAGAAGTACATAATAAATCCTTATAGAGAGAGAGAGTTGGGTTATGGTGCATTGTAATATATGTACCTTTTTGTACATTGAACTACAAACCGTTAGATTTGAAATTCATATAGTCAATCTAAAGGGCTCAACATGTTCTCCATATCAAAATGTGCACAGAGACCAAATTTTATAATTTTTTGTCAATTTTTTACTAAATTTTTAGAATTTTTTATAATAGCTGTTTTTCAGAAATTTATGGACAATAGAAAAACAGTGATTTTAAAAAATTCTAAAAATAACAAACAAAGTACAAAAAATATATAATTTGATTTCCAAGTACATTTTAATATGGATATCAAATTGAAATATTTGGATTGGTTATTTTGAAGTCAAAACTAACGATTTATAGTCCATCGTAAAAGAGGGCCTGTATATTACAAAGCACCATTGCCCAACGATATATATATATGAATTGGCTAGCATGCAACGCGTTGCTAACTCTCAAATTTGCTATGGACTTTTAGACCGTCGGATTGCTTTAAAATTCGTGCAACAAGATGGTGCGCTCAATAGAATTAACAGAGACGGAAAATACTTCATGGCTCTTTCTCTCTCTGTTATGTCTTCTCCCGTCCCAACCTTGCCATTTCCACCACCCCCCATTCTCCCTCCCCGCTAGGGTTCAGGCCCGCCAAACCTCTTCGCCCTTATTGCACTCCCGCCCCGCACGGCCGCACCCCCTATTCTCCCTTCCCGCTAGGGTTTCTTCCCATCGCGCCTCTTCGCCCTTGTTTTCCTCCCGCCCCACATCTCTTTCAGAGATTTTGATCAAGTCATGTCATTGAACAAGCAAATCCTGTTGCTATTGGTAAGGCCCTCTCCTCTATGCTATTACCCCTCTCTTGGAGCTTTATCGCTCTTTCAACTCTCTGCGACCTCCAACATTCGATGGAACCGGTAATTTTTCCACTGCTGAAAATTGGATTGCTAACATCAAAGAGAAGTTCCAAATCATTCGGGCTCCAGAAGCGGACAAGGTGGAGTTAGCAACACAGCTTTTTGAGGGACACGCACGGTTCTGGTGGCAGAAAATTAGGCACCAGAATGCGGGCCCAGTAAATTGGACAGAGTTTGAGAGGATATTTGAAGGAAGGTATATGGATATAAGGTCCCGTGAACTACTCTGCCAAAAGTTTACAAGCCTGAAACAAGGAAGCAGTATGCTGACGGAGTACAACTCCAAGTTCAAAAACCTAATGAGGTATGCACCTGATATCATCTGTGATGAATTCCGTTTGAAGCAACAATACCTAGGTGGCATGAACCCTCGTATTGCACAACTCATTGACCTACCAGGGATACAAACACTAGTAGATCTGATGTCTAGGGCTTCCACCGCAGAATTTTATGAAGTTTGCATCCACCAGAATAATGGCCCTAGAAACGTCCGACCAAGGACTGATGAAAACCCTAAACCCTCTCAATCAAGGAACAACTTCCAGCCCAACAATGAAGCAAAGTGTGATCACTGCGGCCGAAACCATGTTACTTCTCAGTGTAACATCCTCTATGGCTTGTGCTATCGATGCCGCAAACTTGGACACATTGCCAGAGAGTGTCCGGAACAGGATGTGCAAAACAATCCAATCCATAATGGAGGTTCTAACCGAGATTATGCTAGACCACCGACTGGTAATGCTATCAATTGAGCGCCTTTCATAGGAGGATCAGCTGGTTACAATAACAATAGGAATACAAATCAAGGTAATGGTCGAGTAGGAGTGCATGCACATCAATACAGTGGTGATTGGACGGACCAAGTTGAGCAAGCAAAAGAAGCGACCGGAGAAGAAGAGGTGGCAACGAAACTCATGGCAGGTATGCTAGAACTATCTGGGTATCCAGTTTACGTACTGATAGATGGGGTGTAGTAACTCTGTACTATCTAAGGAGTGGGTGCATAAATACAGCATTTCTACCCAAAACTATCGGTAAAATGTTGAAAATTGAGATGCCAGCTTTGCAATATACGACCCCAGAACTACGTTGCGTGGGACTAACCCTAAAAATCACTAGGTTATAGAAAAATTGAGTCCAAGATATGTGGGACCTTTTGAAATTCTAAGGCGTATAGGGCCACTTGCCTATGAGCTAGCACTGCCCCTAACCTGGATAAGGTACATCCTGTGTTTCATGTCTCGCAACTTCGACAATACATTTGAGATCCATCTCATATTATCGACCACTCCTTCGGAATAAAACTGTTAGACAAGTGTTAGTTCAATGGGGACGTCACTCAATCAAGGAAGCGACGTGGTAGCTGGAGGACACTATATGCACAACATATCCAGATTTATTTGGGGCGTCAAATGACAATTATGTTCAGGGGACTGAACATGATTCTTAAGTGGGGGAGGATGTAACGTCAGTAAACTAAGACAATAAATCAAGGTATGAATTAATCTTTTCCAATTAATAAAAAAGATATAACGATATTAATATAGACTCCCCGGATGCTGTATCTTCAATTTTGTTTTTCTTAGCATTCAATTAAATGCCTATTTAAGTAAACAAATATAATTGTAATAATTTTTGTTATATGAAACGCACCAGCTGCTAATCAGTTTTGCACACTTAATTCTACAGTTTTGCTTTAGCCAAATAAATTAAATGTTTAGAAACTTAAAAGCTGAGGAATTTGAAACCCCTCAATCTCAATTAATTTTGAAGGTTATTACATTAAAATAAAATTTAATACCACGAACCACTATAAAGTGAATATTTTGATATCCGACATTTGATGGATGAATTGCTCCATTTATAAAGTGAATATTTTGAATATATCACAACAATTTCATAGTATAGTGAATATTTTGAACGAAATGATAATTTATCAAGTGTTTTGCCCCACTTATTGCTGATTCCATTGTCATATAGTTCAACCTCTGGCTGGATATAACCGTTTTTGTAACAAATTAGGAAATAAAGCGTGGATTTACCTTTAATTTGGGTTGGATTGGCTAAACCTTTAAACCCTAAATTGACTAAAAATGACAGGTGTGCAAGAGGAGGGGACACGAAGCTAGATTTAAAGGAGCAATATACATAGACTGCCCATTTTGATATCCGACATTTGTGAATTTTATGAAATTGAGATTAATTTATTCATGATGCTATCTGAGATTTGGGGCATGGTCAAAATTGTATAATTTTTAAAAACATGAATTTGTAAATTGTTAATTTTACAAAACAAGGTAGTTTAGCAAAACCCTAAAATGGCAGCAAGTTAATTAAGTAGATATTCATTTCTATTCTTTCATTTCTTTCATTTCTTTTCCGTTTCAAGTATATAGATATTCAAATTTTTATCCTGGATTATAATTCTTATAGCTACGATTGGATTTTCACACAAATTGTGGGAAGATTCGGTTCTATTATTGTTGGGATAATGCAGGCAATCATCATGTTTGAAGCCTCCAAGTAATCAGCTGAGTGCCAAAAAAATATAGAACATTAGCAACTTCAAGCCATGTCAGAGCCAAAAGGCAGCAGCATTTCAGACCAAAGGAGTTGCTCTCTATACCAAATTATAGAGGAAGATATTGTATAAAAGAAAATATATTTGGGACAACGTTGTTGGAAAATTTAAATTGTTGTTTGTTTTGTTAATGTAATATTACAATTTTATGACATAATTGTCCTTTTTGTCACTTATATGCTTGTTGTTTTGAAGATTGTTTGGTAACAAATGTTTTAACCCTAATGTTTCATATGCTTGCTATTTTGAGTGTCTTATATGCTTGCTGATAGAGTGTTTTACAATAAAGTTTTTCATTGCAAATTCTGTTGAACAACAACTTTTATCATAAACTAGGGCAGTCTTGACAATTTTTTTTATCATAACTGGTACGAACCATTATTGAACAATATAGTTTCTGTTTATATCATTTCTTAATCTGTTTATTACAACACTTAATTAGAAACTAAATCAAATAGACAAAAGAAAAGTAAATAAGATCAGGAACTTAGTAAATCAAATATATTCTTTTCGAGCCCACAATTGACAAAAGCAAAGTAAATTAAATATACATTCATCCATAAGCTATGTAGTGCACATTAAAATGTATAACACCAACCCGAACAAATTGGCACAATACCTGACATACATACAACACTCCAATAATTTCATATTCGAAGAGTTAGATACCAAACTAAAGTTTACAAATCTAATCAGATCATCTGAGAGATATTTCCTTTTCCCTTTCATTCGTACTAG
Source organism: Carex cristatella (assembly GCA_024447775.1). Lineage (NCBI taxonomy): Eukaryota > Viridiplantae > Streptophyta > Magnoliopsida > Poales > Cyperaceae > Carex > Carex cristatella. The sequence goes on along the minus strand of JAJHPF010000001.1, from coordinate 8,288,001 downwards.
TACCATTCGTGGCACTCTTCTTACCAAAGATCATCTCGTCCGAGTCATCCATTACATCTTCATATTCACATATCTATACTAGCAAAGAAAAATAGCTTGAATACCAATTGAAATAACTCTTCAAGTCACATAGACATCAAGTAAATACAAATATATTAAGAATTCATACAATTGAAACAACAACTCTCAAGTCACATAGACATCAAGTCAGTACAAATATACCAAGAATTCATACGATTGAAACAACAACTCACATGAGCTCTAGAATAGCAGCAAGAATATTTGTGGGAGTTTATGGAATGATTTTATTGAAACAACAACTCTACCTCCTATACACAGATATAAAATTTGGTTGTTGCCAACTTGCTATTCATATTCAAGGAACACAGTAGACGGTATCGACATCTCATAATCCTTAATGCAGATACAACCATTGTACATAAAATCAAGCATTGCCTCGAAAACTGAAGGTATCATCTCTTTTATTTTTATGCTGTGGTTTGTGTTGGATTCTGCCATCGAGCCAAAGAGTTCTGCTTTAAATACTGGTGAATGAGCTGCCAGTATTAGTCTATGGGCAACAAAATTATTGCCGTCAAGTGACATCGGTAGGTTCATTCTCCATTCTGAATTTTTGAAGGCGTTCATACGGAAAACCCAAGGTACTAATTATATTACTGACGTGACCTACGCTGGATAGAAACATGGAGCACAAAACAATCATCTTTGATATATTTTTGTTCTAATTTGGTCTTGTCAAAACAGTCACATAAACCCCAACCGATTTCCTTGGATGTAAATGTGTGATGTAACAATATCGAAGAGGTTGGTGAAACAATATTTGCATGCTTATCCAGCAATTCAAAACTAAATTTTGCTGTGACATCTACAGATTCTCTTGGAAGCACTAGATAGACCGACACATATTTGCCATTGTAATCCTTGTAACTGCCTTGAGGGTAGTAATAAATAACCCAATCATGTTGACCAACTCGGAATATTGGTGAGGTGATCCTTTTACCAATGCTCATGTCTTTAGTTTCTATGTAGTTGATTTTAAACTCATAGCATCCTGAAGCGGCCATCATGCTTAAAGATTCCATGACCTGAATACAAAAAGAATTAGTGAGATATAAGGAGCATAAAAAAAATGGCATGTTAGGTATATCACAAATGTTATGCATTGCTTATGTAAGCAAATTGTGACTTTTAGTAGACATTACTCATCAAGAATATTATTTGATGGATAAACAACAAAGCATATAGGAGTTCAGAGATGTATAAAGAAAATTAATATATTCAGACTTAATAGAGTATTACAGAAGTCTTGGAGGATAAATTAAAAAGTAATCCTTAATAAAACAAAAAACAAAAATAGAGAGATATTCAGTTAGGACTTATACGAATTGATCATATATCAATGAGTGATTATATTGATAGCTTGAGAATGAGATGAGAAGCAGATCTTGTTGAAAAAAAAACAATTTCAGAGGAAAGGAGAAAGAGAGTAAAAATAGCAGCCACTGCCAATTTTTTGTAAAATATAAAAGAGGAGAAAGAGAGGATCTAAATGTAGAAACTGGATTCAGAATCCAAAAAGACAAAACATTCTGATAGTATTTTTTCTAAATTTCGAACTCTATTAATGGGCACAAGTATTTGTATTATATTTTGTCTTCTAAATTTATATTCATCAAACTTTTTTTTTAGCCATAATGATAAGTTAACTGCATAAAAATAGTCAATTTTTATACATTTTTTTGGTAATTTGTGAACTAGTTATTCTTAAGAATTATATATTTTTGCATTTTTATATGGATTTTTATAATTATATTTTTTTTGCTCACTATGATCAAATATTTTCACTATTGTTATGTTAAATTTAAAAACAGAGACAATTAAATATGCAAAGGAATAAATTTAGGTGAGTTTGGCGATTAATAGTTATCCTTCACATATCACTATTATGTTTATCTGTTTTAATCCAGTTGTTCATTTAATTCATCAATAAAATGTGTATTTTAAAGAAGTTTGATCGAACTATGAGTTGGCCATGGGAAGTTAGAAATATAAAAAATATTTATATTTTGGTTCATAAACATTTTTATTTTTTATTAGACAATGTGCGAATTTTCAAAATTTTAAAATGACTTTGGAATTTCCTGATTAACCTGGTCAATAATGTGAGATCCTAACATTAGTAAAACTGATATTTACTCTCCAATTGTTATTTGCGCACTCGCAAATTTTACCTTTTTTAATTTTTTTTTATTTTTTCTAGATAGATAGAAAATCACCTGATTTATAAATTCTGAACCATCCAAAATTAGTCTATATATCTAAATCAATAGTAAAAAAAAAAGTTAAAATGTGAAATTTGTTATGTAAGAACATTTTCATCCGAAAATCATGTTGAGTGTTTTGAATTGAATGTGATGGTTCTAATGCTGAAGATGTGAATCCTTAACATCCATCTCATGGAAATCATGTTGAGTGTTTTGAATTGAATGTGAAGGTTCTAATAATGAAGATGTGAATTCTTAACACCCAACTCATGAAAATCATATTGAGTGTTTTGAATTGAATGTGAAGGTTCCAATAATGAAGATGGAAGATGTTAGTTTTTTCATAGAAAAATGATACAGGTCGAGTTACTTTCTCTTTTTCTCTAAAATTTCCCATTACCGTTAGAAAAAATTAAATTAAAAGACAAGAAAGAACCTTCACAATGAACAAATTTATTTTAGGAGCAGAGTTAAAATGTTTCATTGTTTTCGTGATTTTAATTACGCCTTACAATTATCTCTTTATTCAAAGTTTGAATAGTCAATATGAACCGCTCAACATGATCTTTATATTAAAATGTATTTGTAGATAAAATTTTATATTTTTAAAAATATTTTTACAATGTAAATTTTTTAGATAGGTTGAAAATTATATGATCTTCAAATTCTGGACCATTCTTAAGCAATGATTTTCTACCTACTTAAAAAAAATGAAAAAAAATGTAGAAATTTATTTTGCATGTATATATATATTTTGTCAATATCATGTTGAACTGTTCATATCAACACTTTGGACTTATAAAACAATATTGATTCAAAATATGGACCACATATAGCCTCACTCATATTTTATATAGATGTTCTTATTATTTTTTTCATTTAAGGGGAGTCACCGATTTAGTTTTCTTTTTCTTTTTTGTATATAAACCGTTGTTTTTCCTTCTTTTCTTTTCTTGAAATATTAATTCATTCACTACTACAAAAATACAGTTTGTCCACGGACTTTAACTGGAGAGCTACACGGATTTGGAAACGTGTGCAATACTGGGGTGTAGAAAAGTCTAGCATTTACACACGGATAATTTAGCCGTGTACGATTACACAAATCCTACACGGATTTTCTAATAAAAAGCCGTGTGGAAAACCTCCAAAAGTGCACACACCGCAAGAGAGCTACACGGATTTGTAATAGAATATCCGTGTAGGAATCCTATTTGTACACGGATATTAACTAAAAACCGTGTAGCTCTCCTCCCTAGCTACACGGATTACTAACATAATATCCATGTACGATTACCATTCCTACACGGTTTTATGTTAATATCCGTGTGTAAATAGTGTTATAGATTTTTTATTGTTTTCACATTTTACACGGTTTTTTTTTAAATATCCGTGTAGGATTTTCCAATTGTTTTTTTGGAATTTTTTCTGTTTCTGACTAGCCTCCACTTTTGCTAGTCATTAAATTATATATAATCAGAATGTTTTTTTTGCTCAAAACAGAATATAAATTGCCAAAACATAACATAACAATTCAAAATTGATAATTACACTAATTAATTAAGTTATACAAATCCTTATTGTTCTTTACAAAATTCGGATACAAACCACCTTGCCCACATCGCTCTAATTTCGTCGATTTGTTCGGGTGAGAAAGAGGCTTGGCTCCGGCTATACTGCAATTATAATTTAAGTTAGTAAGGATCGAATTATTGAAATTTTTAAAATGAAAATTAATGTGAATTACTTACGTTATTTGGAAAGGAAAATTGATTCCTTTCGATCCAATTAAACATGAAAATCATCGTGTAATAAGCGCACTCCCAAGACGCCTTCTGTCGCGCGCACTAAAATTTATATTTTTCGGGCTATGTTACAATGAAAATAATTTTTGGAACTATAATATTTAAGTTAAAAAATTATTGCATGTGTGCTCACCGGTAACCACTCAATTTTGAATTTATCTTTCACGGTCCCTCTAGCTCTTCCTTGCAGTCCTCCCTCTGCAACATATTTGGTCCAAGCCCTTGCAAAATTAAGCGATTGTAATTAGCAATTTCGATCCACAATTTAATTACAATTGAAAAAAAAAAATCAAACCTAGTGAAAAATTATTGCTTACTGTGTCAAAAAGGGACAGATCTCCCTGCTCTCTTCAGGTGTGACGTCTTTTGGCCTTGCAGAATCCATGATAAAAGCCCTATTTGCAGTCGGAATGATGATAAACAAACACCAGTGTGTCCTGTGGCATGAGAAATATTAACACAATTATAATCAAATTTAATTTCCTTTTTATAATTATTGAATTGAAAACATCGAGAAAAATTGAAGGTTAGAATCGTACCTCTGGTGGTATGGCAGAAGAATAAATTTCTTGCCATCCGCTGAGCAATGGTGCATCGCATGGCACATATAGTCGACACACTCCTGACTTTGACCTTCTAGCACGGTGAAATTGAGTTTGCCGGGGTCCAGAATTGCAGTGTTGTTTACCTTATTTTCGAGCGACCATGATTCGCAAGTTCGGAGCAGCTTCCTGAAAATGCTTAACATTTTGAATATATATTTGAGTGATATACAATATATAAATAAAGTAAGGTCACTTACATGGCGAAAATGGTAAGGAATGAGCTATCGAGCCATCTATCGCTACCCTTGGCATATAGAAAGTCCTTGAAGTCATCGAAAGAGAGCATGCATGGCCAGCCGTCATGCATGAACATGCCGGGTGGCGTCTCGATCATGATGCTGGTCATGCCTTCGGGTGCCTTCATCAAGCGGTCATGAAGCCGCTGACAATCGAGAGGCAAAGCATTGTATTCTTCTGGGCTGATCAGACGGTGGTCTGGCGCCTCAGGATGGACTCCAGCATCAGTCTCTCCTATGACATCAGTCGTGTGGACCATCCCACTCTCCCCCCGTACCGGTGATAAATTGGCCTCCTACGCATGCATCAAAATTTAAAAATTTCGAGTATTTAAAAAGAGCGGTTTTGAATGTAACAAGAGATATTGATAATTTAGAGATTACCTGATCAAGAATGATCTGATTCTTGGGCCATTGGATGAATGACTCACGGATGTCATCCACAACTAGCATGTCCTCGGTCGGGACAGGAAGAGGTATCCTACGCCATTCTGACACAACAGAGTCGATCTGCACACATGCATAGCCGCGCCCGACCGGAGCATGGTGCACCAATGTTTGCCCCGAAATGACGAGACCCTTGGTAACGGTGACAGGCACCGCACTGCTCCAAATGATCAAGTCGCATTTGGTGGCGACCTGCAATTATTATTAAGATAACCATATTTGATACCAAGTTTACGAACCAACATTAATTGCATTTAGATTATTAATAGTAGGTATTACCTTGAGATTATCGAACTCGTCATCCCAGGTCCCGGATGCTTGACTGCTTCGCTGAATTCCCGGCGAAATGGGGGGTCCTTGCTCGGATGGGTGTGTAAACTGATGAGATGTCACGCGGTTTACAATCCTTGCTTCCATCCTTGCTTCCATCTCCGCCAGCCTCGTCTCGTATTCTTGTTGGATTTCCTGGCGGAGCCGCGCATCTCTCTCTTCATTGGTAACTTTAGCGCGCGATCTTCGCTTGGATTTCTCTGAATGGAAAACATTCCTGAAACCCTTGTAGACGCCTACGCCCCTTACCCGACCCGGGTGCTCCGGATTGTCAAGCGATTGAGTCAACGAGTCATTCTCCCTCGAACAGGTCCGAACACCCGACGTGACCTCCTCCTCCACTTGCAACTGTTAATAAAAAAAATAAATACAACAAAAGAATAATTAAAGTGAGTGAGCTATAAATTTTTTTAATGACTCAGGGTTATGACAAAAATGTCTTACCATTTTGTAAGCCACGGGCTGCAACTCTTGAGGCAGTCGAATCTTCCCGTCGGCAGTAACCTTAGACCTTGCCATGAGCCAATTCGTGCCCCGGGGATTGGTGATCTTTACCACGGGTGAGTCAGAATCTTTGTTTGACTCAAGCACGGACTTCCATTCCTTTGACTTACCCTCGTACCCGCTTGATCCTAAATGATGCGGGTACAAGTTCTTAGCAACAGTCCTCCTGCCCCTTTCGCTTTTTTCCTTCAAGAATAAAAGCAAATCAAACTGTTAGTTCGAATATAACAACCGATCGAGAAAAAAAGAGTTAAAACTTTATAAATTTAGTTACCTTGAACTCGGGTGTTTGCTTCAAAGCAACAAACTCGTCCCATATTGGTTGAGTCACATTTTGATAGTACCCGACCGGACACCTCCCTTTATTCATCCATTCCGTCACGAGGGTGCTCTTATGTTGCTTCCACCCCTCGTTCATTATCTTCAATGTGTTCTTCATCTTCAAGATATTCTGCTTCGGTGTGTCATCCTTGATGTTCCATTGAGCCTGATTGATAGCAAACAATTATCATTGTCAGAGCCTGATTAACAACAATCAAATTGAAATAGTTAAATATAATCCGATTACCTTAATCTGTTGCCACCATTCTTCCTTATCTTCCTTTTTAACCTTCTTCCAGTTATCTATCCTAATGTCTGCCTTCTCCTTCACGAGGTTGTTCACCCAATTTGAGTACGGCAATCGGTTTGGCCCCGTCGGATGGCCTTCTTCAGTGAACTCGATGACAAATTCCTTCGCCTCTGTCGTGTTTTTGCACTTGGTCGGACCTCGCTTCCTTCTCTGTGACGAGGCTAACTGTGATGAACCTTGCATGTCCTCACCTTCAGGATTGTCGAAGTGATCACCCAAATGTGACATGATTCTAAAAAAAATAAATTAGAAAGTTAATATTAACATTCCAAATCAATTTTAAATTACCAAATTTAATTTTAAATTAACAAACATAATTGCCAAACCCTATTAGTTACCCCCCGAATTTTGGTACAATAATTTGCATTTTGGTACAAAATTTCCTTAAAATTGCCAAACTATTATTTTGATTCAATTACCAAAATCCGAACTTGGTTCTATTACCAATTTGGTCTAAAAGTTGGCCTAAATTTTTCCAATAAATCGTAACAATATTCCAATGGAGCAATGGAGGCAGCAAGACAGAAATTTTATTTTGGTTCAATAAACCCTAATTCAATAAACCCAACATTTGTATTTTGGTACAATATAAACCTAATTTTAGTTACTCTACCAAATAAATTTTAGTTACCTTAGAGGCAGCAAGACAGAAAGCAAGAGAGGCGACAATGGCAGCAGTGGAGAGTGAGAGAGAGAGGCAGCAATGGAGGAGCACACAAAACCCTAACAAAACTGAATTGGGGTTTTGTGAGGTACCATTGGTGATTTGAAAAATAAAAGAGATAGAAAGAGGAGAAATCTATTACCAATGGAGGAAGACAAGCACCAGGAGAGGCGGCGTACAGGGACGACGGCGGACCAAAGGTGAAGGAGGTTTGAACTCAGTCGGACTTAGAGCAAATTTGAAAATCAGAGAGCAGGAGGAAGAAGAGAACTCGATTGGACTTGTGAAAATTTGGCTCCAACGTTTTGGTTTTCAAGTGGAACTAGGAATCCTACACGGATAAGTATTAAAATCCGTGTGCAATAACTAATCCTACACGGATAATATCTTAGAAATCCGTGTAGGAATCGAGGGGAGCTACACGGTTTTTAAGTTAATATCTGTGTAGGAATAGAGGCGAGCTACACGGTTTTTAAGTTAATATCTGTGTAGGAAAAGAGGCGAGTTACACGGATATTAACTAAAAATCCGTGTAGGATAGTTATTGTACACGAATTTTGTTTTAAAAACCGTGTAGGAAGAAGAGAGCAGGAGGAAGAAGAGAACTCGATCGGACTTGTGAAAATTTGGCATCCAACGTTTGGTTTTCAAGTGGAACTAGGAATCCTACACAGATAAGTATTAAAATCCGTGTAGGATAGTTATTGTACACGGATTTTGGTTTTAAAAACCGTGTAGGAAGGTGAAATAAATATATTTATAACTTCTGAAGAAAGAATGTATTGAATTTATTTGAAATTAATTTTTTAAATCTATATGAAATTAAGTTTTAAAATGTATTTGAAATTTTCAATCTGAAATTGAATGTAATAACTTCAAATTTTTTAAATTGAACGTATTTTTAAATATAAATATTACATTGAAAAATATTAAAGGTCTCAAGTTACATTAAAAAATATTACATCAAAAAATATTACATCAAAAAAAATATTAAAGGTCTCAAGTTTAAAATAAAAATATTACACATTGGTTTTTTTGCTTTCTTTTTCTCATTTTTTTCACTTTTTGAACATCGGCCCATAATCCTTCGTTGTGGTCGGATCTCATGTAGTTTGATTCGTCTTGTTCCTCAATTGTTGGTGCCTCAGTTGGCATGTCGGCACAAAATGGAGGTATCTCTTCGAACTGGTCGTACTCTTCTTCGTCGACGACGTCTTCGACCCCAACAATCCTTCTTTTCCCCGAGAGCACAATGCTCCACCTAGCATCACTCGGGTCAGTGACATAGTAGACCTGTGTGGCTTGCTTGGCGAGTATAAACGGATCATCAACATACCCGACTTTGTTGAAATCAACGAGTGTGAACCCATTGTTATCAACCTTAACACCCCGGTCTTCGACCCATCGACACCGAAACACGGGAATGCTTAGGCGAGGGCTGTAAATGAGCTCCCAGATTTCTTCAATAACACCGTAATATGACTTTGATGCTATTACAGGCCGGGCATCCCTGGATCTACTGAATTCTTGAGCGGCCGCCACCAACGTCACCCCGCTATTTTGCGTCGCGCTCTTATCACTTTGGAATTTAGTGTAAAATGTATATCCGTTAATCTCGTATCCTTGAAATGTTCTGACCACAGTTTGGGGTCCTTGGCCCAGCAGCCTAACAATTTCATTTACGGGGTGTGATTTCACTATTTCTTTCAGCCATCCTACAAAAGAACGATTGTGCTCGTTATTAATCCACTTCTGACTTCTTTTGTAGTTCCCTTGACGGAGGATTGTCATGTGCTCATCTATATAGGGAGCGACATCTGCAATGTGTTGTAGTACAATAAAATGTGCATTTTCTAGTTCATCTTGGTCAGCAACTATGGCTTTCAAACAGATTGTCTCAACTCCCTGGAGCCGTCCCTCGTATCGAGATTGTGGAATACCAATAGGACACACACCGGTTAGGTAATTCGTGCAAAACTCGACCACCTCTTTCGTGGAATATCCTTCGACAATGCTACCTTCGGGCCGATGTTGGTTCCTTACGTATTTTTTCAAAATGCCCATGTATCTCTCGAATGGATACATATACCGCAAGAAAACAGGACCACAAATCTTAATTTCTCTCACAAGGTGGACAGTAAGGTGAACCATAACATCGAAAAAAGATGGTGGAAAATACATCTCAAGATGGCAAAGAGTAATGATGACCTCCTCTTGCAAAGCGTCCAATTTTAGCGGGTCTATCACCTTCGAATTAATTGCATTGAAGAAAAAACAAAGCTTCGTAATGGTTTGCCGAACAGCCTTTGGTAAAATACCCCGAATTGCAACGGGAATCATATGTGTCATTAAAACATGACAGTCGTGGGATTTCATACCAATCAATTTTAGGTCCTTCATTGACACTAGCTTCTTAATATTCGAAGAATACCCTGATGGGACTTTAATACTGTGAAGGCATTTACAAAAGTTTTCTTTCTCGATCTTCGACATTGTGCACATTGCGGGGGGTAGGTATGCCCACTTTCCTTTATCCCTGCGGTGCAAGCTTTTGTCGTATTCCCATTTCCACCATGTCTTTTCGAGCTTTAATACCGTCTTTAGTCTTGGTCGGAATGTTCAGCAATGTGCCAATCAAACTGTCACACACATTTTTTTCAATATGCATGACATCAAGGCAGTGTCTCACTTCTAAAAATTTCCAGTACGGTAGCTCCCAAAATATGGACTTCTTTTTTCAAATATTTTTCGGTGGTGCTTTGGCACATTTTCCGAAGACAACATCAAGGCTTTCAACCCGCTTAAAGACACTCTTCCCGTCCAATGGACGACGTGCCACTCCGAGCTCATTTTTTCCATTGAATACCTTCTTCTACTTACGGTATGGGTGATTCACAGGAGAAACCTACGATGGCCCATAAAAACATTCTTTTTAGAATGCTTCAATCTCAGCACCTGCGTGTCATCTTCACAGATAGGGCACGCTTTTGCCCTTTAGTACTGTAACCCGACAAATTCCCGTATGCGAGAAAATCATTTACGGTGCAAAATACCATGGCCCGCAATTTAAATACCTCTTTACTGTACGCATCCCACATCGAGACGCCATCCTTCCATAATTTTTGGAGGTCCTCGACTAATGGTGCGAGATACACATCTATGTCATTTCCGGGTTGTGCGGGTCCTTGGATCGTAATGACATCATTATATACTTGCGTTTCATGCACAACCATGGAGGCGGATTGTAGATAGATAACGGGAACTGGCCAAGTATCGTGCCGACTGCTCATGCTTCCAAACGGACTCATTCCGTCTGTGCTTACCACAATCCTGAGGTTTCTCGGGTCGGAACCAAATATTTGAAGTGTCTGTCGATGTTCCTCCATTGGGGAGAATCAGCCGGGTGTCTTAGTTTTCCGTCCTTTTTACGCTCTTCTTCATGCCAGCGCAATAATTTGGCATATTTGGTATTTGCAAAAAGCCGTTTGAATCTCGGAATTATCGGCAAGTACCACAAGACCTTTGCCGAGGCCTAGCTCTTTTTCCTTCATCGTTAAATTCATCAGTGTCACCGCCCTTACGTTTATACCGTGAAACACCGCATTTAGGACATGCATGCATGGCCTCGTACTCTTTACGATATAATACACAGTCATTTGGACATGCATGTATTCTTTCGATCTTCAAACCCACTGGACAGATTAATTTTTTGGCCTGATAAATTGTACAGGGTAACTCGTTGTTATCCGGGAGCATTTCTCGTAAAAGCTGTAATAAGGACGTGAAACTCTTATCGCTCCAACCATGTTCTGCTTTTAATTTCAATAATTTCAACACAGCTGACAATTTCGTAATTTTCGTACACCCAGGATACAACGGCTTTTTGGATTCATTCTTCAAATACTCAAATTGACCATAATATTTATTACCAATTTCATCTCCCACATCACGCAACATTTCCTCTAAATTGCTATCGTACCCGTGTTCTACATTTTCATCAATATTCACTGTCATCTCGTCATCGTCGCTGCATTTGAATCCAACATTATCAAAATTATCAAAATTTTCGAGATTCTCATAATCACTATCATCGTTGCAATCAAGTTCATAATTATCAAAAATTCCTACATTATCATCATTATCTTCACAATTTCTATTGGTACCACTACTTTCTCCAATTTTCTCGCCATGCATGAACCAACATGTATATCTTTCCTTAAATCCCCGACAAATCAAATGAGCTCTAATTACTTCCGAGTCCCCAAATCCTACACAATTTTTACAATCCCTACAAGGACACAAAATGTTGACATCTCTTTTCTCCACTCTATAACTCTCCGCAAATTGTAAAAACTCTTCAACGCGAACCAAATATTCTTCACTATCTCGTCGCAATTCATACATCCAACTTCGATCCATCTATAAATTAAATTTAAAAAATGGTTTCAATTAATTAATCATGGTGCATGGTCGACATCTTAATTATTGGCTTACAAAGGGCCGGTTTACAATCCTAACCCACCCTTTGAATATTGTGCCTCATATGTGAACACATGTTAACGGAATTTAATTAGTATTTGAGAAAAATTCGGCAGCATTTTCCCTTAACTCCCCAAGTATGCGTAAAGACCACATACTCGTAGGAGTAATAAGGAGAAATACTGTCGAACATTTTCTCAAATACTAATTAAACCCCGCTAACATGTGTTCACATCCTAAATGAGACACAATATTCAAAGAGCAGTCCCAAACCGGGGACTATTCAAAATTAATCCCTATTGGATTAATTTTGAACGGGCATGCACCTAAAATCATATTAATAGGTCGGTTATTGGACAACAATACACTAATTATTAACACTAATTATGGATCAATGAAACCCTAAACCCTAAATATGCAATAACAAGAAATTAATAGAAAATTAAAGAAATAAATAGATCAATTACTTACTTGAGCAACAAAGAGGAGAAAATTAGAAGAAAATCAGCAATCTCGGACCAGCTGCGCAATAATCAGATCCAAGCCAATCCAAGAGGAGAGAGAGTGATATTAATTGACCAAAACGGCGCTGCAAGTGTTCATTATAACCCTAAATGACCCTTCCTACACGGATTTTAAAATATTAATCCGTGTAGCTCTCTCAATATTTACACACGGCTTATTCTATAAATAACCGTGTACATAATATAATCCTACACGGATATTTCAGTAAAAAACCGTGTAGCTCTCTCACGTTTTATACACGGATATTTACTGAAATATCCGTGTAGGATTCTTTAATTTCCACACGGACACTGATTGGAGTGTTATTATCTGTGTAGAATTCCCTGAGCACGGAAAAATCCGATTTTATACACATTTTTTTATAAAATTTAGAAAATCCGTGTATAAGGTACAGTGTAGGAAGACGTTTTTTGTAGTAGTGATTGTTGTTGCTTTAAAATGTTTATTTTGTCTACAAAAGTAAGGAGAGGCGCATGTATAATCAACCATTGTTTTGATAATAATTTTTGTTAATTAGTAGTTATCCTTCAAATATATTGACATGTTTTATAGCCCAATTCAAGTATAATATTGGAATATCGGATCTCCAATTTAATTAGTAATTGGTATCAATCTATGATACCGAAGGTTGAAATTTTTATTTTTATGATGATATAACTAAGATATATCATCAGAACACTGTATTAATTATGTCTTAACTATCTGGGTATCCAGTTTACGTACTCATAGATGGGGTGTAGTCACTCTGTACTATCTAAGGAGTGGGTGCATAAATACAGCATTTCTACCCAAAACTATCGGTAAAATGTTGAAAATTTAGATGCCAGCTTTGCAATATACGACCCCAGAACTACGTTGCGTGGGACTAACCCTAAAAATCACTAGGTTATAGAAAAATTGAGTCCAAGATATGTGGGACCTTTTGAAATCCTAAGGCGTATAGGGCCACTTGCCTATGAGCTAGCACTGCCCCTAACCTGGATAAGGTACATCCTGTGTTTCATGTCTCGCAACTTCGACAATACATTCGAGATCCATCTCATATTATCGACCACTCCTTCGGAATAAAACTGTTAGACAAGTGTTAGTTCAATGGGGACGTCACTCAATCAAGGAAGCGACGTGGTACTGGAGGACACTATACGCACAACATATCCAGATTTATTTGGGGCGTCAAATGACAATTATGTTCAGGGGACTGAACATGATTCTTAAGTGGGGGAGGATGTAACGTCAGTAAACTAAGACAATAAATCAAGGTATGAATTAATCTTTTCCAATTAATAAAAAATATATAACGATATTAATATAGACTCCCCGGATGCTGTATCTTCAATTTTGTTTTTCTTAGCATTCAATTAAATGCCTATTTAAGTAAACAAATATAATTGTAATAATTTTTGTTATATGAAACGCACCAGCTGCCAATCAGTTTTGCACACTTACTTCTACAGTTTTGCTTTAGCCAAATAAATTAAATGTTTAGAAACTTAAAAGCTGAGGAATTTGAAACCCCTCAATCTCAATTAATTTTGAAGGTTATTACATTAAAATAAAATTTAATACCACGAACCACTATAAAGTGAATATTTTGATATCCGACATTTGATGGATGAATTGCTCCATTTATAAAGTGAATATTTTGAATATATCACAACAATTTCATAGTATAGTGAATATTTTGAACGAAATGATAATTTATCAAGTGTTTTGCCCCACTTATTGCTGATTCCATTGTCATATAGTTCAACCTCTGGCTGGATATAACCGTTTTTGTAACAAATTAGGAAATAAAGCGTGGATTTACCTTTAATTTGGGTTGGATTGGCTAAACCTTTAAACCCTAAATTGACTAAAAATGACAGGTGTGCAAGAGGAGGGGACACGAAGCTAGATTTAAAGGAGCAATATACATAGACTGCCCATTTTGATATCCGACATTTGTGAATTTTATGAAATTGAGATTAATTTATTCATGATGCTATCTGAGATTTGGGGCATGGTCAAAATTGTATAATTTTTAAAAACATGAATTTGTAAATTGTTAATTTTACAAAACAAGGTAGTTTAGCAAAACCCTAAAATGGCAGCAAGTTAATTAAGTAGATATTCATTTCTATTCTTTCATTTCTTTCATTTCTTTTCCGTTTCAAGTATATAGATATTCAAATTTTTATCCTGGATTATAATTCTTATAGCTACGATTGGATTTTCACACAAATTGTGGGAAGATTCGGTTCTATTATTGTTGGGATAATGCAGGCAATCATCATGTTTGAAGCCTCCAAGTAATCAGCTGAGTGCCAAAAAAATATAGAACATTAGCAACTTCAAGCCATGTCAGAGCCAAAAGGCAGCAGCATTTCAGACCAAAGGAGTTGCTCTCTATACCAAATTATAGAGGAAGATATTGTATAAAAGAAAATATATTTGGGACAACGTTGTTGGAAAATTTAAATTGTTGTTTGTTTTGTTAATGTAATATTATAATTTTATGACATAATTGTCCTTTTTGTCACTTATATGCTTGTTGTTTTGAAGATTGTTTGGTAACAAATGTTTTAACCCAAATGTTTCATATGCTTGCTATTTTGAGTGTCTTATATGCTTGCTGATAGAGTGTTTTACAATAAAGTTTTTCATTGCAAATTCTGTTGAACAACAACTTTTATCATAAACTAGGGCAGTCTTGACAATTTTTTTTATCATAACTGGTACGAACCATTATTGAACAATATAGTTTCTGTTTATATCATTTCTTAATCTGTTTATTACAACACTTAATTAGAAACTAAATCAAATAGACAAAAGCAAAGTAAATAAGATCAGGAACTTAGTAAATCAAATATATTCTTTTCGAGCCCACAATTGACAAAAGCAAAGTAAATTAAATATACATTCATCCATAAGCTATGTAGTGCACATTAAAATGTATAACACCAACCCGAACAAATTGGCACAATACCTGACATACATACAACACTCCAATAATTTCATATTCGAAGAGTTAGATACCAAACTAAAGTTTACAAATCTAATCAGATCATCTGAGAGATATTTCCTTTTCCCATTCATTCGTACTAGTACCATTCGTGGCACTCTTCTTACCAAAGATCATCTCGTCCGAGTCATCCATTACATCTTCATATTCACATATCTATACTAGCAAAGAAAAATAGCTTGAATACCAATTGAAATAACTCTTCAAGTCACATAGACATCAAGTCAATACAAATATATTAAGAATTCATACAATTGAAACAACAACTCTCAAGTCACATAGACATCAAGCCAGTACAAATATACCAAGAATTCATACGATTGAAACAACAACTCACATGAGCTCTAGAATAGCAGCAAGAATATTTGTGGGAGTTTATGGAATGATTTTATTGAAACAACAACTCTACCTCCTATACACAGATATAAAATTTGGTTGTTGCCATCTTGCTATTCATATCCCTTAGTATTATTCTATATACATCACATGTAAATAAAGAGGCATTGACAAAAACTTTAATTGCAAGCTAAAATGACAGTTTTACCCCTAAATTTTGCAATAAATTCCATTAAAATATAACACTGTCTCGAGTTCTACGGAAAATATGGGTTTACATGATCAACAAAAAATAATTTTAAAAAAATTGAAAAAAAAAAAATAGTTAATTTTGTGTAGTGTACCAATCACCTTTGTTCTGTAGCAGTTAAGGCTAGAACCAGTGTCTTCGAGTACTTCTGCTTCAAGATTCCATGTCCCCAAATTGACATATAAGACATAAGACAAGAATTCTGAGAATTTTTTTGCCATAACTCTTTATGTTCAATCATATAGCCATAACTAAATTCTGGACTTAGTTAAGTAAAACATAAAAATAGGGTCAAACAAAATGATGTTAAATTCAAGCTTCATAGTAAATTTCGTTTTTTTTTTTTTGTAAAGACCCTTGACATTTGCATATAATGTTAACTATTTAGAGTGGGGTATGGTAATAGTGTCGGTTAGTTCATACTACCATTACAATGAGAGAAAATGCACCAGGCATCATGTACCTTTGCTCGATCGATTCTTCAGATAGTACTACGATAATAGCAATAGAAAAGGAACAAGATTTATTGAACATAATAAGCTGCACCTAAACTTGCTTTAGTTCAATTTTTCAAAACTCCAAAATTAGATAGAAAAGAAATCAACCAAGAAATAAAGGAATACCATGAACCACAAGTCTCAATGGAAATAACGCTTCTTCTTCTCAATCCAAGTAACGACCCCTAGCGTAATTGCTCAGGTCACCGAGAGAAAATGAGCAAAACCCAAGATAGGGTTTGATTTGTGTTATCAAAACTAAAGAAGAAGAGGTGTGCCGAGAAGGAGAGAAGCGTTTACCAAAACCCTAGATATGGACGTCGTTGCTGGAGAGGAAGGGGTGCAATGCCGAGAGGAGATGGAGTCCAGCGACGCCGAGAGGAGAGGAGAGGACCGCTGTTGTGCACCGTTTGAAGCCCAAAATCGCAGCTGCAACCGTGTGAGAGAGAGAGGTGATATCACATTATTCTAGCTACATTTCCGACCAAATTCTGTACGAAAACATGTGCCCAAAATGGTAAAATCATGCTTATTACATTGATTCTCTATAGAATGTGGTACTGCTGCGCTTTTGTTCATTCATTGTAGGAAACGGGCGAAGAAAAGACGAAATCAGGCAATCTGAACATCCCACACGGGCCGTGCAACATCTCACACGGACCGTGCAAGACCCTACTCGACCCCTCACACGAGCGCTGCACGACCCGGGTAGGAGACACAGGCACAAGGTCCGTACAACATCTCACACGGACCGTGTCAGACAAATCCGGCAGTTAATCTAAGTTTTTAGATTAATACCTAATTAAAGGAGGACGGTTATGGGGCAATAAAAGGACGACCCCTTGGACCAGAGATGAATGAATTCAAACAGAAATGAACCCTAGGAGAGTTTGACAACAACTGACTTGGAGACGAAGTGGAGAGGAGGAAATCGATATAATTCCGATGAATCTTCTTCGTATTTTTGGTTTTTGTCATGAATTGTTTATTCTACTATTGTTATTCTTTTTTTAGAACTATGCTTGAGTAGATTTCTTAGTTTCTTGGGTTATGATGTAATCGAATACTTTGTTTACTTGCTAGTTGTTTGATTATGTGTGATATCTTGTATTTGCTTGTTTGCGTATGATTATTATTGCTTATTTGTATTGTTCAATTGTTATTTGGTTCTTACCATTAGACTTGGCCACGTCTAATAAGGTACTGAAGGATGTGTGTTTTGAAAGTTATCCTTTAATAATAATTTATGTGTTGTTTATGATTTTATTACGAATATTATAATTCATGTTCCTTGATATTTATATATTATATCTTTGGAAGTATTCAAGAAGATGCTCTTGGTCTTGAATCATAGAACTCCTTAGATGAGAAATATTTAATCACTAAATATGTTCACGATCGTGGTAATTAAGTAGGAACATTAATTACTAAGAAAGATTACCATGTCGATTAAAGTACATTGAAGTTCTATAAATGTTGATAAAGGATTATCATTTAATTCCATGAATATATAAAAGTGTATTTTATATATTGAACACGACCTAAATGAATGGAACATTATATAGATTGTGTTTTGTGTCATTAATGTTTACAATTGTGTCTTTAGAATCTTAGATATGAAATGTATATATTTTTCACATGAGAAGTATATAATGTGATTACTATTTAAATACTATCTTATGATAGGAATAAAATAGTAGTTCGTTATATATAACTTGTGCGGGAGAAATCTATATATTAATATTATCATTGTCCCTCGTTTTATTCGAGTTATGATGTTACTGGGCCCCTTGGTAAAGTGGAATTATATCGCATGCAATATAACTGATGTAGTTATAATTATAATTCACTTGAGAGACCAAGAAAAAGAATATAATGCAAAAATGACACGATCCTATTTTGCATATTATTTATAATATCATGAGACAAGGATAGACACGAAATTAGTGGATTGAGTAAATAATTACTATGTCGTTTGGATAACTATAATGTAATGATAGAACCTTGTAGTCAATAATATAAAGTTTTATATTATTGCCAAGATGACATAGATCCTCTGTACGGTCACACCAACTGAAAAGAAACAACAAGTATTTTATATTTCATAATGATGTATAAGATAAATATATGTGATGAAATGATAAAATAAAATGTTATAATATGACATGCTTAGACCATAAATAAATTTATGAAGTTATGCAAATATTATTTAGTATAATATTTGAATGCATTATAAGAATAATATAAATATTGTATAATAGAATAATATGAATAATATTAGTTGTTTATAAATTAATTTATTAATCCAATCACAAGATGAGATTAAAGAGAGAATAAAATGGCAAAACAAGGCTAGTGGCATGTGTATAATTAATTTAAACATTACACAAATGGATACCCTAGTCCTTGCCTATTTAAGGGGACTCATTTGGGAGAAAAACATAGAATTTTTCTGCCTCTAAACATTGCCAAAAACAGCCCCTTTTGAGCAGCCACGTTTTTCACTTTTCTCCTTGGCCGAATTTTTGAAAAGAAGGCTCTTATCTCTCATCTCTTCTTGCTAGGTGGTTGGATCTAAGCTCTAAACTTCACATCCATCTATCTAAGAGGTGTGCTAGTTTGTTGTTTAGGTTCAAGGTGAATCAAGAGGTGGAGAGGCGCTTCAATCGAAGAGGTGGTTTCCAAGAGATCTAGAAGGGAAATCGACTTTCCTCTAATCAAGAGATTTGACAATCTCTTTAGGTAAAAGGTTTTCATCCTCTTTAGCAATAAATTAGTTGATATTAATTTATCTTAGTATACATTAGTTTGATGAATCAAATCTTGTTTGCTTTTGTCGTATAAATAAGATCTTTTGTGTATAGAGCCAAGTGATGATAGGCAAAATTTTAAATTCTCACCATATAGGCATACACATGAAATCCCAACAGTACTGCATCCAATTTCATCTTTCAACCAGATCAAAATATTTGAGATAAGTCGATGAACCGAGAGGGAAGACTAATTAGTAGCCGAGAGGTGAACTTTTCAGAAATCGAGAGATTTTGGATACCTTTAGTAAACCAAACAAGTAACTTAGGCCATTCAAACCAATGAACGAGAGTTTAGGTTAGAACCCTAAGAGGATTGAATTGAATTTCCCTTATCGAGTTTATTAAACCAACAAACGAGAGTTGAGGTTTTGAAACATCTGGTATGGTCATTTCAGCCTACGCAAATCCAATCAGCATAGAAACCAGACAACTGCAGTTTCACTCGAGTCTGACACGGACCATGTATGAGAGTACACGGGCCGTGTGACATGGGTCGTGTATGAGAGTACACGGGCCGTGTGAACTAAGAGTCAAAGTTGCAGATGAAATCAGAAACCTAGGAAACGTTTGTTTTGATTAATTTTAAAGTCCAGTTTAATTTACTTTCAGTTCTATTCACTGTTATTGAACCTTGAACAACCAACTCAACCATTCAAACACTTCTAGTCTTAAGATAATCTGAGTAAAAATCTAGTTAGTTATTGAACCGTCCTGTGGATCGATACCCGATATTACCAACGATAGGATTGTACACTTGCAGTCCGATTCAAAAGTAGAATCGAGGTTTAAAAAGTACAGCTTGCTGTACTGAAACTTTGTAGTACACTTTTGTGCGAACAAGAGGCGAGAGAGACAAAGGGGTTGGGGCTGTTTACTCCTTGGACAGGTCCAGTAGTCAGAAATTAACTCAAATCAGTGACATTTTGAAGTTATGATCTGATTCATCTGTACGAATCTTGAAGTAGATCCAAGGGTTACAAATAAGAAGCACAATAGGGTCTTTGCTTCCCAAAGCATGATAGCCTATCTCTCTCTCTCTCTCTCTCTCTCTCTCTCTCTCTATATATATATATATATATATATATATATATATAGCTATTATGCATTGCAATGTATAGGCCTTCTTGTACATTGCACTATAAATCGTCGGATTCAAAGTCCAAACAGCCGATCTAAACCGTTCAACTTGTTCTTCATATTAATATGTATTTGGAGACTAAATTTTACATTTTTTAGAATTTTTTTACTATTTTTTAGATTTATTGAAAATCACTGTTTTTTCAGACAAATCTGGGCCATAAAAAAACAATGATTTTCAATAAATCTAAAAAAATAGTAAAAATTTTCCAAAAAATGTAAAATTTGGTCTCCAAACACATATTAATATGGATAACAAATTGAACGCTTTAGATCGGCTATTTTGGACTTTGCATACAACGATTTATAGTGCAATGTACAAGAAAGCCTATATATTGCAATGCATAATAGCCCAACTCTCTCTCTCTCTCTCTCTATATATATATATAGAGTAGAACTAGGGTGCTCCTAAGTTCACCAAATCTCTTGTGAACTTGACTTTAAAATATATCGAATCGACTTTAAACGATGAATCCAAACCGTTGAAACCCTTCTACCTAATGAGTGATGCGTCTATATGTGAAAATTTTAAAATTTCGAATTAATTTAATATATAGTCAAGTGGTCAAAAGTTTAAGGTTTATAAATTAATTTTAATGCATTCAATTTTTGGACTCCTTTGACCACTTGACTCTATATTAAATTAATTCGAAACTTTAAAATTTTCACATGTAGACACATCAATAATTAGGTAGAAGGATTTTAATGGTCTGGATTCATCGTTTAAAGTCGATTCGATATATTTTAGAGTCAAGTTCACAAGAGGTTGGGTGAACTTAGGAGCACCCTAGTTCTACTCTATATATATATATATATATATATAGAGAGAGAGAGAGGCTATCATGCTTTGGGAAGTTGTAGGGCACAGAAAGTTGCATGGCTAGGTTAGCTAACGATGCGGTTTATGTTTGTGGGGGAATGCTCTCGTATGTGTTCAGTGCTCTAGTTTCCAAACGAACATGAGCAGGTGACGCAAGTCGGTCCTGATACCATCTTGCCCGATGAGCTCAAGTACTCGGTTTATTAGTAAAGAGGAGAATAAAATGGAATTTCAGTCACAAAAGAACTCAACTAAACACAACTCAATTTCATATATCAAATTCACTACCTTACAACAACAACACCCATACCCTTTTATAACCCAACGTTACTTAACCCTTCAGTTTAAATATTAAATGTTATTTAAGTAAAAACTCACAACCCAACATAATTAAATACTAATTTTAGTAAACCAATGAGATAGTTTTGAATTTCGTCCAAAATTAAAGGTTCCCCTTAGAAGACTACCCAAGCAAATGACATTAGTTCACTTTTTAAGCTGAATATACAATTCATTGATTGCCTTGAATCTGGCTGTCGCCATTATCCGAATCTGAATCGGTTGTTTCAATGATTCGCACTGCGTCAGGCTCCCCCGGGTTGGTTGAAGCTTGACCTCAAGCTTGTATCTTCGGAGTAGTACTTGTGGAGATGACTAACATTGAATGTGTTGGAAATATGCAAATCATCGGGTAGATTCACACGGTAAGCATTCGCTCCAAACTTCTCCAAAATCTCGCATGGTTCTACTTTTCGTTTCTTAAGTTTGTGATAAAGCCTTTTGTCCACCTTCTTAACTTTAGACTTCGGTCCGTCAATAGAAAGAATATCGAGAGGACCTCGAGGAATAAAACCATAAACGATTTTGAATGGTGCGAATCCTGTGGAGCGGTTTACTGAACAATTGTACTCAAATTCAATTTTTGGTAGCAAAGTATCCCACATGCTGAAAGTTGTAACTTGGGCACGAAGCATGTTTCCGAGACTTCTGTTTACGGCTTCAGTTTGACCATCTGTTTGAGGGTGGAAAGTGGAACTAAACTTTAGTTCGGTCTTTAACTTCTTCCAAAGTTCTATCCAGAATTTGCTTAAAAATTTCATATCTCGGTCAGAGACAATGGTACTTGGCAATCCATGATGTCGGACAACTTCATGAAAATAAAGTTCAGCAACTTTGGGAGCATCCACAATGGTTTTGCATGCAATGAAGACTGTCAAGACTGTCATTTTGCTAAAGCGATCAACAACTACCGTGATGCTATCGTTCTTTCTTCTTGTCATTGGTAATCCGGTCACGAAGTCCATTGAAATGTCACACCAAATTTCAAATGGAAGAGACAACGGATAGTAGAGACCCTGATTTGTGTTGGTGCCTTTAGAAGTTTGACAAACTTGGCACGCTCGGACAAAGTGCTTAACATCTCGCCATAGACTTGGCCAAAAGAACCTTTCACGTACCAAATGCAAAGTCTTTTCCAATCCGAAATGACCTTGGTTATGCATTTCCTTGATCACGAGATAACGCCTAATGCTGTCTCATTATCATCTATCTCAATACAAACCAATAGCCAACTCACTGGTATATATCTCACTAAATGGCACCATTTAAACTCAACAATTAATTACTACTCTATTTTTAGTGATATTAGTAGACCTAATACAATCCAGTGAAGATGGCTATCATCTGGTGTATTTACAGTTAATTCTTAGTATAAATGGTTAGATTATGGGGTTATAAAAAACCAGAGATACACCACACTCTGGAAGACCAAAATACCCCTGAAGATAAAAGTCTTCTTATATTTGGTAAAAGAAGGGAAAATCCTGACCAAAACAACCTGACCAAACGGGGATGGATAAGAGACTAAAAATGCTGTTGTTGTGATACATCTGAAACCATTGATCATCTTTTTGTTACATGCCCCATAATTGCAGCTATTTGGCAATGGATAGCAAACCATAATAATTTTGTATTTAATTGTTCCCAAGTATAAGATCTTTGGATCCTGGATGCACAAATTCCCCTAAAGGATTCCCTGCTAATTGAACTCATTAGAGAAGCCACAATATGGATAATCTACTTAATACAAAATCAAATTTGTTTTAATAATGCCACAGTACCACCATTAGCTAATATACGATCAAGAATTATCTCTCTTACTTCATACTGGTGTAAATTTAATTTGGATGACTCATACTTCAAATTAAGTTTAATTTTACCTATGGATGTGACCGAATTGTCTCAGGTAGGTCCTCTTATAATGTTCTCGGAAACCGATACATCTCTGGAGAAAGGCAGCAGCTGGGACTCTAGGGAAGATCCCTTTCATGGATTAGAGGGGTTAGACTTATCAGAGTACCTCCGGGACATCGTGGCTTTTGATGAGATAGATGCTACATTTTTTGCTGCTCAGAATCCCACTGTCAATAGCTCCACAATATCATCTCCAGCTACTTAGATAATACCTCTGATGTCATACCATTCAGTGTTTTGTGTAGTCATCTGGGTTTTAATGTCCATTTACTAGTATCAGTCTTCAGTTTTGTTATGTAGTATATGAAGAACTATTGGTTACCTGCTTATGGAGTAGTAGAAAAGTAAGACTATATGATGGTTGTTTTCAGTGACATATCTCACTACTTTTGTAAGAACTTAATAGTGTTTCTAATGAAACAGGTGGTATCACCACTTCTTCTTTAAAAAAAAAAAAGTAAAACGTTGTTTTACTTCGCAACTTATCGTAGCCCATCTCTATATAGGGATATATATATATATACATATATATATAGAGAGAGAGAGAGAGAGAGAGAGTTGAACTATGGTTTATTACAATGTATATATTCTATTGTGCATTGGATTATAAATTGTTGGATTTGAAGTTCAAATACTCGATCTATATATACGGCTCAACATGTTCTCCAAATTAAAATGTGCTAGGAGACCAAATTTTGTATATATTTTTTAAATTGTT
The DNA here is from genome assembly GCA_024447775.1 of Carex cristatella. Classification (NCBI taxonomy): domain Eukaryota; kingdom Viridiplantae; phylum Streptophyta; class Magnoliopsida; order Poales; family Cyperaceae; genus Carex; species Carex cristatella. The sequence goes on along the minus strand of JAJHPF010000001.1, from coordinate 8,263,665 downwards.
TCAAAAAATTTTAGAATTTTTGAATATCGTTGTTTTTATGAAATTTCTGAACCATAGAAAAACAATGATTTTCAAAAATTCTAAAAAAATAACAAACAATTTCTAAAAAATATAAAATTTAAACTTCAAACATATTTTAGTATGGATATAAAATTGAACGGTTTAGATTGGTTTTTTTAAAATCGAAACAAAAATTTATAATCTAACACTACTACAAAAATACGTACACGGACTTTAACTGGAGAGCTACACGGATTTGGAAACGTGTGCAATAATGGGGTGTAGAAAAGTCCACCATTTACACACGGATAATTATCCGTGTACGATTATACAAATCCCACACGGATTATTAATAAAAAACCGTATGGAAAACCTCCAAAAAGTGCACTCACCGCAAGAGAGTTACATGGTTTTTTAATCAACATCTGTGTAGGATTAGTCTTTCTACACGGATATTAACTAAAAAACTGTGTAGCTCTCTTACCCTAGCTACACGAATTACTAAACTAATATCCGTGTAGGAATACTATTCCTACACGGTTTTAAGTTAATGTCCGTATATAAAAGTATTCCTACACAGATATTGGATTAAAAATCCGTGTAGCTCTATTGATTTTTTATTGTTATCACATCCTACACAGATTTGTTTAAATTATCCGTGTAGGAGTTTCAATTTTTTTTTTTCGAATTTTTTTTGTTTGTGGCTAGCCTCCACTTTTGCTAGCCATTAAATTATATATAATCAGAATATTTTTTTTTTGCCCAAAACATAACATAACAATTCAAAATTGATAATTACACTAATTAAGTTATACAAATCCATCTTGTTCTTTACAAAATTCGGATACAAACCACCTTGCCCACATCGCTCTAATTTCGTTGATTTGTTCGGGTGAGAAAGGGGCTTGGCTCCGGCTATACTACAATTATAATTTAAGTTAGTAATAAGAAACGGATCGAATTATTGATATTTTTAAAATGAAAATTAATGTGAATTACTTACGTTATTTGGAAAGGAAAATTGATTCCTTTCGATCCAAAAAAAATATGAAAAACATTGTGTAATAAGCGCACTCCCAAGACGCCTTCTATCGTGCACACTGAAATTTATATTTTTCGGGCTATGTTACAATGAAAATAATTTTTGGAACTCTAATATTTAAGTTAAAAAATTATTGCATTTGTGCTCACCGGTAACCACTCAAGTTTGAATTTATCTTTCGCGGTCCCTTTAGCTCTTCCTTGCCGTCCTCCCTCTTTAGCATATTTGGTCCAAGCCCTTACAAAATTAAGTGACTGTAATTAGCAATTTCGATCCACAATTTAATTAAAATTGAAACAAAATCAAACCTAGTGAAAAATTATTGTTTACTGTGCCAAAAAGGGACAGATGTCTCTGCTCTCTTCAGGTGTGATGTCTTTTGGCCTTGCAGAATCCATGATAAAAGCCCTATTTGCAGCCAAAATGATGATAAACAAACACCAGTGTGTGCTGTGGCATGAGAAATATAAACGCAATTATAATAAAATTCTATACAATTTTTACAATCCCTACAAGGACACAAAATGTTGGCATCTCTTTTCTCCATTCTATAACTCTTCGCAAATTGTAGAAACTCTTCAACGCGAACTAAATATTCTTCACTATCTCGTCGCAATTCATACATCCAACTTCGATCCATCTGTAAATTAAATTAAAAAAATGATTTCAATTAATTAATCATGCTGCATGGTCGACATATTATATTTGACTTGTGCCGAATTAAGTCTTGCCTTACAAAGGGCCGGTTTACAATTCTAACCCACTCTTCGAATATTGTGCCTCATATGTGAACACATGTTAGCAGGATATATTTAATTAGTATTTGAGAAAAATTCGGCAGCATTTCCCCTTAACTCCCCAAGTATGCGTACAGACCACATACTCGTAGGAGCAACAAGGAGAAATACTGTCAAACTTTTCTCAAATACTAATTAAATATATCCCGCTAACATGTGTTCACATCCTAAATGAAACACAATATTCAAAGAGAAGTCCCAAAACGGGGACTATCCAAAATTTATCCCTATTGGATTAATTTTGAACGGACATGGACCTACAAGCATATTAATAGGTCGGTTATTGGACAACGATACACTAATTATTTACACTAATTATGCATCAATCAAATCCTAAACCCTAAATATGCAATAACAAGAAATTAACAGAAAATTAAAGAAAAAAATAGAACAATTACTTACTTAAGCAACAAAGAAGAGAAAATCACAAGAAAATCAGCAATCTCGGAACCCAGCTGCGCAATAATTAGATCCAAGCCAATCCAGAGGAGAGAGAGTAATATTAATTGATTAAAATAGCGCTGGAAGAGTTCATTATAACCCTAAATGACCTTTCCTACACGGATTTTTAAATATAAATTCATGTAGCTCTCTCTATATTTATACACGGCTTATTAAATAAAAAACCGTGTACATAATACATTCTTACAAGGATATTTAATGAAATATCCGTGTAGCTCTCTCAAGAGTCCTACACGGTTATTTACTGAAATATCCGTGTATAAAATCTTAATTACCACACTGACACTGATTGGGGTGTTATTATATGTGTATAATTGCTTGAGCACTGGCAAAATCCTATTTCATACACGTTTTTTTATAAAATTGAGAAAATTCGTGACATTTTTTGTAGTAGTGTAATGTATAAGAGGATCATACTGACAATAATCAGTATTTTTGCATGCCCTTTTAAGTACACAATTGGATACCTGACAATAATCAGTATTTTTGCATGCCCTTTTAAGTACACAATTGGATACCTCCCATGGAACAAATGTTTACATATTACAGTTGACTCCCCAACAAACAAATGTTTTTACATCTTACGGTTGATTTGTTCTACAACATCCGTTTTAAGTTTATAGTAGAAACAGCCCCAATATATATATAGAGAGAGAGAGAGGAAGGTTCCAATGCACTCAAAATGATATGTTCCCATTTGCATCTAATTTTTTATCTTCTTTATCTCTTCATTTACAAAGTCCGAATAGTCGATCCAAACCGCTCAACATGATCTTCATATACATATACTACCAACAAAATTTTCAAAATTTCGAACTAAGTATCTCAATAAATTGGTGATATATTGAACTTGTAGGATACCAATTTTTAAAAATTTTGTGAATTTTTTACTATTTTTTATGATTTATGAAAGATGGTAAAAACTGGGTTAAAAATAAAGAGAATTGCTAATATTTTAGACCACTTTTTGCCATCTTTCATAAATAAAAAAATAGTAAAAACTACCCAAAAATCCTACAAATTGGGATTCTACAAGTTCAATATATAACCAATTTACTAAGCTACTCAGTTCAAAGTTACAAATATAAAATTTTAAAATTTAGATCGGTAGCACTTCGGCCGAAGTGCTACGGAAAGCATATTAGTTAATCTCATATATCTCACATGTGTGTGTGTGTGTGTGTATGTATATATGTTATAGTTAGGGTTTCCCATGTTTGAATCTTGCCATGCATGTTCTGTTTATATATCAGGTTCTTTCTTATAAAATATAGTTATTTTTGACCAATTTTTTAAATATAGCAATAGTTCCTCTTGTGACAATAAACCAAATAAATTATATAAAACATGACGAGGGTTCAAAATTTCAAATGCACTATTTTTTTGGTGCTCCAATATACTCCACATCGTTTATCTCTGGTTTCAAGGTTCGTACAGTCGATCTGAACTGCTAAACATGTTCTTCATAATAAAATATGCTTGGAAACCAAATTTTACATTTTTTAGAAATTTTTCTCTATTTTTTTATAGGTATAATATCACCTTATCGGATGGTCCAGAATGTCATTAAAATAATGATTTTATACCTATGAAAAAAATAGTTAACAAATTCTAAAAAATATAAAATTTGGTCTCGAAGCATATTTTATTAGGACCCAGCTAATTGTCCCGCACTACCATCTCCCCAATATCCCTCCACTAAAAGACAAAAAAAATTAGTTACCAACAATTTGATATTTTAAATTTTTTGCAGTATTTAACTTCAATCTTTAGTGTATTTACTGTGCATCGATCTAGTATTTAACTTCGTTTATTGTAGTATTAACCATCAGCGTCCAACGGTGAAAAATGTTGTCTCCGCACAACCATACCCCCATATCCCTCCACTAAGAGACAAAAAAAATTAGGTTCCGACCATTTTGAGTATTTAAATTTTCTACAGTATTTAACATCTATATATAGCGTATTTATAGTGCATTGAACAAATTGGAGTATTAACCGTATGTCCAACAACAACACAATCTTTGTCCCCGCAAAAAATAAAAATATCTGTCCCCGCACATCCCCGCACTAAAAGACAAAAAAATAGGTTCCGATATTTGATGGTTTAAATTTCTTGCAGTATTTAACTTCAATTTTAGTGTATTAATAGTGCATCGAACAAGTATTTAACTCCATTTATTGGAGTATTAACCATCCGTGTCTAATAACAACACAATCTTTGTCCCCGCAAAAAATGATAAAATAATTTGGTATCGTCTCCGCGTTCACGTACATCAGTATTTAACTTTAGGAATGTTAGTATTTAACAATATGAACGTTAGTATTTATCTTTAAAATAAAAAATATTAATCTCTAAAATTATAAATAAGTTGCATGGATTCTATTTAGCATCATATATCTTAGTATTTAACTTTATAGACATCAGTATTTAACTCGAGGAATGTTAGTATTTAACTTTAGTAACGTTTGTATTTAACATTATGAAAGTTAGTATTTATAAATAACAAAAGAAAAAAAATGTAATATTTATTCAGATTAAGGAAAGAGATCAAATTTAATTAAGATAAATAATTAATGTTGGGAATGATGCTAATTATAGTAGTTAATTAATATGGAGAAAGTGCAGAGATGGAAATGAAATGTGGAGAGGATGCTAATTAAAGTAGTTAATTAATGTGGGGAGGGTGTGGGGATAATGAGATGGATGGAGGTGGGGGGATGGAAATAATGATTCATTTTATTATGAAGATCATGTTGGGTGGTTCAGATCGACCGTTCGGACTTTGAAAATAGAAATAAATGAAGTGGAGTATATTAGAACATATTGAAGCACAAAAAAATTGGTTCATTTGAATCCTCCTCATAAAACATTGAGTGGTTCCAAGTTATCTTAAAAGAAGTCAATCTATATACCTAGCTTATTATTTTTTCTTTTTCTTTTTTCTTACAAAAGTTGCTACAAAAAATGTTATTCCTAGAAATATTTAATTTTGAGTACCATAATCATGCTCAAGTAGAACTAATTAATTCAGGACTGCATTAGTGAACTACTTCAAGTGCTCTCTGTTCAGGTTAATATTAGTGCATTAGTGCTCTGAGATTATAATTAACAAGTAACTGTTTCAAATTACCTAATCGACTTTCAGTGGGGCTAATATATATTTTGGTACTGGCTCTACGTTATTTTTAGTGGGATTTTATATAATAAAATTTGATTATTATTCATATATATATATATATATATATATATATATATATATATATATATATATATATATATATATATATATCCAAACCGTTCAACATGATTGATATATTAAAATGTGCTTGGAGATGAAATTTTATATTTTTTTAAATTTTTTTACTATTTATTAAGATGGTTGCAAAATCGTTGTTTTCAGACCATTGAAAAACAGCAATTTTGTAACTATCTTAATAAATAGTAAAAAAATTAAAAAAAAATGTAAAATTTGATCTCCAAGTACATTTTAATATGTTATCATGTTGAACGGTTCGGATCGACTGTTTGGATTTTGAAATTGCAAAATTGACCTATAAAAAAAACAGTGTCAGGATGTGTTAAAAAAAAGGTGTAATTGGATCCCTCCTCATCTATATATATATATATATATAGGACTTGGCTACGGTGCTATGCGTTGCATAGATGACCTCCGTGCAACGGCTCAAAATTTGAGTTTTCAAAATTTTAACAGTCGATCCGAACCGTTCAACATGTAATCTATACTAAAATGTACTTGAAAACCAAATTTTACATTTTTTAGAATTTTTTTACTATTTATTAAGGATTTTACAAAACTGCTGTTTTTTCGGTGATCCGAATTACCGAAAAACAGCAGTTTTGTAAAATACTTAATAAATAGTAAAAAAATTCTAAAAAATACAAAATTTGGTCTCCAAGCACATATCAATATGTAGAACACATCTAACGGTTCGGATTGACCATTAGGATTTTTAAAACACAAATTTTGAGCCGTTGCACGGAGGTCCTCTATGCTACGCATAGCATATTAGCAATTTCCTATATATATATATATATATATATATATATATATATATATATATATATATATATATTAGAGTAGAACTAGGGTACTCCTAGAAGTACCAAGCCCCTTTGTACTCTTAACTCTAAAACTTATCGGATTAACTTCGAATGACGAATCCAAACCGTTGAAATTCTTCTACCTTACGAGTGATTCATCTGTATGTGAAAATTTTAAAGTTTCAAATTAATTTAGTATAAAGTCAAGTAGTCAAAAGGCTTTCAAAAATGAATGCATTAAAATTAATTTTGAAACCTTCTAATTTTGAGCACTTGACTTTATACTAAATTAATTCGAAACTTTAAAATTTTCACATGGAGACGCATCACTCGTAAGGTAGAAGGAATTTAACGGTTTAAATTCGTAGTTCGAAGTTAATCTGATATAGTTTAGAGTTAAGAGTACAAAGAGGCTTGTACTTCCCAAAGCAAGTTAGCCCATCTCTCTCTATCTCTCTCTATATAATTATACATCGTAGATTCTAAATAATTTTGGTTGTTTATAATAATTTTAAGAGTGTCATATTGATTAATTGTCAATAATTCTACATTAAGAATGATTTCTTATCCTTGATTAAAAAAACAAGAAAATAAAAAATTGTATTATCCATTTGCTGAAGAAAGGGAGAGGACTTAATACACTTTCCGGACCTGGTTGGTAATTAAAAATCAAAATTTGAAGGTAATTAAGTCGTTGCTTTTTTTTTTTCTGAAGCGGGGTCCACAAGCTTAGCTTTATTACTGTTCGTAAAAGACCAACTCTTTTGCAAATGAGAGAGAAAAGATGAGAACCAACGTTCTCTTCTGAGTTGTGACACAAAGCATTTTGGCATTTGAATAAAAAAAAAATCATTTGGCATTTTGTTAGTTTTTTCCGATTTTGTACACTGATTTGTTGTGACATCAGCCGTACCAGAAAGAAATTCTCTTCTGGGTTAATTTGTCTCATACTGTGGTGCCATATTTGGATTGAGTTTGATGGTGCGACCCGCTTCTCTCATTGTATTTTGGTTCGTTTTCCAATAGAAGCAGATAAGCCTTTTTAGAAAATAATTATTTACATTTCTCATTTAGCTGTAAAATAGTTCCATGATTAGAAATCAGGTTAATTTGCAGTACTTGGGGATTCAAATTAATTAAGGAGAAGTTTACTGTACATTTTATATATTATGATTAACTCGGAGCATTGGATTTCAATCTGTAACGAAAAATACAACATATATAAATTAGTACCAATTTACACACACATACACGCACACACAAAGTGTTTATAAAACTAATCTCAGAAAGAAAAAAAAAAGATGCAACTAATACTTTGAAGAACATATATAAAAGACAATTAGAAACATATTTATTTAGAACTCTCGATCCTTTGATTTAACTTCACAGAAATAATTTGAATTAGTATGTCAAATTAGAAGAAAATTAAAAGATACTCAAAACTAAGACCTAGAGATTAGGGATGATTGTCATAATTTGCACTATGAGAAACTTCATTAGAGGATGAAAATAAAATTTTAATCTTTATTCTTATCCTGAAAAATTAATCTTCTAAAATAAAATTTGCTTTTTATTTTTAGAAACTATGTACATGCTTAGAGAGCGATCAATATACCATTACCTTATATCATTCTTCAAATAAAAAAATATATATATTGTTATTATCTTTACACTCCATATTAGCATTAAGATCCCCAATATTTCTTTAGACCTAAATAGCTTCATTATATTTTTTGAAGGAATAAATGGAACTATTTTTAAGGACCAATATATTAATTGTTAACTAATTACATACATAATAAATATATTTATAATGATGGGGGTGTGTCAAGTTATTTTCAAGTAAATTATGAAATAATATTATTCAGTTTTATTATCTTGGTTTTTTTTTTTTTTTTCACTATCGTTATTTCCAGTACTACATTACAAGAAGAAATTAGAAATCAATTGGAGTACCTCATGTTTTTCGTGCCACTTATCAATTCTCGGTTTAAGTTTTTTTTTTTTTTTCTTCCGTTTATCAATTTTTCTCTGCTTTAAGAGTATCAGTAGATAATTATGTTTTTTTTCTCAAATTTATCTACAGATCCCCACCTATATTTTTTTCTTCCACAAGTTTTACTCGGGGCCTAGGTCAAATAATGGGATACTACCCTAATTTTATGGAATTTATTTAAGCCGTTTATTATCATAAGTGGATCGGTTCATTTCAATAAATATATATTAATTTGTGTTTTATAATCTTTATTTTCACGGAACAAACTTCATTAATAAATGATCAATCCGAAATTGCCGAATAGTTCATCTAAATATAGTTTCTTAGACTTTAATTTATTATGAAGCTTTTACAGTTTCTTTTAGACTTCTTCATCATTTTTAAATCATTTACACATACGCACTTTATTGTATTAATGCTAATTTATCATTGTTCAGTCCATGTGCTTTTTTTGTTCAATTTAAACACTTTCTATTTCGATTTATTAAAATAATATTCAATACTAATATCGTGTCCAAGCATTGCAATGAAAATATATTATAAAAGAGCAAATAAAATAATTATTTAACGACAAAAAAAGACATACATATTCTCATACAAACGTAAAACCCGTTCTTTAATGACATACTTATGAGTTTCTTTTATTGGTCTATATCATTTATTTTGTTTTGTTATGTTACTTGACAGGAAACGTATCTAATTAAGTTTTTATCTTATACAGCAAATTAATCGCACTAATTCTTCAGGTTTGCACGTACAATTGATATTATCGTTTTGAGTTATTACAATTAAGGTTACTAATTATATGATTACTCATTATTCACCCCAAAACGGAGCAAAACTTTCACTTAAAATGCAAAAGAATATAGGACTATGCATATACGTACCAAACAAACAAACTGCATCTCCTAAAATGTTGCCAAGCTTTGGAACTACCACTTGACGTCCTCTACTGTATATCTATCCCAAAATAGTCATACATATCTATATTTTGTATATTTCAAACCAACTAAAACTTGCATAGGTGCATGGCATGCTAGCATAGCCAAACTTCATTAATTGGACAAGGATCCTCTGTAGCATATATATACTAGCTAATTGTGTGACAAATAGGCAGCCATAAAATAAAACATATTGTGAGAAGAATACAAGGAACCAAATAATTTAAAAAAAAAAAAAAAAAACATACTCTCATTCATCTTCTCATTACTGAGAATATATATATTTTCCTAACTCATTAATAATTTTGACTATGTTTTGGTTATATGATTATGCATTGCATCAATCTATCTAGCTAACATGTCACGTTTGAAGATTTGAAAATAAAAATGTATTGTCCACATAATAATACTTACGCTTTATTCGCGAATAAAATATTTTTGGGGATTTCCGATCCGTATCTCGAATAAAACGTTTAACCGCGAATAAAATATTTTTAGGGATTTCTGATCCGTATCTCGAATAAAACGTTTAACCGAACTTTTACGGAATAATTCATGAATCACGAATTAGTCGTGATAAAAATGAGAAATTTTTTTAGAAATTTTTTTTAGTTCTTTTGAGATTTTTTTTTTGCTTTCTTGTTAATTATACCGAATTACTCTCAAATTACATCTGAATTACATCCGAAATTAGTTGTCAGTATGGTATTGTCTGCTTTCCTATGACTCTGCATGATTTGACGTGTCTAGCTATATACATAGAAACAGAAACTTGAACTAGGTTTAGTTCATGCAAGGTGAGCACTAGGAAACTATGTTGACTCTGCATGATTTTTTCTTGTAGCGCTTCCCACCTGTTGAATATACACAGCTTGGTAATTAACACTGGCCAGATCAATAATTTACCATCTTGGAGAGCAGCACAAACAGTGGGAGAATGCATCCTGCAGGCCAAGGACCTTGGAGAAAATTTCTCAATCAAATACATCTCTAGAAAGGCTTTGACAGGACCTCATGCATTAGCAAACGGCGCAAGGATGCAAATGAACCAGCCCCTAACCAATCCACAGACTCTGGCAAGCGTAATACAGGACATCCCTCACAACATTGACGAGAATTATTTCCAACTGAACAGGACGAGTTAGAGGATGGATACTGGTAAATTAGAGTATTTGAGCTTTACTGGTAGCAAAATCCATCTCAGCTACATGTAATCTCCAGTTTAATTTAATCTTATTTTTTAGGTAGCTTTTACTTTTCTCCTTTCTGTTTTCTATTCACGGTTATGTTATGGATTAATGTAATATGACTTTGTTAATTAATGCATGCCTACGGGCTTTTCTCAAAAAAAAATATACACAGCTTGGTAATATTTCTTTTATATCAAAATTTCAAGGTAGCTAGGTCGTTTCATTTTTTTTTGAAGCGGGGTCCACAAGCTCAGCTTTATTATCTTTTGCAAATGACAGAGAAAAGATGAGAACGTTCTCTTCTGATTTTGTCATTTTTACCTGTGACATCTAAAACATTTTGTCATTTTGTCATTTTGACATTAAACATCTATATTTTCGATTATGGACATCTAATAAAGTTCATTTTATTGCTTCATGTTTTTTTTTTCATATTGCTTTTGAGTTTAAAATGTCCAAATTAATGTCGTATATATATAGCTCAACTGTACATTTATCGTTTGTACATTACTAAATCGTTTTAAATTTTTCCACATTTCATGTATAATCAAATGCATTTAATATTATTTAAATATTGTTAACATTTTATAGTTATTTTCTTTGAGACTTCTTATATATCTATTTTTTTTTAATCGTCAAAATGTATTAATTTTGTTGTATGCATATATGCTAGCTTATCAATATTCAATTCAAACTGTTAAAAAACAGAACATTAAAACTAAATATTAAAAACATATATTAATTCTTACTAAACCAGTTCAACTAATTAACAACTCAAAATTCACTAAACCCTAAACACTAAAAAACATATACTAAAATGGAAATTTTAAATAAACTAAATAAAGATAACGCAAATTTTTGATGCATTTCAGGAATACTAAGTCAAGAATAGAAGCAACTGTAACTCCAGAGAAGAAAAGCCCGTATGACAATTGAAAGTGCAGTCATCACATAAGCGGATTTAAGTATCAAACTGAGATATATGTCCAGTATGGCACGATGACGTGGATACCGACGACCGACCTTGAAAAACACCTATAAAAGAGAGATTGATTTAATAAAGCAATGAAAAAAAATGTTAAAAAGTAACATTGAAAGTATAGACTGTTTATAAAAATTAAAATATACTTACCATTATTGCGACAAAGAGAACCGAAAGGATTGCCAAGAAGGAGAGAGAGCTGTAAAAAATGTTAAACATGTCTGGCACAGAGGAGTTACCGATAGAATGAAATGAAAAGCTCGACACTGATGGCAAGCCTAAACCAAGGTTTATGGCCGCGTTTAAAGCCATGAGGTGAACAATATGACTTTCAAATTCAACCTATTACAGGAATAAAAAAAAGGAGAGCATTAAAAACTTTAATGTCAACTTTGAAACAGAAATTAGGTAGCTATATAATAAAATAAAAAATAAATAAGTGCGTACATTATCATCGTTCTCAGCCTCATTGATGTTCTCCATCTCTCGGCCGTCCTGAGTCCCTCGGTCTCCTCGAGACCCTCGGCCACCCTCCATCCCTTGGTCACTTGCAATCAATCGGCTGGCCGAATTACAATAGAAAGACCCAACTGGTGGTACAGGTTCATGCCTACGGTGAAGCACACTGTCTTGGACCACCACTTGGCTGCTGTCGTGTCGAAGCACGTTGTGTTGTTGGACGTCCCCAGAGTTGCCTCCGTGTTGAGCCACAATCTCTTGGACGCCCCTAGACGGATTAACAGCTGGTTGAGAGCCACTGTCGCTTCCATGGCCACTTCTAGGCCCAGTTGCTGGGCCATCCGGAGGCACAGTTGCTTGGACACTCTCAGACGGATTAAGAACAGGTGATAGAGACGGATCAACTGGGGTTGGATTGCCGCTGCCGCTGCCGCCCCCTTGGCAGCCGGTCAGTTCAAGGTGGTTGGAAGTTTGATCAATGGAAGACATAGTTTGATTGGAAGACAAACTAAAGCAAAGTGTAGTTTGATAGAGTGAAGAAGAAAGTGCTCATCCGGATATATATAGAATGTCGCTAGGGTTTTTTTTTTAAAAGTCTAGTTTGATCGGACGGTCAGATGTAAACTTAATATTTGTGTTAACCGATCCTATCTGTAAATTATTGATTCGACTTGGGCCCACATACTCCAAAACGGGTCCATTTCAAAGGATCCGAATCTGCTGCGATTCGTTATGCATGAACACTACCCTACCATTTATGTTTTTCCAAATTCAACTGTTGAATTGTTTCAAGATTCGTACACATAAAATTCAGCTGTTTTGAGATGCATGGACATAAATTATTGAACGACTGAATTTGAACAAACATAAATTTTATGATTATTGTTCATAACATTCAGATTGCAGCAGATCTAATTCCCATTTCAAATTGTCGACTGTACAAAAAAAAAAAAAAAAACACGCATCAGCAAAATACGTACAGTAAAAATATATTATCAGATGTAAACTCAACGTTTGTATTATCTTTTAACAGTAAAAATATATAATTAATAATTAAATGATCAATAAAATATCTCTTTAATTTGTGATTATATTTAATTTCCCAAAGTATATCAGTTCCTCAATTTTGACATGTAAATATTAAGGCAAGTTGTATCATCTATATTCTATCATCCTTCAATTTATTTCTTCTTTTTTTCTTTCATTTTTTTATATGATTTTATAAGTCACTAATAAAACAAGGTAAATGTAAATTGTAAGATCATAACATAAGTTTATTTCTCACAAAGCATATATATATATATATAGGCAAAGACTTTTATGGACATAAGGACCTATTTGTAAAATGAACATATTTTTATTTTCAAAGTTCAAATAATCGATCCGAACCGTTCATCTTGTTCTCCATATTAATATGTGCTTGGAGACCAAATTTTACATTTTTCTGAATTTTTTTTACTATTTATTAAGATGGGTACAAAATTCAATGGTCTGAATTTGATATTTTTTGTACCCATCTTAATAAATAGTAAAAAAATTCAGAAAAATGTAAAATTTGGTCTCCAAGCACATATTAATATGGAGAACAAGATGAACGGTTCGGATCGACTGTTTTAACTTTGAAAATAAAAATATGTTCATTTTATAAATAGGTCCTTATGTCCATAGAAGACACTTTCATATATATATATAGAGAGAGAGAGTGATGCTATTATGCATTGCAAATTAAAAGGACCCTTTTAATTCGCGCTTATATCACAATTTTCAAAGTTCAAATAGCCGATCCGAACCGTTAGATGTGTTCTCCATATTGAAATGTGCTTGGAGACCAAATTTTACATTTTTTGGAATTTTTTTACTATTTATTAAGCCACTTTGAAAATCGCTGATCCAACGGTTTTACTGTTCATTATGAGCCACCATTGGATCAGCGATTTTCAAAGTGGCTTAATAAATAGTAAAAAAATTCCAAAAAATATAAAATTTGGTCTCCAAGAACATTTCAATATGGAGAACACATCTAACGGTTCGGATCGGCTATTTGAACTTTGGAAATTGCGATATGAGCGCGAATTAAAATGGGCCTTTTAATTTGCAATGCATAATAGCATCACTCATATATATAAAATTTGGCTAAGCTCAAAATGTTTGTTCCTTGTCTCAGGAACAAACGATTTGGTTCTCCGATTTTTAAAGTCCAAACGGTTGATCCAAACAGACAAATGTTTAATCTATATTAAAATTTGCTTGGAGGCCAAATTTTATATTTTTTGGAAATTTTTTTACTATTTATTAAGATGATTTGAAGATCACTGTTTTTTTTTTAATTCTGCAGCATTGAAAAACATCGATTTTCAAACCATCTTAATAAATAGTAAAAAAATTCCAAAAAAAGTAAAATTTGGTCTCCAAGCACATTTTAATATAGATTAAACATCTGTCGGTTTGGATCGACCGTTTGGACTTTGAAAATTAGAGAACCAAATTGTTTGTTCCTAAGACTAGGAACAAACGTTTTGAACTAAACTTAAAAGGTAAAACCGTAAAATGTATGGAAACAGAGGTAGAAACAAAGAATTAAAATAGTCTCAATACACTTAAAAATTGAATTAGTAAATTGCGAGAAGAAAATAACATCCTTACCTCATAACTATCAATAAAAAACATTTAATGTGAAAATCTAAATTATGAGTTTGAAAATAAGAAATACAAGTGGATCTAAGAGTACAGGTACTAGAAACTAAGAAATAAGAAAATACGCAGCTGAGGTGGGAAAACTGACTAAAAGATTAGAGGTACTAGAAACTAAGAATTACGGGTGTCTAATGGATCTAAGAATGTCATTATGACAAACCCGATTAGTAAGTCATGTGAGAAGTTTTTAAACGGTCTCGAGAAGGATAACACCTCATTTGATTACTCACATAAAAAAGCAAATATATAAAAGGAAAAATTGGTTATTTGTCACTTTAAAATCTTCAAATCTGAAAAATACTATCACAAAACTATAAATCTAAAAAATATCACTCTAAACTTAGTTAATTCTTAAATTTGCCACAAATACATAAATTTTATACTTTTTTTTATTAAAAATTAACTGAAAAATACAGTTTTGAGATACGTATTTTTGTATTTCTGTAACATCCCGAAAAAATGATTATTTTTTTATAAAAAAAAATTACATTGAATCTATACATCATATTTGTGATTATTTATGTTGAGAAATTTTTCACCAATGTCTTTAAGAGGGAACCTTAGTTTTATAATTATTACAAATCATATTCCTTTTATTTTACTAAAACAGAGAATGTCACACCCCCGATCTCGGAGGTGCGACGGACCTACCACGTTTATTTTCCATAACAATTTCCGTAACACAAGGCATGAATCTTTTTATGCATTGCCAATAGCATCCATTATTTTCCTACATTTCAATTTACGTATAATAATTATCTGACATTTTACAATGGATGATGCTAGATGAATTTTCTGCACCATGTCAGATAAAATAAACTCAAATCCCAGACCTTTAGAGGGTCATGCTGTCAATTACAATCCCAAAAGCGTTTCTCAATCTACGTTAAATAAACCTGTAACCCACAAGGGGAAACGAGTGAGAAATAATAAATTATTTCTCAGTGTTGATTGCCACTCAAGATTATTGGATTCGAAGAAAATCCATATTCAGAATGAAATCACCGCACGAGAAATTAACAGTTCATTTTAAAATGACGAATGCAGATGCTCAATATCATTATCCAATCGAACGACAACAATTACATAGATAAATCAGAACTCAATGAATCTTATCAGAATAAATGGTTTGGGTCTAAATCTTTTAAATCATAAACTCTGGTAATGTTTGGTTTCTTACCTTTACAGTTTCTAGTCTGGTAACACTGACAGATACCTTAACAAGTATTGATCGTGTTAGGGCTTATACTGTTCTATCATTCCTGACAATTTGTTAATGAAAATAATATAGAATCAATATCTCAATGCCTTCAGAATCAGAAAGAAAATCAATGATCAAATAGTTCTAACTATCCTGACAATCGGTTAGCAGAAACAATATGAAATCAATATCACAATACTGTCATTATCGGAAAGAAAATCATTGATAAGACAGTTACCACAGTTCATTAATCTTACAGTCACATTTATAATTATTCAATATCCCCTACCCAACCGGTACTGGGTTCAGTTGGGGCCATTCACCATATGCGCATAAGGGTCCTGGAGTAAAGTATAGTAGCTAGCTAGACTTTACGATATATTAATCATTTTTCTCCACTATATGGAGGTTCGAGGATTACAATATTTAATATTCAATCAATTCAGTCACTGTGGTCTCAATCAATCATTTGAAATAAGAATCAATAAATCGATAAACAATATCAACATGACAGTCAACATACTTACCTGTAATTCAGTTTCAATTGTATTGGGTATGCATATGATGCAACAGTTCAATCAATGCAGTCAATCAATTATTCAAAATGCATAGCGAGTTACGATTTAATTCTTAATATGAATCTCAGACTAATCCAATAACTTTGCACCTGATATCGAAGGGCTATAGGTGAGGTCACTAGCGATCTGTTCTTCTTGAACATTCCATCTCATCAATCTCTTTTGTAATTATGGCTACTTTAAACAATATATTATAATCAATATTTGTAATATTTTACATAATACAGAATAATTAATGTATTTCAATATATAAAGTCCCATGTGTATTCCCAGTATTTATTTAGTAACTTTCAACAGAGTTATACAAGTACTTATACAATTTTATTTAGAACTATCATCTTTCAAGGTTAACTACTTATATTCCATTTGTAGGTCATACAATGTTCATTAATATCATCCAAGTCCTCACACACAAAATTTAGCATATTTCTAATCATCCTCGTCTGTGGTTAATTAATAAAAGTACCCATTTCAATTAATAGCAGCTTTTAATTAATAATTTTATCATTTCATTAATACTTTCTAATTCATTTCAATTTCAATCTAATTAGTCCAACAGTCCAGTCCATATGTCAAAACTATTAAGATCCATTGAAATTAAACCTTCTCATTTATTTTCCAATTTCACTTTTCTGTACTAAGTCCGAATGCCAAGTCTAATAATTATAATATTTACTTCTTTTCATATGTTATTTCCCTTTTCTAGTCAAAGGCCCAAAGCCCACAATTAAACAAATTTTGTATCCTCTGAATTCAAGCCGAGTTTTGGAATTTTTGCCTTTTTGCAATTTAACCCCTCTGAAAAGAGAGTATTATTCAAACATAGGAATTGTACTAATTTTTCCCTTCATTCTATACTTTCTTACAAACAAAGCCCTGATAAACTAACACAGTATTAACGAAAATACTGGTACAGTGACTCATAAAACCGGTATCAAGTAATATGTTGGAGTTTTCTTGGATTTTAACCAAAACAAAGATTAAATCTTTATAACAACCTCTAAGAAAATTTAAGTCCCAACTCAATACAAGTACACAGGGGAGCAGGAGCTATTAATGGCAGTTCAAATTTAAACCCAATAGGAATTCAATATGAGAAAAACGAAATACCAAATATTCATGAATTTCAACTTCCAAGCAAGTACGATACACAGTAAAATAGGCTTTCTTACTCAATTTTCATGTATTACCAAGTCCTAGACTGGTGAGAGATAAAATATAATCAAGAGGGAAAAGAGTGATAACCAATAATCACACTAGATGCACTGAGAGATAGCACACTGTCAGTGATTCAATCGGATCAACCATCAAGAGAGAAACTACCCCATTTCAGTTTCTCTTTTTGTTTCTTTTTCTTTTGCGCAGCAACAGAGGAGGAGGAGATGGAGAAGGTCCCAGAAGGGACTCCATGCATTGGTCAAAGAGAGAACAAAATGGATAAAGGATGAGAAAATAAAGGCGTGGGTCCCACATGTCAAATAAATAAATCAATTTTACTAATTTAAATAGGTGTGTGTTTCTCGCCCAGTGACCACCACGTGGTCTTGTGTTGCATTTTTCAACTTTAACTTTCAAATTATCAAAATTTATGAATTAGTCCTCAATCTAAATAAACAAATACTTACAAATATTATCATGTATACATTTTCTATTACCCATTATATATTTCCTAATATATAACCATATTATTTGATAAATTCTTGCATATTACAATCTTTTAAGTTTTTCAATCTAGTAACATATACTTTATATCACTTAATTTGATACTGGCAATTTGATAACAATTAACTTCATAAACTTAGAATTTATTCTATACAATAATATTCACTCTAAATGTTACCAATTTTATTAAAACAAATACATTCAAACATTTCAAATATTACTTTTATATCATTAATTTATATCTGTATTTTGCATAGTATTACAGAGAAGATAAAAGTTTTAAATTATTAATTAATCTAATGAGATAAATGTATCATAATAGGGAACTTAAAGATAATTAAATGGCTTCTCTTAATTGATTCAACAGATCACGACTATTTGCATGGATTTGTCTAATTAAACGGAAAATTGGGCACTCTAATTAAAGAGGTGCCATTTAATTAAGCAAACCCCTTTGTTATTCCATTAATTATTTTTATACTAGTTTCTGATTTTTTATCTGTTAACAAATTCTTAGCCGGTCCTTTTAAATAACACCCCTTCATTAAATATTTATCCGTTATTTTGAGAATGCACCACTTCATATACAAGCTGTAAATAGATTGACATCTCTCCGGTTTATATCTCTATCAACATCAGTTAATTATTTACTTATAAATACACTTGTACTCTTCATGTGTCAAATTAATAATTTTTTTCTTTCTCAAACTTTCCGAGCACACAGACAGAAGTGAACCTTACTACTCATCTCCATTCACAAAGTAATTTACTGATCTCCATTCATACAATATATCAGTCATCTCCATTCATAATATATCCGCTTATATTCCAAAAATCTTAAATCTCAATTCGAGTTTCAACTACGTTGTAGTGATTATGAGTTGCTAATCAAATCCGATTTGAAATTCCGAAGATCTCACTCTTAGGTAACCGGATTTCTCTATAATTTGTATTTTTGTTTTGTATGGTTGACTTCAATATGAATATTGCATATTGAATTATAATAGGTTATTTAACAGGATAGTGGGTCTGAGGTTGGAGTTTGATATGTGATTGTAGCCTCCCACTGTTGGATGGATTTTCCCAGCGGGTTGGCGGCCTTCTAATGTTGGATGGATTTTCCATTGGATTGGCGGTTTTATGAAATTGTGTTATGTGGAAGTTGGAAATCGCCTGTGTGATGGAATTCCAACTATGTGAATATGATGTGACTGGTTTTACGTGCTATTCCGGTTAAATATGCGTGCATAATTTTATGTGCATTTGTGTGGATTAATCCGACCTGTTTGAATGGTTGTTAAATTAAGCCAATTATAGAGAAGCGCGTCGCTAAATAACTGGTTACTGAGCTTTGTAGCTAACTCCATTTTGTTATTTTGTTTCCCTTTCTGTTGGTGGCGTTAGTTGACGGGCCAAGGAAAGATGTGAAGATGCTTATATAATCACGCTCCGGATAATCATTATACGTATTTCAAAACTGTATTTTTTTAGTTAATTTTTAATAAAAAAAAGTATAAATATTATATATTTGTGGTAAATTTAAGAATTAACTAAGTTTAGAGTGGCATTTTTCAGATTTATAGTTTCGTGATGATATTTTTCTAATTTGAAAGTTTTGGAGTGACAAAATACTAATTTTCCCTATATAAAAAGAGGACATGCTAAAAAAATTGATCACACTTCGAAATCATTCACACCAAAGCTTACATCAAAGTTTACATCAAGGTCAAAAGATATGAATTGGAAACTACACATCTCACAAAGTGAACCAAAATTTCAAAACAAGATCCAAAGATATGGATCGAAAAGAGATGTTCTCCAACATTACACAAAATCTTTAAGACTTAATAGGGAGAATAAATTTGTAACTTGTGAAATTGACAATAAGAATATTAGACAGAATAAGACTCAAGAATCACATAAAGTCCACTCTAATAACATTAAGCAAGAGTCAAACATAAACACAAACAACTCAACTAGATCAATTCGAAAATCATCTATAATGTGTAATTGTTGTTGCAAGCAAGGACATAGATTGATAAATTGTTGGTTTAGGAAGAAGGGCAACATGTCTAATGTTGTACGGAGGCCTAAATTAGTAAAAGAATAAATGATATCTTAAATCATCTCCCCAAACTAAACTTGAGATTTACAAAAACTGAGGGGGAGATGAATTATAAATGTATATTAGAGATTGTTTGACTAGTATACATCAACATTAGAGATTGTTCTTCATAGGTCATGGCTTTGACAACCAGATCGTCTACATAGCACTCAACGGTTTTATGTATGAGGTCATTGGATATTTTGGTCATAGCACACTGATATGTGGCACTAGCATTCTTTAAGCCAAACGACAGAACCTTATAATAGTATACCTCTATCGGGGTGTGAAAAGCAGTATGTTTTTTATCAGCTTCATCAATCTTGATCTGATTATAACATGCATATCCATCCATGAAGGAGAAGACTTCATATGACGAGGTGTGGTCAATGATGATCTTAGTCACCGGTAGAGGGAAGTCATCTTTAGGACATGCTTTATTGAGGTCCCAGAAATCCACGCATATGCGGATATGTCCATTCTTTTTCTTGACAGGGATTATACTGGTAACCTAGTCAGGGGTTTCTTCTTCCCATACGAACCCAGTATCTATCAGCTTTTTAGTCTCGGCAAAGACTTGTTCTTCAAGTTTGACCTTCATTTGTCATGGTGCTTACTTCATGTGTTTAAACTCGGGATATGTTTTGAGCTTGTGGGTAGCTACTTATGGGTCTAAACCCAGCATTTTATGGTAGCTCCATGCGAAGCAATCGGCATAATTTTTTAGGAGTTCTATCAATCTCCCAATTATATCACTTGATAGGGATGCGCTTACAAATGTGAGTCTATATTTCACCTCATTTCCCATATTTACTTCAACCAATTCATCTATAGTATTTTGGCCGCCTTCATCAAATTCTTCCGGGCTTCTTTTGTGGTGATTTCATAATCACTGTCTTTAGTCTCTACAGACACCATATGACATACTTCATGAGATGTGCCACCAAGCCTCTTAGAGTCATCTTGATTATCAGAGTTTCTATGATAGGTTTCCTGTTTAACTATGACCTGTTTTGGGAGGCATGTTGAACAGAACCATGCACTATACCTCGGGTCGTTTGGGTTGAAAATTCTCTTCGAAAATAGACATATGGGGAGATATGAATTCCCGCACCTAAGGTATGTAAACATGAGATTAGCAGCACTCTTGTGTTCACTCAGATGAGTATAGACTTTTAAATACCTAGAATACTTAAATCGATTACAAGTGTACAACCGAAGTTGGATATAGTTGGGTGTCGAATCCACATGGACGGTAAGAAAGTGGCCAGACTCTACTTAGAATTACTATAATCCTAGAAGTTGGAAAAATGTGATTTGGAGGTGTTTTAAGAAAACTACTGATTAACAACAATATTCGAAGCAATAAAAAGAGGTTTTTTGATTTGTTTATAATTAATAAAAAAGGGTTTCCAAGGTTTCTGACTTCGTCTCTGTTTAGCCTCAA
The DNA here is from genome assembly GCA_024447775.1 of Carex cristatella. Lineage (NCBI taxonomy): Eukaryota > Viridiplantae > Streptophyta > Magnoliopsida > Poales > Cyperaceae > Carex > Carex cristatella. The sequence goes on along the minus strand of JAJHPF010000001.1, from coordinate 8,242,044 downwards.
GGTGTCCGGTCCGCACACTTTCAAGTACGGTCCGTACGGCACCCCAAGTTGATACAACAGCTACTGTTTTTGTGTTGATTCTTTTGTTTAGAGTTTCTATTGACCGTACCTAAATTCCTAAACCGTAGCTGACGCTTGTTGGCTTAATAATCCGATACGGAACTCAAATACTCCCTTTTTAGGTTCCTTAAACCTCAACTTTCGCTTGTTGGCTTACTAAAAGTATCCAAGGTCTTTCGACTCGAGGAAAGTTTCGTCTTTCAAGTACTTCTTGGTTTCATCTTTTGGCTCACAAACCTACCTCATGTACTTAGTTTGGTTGGTTTAAATGTCATAGCCTTGTAACCTAACATCTATATGTGCACATTCATCTAACGGGTTGACTAATCAATTCAAGCAAATACAAACCAAGCAATTGAAATACTACTCAACAAGTAAAAACATAAGCATTCAACACAAATCCAAGTAATTAACAAGTAAAACTAAACATAATACTATATCATAACCCTAAAAACAAAGTACTTTAGCCTAGCATGTTCACAAAGCAAAGCAAATAAAATGTTATAAAGAAGTTCATGGCAAAACTCGAAGAAATCAGAAGATGCGTCGCAAAACTCTCGTTTTTCTCCTCTCTTCTTCTTCTCCAACCCAAGAATACTTCCTTAGATCCAGAATATCCTCTTTAATGCCAAAATTCCTTCTTAAAAGCCTTCCTTTTGGGCCTCCCCAGCTGGCGTCTGTTTTCATCTCCAGTCTAGATTTCCAGAATTGTTGTGTATAGTCCGTATGTGCAGGGTATACGTCCGTATGCCTGTGCCTTTGTGTTGTAGACTGATAGCCTACGTGTGTCTTGGACTCTAGTTGCAAACCAATTAGTGTACGGGCCACACACAGAAGTGTACGGGTCACATGCAGATGTGTACAGGCCATACACAGACTCCAGATTCTTCCTCTTTCTAGCCCGTTTCCTGCGAAATAATAAACAAAGCATAGCAGTACCACATCCTACTGATATTCAATGAAATGAACACAATTTTAGGCTTTTAGGCACATGTTTTAATATCAATTCGGATTGAAATATATGTAAAATAGTGAGACATCATTTTATGCCAGCATGTCGAACAGCAAAAGTGTAATCTCCCTCATAATTAGGGCTATTATTGCCTGACCCTCGACTTATCATGTTGCATGATGCTTCAGTTTCATCGTCATCAGACTGGACGTGTGATATCATATGGCATGTCCCACTAGGGGCTTCATTAGGCTTACTAGAGCCATCTTGAGCATCAGAGTTCTTGTGCTTAACTCCTCGTTTCGTCGGGCTTTCTTTCAATAAGTAGACGGAACATATCCACCTGTAATGCCCTTTGCTATCATGTCTATATTGATACATTGTGCTGGCATGAGCTTTGCGTCTACATCTGAAGCAACGCAGAATTAGTTTCTGACTTACATTGTGCTTGCCATGTTACATGAGGCTTCATCATCGCTGTTGTCAAGTGAAGTACTTGACTCACTGGACGAGTGGTGGGCGCAAGGGTGAGTTGTTATCTCCAAACAGGACGGCATGATTAATTGGTAGGAGTCATGAGCGAAAACACATTTGACAATATAAATGTCATAGCTATTGCAAACTAGATTTGACATCTTCTTATCTTTGAGCCAAACATCCCCTCCTAAGTAGAATTGTTCGCACCGTTAGGAGGTTTGCCCCAGGCCATGATTCAGGCACAATAATCTTTTTGGGGCTTTCTTAACAAACCCACACACCATACATAAGAATGCTTCATGCTTGTTGGGAAATATAGTGAGGCATCAGTCATATTAGTTGTATCTTTCTTTGCCTCCACCCACTGGGGTGAGCCATTTTTGATAGAGACCGGAAGAAAGTACCTTATATCGTCACCTTCTAGGTCTTGAGGTGAGTTTTGTGTAGACTCATCATTTATGGTTAGATGAGACATTTCGACGCAAAATGCCGATTTACCAAGTTGATCATATTCTTGGTTTTCTATGGTTTGGATCATTGCTTTGTCCTTTTCATGTTTTTGACAAAGTTATGCTAATTTGTAGCAGATTCTTCAGTAGTCTTGCAACCGTTCTTATTTGGTCATTCTTCCTTCGTGAGATGCCTCATCAGTTGAGTCACTAGGGGAAGATACCTCTTGATCACTGGTGTCATTTCTCTGACTACTTTCAAGAGAATCCTTAATCGACTAAGAAGACTGATAATTCATGCTTCTATCTGGCCGGCTTATGGGCTTTCATAGGCACAGGGTAATTTAATCATGTCAGATTCATTTACTGTTCAGGGAACACATGGGTTTGGTAATGTCACACCCTGAGACAACCCGCCACGTATTTATACATAAGGCGTATGCATATCACATACATTATCAATAACATCCATAAATGCTACATTAAATATAACAATCGATAGTCTTACAACAATAGTCAAATTGGTTCAACAACGGTCACGACATACATGGTTAATATTACGGTAACAACTATGCATGTTCAAGTGTACCAATTTAGTGAAAGTTAAACAAACAAAATAAAGTAAACACAAGTGGCATTCAATTATAAACATGGATCTTTCCGCTTGCTTTTACTCACGACCTTGTTCTGGCGCCTCTTCCTCATTACCTGAAACCCACATAACAGTGGAATGGGTGAGAATAACAGTGGAATGGGTGAGAGATTCGAACATTCTCTCAATGCGGGATTCAGTTCCAGTCCCAGATTTTGTAATTAACTTAATTCTCAAAAGCATGAAAATAAAATAAATAATAAAACGATTATATTTCTGGATTTTACATATCATCTAGATCACGAACTTAAAAGATATTATTTTAACAACATTTTTTTTTATTAGAAACTTGATCAAATATTAATTAAGAAATCATGTACCATGGTCTAGGCCTGAGTGCCGAAGTAAGAAGAAACATAGAGACAACAACGAACTGCTCCACAACAATAGGTGCGGGTTTCCTAGACCTTATAAAACTATTTTACTTGTCCCTTGCCATTTAATTGTTTATTACCATGGCATTAGTTGAATTTATGCATGTTGTTTCGAACCATTCGTATGACCAAGTAGACCATAAATAAATTGCATGAAATGATAGGATTCATAATTTGACTAAAGGACTTGCATGAATTGCATATGTTGAGCATGGCATGGATTTTTTGTGATTGAATGAACGTACGCGAAATGAACGAATATTGGAACTGAACAGGGGCCAATATGCTTGCATATTGGGATGTATACATTGGGTCCGGTTTCGACTAGACCCCTCGTTAACGTGACTGTAGGTGAAAGCGGTCCTGTCACGGATGCGATTGTAGGCGGAAGCGGTCCTAGCACCGCCAAGACCTAGAGGCATATGAATTCACCTTCTAGTGAGGCACACGAAATGTATTAACGGAATTTTGAAGATAAATGAAAAGTAAAGATAGGATATGCATTGCATTAGAAGAAGCATACACATTTTTATTATATACGTTCATATTTGTGAGAAAAAGTAAATGTTTTATAAGCTCTGGGCTGGAACTAAATCCCGCACTGAGAGAAGGTTCGATCTCTCACCCGATCCACTTTTACGTGGGTTCCAGGTAACGAAGAGGAAGGATTTGAGCAAGGACAAGAGTAAGAATAAGCGAGAGGATATGAGAATTGACAAACATCCACATGTTGTTTAGATTTATCTCTATGATTTAATAATTGATACATTGAGTCAGCATGGAAGTGTTTGTATTACTAGCCATGTTGGCTCATGATCGTTTGTGCAATGCTTTTTGTTTATGAAATAAATGTGGCTATATTCATATTATTATTGATAATGTATGTGATGTGTGTACGCCTTACGTATAAATACATGACGGGTTGTCTCGGGGTGTGACAATACTTTATGCTGTGATATGATGGGAAGGAGGTTTGTATGCGGAAGAAGTATAAAATAATTAATGCAGCGTTAAGAGATTATAGTACTTGTGGCTTGTTTGTAATTCTCGTTGGATAATATAATTATTCTTTCTTATTTAGAAGAATAATATGGTTTCCCTTTTCAATGATTATATATGGTATTGTTTTTAGGTATCAATCCAAATATTTCTGCATATTTAAAATTTACTGGATTTATTGTTTTACCTTTACAATTGTCATGATAAGAGTTCCGCAAGCAACAACTTTACATAAATGATAAATGTGGAAATCATGGGCCAAATTTTGGGGCCCAATAACAGTGTTGACTTAACCCATCAAGCATTTTATTTTCTAGAGAGCGACTAATAGTCCCCTCTATTTTATCTCATAAATATCTTCCTAACTAACTTACTACTTGAGAGAGCACTTAAATTTGAAAAAAATTACAACTAGCGCGCACATGTAAGAACACTTACGCGCGCAAGTATTCCTATATAATATATCAAGTATTCATACTTAAGACATCAAGTATTTCTATCTTTCACAACATTTTTAGAAGTGGGTTTTTTCTTCTCCGTTTAATCTCGTCAACATTTCTGATGATCTGTGAGGAATTTTGCAAATCTAAAACCACGAATTTTTTCTACTTAATTTTCTCTTTCAAATGAAATTCATGATGAAGTACTTTTGGATACTTTGTCGCTCAAGTATTCATATGACGGCATGCAAGTATTCATACTAAAATTTAGAAAATATTCATACTAAAATATGTAAATTATTCATTCTATAACTTTGAAAGTATCATTATTAGTAAATATACAAACTACAAAGTATTCATATTAAAATATATAAATATTCATACTAGAACATTGCATGTATACATATACATATCAGCAAATATTCAATATATAACATATTCAAACTACAAAGTATAATTACTAGAAAATATTCAAACTACAAAATATTCCTAATAAAACAAATAAAATATTTATACTAGAACATTAAAATATTCATACTTACACATTGAAGTGTAAATTTTTATGTTGTAAAATATTCCTGAGAAATTCTCCAATTATTTACACCTCGACGAGTATTCACCGCGTCGAGCAAGTATTCATACCTAAAATACCAAACATATTTCTAAAAAGACTATGCACAAGTACGAATGCATATGCACGCAAGTATTAATATATAATATATCAAGTATTCATAACTAAGATATCAAATATTTCTAATAAAAATATTAACATCAAGTATTTATATTTACGCTAAAGTGTGAATTGTTATGTTGTAAAGTAACTTTAATTAGATAATTTATTTTATGCTTGAACGTATTGATATATATACTGAGAAAAGTATTCATACTTCTACTATGCACAAGTACGAATGTCTATGTACGCAAGTATTAATATATAATATATCAAGTATTTCAAATAAAAATATTAACATCAAGTATTCATACCTACGCATTGAACTATAATAAAATTATTAATATCTAATATTTTAAGTATTCATACTTACGCATTGAAGTGTGAATTGTTATGGTGGTCAATCAGTTAATCTATTTGGTGCTTAAATATATTCATACCTTGTTAAGTATTCTTCTCTAAAACGTAAAGTATTAATACTTACTAAGTAAAGTGTGAATATTTATGCTGTAAAGTTTTTATTAAAATATTCATACTAAAACATGTAAAGGATTCATTCTATAACTTTCAAAGTATCATTACTATAAAATATTCAAATTACAAAGTATTTATGCTAAAATATATAAAATGTTCATACTAGAACATTGAAAGTATACATAACAAAATCAATAAAATTAATTTTACTAAAACAATGTAAGTATTCACACTATAAGATTGAAAAGTATTCATACTAGAAGAGGTAAAGTATTCATGCTAAGATTCTGCTAACTACAAAGTACTGCACAATTGGATAAACTCTAGAAAGTATTCATACTTTTTTTTTGAGTAAAGTTGGAGGTCAAGCCACCCAACTATTTATAATACATTTGTTATTATAACAAATGATTTCCTCCATCTGGGTTTCGAACCCATGACCTCTCGTATAGAAACCATGTGCCTTAGCCACTAGACCAAAAGCTAGTTCTCAGAAAGTATTCATACTAAAATTTAAAAAATATTTATACTAAAACATATAAAATATTCATTCTATAACTTTAAAAGTATCATTATTACTAAATATACAAACTATAAAGTATTCATACTAAAGCATATAAAATATTCATACTTGAACATTGCAAGTATACATATACATATAAACAAATATTCAACATATAATATATTTAAACTACAAAGTATAATTACTAGTAAATATTCAAACTACAAAGTATTCATACTGGAATATTGAAATTATATATATACATACCAACAAATATTCAAAATAGAAAATATTTAAAGTACAAAGTATGATTAGTAGAAAATATTCAAACTACAAAGTATACAAATATTCATACTAGAATATTGAAATTATATATATACATACCAGCAAATATTCAAAATAGAAAATATTCAAAGTACAAAGTATCATTATTAGAAAATATTCAAACTACAAAGTATTTATTACTAAAACATATAAAATATTCATACTAGAACATTGAGAGCATATTATTGTATCCTAAACAGATCCTACTTAATCTACAAATGTTAAAAAATACAAATGTAAAAAAAAGGGAAATGTAGAACATAAAAAAGTTAGAAATAAATCATGAAACACAAAAATATAATGAAATGGAGAAGACCATTAGTTGGCCGAATGGTGAAGAAAAAAGAATATAGGAATCAAATCAAATGCAGCCTATAACCGAGTCCAATTCAAGTTGAAATTGAGAAATTAAATTGAACAAAGCATAGTGGTACTGGTACTGGTACAACTTAGCATACAAATTAACGTGGCATTTCCCTGGTGACCCAACATGATTAACAAATGAATAATAATTCACATCCAAAGAGAACACGTTAAGCCATAAGTAGTACCGCTATACCATCAAATTTGTATTAGCTGTTACCTCACTGTTCTATTTTGTCCTAAGGGACACATGGCACCATTTGATAAGGCAACAAGGTAATAAAGGAATATTCCAACGATAAGGAAGAAAAGCATGATGGCGCCTCATACCCTGGAGCAGATCTTGGCCGTCCGACGCCCGAGCATCCCATGACTCAGAATACTCCAATTTTGGATCGCCAACATGGCATTATTATTAGAGAGGAGCAGAGGACCACAAATAGTTAGTTATTAGCGGTAATTAATGGATAATATAATTAGTTACTATGAGGAGACGTTTAGGGGACTAATATGAGGGAGATAAAATCATTACTCTATTTTCTAATAGTCTTTCTAATGGTTGTACATAGTCCTTGCTTAAAATAGAGAAACCAAGAATTATATTTAAAAAATATTATTTGCGTGATTTTGCATTATACTTAAAAGATGCAACAAATTAAAACATTGATAATTAAGTTAGCATTAATCCAACAAAATTAATATATTCAGACGATCCAAAAATTTATATGGAAGAAGTCCCAAAGAAGCTATAAAATTTTGACGATATTAAATATTTTAGATATACATCAAAGTGGAAATATTAATATTTCTTTAATTGTATATGGATGTAATAAGTAAAATCTCATTCGAAAAAACATTCATTAATTTATATCTTTAAAACAGGAAATATTGAAAGAACTGATAAAAATACAGAAATGAAGTTTTTTAAGTGATGTCTACAAAAATAATTAAATGAATAGATCATAAAACAAAGAAATAAATAAAAAAAAAATTCAAGAAGCTCACATAATATGTTTAAATAAATTCAATATATATAGGACACATTTTACTGATAGAGATTAGAGAAATAATATGAACAAAAAACATAACTCTATTATATGTTCATAATACAAGAACTGCATCTTCAAGTATCTAAATCTCCTTGTACAAATTAAATTGTACAACTTTAAGATCTTTTAAGGTCACTTCGCAAAAAGACTTTATTATAAATAACTTTTTCCGTGTTGTAAATGTCAACTTGTCAAGTGGTATCCCAATTGCTACGCGGAATCTACACTAATATCAGGCACAGAAGATCTCAAACCATATAATGCTAGCTGCTGCCAGCACAATCCACAGTGAAATGGAGATGCAGCAAAAACAAAGTAATTAAACAGATGAAATAGAAATATTTGAAAAATAATTACTAATTGCTAAATAAGGATTGATTATACAGGCGTCGATCTCTTTAGTTGCAGATTAAAACATTTTCGTTCAACAACTTTGAATTAACGTTTCAAAACAAGGAAAAAAAAAAGGATACATCAATGGTTTAAAAAAAATAAAATAAAATAAACTACCAAAAATTGCTCTATTAGTAGGGCTGCAAACGAATCGAACCGAATCAAATTTATCCCAGTTTGAGTTTGGTTCGAATTAATTTCGAACTAAGTTTGGTTTGAATTAATTTCGAATCGAATTTTTTACGAACTCAATTTCGTATCTTTGACGAACTTTTTTGACGACAAGAAAAAGTAATCGTAGTCGCCGAGAGCGAGAGGTGAAAGTCGTCTAGGATTTCAGAAGTGAAAATGAGGCTTACAACTTATGGATGAGCGGTCTTGTGCTTTAACTTTTAAATCATCAGTGAACATAAGTTATCAGCAGAAATCATGGTTCACGTTACTGTTAGAACTAAAATAGTTTGTGAACCTATTTCGAACGAACTAGGCCCAGTTTGAGTTTGGTTTGAATTAATTTCGAACTATTTCGAATTGAATTTTTTATGAACTCTTTCGAATCAAATCACGAACTACGAATTTTTTGTGCAGCACTATCTATTAGTGATAGAAAATTTATTTATTTTCCTCATGATTAAAATCTAGCCAAAGATATCATAAGTGTACACTAAGACTATTATTTAAAGCAAACGGGAGACACTTAACTAAATATTATGCTACAAATTTTATTTATAAATATATACTTCCGATATTTAATTATATTTTTTTGTCTTCAACTTATACAAGATAATATATCTTAAGTGGATTAAGCTAAACATTTTTTTCACAAATATACAATTTAAAATCACTCATTTACTTTCCTCCTTCATCACCTTTTTATTTCTTGTCTTTTGTTGCCTTCTAAATAATAAATACTATTATAAATATATTATGAGAAAAATTAATCAATTATGAATTTAAAAGTAATTTTATTCTAAAATTGAATCACAGAGTTTGAAATTACCCTAAAAAATATTTAAATATTAAAATTGAATCACCAATAATTTGGAAATGACCTTATATCATATTTGAATATTAGACGAGGAGTGGGATCCAAAGTTACAACATCTTACAATAATTTGATTTATAATTTTCAAAATCTAAACAGTGGATCCAAACCGTTAAACATGATATATATATATATATATATATATATATATATATATATATATATATATGAAAATGTGCTTGGAGATTAAATTTTATATTTTTTTAGTTTTTTTACTATTTATTAAGTATTTTATAAAACTATTATTTTTCAGTGTTCAAGAATTGTCTAAAAGTAACAGTTTTGTAAATTACATAATAAATAGTAAAAATATCCAAAAAAATGTAAAATTTGATCTTAAAACACGTACATTTAAATATAGAGATCATGTTTAATGATTTGGATCAACTATTCGGACTTTAAAAAAGTTGCAAAATCAAATTGTTGTAAGATGTTATAACTTTTAAATGTTGGATGTGGATCCTGCTCATATTATATATTAGCAAAAATCAAATATTAGTTTCCATTTTTCACTTTCCACGGAATTTTTCGATTTCGATTATTGACATGCCAGCTCACATTATTTAGAGATTATAAAAACATATTAAAGAAAATTGTGGCTTTCAATATGCATGAAAACATATTAAAGAAATACAACGAAGTATAAATTAACCCACTCTCTCATAAGTTTTTTGTTTTAGGGATAATTGTTGGTATATTTAGTGAAACATTTTATACTGTCTATTTTCTCTATCGTTAAAGCACTTCAATTTTGTATTTTAAATTAAAATACATTTTTATTTTATCATTGAAATTCACTTAAATTACATTTTTATTGAGTAAATTACATTTTTACTCAATTAAATACATTGTTATCACTTAAATTATATTTTATCATTAAAATTCGTTAAAGTTGTCACGTATATTGATGATACCAATAAAAGTTACATCAACGGTGCCGGGATAAATAACTGTCCTCCTATACTGTATCCGATCCTAGCTACACCTACTATGCACATGGCTACAGTTCCATGCATTTAAATTAAGCCACGTAAAAGCAACTTCATACAAGCATTAATTAAAATGAAGAAATTGACGAAACCAACAAAAGCTTCAGATTGAACTTCAAGTCGCCATATATATTGAACTCATTCTTAGGTGCATGATCTTTCAGAAAACATCGTATGGACTATGGACAAATATATTTTATTTCACCAGAAATCTTGAGAAGCTTCACGGAAATATGGCTGAAATTTAAGATTCATATTATTAAATTTATACACATCATGATATCCTTACATATTCTCCCTAGCTTTTCATCAAGTAATTAACACATAAAATTATATATGGTTGAAAGGAGATTATGGGCTTGGCGCAATAACAGTTCAATCAACGAAGGAAATTAAGGTATGGTTTTGATCTTATCATTTTTGTAACATTTTTCTAAAAAAATAAATGGTGCTGAATTCCCACCAATTATTGCTATTTTTTTTTTACTTTTGGAAATTCATATAAAACATTTGAGAAATTTGTTATCATGATTTTATTTGTTAAATGATATAGAATAGAAGGAACCGTAATATTTTCTTGATGATTATTTTTTTTTTCAACCGATTTCCTTAAACTTGTTTATTTTAAAGGTAATGGACAAGGAAAAAAATAACTATGAGTGCATGGGAATTCAGAACTATTTATTTAAAAAGATAACCTCTTCTTGGTTGATTGGACCGTTTCTCTAGTCATAGAGTTAGTGAGCAATCAGTACCGAATGAGAGTATGGTACGTACTATGTATATTACGGGTTGGTTCGTAATACGGATCAATATTTTTGTTTTAGAAATTGTAGTTGTCGATCCGAACCGTTTAATATGATCCCATATGAATATGTACCTACATAATAAATTATATATATATATATATATATATATATATATATATATATATATATATATAGAGAGAGAGAGAGAGAGAGAGAGAGAGAGAGAGGCTATTATGCTTTGCAAAGCAAACACCCCATTGTGCTTTGCATTTTAATCCCTTGGATCCCCTTCAAGATTCGTGCTTAGGAGATCAGATCCCCTCTTCAATTTTTTGGTGATTTTCAAATATTAGAGCTTGTACTGGACATCTCCAATTGGGAGAAATAAGAAATTAGAAGGTCTCTCTCTCGCGTCTCTCTCTCTGTCGCAGGCGGAAACGGAGAAAGGGCGCGGCACTGGAGCTCTCACCGGAAACGGAGGAAGACCTCGTCGCTGGAACTCTCACCGGAAAAGGACGCATCAGTGCTCTCCAGCGACGCTGGTGCTCTTGGTCCTGCATGTAAAATAGCATACATTATTAGTTCTAAATTTCTAATCCCTTTGTATGAAAATTGTCCTCCTGATAATCTCAAGATATCTAGTGACTACCAAAAGGTGAAAGGAACCCTTATACTGAAAATCTCATATATATCCGTACAATTAAGAATTCTTTTTTATTTTTAGTTTGCTATGATGTGTGAGAAGTTTCTCGACATCAAATCTAACAAATACACAGTGACAATTTTATTTACATAATAGCCTATCTATCTATCTATCTATCTATATATATATATATATATATATATATTTACTATTATTTAAGATAGGTAGAAAATAACTTGATCTGAACATTTTGAACCATTCAAAAACAATGATTTTCTATTTTTCTTTAAAAATAGTAAAAAAATTCTAAAAATATAAAATTTAGTCTACAAGTACATATTTATATGATAATTATGTTGAACGGTTCGAATCGACCGTTAGAATTTTAAAAATAAAAATATTAATCTATATTATAGACCAAATAGTGCTATACATAGACTCACTCAGGAGTATATATATGTTAAAAGATAACCTCTACTCTTTCTTATCTCTCTGCACGTACATGACGAGAGAGAAATCAGATGGCAGCTTCCAATGTTTTCACTGAAATGTAAAAAGGTAAGCAGGATTTGACCTTGTCAATTGTCTCTCTCCCCACTTGAGAATTAGACTGGGAAAATGTGCCATGAGATGATAGCCAGCCGCTAGGGTGAGAATGAGATAGTGGAACAAGAAATTAAGTGTACGTGTGTGTGTGTGTTTTGATCGACCAGCTCAAGAAAAAAAGAAAAACAACGTAATTAATTAATTCTTAATCTAGTATCTATTATATTATTCGACCAGTCTAGACAAAGTTAATCAGTGGCCAGGATGGAGCCAAATTTCATCATGACAGATTGAAAAAATTCATAAAGTCTTATAATTAGCATGTACGACAAATTGAAAAATAATTAAGAGATGTTTGAAACTAAGATACAAGATTAGGGATGATTTTTTATTTTATTTTATAAAGTTTGCACTATAAAATTAAATCTTTATTTTTAGAAACTATAACCCGAGTTAATTAGATGAGTGATGCTTCCATGGACCCAAGGACCTATTTGTAAAATGAACATATCTTTATTTTCAAAGTTCAAACAGTCGATCCGAACCGTTTATCTTGTTCTCCATATTAATATGTGCTTGGAGACCAAATTTTACATTTTTCTAAATTTTTTTACTATTTATTAAGATGGTACAAAATTCAATGGTCTGAATTTGATATTTTTTGTACGCATCTTAATAAATAGTAAAAAAATTCATAAAAATGTAAAATTTGGTCTCCAAGCACATATTAATATGGAGAACAAGATGAACGGTTCGGATCGACTGTTTCAACTTGAAAATAAAAATATGTTCATTTTACAAATAGGTCCTTATGGTCCATGGAAGAATTTGCCTAATTAGATAGCTAGTGATAAGTACAGCATTCAGTTTTTTTTTATATATAATTACTCTCTATTTAATTTTTGTATAAAGACGGCCAATTTTTTGGAGGTGTAAATATTTATCTTTTTGAGGAAGAAAGGGATCATTCGATAATTGTTTATTCGATAAGCACTAAACCCTAGAGGCTGTATCATTAATCGAAGAAATATAAGAAGACAAAATAGGAATACAGCGACAGAAAAATAAAATAAAATAAAAAGCTGACTTAAGCCAGTGAAATAACCAATAACAATATGGCCAGTACAATATAGGCCTGTTTTAGGCAGTTATGTCCAGAGTACTAGCTGTGCATGCACCTAATTTAAACCTCTTTTTGTTTATTGGATAAGCACTAAACCCATCGCAAGAACTAAACCGACCTAGTGCTCACCTTGCATGAACTAAACCTAGTTCAAGTTTCTGTTTCTATGTATAGCTAGACACGTCAAATCATGCAAAGAGTCATAGGAAAACAGACAATACCATACTGACAACTTCGGTTCGGCGTTTTAAAATTTTCGGATGTAATACAGATATAATTTTTATATCTGAGAATAATTCAGTATAATTAACAAGAAAGCAAAAAAAATCTCAAAAGAACTCTTAAAATAAATTTTTTGTAACATCATGCAAAATACTTATATGAAATTAATATCTGAAAATAAAGTACAAAATGTCTGAATATATATTTCAGTCAAATATGTTATATTCAAAGAACAAGTAGCATTTTTTTACATATTAGTAAGATAATTGAGTTACGTAAAGTGAATAAGTATAAAACTGAGAATTTTGAGAATCTGTGTGACTGATATGAATTTGAAAGTTCTAAAATATTTGATAATGAATATTCAAAATTTGGAAATTGAAATATTAATTATGAGATATAATAATATATATAATCTTAAATTGAGAATTTGATATATTGCAATGTACGGAAATCAATCCTTTTGAGATGATATACATCAATTAAAATATTGTTTAAAAATGACAACTATAAATGAGACTTATATTCACAAATTGAAAAATATAAAGGTTGGATTTGTAAATATTATGTGGGAACGATTCCAGAGAACCATGCATAAAATAAATTCACCATTATTTATTCTTCGAATTCCCTTAATTTCTTTCTCTCTCTCTACGTGGCACAGTCTATGTGTTCCAGCGTGCCACACAGCTGCTTGCTCTCTCTTTGACCCGCCTAGATAAATCACTTTCTGTAACAATACTTTTGTTTCACCTCAATTTGTTTTCCTCTTCATGAGGTATCCGATAATAATTTCATCATCTACTGAGAAACTTGCAATTGCCTTGCTTATTCCTTGTACTTGGCCTAGATCGATTGCTTCTTGTGACTCCTAACTTGGTATACTACTAATCTCTTATTCTATGTTTAATTGTCTTTTATCCATGAATTGGACTATTTGGTAAAATATAAAATTAAGCAATTTAAAGTTTGCTTGAGCTGTTTAAATAAATTACAAGGTTTAATGAGTTACTAATTAATACTTGATAGTTTATTGAACACCTTTCTTTCTTCTTATGTACTCTTTGTCGGATTTGAACCCGACTTTGGTACCGACTTCCAAATAACAAGGAACTTAGCTTTATGAAACTAGCTAGAGAGGTTGTCTTGATCTGTGTATAATATTTGATGATGTTTTGAGCACGGGTTACCAGTCTCTTTTAGATACTACTGTTAGAATTGGGTTATAGATATTTAATTGCAAGTAAAAATATTACAAAGGCTTTAAGCTAGGCAGAAAAGAAATGAAAGGAAAAAAAAATGCAATGAGTTTAATATTCTTGTCCTGGCCGAAATCAATCAATTATAACTTGGGACATTAACTTTATAATATTACATTTTAATTATATAAACTCTTTGACTGCTAGACAGTTTATTGAAATCGAAATTATATTTAATTAAAGAATGATTATGGAATAAAGAAATAAATAGTAAATGATGTCATTAGTTAAAAATGTGTATTGTTATTGATTACACAAGGACTGAGAATGATTATAAATGTGGTCTATAATATATATTATTCTTATATAGGCATAATTATGAAAAAAAACAGATGAGAAAGAATATTCAGGATGACGGTGACCTCGCTTAATTGACCTACGATATCAGGTGCGAGGTTATTGGATTGGTCTGAGATTCATGACTAGGAATTAAATCGCAACTCGCGGTGCATTTTGAATATTTGATTGACTGTATTGATTGAACTATTGCATCATATGCATAGCCCAATACAATTGAAACTAAATTACAAGTGAGTTTGTTGACTATCATGTTGATATTTTTTATCGATTGATTGATTCTTATTTCAAATGATTGATTGAGACCACAGTGACTGAATTGATTGAATATTAAATACTGTAATCTTTGAACCTCCATATAGATATATCGTAAAGTCTAACTACCTACTAGACTTTACTCCAGGACCCTTATGCGCATATGCTGAATGATCCCAACTGAACCCAGTACCGGTTGGGTAGGAGATATTGAATAAATATGCATTGTGACTATACGACTAATGAACTGTGGTAATTGTCTTATCAATGATTTTCTTTCTGATAATGACAATATTGTGATATTGATTTTGTATTGTTTCTGCTAGCCGATTGTTAAGATAGTTAGAACTGTCTTATCATCGATTTTCTTTCTGATACTGACGACATTGAGATATTGATTCTATATTGTTTTCATTACCAAATTATCAGAATGGATAGAACACTGTAAACCCTAACACGACAAATACTTGTTCTGGTATCTGTTAGTGTTACCAGACTAGAAATTGTAAATGTAAGAAACCAAACGTTACTAGAATTTATGGTTTAAAAGATCTCGACCCAAACCATTTATTCTAATAAGATCCTTAGAGTTCTAATTTATTTGTGAAATTTCTGTTGTTCAATTGGATACTATTATTGAGCATTTGCATTCGTCATTTGAAAATGAAATGTTAATTTCTCGTGCGGTGATTTCATTCTGAATATTGATTTTCTTCGAATCCAATAATCTGAGTGGCAATCAGCACTGAGAAATAATTTATTATTTCTCACTCATTTCCCCTTGTGGGTTACAGGTTTGTTAGACGAAGATTGAGAAACGCTTTTGAGATTGTAATTGTCAGCAGTGTCATCTAAAGATATGGAATTTGGGATTATTTTATCTGACATGGTGCAGAAAATTTATCTAGCATCATCCACTATAAATGGTCAGTTAATTATTGTAAACTAATTGGGATGTGATAAAAATAATGGATGCTATTAGCAATGCATAAAAAGATCCATGTCTTGTGTTACGTATATTGTTATGGAAAATAGACGCGGTAGGTCCGTCACACCTCCGAACCGGGGGTGACATTTCTAAAAAAAATTTCTCATTTTTATCACGAAAAACATGAGGTACTCCAATTGATTTCTAATTTCTTATTGTAATGTAAGACTGGAAATAACGATAGTGAGAAAAAAATCAAGATAATAAAATTGAATAATATCATTTCATAATTTACTTGAAAATAACTTGACACACCCCCATCATTATAAATATATTTATTATGTATGTAATTAGTTAACAATTAATATTGGTCCTTAAAAATAGTTCCATTTATTCCTTAAAAATATAATGAAGCTATTTAGGTCTAAAGAAATATTGGGGATCTTAATGCTAATATGGAGTGTAAAGATAATATATATATATATATATATATATATATTTGAAGAATGATATAAGGTAATGATATATTGATCGCTCTCTAAGCATGTACATAGTTTCTAAAAATAAAAAGCAAATTTTATTTTGGAAGATTAATTTTTTAGGATAAGAATAAAGTTTAAAATTTTATTTTCATCCTCTAATGAAGTTTCTCATAGTACAAATCATGACAATCATTCCTAATCTCTAGGTCTTAGTTTTGAGTATCTTTTAATTTTCTTCTAATTTGACATGCTAATTCAAATTATTTCTGTGAAGTTAAATCAAAGGATAGTTCTAAACAAATATGTTTCTAATTGTCTTTTATATATGTTCTTCGAAGTATTAGTTGCATCTTTTTTTTTTCTTTCTGAGATTAGTTTTATAAACACTTTGTGTGTGCGTGTATGTGTGTGTAAATTGGTACTAATTTATATATGTTGTATTTTTTTCGTTACAGATTGAAATCCAATGCTCGGAGTAATCATAATATATAAAATGTACAGTAAACTTCTCCTTAATTAATTTGAATCCCCAAGTACTGCAAATTAACCTGATTTCTAATCATGGAACAACTTTACAGCTAAATGAGAAATGTAAATAATTATTTTCTAAAAAGGCTTATCTGCTTCTATTGGAAAACGAACCAAAATACAATGAGAGAAGCCGGTCGCACCATCAAACTCAATCCAAATATGGCACCACAGTCTGAGACAAATTAACCCAGAAGAGAATGTTCTTTCTGGTGCGGCTGATGGCACGACAAATCAGTGTACAAAATCGGAAAAACTAACAAAATGCCAAAATGCTTTGTGTCACAACTCAGAAGAGAACGTTAGTTCTCATCTTTTCTCTCTCATTTGCAAAATTTTAATTACCAACCAGGTCCGGAAAGTCTATTAATTCCTCTCCCTTTCTTCAGCAAATGGATAATACAATTTTTTATTTTCTTGTTTTTTTAATCAAGGATAAGAAATAATTCGTAATGTAGAATTATTGACAATTAATCAATATGATACTCTTAAATTATTAAAATTTAGTATAAAGTTTAAAGTTTAGTATAAAGTCAAGTGGTCAAAATTAGAAGGTTTCTAAATTAATTTTAATGCATTCATTTTGGGAAGCTTTTTGACCACTTGACTTTATACTAAATTAATTTGAAACTTTAAAATTTTCACATGTAGACGAATCACTCGTAAGGTAAAAGAATTTCAACGGTTTAGATTCATCATTCGAAGTTAATCTGATAAGTTTTAAAGTTAAAAGTATAAAGGGGCATGGAACTCCTAGGAGCACCCTAGTTCTACTATATATATATAATTACACCCTTTTTTAACACATCTTGACACTGTTTTTTTTATAGGTCAATTTTGCAATTTCAAAATCCAAACAGTTGATCCGAACCCTCAATTTTGCAATTTCAATTTTACAGCATATTGGAGCACCAAAAAATTAGTTCATTTGAACCCTCATGTTTTATATAATTTATTTGGTTGATTGTCACAAGGGGAACTATTACAATATTTAAAAAATTGGTCAAAAATAACTATATTTTATAAGAAAGAACCTGATATATACACAGAACATGCATGGCAAGATTCAAACATGGGAAACCCTAACTATAACACACACACACACACACACACACACACATATCTAAACCGTTCAATTTTATATTTTTTTAGAAATTGTTTGTTATTTTTTTAGAATTTTTGAAAATCATTGTTTTTCTATGGTCCAGAAATTTCAGAAAAGCAACGATATTCAAAAATAAAAATAAAAATACAAAATTTGGTCTCCTAGCACATTTTAATTTGGAGAACATGTTGAGCCCTATAGATCGAATATTTGAACTTAAAATCCAACGATTTATAATCCAATGCACAATAGAACATATACATTGCAATAAACCATAGTTCAACTCTCTCTCTCTCTCTCTCTCTCTCTCATATATATATATATATATATATATATCCCTATATAGAGATGGGCTATGATAAGTTGCGAAGTAAAACAATGTTTTACATTTTTTTTTTTTGAAGAAGAAGTGGGGATACCACCTGTTTTATTAGAAACACTAATAAGTTCTTACAAAAGTAGTGAGATATGTCACTGAAAACAACCATCATATAGTCTTACTTTTCTACTACTCCATAAGCAGGTAACCAATAGTTCTTCATATACTACATAACAAAACTGAAGACTGATACAAGTAAATGGACATTAAAACCCAGATGACTACACAAAACACTGAATGGTATGACATCAAGAGGTATTATCTAAGTAGCTGGAGATGATATTGTGGAGCTATTGACAGTGGGATTCTGAGCAGCAAAAAATGCAGCATCTATCTCATCAAAATCCACGATGTCCCGGAGGTACTCTGATAAGTCTAACCCCTCTAATCCATGAAAGGGATCTTTCCTGGAATCCCAGCTGCTGCCTTCCTCCAGAGATGTATCGGTCTCCGAGAACATTATAAGAGGACCTACCTGACAATTCGGTCACATCCATAGGTAAAATTAAACTTAATTTGAAGTATGAGTCATCCAAATTAGATTTACAACAGTATGAAGTAAGAGAGATAATTCTTGATCGTATATTAGCTAATGGTGGTACTGTGGCATTGTTAAAACAAATTTGATTTCGTATTAACTTCATTATCCATATTGTGGCTTCTCTAATGAGTTCAATTAGCAGGGAATCTTTTAGGAGAATTTGTGCATCCAGGATCCAAAGATCTTATACTTGGGAACAATTAAATACAAAATTATTATGGTTTGCTATCCATTGCCAAATAGCTGCAATTATGGGCCATGTAACAAAACGATGATCAATGGTTTCAGATGCATCACAGCAACAACATTTTTAGTCTCTTATCCATCCCCGTTTGGTCAGGTTGTTTTGGTCAGGATTTTCCCTTATCTTACCAAATATAAGAAGACTTTTATCTTCAGGGGTATTTTGGTCTTTCAGAGTGTGGTGTATCTCTGATTTTTAATAACCCCATAATCTAACCATTTATACTAAGAATTAACTGTAAATACACCAGATTATAGCCATCTTCACTAGATTGTATTAGGTCTACTAATATCACTAAAAATAGAGTAGTAATTAATTGTTGAGTTTAAATGGTGCCATTTAGTGAGATATATACCAGTGAGTTGCCGATTGGTTTGTATTGAGATAGATGATAATGAGACATCATTAGAGTGAATAGTGGATCAATAGAAATATTTAAGAGGTTTGAATATTAACAGCATAGAGCAGATTCACCTAACCATCTGTCAAGCCAAAAATAGGTATCATTTACATTACCAATTATTCTATTGATACCTAAACATACAATATGTCTAATTGTTATAATACCTCACCAAAAGTGTGAAATTTTAGAAATATCTAATCTTGAGCTACTATATTTATCAATCAATATATCTTTCCATTTACCCTGGGTTGTGGAGTCTTTGAATCTAAACCATCATTTAGCTAATAGGGAAATATTCATCCTTTTCAGATGAAGCACCCCTAGTCCACCTTGACTTTTACTTGAGAATACCTGTTCCCATGCTACAAGGTGATACTTTTTTCTAGTTGTATGAGATCCAGCCCATAAGAATTTTTCTTCTAATTCTATCTATACTCTGTCTAACCTGTACTGGAATCTTATAAATTGATAACCAATACAATGATATTGCTGACAACACTGAGTTTAGTAAGGTTATTCTTCCACCTAAGGATAAACGAGATCATTTCCATGTTTGACGTTTTTTTTTCTATTTTTGAAATCAAAGGTTGCCAGTCAGATGTTTTGAGTTTTTTTCAATGGAGAGGTACTCCTAAATAAGTAATGGGTAAGGAGGAGATTTCACAACCTAATTGGTTTGCTAAATTTGTAGCTAATGTGTTAGAGATGTTTAAAGGAACTAAGGCACTTTTGTTAAAATTTTTAGTCAATCCAGATAGAGATTCAAAACCAACGAGTAAGTACTTGAGGTGTTCGACCATTAATGGATTAGCTTGGAGGAACAGCAGTGTATCATGTACAAATTGAAGGTTGAGGATTTTTTAATTTTGAAAATTTCCTGAGCATAATATAAAACCTATATCCTGGACTTTACTAAGAATCTTAGGTAGGGCATCTGTAACTAAATCAAATAGTAGTGGTGATAAGGGATCTCCTTGTCTCAAACCTTGTTTACAGAGAAAATAGTGTCCCTGTGTGCCATTAAATGATATGCATGTTCTACCACTAGTTAATATATCTTGTATCCAATCTATAAATAATGAGCCAAATCCTCTTGCTTTAAGGATTTCAAGTAGAAATTTTCAATTTACATTATCAAAAGCTTTCTCAAAATCTAATTTGAGAAGTATAGCTTGTTATTTACTTATCCTGATTTGGTGTAATGTTTCATGTGCACATATAATATTGTAACGAATTAATCTACCTTTAATGATTGCTGCCTGAGAATCATCAATTAAAGGATCTATTTGGGCCAACTTATTTGCTAAAAGTTTTGTAATTATCTTAAAACTACAGTTGATGAGGCTAATGGGTCTATAATTTGTAATGGAGGTAGCATCAACTGTTTTAGGAATGAGACAGATAAGTGCAAGATTTAGCTTTGACAGATCCATATTTCTATTATAAAATGCTTGTACAAGGAGGAATATGTCAGTTTGCATGAGGTCCCAGGATATCTGATATAATATAAAGGGTATACCATTAGGTTCAGGAGCTTTTGATGGATTACATGAGCAAATAGTAGCTCTAATCTCCTCTAAGGTAATTGGGTGTTCAAGAAAGGATTGTTGTTCAGGATTTAGTCTCTCAGCTTGGGTCCATATTTCCTGTTGCAGGTATATAAATCTATTTCTAAATGTTCCTAACATGTTCTTATAATAAGTGGTTATATAGTTTTTCAGAGTTTTAGGATCATAAATTGTAGTGCCATCTATTACTAAGGAGGGTATAGTATTTCTTTTATTCCTAGTGGAAGTTGTTAAGTGAAAGAACTTAGTATTAGTATCTCCTTCTAAATACCATTTAAGTCTAGCTCTTTGTTGCCAATACATCTCTTCCTCATGGTATATTTTGTATAAGGAAGTTTGGCATTCTCTCCATGTTTCAAAATCTGATTGGGTAAGGGAATTGGAATCTTGAAGGTTTTCAAAGTATGTTATTTGTTCTAATAAATCTATTTTTTTTTTCCTTTTAACCTCTCCATGTAAATTTGCATTCCATCGCCGTAATTTTTCTCTTAAGAACTGTAATTTGAATTTCTATGAGTTTCCTTAGTTATGATTTAAGGGAAAGGATGTCCACCATATGAAAATTAGATAAAAAAATTCCTCTTGTTAAATCCATGATTGTTCAAATCGAATAGTCTTCTTAGTAATTGTTGAGATTGAATCAGTGTGTAAGAAGATAGGATTATAGTCTGAATATATTCTAGGTAGGGAGGTAGCAATTGAGTTGGGGTATTATGTAATCTATTCAGTGGAACATAAAAATCTATCTAATAAAGCTTTTGATGAAGAGGAAATGGATCTAGCCCATGTATATTTTCTAGCAATAATGGAACAGTCTATAAGATTTAATTAGCTATTAGGTCATTGAATTTATTGCTAGGAGTGTAATTGTAGGATGGTCCCTGTTTTCAGATCTATTTCTAATGAGGTTGAAATCTACAAATAATAGCCAAGCTGATGGTCCTAAGAATGGTATTGTTCTAATCTCCTCTAAAAATTCCCTACGTAAATGTGAAAGGACTGGTCCATCGACAGTGGTGATAAGCCATTTAAAAAATTTTATTTTTATTTTTGATATATATAGTAATAGAGAATTTCATAATCCAAGTGTTGATAACCCAAAATTTGGAGTCATTTATACCTAATAATATACCACCTGATGCCCCTTGAGAACTCTTTGTTGTCCAATGTGTGATATATGAACTTAAAGCCTTTAATGTTCTAGGTTTGAAACTATTTGTTTTAGTTTCTTGTATCCCTACAATGTCTATTTGATGATGTGTTAGAAAGTCTTTAAGAGCCCTACGTTTATTAGGAAATCCTAACCCCCTGGCATTCCAGCTTAGTATGTTAATCATTTGATTCAAATTGGTCATCTGAGGAATCATCAAGTAAATAGGGGCGTAAATCTATAGAGATGTTCTCTGATACAGGGGGTTCAAGAGAGAGGATATCAGAAAGGGATGATTGGAATGTGGAATATGATAGAGATCTTAATTTGTGCACATCATCTAGTTTCTCCTCATCAGAGGAGCCTAAGTGAAATCCACTAGTGTCATAAAGCAGAATTAACTCATAGTTCGAAGAATGCATATATGAAAAAGAGATAATAATGGAATTTGAGCTTAGCTCCTTGTTTAACTCCCATTTTATTCCCTGCCAGTTGTTTGGTTTCAAAATGAGTCCTATTCTCCTCTTAAGGGATTTGATTGTATCCCACCTTTCATTCTGCCTGTTGGAGCTACATCAGCGATAGCAATCTTTGTTGGAGTTGGCTCATTGGTCTCTAAGCACATTTCAATATGGAGAACATATTAAGCGTTCGAATCGATTGTTTAGATTTTCAAAATAAAAATATAGTGTCATGGAATAAAAACTTGTTTTACTTCGCAACTCACCATAGCCCATTTCTATATATATCTCCATTCTTATATTATATACGTAATTATCTTGATCCGCCAACGGATGAGATTGAAAAAAGAATTTTCGAATTTAATATTAGCCTTCCAATCACATAATATGTCTTCTTTTGATTAAATGCATCTGTTATATGTGTAGAAGTCTAAATTTAGTTAGAAACAAATTCACCACACATACTGCTATGTATTTCGTCACAATTAAAATTTAATAAATCTCTAGCGATCTATTTTTTTATTTCTCCTTAAAGATATCTTTAATTCCTACAATTAAATTATTTCCTTGAATACAAACAAAAAGAAATGGAAAGTAATCTTAATCACTTTTATTTCTACTGAAAGAATATATATCTGGAGTCAATCAGAGGATACTCTTATATCTCCAAAATGAGAAATTATATTTTACATGGTGCGATTCAATTAAAGGTTCTTAAAGAGATATTAAAAGAGAGATTAATGAGATACAAAGGTGGCTCTCTATAACGCCTTTTTATTTAATTATTAAATTAAATATTTTTATTTTTTGATATTAATCAAGGAGAACTAAAAATAGAATTTCACAGTATCTGAATGAAATTCAAAAGCAATATTTTAAATTACTTCATGCTCAAAGCAATCAAAGAAATTATCATTTAAATTTTTTATGAACATAAGAAACTACTCACAATTGTAAAATTATTTTATCGAATTTAATATCACGCTCATAAATTCTACTTATACAAACTATCCGAAATTAGAAAATATGTCTAAACAGTGCTTCGCACAATCTAGGTAACTCTATTTGAACTTGATTTATTTTAATTAATTTCCAACTATCTGAATGTCATGAAAGTTTATCCCATCAATTATATCTTTCCGATTTGGAGAGAAAATGAAGAATTTCTAAAACATTTATATAACTTGAATGGGCGGATAGTTAGATGATTTTCTACTTTTAAATTTATTTTTAGGACTTTATATTATAAATTAGCAGCAACTTTTTTATTTGCTTATAATACATCCAGTTGCAACGCACGGCCACAGTACTAGTATGTATGTGTGTATATATGCGTTTGTGTGTCTCTATATATATATATATATATATATATATATAAAAAGAGTGATACGAAGAAACATTTCTACAAGGACTAGATAAGTTAAATTTCTCTAATACTAATTAATATGTGAAAATATTACTAATCTAAAACCTTGATCCTGCTTGTGCAAAATAGAAAAAATTGCCCATGCCTGATTTTTCAAAAAAAAAAAAATAGAAAAAAGAAAAAATGAATAATAGAAAGTAGGAGCAATAGCAATTAGCAAAGCGGCCCGGTGAGGAAAAAATTTAATGAGACAATAAGAATTGAAGTACGTAATTTATTATACATGTACACGTGTGGGACAAACACAAGCAACCTTCTTGGAATATTTAATCAGCGGTACATATATAATTTGGTTAAATAAAATTAACACTAATGAAGGGCCACCATGCATATATTCTTCCTTACTAATTATTATTCTTATTATTATTATTCTTATTATTCTTATTATTATTGTTATCGTTATTGTTATTATTATTATTATTATATACTTGAAGTACGAGCGTCAGAAATCATAATTAATAGAAGCCTCAAATATATAGTATATTATTATTAACATTAATAATAATATTCTTGGTTTTCAGGAACTTGAAACATTCTCTTAAATACTCTATACTAGATATTCAATCCATTAATTTAGAAATTAAAGCAACATTCTGTTTGGCAAGAAATTCAACCCATCTTAACCCATTGGTAGCTTGACAGTTCAACATTCTGTATTTTTTTTTTTTGGTTACTAAATGATCAATCCAAAATTGACAAGAAATAAAATAAGTTTAGTTAAAGACATTCTTGTATTTTTTTTTTTCTTTACTAATTTATCAGTGTGTTTATGTTTGTTGCATCTTTTAAGTATAATATAAGCTTTCAAATTATACATGTATGCTTTATTATTTACTGAAATTATTTTATTATTCATCTTAAATCCATTAATGTTCAGTCCATGTGCTTTTTGTGTTCAATTTAAACGCTTCTTATTCAATATTGTTCGGTAAAATTCAATGTGTCCAATCATCCAATCATTCAATTCAATCCAGACAGAGAAATAAAAAAGTAGATATCATGAAACAAATAGCTGTGACAAAACTAAATAAGTAGATATCATGAAAAGTTTTAAAAATCCAGGAATACAAAACCAAATAGAATCCAGGACCCACACGGAGAAATAAAAACAAAACTAAAGATTAATTAACTAATGGCGACTAATGAAACTAAAAATCAAAGGGGAATAAACCAGAAATAGAATGGTGAAAACAGCTACAGCAGTGACTGTCGCATATATAATGAAAATTATATTGGAATAGAGAAGTATGGCCCTAATGATAGCCGATAATCCACTCATTAAGAAACTAGCTCCAAGTGCCATAGTCATGAACTCTTCCACTGCGACACACCAACGGGGGTGCCGACGACGACAGTTTGAAAACAACTGCAAATGAAGAGATTGATTCAAAAAAGCAATAAAAAAATACATGTTAGTATTGAATAAATATTGAAAGTAAACAACAATTTTAAAAATTAAAAAAACGTACTACTATGGCCACAATGACAGTGGTCAAGATTGCCAGGAAGGAGAGAAAGTTGCAGAGTGTGTTAAACCAGTCATGCACTTCATACTGATAGATGGAAAAACTTGTGTGGTGGGTAGAAGATGGAGCATAGGCCGATGGAGCATAGGCCAAAGGATATATCACACTTGGTACGGATGGCAGTCCTAAAGCAAAGTGTACTGCCATGTGTACCGTAGTGAGTAAAACAATCTGCATCTCAAATTCAACCTATTACAACAAAAAATTAAATAAATGGAAAACAATATTTTAATATTACGTTTGAAACAGAAAAATAGTGAGATATATAATAATAATATGCATGCAATAGTATAACATGAGATTTCCTAAGAAAATGGAGACTAGCATTCATATTCTGAATCATTTTCCTATAATTTCAGTATTAAGTCAGTAAAAACAAGAAATTTCCTATAATGTATGTTAGCTCTTTAGGTCTAAAGAAATTGTTTTAAGTGCTCTCATTTAGTTCATAAATACAGTAAATAAAAAAGAATTAAGTACTTACACGATAACCTCTTGGTGGGACAGAGCCGGTGGCTGTCTGACCTATTGTTGGATCAGAGTTGGTGGTGTTACCGGAACCATTGTTGTTCTCAGCTCCGGTGTTGATTTCTCTGCCTCGGCCGCGCCGAACCAAACAGCAAGACCCAGATGATCGTGGCTCGTCATTTCCAGCAGTCCCTTGGCCGTTCTGTGTCCCTTGGCTGTCTCGTGCCCCTAAGCCGCCCAGAATCGTTTCGAGGCGGAAACGGACTGTTGGTGGTAGATCTGGTACCCGGCCTAAGCTGCCCAAAATCCTTTGTTCTCTGAAACGCAGCATCCGTGATTGAACCGGTGGTAGAGAGTGCCTGCGTTCAAGCACAAAAGGTCCCTGCCGAGACGCATCAAAAGGTAGAAAAGGTCCCAGCTGAGGTTGAGATACCCTAGAAGGTGGCTGGTTACGCACAACAGGTTGCTGCCCAGACACATCATCAGATGGCACCATTGTGTTGCCGCTATTGTCAGCCCCCTTGCTATGGCTAGATTCTCCCTCCTCAGTATTTTTGTCGAGGTTGGTCGGCTCAGCCACAATGGCCTTCCCTTTTTCAGAGTTTTTAGTGTTGCTGGAAGACATTATCGTTGGTTTGATTCGGAGCCAAAGAAAAGAGAAGTTTGAAAGAGTGAAGAAGAGGTATAGCAACCGGATATTTATAGTAAGTGACTAGCTAGGGTTTATCTTGGGTTTTAAAATATCGGACGGTTATAGCATCGCTAACTGATCATTTTCTTTATCTTGGGTTTTAAAATATCGGACGGTTATAGCATGATCTCTTTCTTGGGTTTTAAATATCGGACTGGCGCTGTCTAGCTATTAAGTTTATGAAATGCAATATCAAAGTTTTGAATTTTGATTTCAAATAATCTCTATTATATTTTATCTTTCACCTATGTACTTGTAAAGTTCATTTTCTTAATACGACACTTATCAATCGATTAATTACATTAGTAGAATTCCACAACCTGTAACAATTGACGTCTCCGCGAATTGTCATGTATTTAAGACCACATTTAGTTTTATTTAACACTTAATTTTTATTTTAGCAATTAAACTATAAAAGTAGATGAATCATTTTGACAGAAAAAAATAATGCATAAAAATTTCTCCCTAATATATATAATCAATAAAGGTGTTACATAAAGACAATTGACATATCAAAATAATTGAGCAAAAAAAATTGTGCAAGTCCTTAACTTAAAGTTATTACAAAAATTGATAACAATACATGAATGATTCATGAAAAAATGATATTAATGCAGAAACAGAGTTTTTTAAATGATGTCTACTAAAATAATTAAATGTATGTCTTAAAACAAAGAAAGAAATAATAAATTTTCGAAAAGCTTCCATATTGGACTCATTTTACTAATAGAGATTAGAGATATAATATGAAGTAAAAACTTTAACTCTATTAATTAGAAGTTCATAATACAAGATATGCATCTTTAAGTATCTAAATCTACTTGTACAAATTAAATTTTACAAGTTTTTAGTGCTCTTAAGGTTAAACGAATAAACAGTAAGACAACCAAAATAGGTCACGTAGTGATAGAAAATTTATTTATTATCCTCATGATTAAAATCTAGCCATTTGCATGTATAATACAATTAGATATATTTAAAACCTACCTGCACACTTAGACTATTTTTTTATAAATTAAAATAAAATCAATTAAAGCAAACGGGAGTCACTTAACTAAAATATTATCCTACAAATTTTATTTAGAATGTACTTCCGATAAATAATTATATTTCTGTATTCAATTTATACAATATACAATATAGTATATCTTAAGTGCATTGAGCAATATAGTATATACAATATAGTATATCTTAAGTGCATTGAGCAAAATATTTATTTTATCACTCATTTACTTTCCTTCTCCGTGTACATTTCTTTTTATGTCTTTTGTTACCTCTAAATGGCATTCTTAAATTAATTATATTTTGCATAAAAAATAAACAAGACAGCGTTACTACCTAACTAGTATAAAGAAAAAGAAAAAAAGGAAAAAAATTATAGTTCTGGGGATTGAATTTATGCATCTTAATTTCTACCCGGGCTTCAATTATTATATTGGAGGTATCCTGTAGAAATAAAAGCTTGATGTTGGTAAAGAGCCACTGATGTGACTATATATTTGGCTATTTTGAGATACATAACAATATATATTTAATTAGGAGCTCTAACTTAAAAATGTGTAATAGCTTTAACATAAAAGTTACTATAAAATAAATTATAAGGAAACAGACAACAAGAACTCAAAAAAGTTTTCAATTACAAAAAAAAAATATTTGGGTATTTTTAAAAGATGCTTAAAACGATAACAATGATAAGTTAGCATTAATGCAACAAAATTAATATATTTTGACGATTTTAAAAAAAAGATATAGTTGACAATATTTAAATATCAATTTAATAATATAAGAAAAGTGAAAAAAAAATTAAACGATTATGTAAAAATGATGAATTTGTAGTTGAGATATATATACACGACATTAATTTAGACATTTTAAACTCAAAGCAATTTGAAAAATAATATGGAAAAAAAAGAACTTTATTAGATGTCCATAATAGAAAATATACATGTTTAATGTCACATGAAGGGATAAATATCATGACCAAATGCCAAAATGCTTTATGTCACAGGTAAAAATGACAAAACCATAAGAGAACGTTCTCATCTTTTCTCTGTTATTTGCAAAAGATAATAAAGCTGAACTGTGCACCCCGCTTCAGAAAAAAGAAAAAGAAAAGTGACTGAGGACAAAGAGTGTAATGTTAAATTAGTTAATGCTCTAATTATCGACCAATATTATTGAACAACAAACAAGCATACACACACACACACACACACACACACACACATTGAATTTGAACTATCATTTATGGTAGACAGCTCAAGTGAACCTTTACGTGCCTTAATTTATCTCATAGAAATGAAATCAAATGAGTATGCATCAATGCATGGGTGTGGGTCCCACTCCCACGTACCCTGGGTACGAATGTGTTATTCAGATGTGGGACCCACAATTTAGTACCTATCTACGTCCTAAGCTGACACTGGGCAGTTTAGTTAGTATTTAATTTGAATATCATGAAACAGCGCTAGCTGTCGTGTTGCGGCCTTAATTCCTTCCTTGTACAATTAATTATTAAACATGAACTATTATTATTAATTTCCGCTGGAGATAATTAACCAGTAATCAAATTGTGCTTCTCATTCCAAAATGGTGATCCTAGCCACGCGCTGATTTTGGAAAGGAAACAAAAAGGACTTGTAAAAATGACAGAGTCTGGCGCCTCGCAATTGGACTTTGCGGGTCGATACAAGACACAAAAACAAACAATTTTCCATTAACTGTTTAAGTTTCATGCTTAGGGACTAATCCATAGACGGGGCAACTCCTTGCTTAATTTCATGCTTAGGAATACAAATTTTGAAATTTAAGTTTCATGTTTAAGTTTCATGCTTAGGAATACAAATTTTGAAATTTGTATTCCTTGCTTAATTTCTTCTTGCTTTTTACGTGCATATGCAAACTTGGGTTGTGGGGCACTCCTCAGTGCTGGGGATTTGAGCTCCTCGCAGAGGGATTGCATGTTACCATGATAATATATATGGTATAAAATATGTTGTAGTCCCAGACAAGAATAGGGGCGTTAATATATAGGCAAAGACGTAGCACCGTTACCTTATCCTAAATATATAGGCAAAGACTTCTATGAACATAAGGACCTATTTGTAAAATAAACATATTTTTATTTTCAAAGTTCAAACAGTCGATCTGAACCGTTCATCTTGTTCTCCATATTAATATGTGCTTGGAGACCAAATTTTATATTTTTCTGAATTGTTTTACTATTTATTAAGATGGGTAAAAAAAAAATATCAAATTCAGACCATTGAATTTTGTACCCATCTTAATAAATAGTAAAAAAATTTAGAAAAATGTAAAATTTGGTCTCCAAGTACATATTAATATGGAGAACAAGATGAATGGTTCGGATCGACTGTTTGATCTTTGAAATTAAAAATATGTTTATTTTACAAATAAGTCCTTGTGTCCATAGAAGACACTCTCATATATATATATATATATATATATATATATATATATATATATATATATATATATATATATATATATATATATTGAATTGGAACTATCATTTATGGTAGACAGCTGAAGTGAACCTTTACGTGCCTTAATTTGTCTCATGGAAATGAAATCAAATGAGTATGCATCAATGCATGGGTGTGGGTCCCACTCCCACGTACCCTGGCCCCTGGGTACGAATGTGTGATTCAGATGTGGGACCCACAATTTAGTACCTACGTCCTAAGCTGACATTGGGCAGTTTAGTTAGTAGTTAATTTGAATATCATGAAACAGCTAGCTGTCATGTTGCGGCCTTAATTCCTTCCTTGTACAATTAATTATTATACATGAACTATTATTATTAATTTCCGCTGGAGATAATTAACCAGTAATCAAATTGTGCTTCTCATTCGAAAATGGTGATGCCAGAAAAGAAATATCTGATTCTGACCAACCCAGCAAGGACGGCATAGCCACGCACTCTGATTTTGGAAAGGAAACAAAAAGGACCTGTAAAATTGACAGAGCCTGGCGCCTCGCAATTGGACTTTGCGGGTCTATGCAAGACACAAAAACAAAATAATTTTCCATTAACTGTTTAAGTTTAATACTTAGGGATTAATCCATAGACGGGGCAACTCTTTTTATTTTTATTTATTTGATCTTCTCTGTTGTCCATAAGTAGATATTTCAATTGTAATATTTCAATTAAATTGGAACATTTCTTTACATTCATTATATGTGAAAGAAAAATATTTACTTTAGAAATTTCTGTATGAAGAGATTAACTATTGTATATCACAAATTAATATAGTTTTTAGTGATCTCAAAAAATAATGTGTTGGCAACATCAATTTTATTCAATACCATAATAGATTGACGGCTAACATCACTATTTATTAAAATAAGAAAATTAATTATAAATATATTGTTTTGTAAGATCACTATCGTGTGACAAAAATAGTACAACATATACTACAATCATTAATTTAACATCCAAAATCTCAACTCTAAATTAACTGGTATGTATATTAATTGTTAGAAAATTAATATAGTTAAACTTCAATTAATTTTTTATATTTTTAATAGTTCAACTTCGCTCGTAAAATGTTAAAAGTGTGCTTGTAGCCTAATGATTAGAATTTAATTTTGTAGTTATAGAGACTTGAATTATAACCTCGGTGACCACATATATAATAAATTGACGTAGTTGGTAATAGGTCTGGAAGCACTGATCCGTCAATGTATTTAATTTATTATTGGCGATTTCTTGAGAGAAAAAATAGAAAATAGAAAGAAAAAAAAAACAAGACAAAAAAAAGAGAAGCCAAATGTCGCAAGTAGGGATGGCAGTGGGCCGAGCACATAGGTATTTAACAAAATTCATGCCTGGTCCGCCTGCTAAAAATTGATTGCTCACCTGCCCGGCCTAATCTACTAGGCTTGAAAATTTAGGCTCGGCCTACCCATGGGCCTTTCTCCCAAGCCCATGCCTGCCCGACCTCGCCTGTCCTTGTCCGTGGGCCTTCCTAGCCCGCCCATACCCGGTGGCCTATCCATACAATCTCACCAAATTAGACAGCACATCAAACATAATTACATGATACACATCAAACAACAACTAATTAAAATATTGCATAGTTTCACAATCACATAACTTATAGTTTAACAAACTATAAATATATTGTTATAAAATCCTAAAATCATTTTTGTTATTTTAACATATAAGCTCAATGGGCTGCCTGTGGGCTTCGACTTAAGCCCGAACTGGCCTGGCCCATCTTTAGGCCCAGCCTTGTCTGGTCCATCACAGTGCCGGGCCGACCGGGTAAAGAGCGAGCCGGGCAGGTATGGCCAGGCCTCCGGGCCAATAAAATAATTAGGATAAACTCAACATTAAAAACAATTACAAAGGTGCCCCTTGTAAATAGTTATGACTTTCACAGTAAAATAATATAAGCCGAAACTTCAAATCAATTGCAACGGTGTCCCTTGCAAATAGTTAGGACTTTCACTATAGAATAATATAAACTAACAATTTAAAACAATTGCAACGATGTCATGTGCAAATAATTAGAGCTTGCACAATAAAATAATATAGACTCAAACTTGAAAACAATTGCAACGATCCTCCTTGCAAATAGTAAGGGCTTTCAAAATAAAATAATATAAACAAGAACTTAAAAACAATTGCAACGATGCCTCTTGTAATTAGTAACGACTTTCACAATAAAAAATATAAACATAATCTTATGAAATCAATTGGAACAACGCCCTTTGCAAATGATGTGCCTCATTCACCTAGACTTATTTGCAAGCGCAAGGTAATGGGTAATTGCAACAGTTTTTAATAAAATATAATATTTGGCATTTTTGGGCGGGATTTTATTACTTGAAAGGGTCAATATGAGTCATTAGCAAGACTCACTATGAGACAGTAGCAAGCATGACTATTAACAACGGCCTACCATTGCGGCTATATTATTTTAATCAAAAAACCAAATTCTTTAATAAGGGTACTTCCCGCTTGCAACTGCTACTTGTTACTGTTGTCTTTACTGAGAATTCGAGTAGTGCTATGTAGGTGGTGTTTGCTTTATGAATTTTTGTGTGATTACAGCGGTCATATTTGTTACTAATTAATTATTAGGTCATATTCTAGTAGTGCATGTTCTTCACAGATTGTCAGAGGCTAGCAACAGCGTGTCAGCAACCAAAACCTCCCAGGAGTCCGACTGGAGGGCTTTCAATAAATTCTACAAGGGCATGGGAATTGATGAAGACTTATAAAGATTTTAATTGTTCTTTTATTAATAGATAAATGAATGTTTTGGCTTATAGTTTAGCAAAAATTAGGAAGAGGGAACGAGTGGGACTACTCGGGTTATATTTTTTTTTTCTTTTTGCAAACTAGGCTACTGAGCACAAATAGATTGGGAGATTGAGTATTATGTAATATTGCCTACAGGCTTGTCTTAAAGAAAAAAAATAATAATAATTATTAGGGCGGTGCCAGAAAAAAATAAGATAGCTAGGGTTGGGAAAAATATTCAAGGTAGAGCTCAATGGTGTAATTAGTTTGATCAAAAGTATATTTTTATTAGGGGCGGTACGTGCTTCCTTGCTCCGTCTTTGCTAATTACAAAGTATCTTAATAAATTAATTAGTCAAATTTGTTGATTTACAAATTAATGCTTACATCAAAAGTCTATAATATGCTGCTTTATTATCTTGTGACAACAAACGTAATTTAATTTCCCCTTTTTATTGTCCTTTGTATTATCCTATATTATTTTCTAATCTGAGTTTTGAACCCGTGAAAGACAAAACCTCTTGACAAAGTTTCCTCGAAAAATAGTCAATACTCAGTATATAATCACCACTGGTACAATTTATCGTGTCCTACCAATTTGAAAGGTATGCATATCTGTTTTGTTAAATGTTATTAGGCCTTTGTATTTGACCTAATATTTACATATTGAAATTATTGAGTAACTGATCTAATATAATATTGAACTTAATTATAAAATAAATAAATTTGTAATGTCATGTATCTCGATTGCAATGTCATATATAGGTATGTCACGTAAAAAATGATTAGAACTAAGACAGATTTTTATCAATGTAAACAATATATTTTGTATGATCAATAATGCCTGCTTTCCTTCAGACTTTAGATTTTCAGGTCACAAACATATTTTGCATAAAACCGAAAGCTACTAATTAAATCAATAAGTGTTATATCTCACAATAGCCATAATACATATAGCAACATTGGCTCTTTACCTACATCAGTTTTTATGTTGAATTGTATAAATTCAATTCCCACAACTATAATTTAAAAGCACAATTTAATATTTAGAGTTCATTGTATTTCTCTTTTCTTTCTTAATTTATACTAGCTACCTAGTTAGTAAAGCTATCTTGTATATTTTTTGTGCAAACTATAATTAATTGAAGAATGCCATTTGTCAAAGCCATCTGATCAAGCAATTTATATTATTGATAATTTCCCATAAATAATTAAACACAAGGTTCTAAATAAACGATTATTGTGTCATCGCGTGAAGGTTTAAAAATTATATTCTATCCTACATAACGTTTTTTTTTTTGAATTATATTCTATTATTCTACTAATTATCAATA
The DNA here is from genome assembly GCA_024447775.1 of Carex cristatella. NCBI lineage: Eukaryota > Viridiplantae > Streptophyta > Magnoliopsida > Poales > Cyperaceae > Carex > Carex cristatella. The sequence goes on along the minus strand of JAJHPF010000001.1, from coordinate 8,207,230 downwards.
TTATCTAAAGTCTCATACAATAACAAGTAATACCAAAATTAATTAAGAAATTATAATATTCATATTGAACCAGTACAAAGTCCAAATTCTTATTCAAAATATTCATAGTATTATCATAAAATATATATCATTTTCTATTCAAAATAACCTAAGAATCATGACATAAACTAACTCTCTTGTTCTATTCAAAGTAACATACACATCATGTCATAAATCATCTACAATTTTCTATTTAAAATCAAAAGCAATTTGGTCCTTGAGAAAAATTAGTCCTTAAAAGAAATTTTCAGCTTGAGTCTTAAAATAAAAGGATATGTAGCATATCGTGCAGTACGGCAATCGTAGCTGAAATAATGCACTTTTACCCATATCTTAATTTTTAAGTTCCGAAACTACTATAGCGTGATATTTAGAACAGTAATTGGACATGATTTGTCTACCTAAGCTACCTACCTACATACAACTACATGAGGGGGGGTGTGTTAACAACAACTTAAATTATATCTGTTTTGTGAGAAATAAACTTATGTTATGATCTTACAATTTACATTTACCTTGGTTTATTAGTGACTTGTAAAATCATACAAAAAATGAAAGCAAAAGGAAGAAATAAATTGAAGGATGATATATCATCCTTCAATTCATACAACAAAATTAATACATTTTGACGATTAAAAAAAAAATAGATATATAAGAAGTCTCAAAGAAAATAACTATAAAATGTTAACAATATTTAAATAATATTAAATGCATTTGATTATACATGAAATGTGGAAAAATTTAAAACGATTTAGTAATGTACAAACGATAAATGTACAGTTGAGCTATATATATACGACATTAATTTAGACATTTTAAACTCAAAAGCAATATGAAAAAAAAAAAACATGAAGCAATAAAATGAACTTTATTAGATGTCCATAATCGAAAATATAGATGTTTAATGTCAAAATGACAAAATGACAAAATGTTTTAGATGTCACAGGTAAAAATGACAAAACCAGAAGAGAACGTTCTCATCTTTTCTGTCATTTGCAAAAGATAATAAAGCTGAGCTTGTGGACCCCGCTTCAAAAAAAAATGAAACGACCTAGCTACCTTGAAATTTTGATATAAAAGAAATATTACCAAGCTGTGTATATTCAACAGGTGGGAAGCGCTACAAGAAAAAATCATGCAGAGTCAACATAGTTTCCTAGTGCTCACCTTGCATGAACTAAACCTAGTTCAAGTTTCTGTTTCTATGTATAGCTAGACACGTCAAATCATGCAGAGTCATAGGAAAGCAGACAATACCATACTGACAACTAATTTCGGATGTAATTCAGATATAATTTGAGTTAACAAGAAAGCAAAAGAAAATCTCTTCTATAATATATTTTCATTGCAATGCTTGGACACGATATTAGTATTGAATATTATTTTTATAAATTGAAATAGAAAGTGTTTAAATTGAACAAAAAAAGCACATGGACTGAACAATGATAAATTAGCATTAATACAATAAAGTGCGTATGTGTAAATGATTTAAAAATGATGAAGAAGTCTAAAAGAAACTGTAAAAGCTTCATAATAAATTAAAGTCTAAGAAACTATATTTAGATGAACTATTCGCCAATTTCGGATTGATCATTTATTAATGAAGTTTGTTCCGTGAAAATAAAGATTATAAAACACAAATTAATATATATTTATTGAAATGAACCGATCCACTTATGATAATAAACGGCTTAAATAAATTCCATAAAATTAGGGTAGTATCCCATTATTTGACCTAGGCCCCGAGTAAAACTTGTGGAAGAAAAAAATATAGGTGGGGATCTGTAGATAAATTTGAGAAAAAAAACATAATTATCTACTGATACTCTTAAAGCAGAGAAAAATTGATAAACGGAAGAAAAAAAAAAAAAACTTAAACCGAGAATTGATAAGTGGCACGAAAAACATGAGGTACTCCAATTGATTTCTAATTTCTTCTTGTAATGTAGTACTGGAAATAACGATAGTGAGAAAAAAAAAAAAACCAAGATAATAAAACTGAATAATATTATTTCATAATTTACTTGAAAATACCTTGACACACCCCCATCATTATAAATATATTTATTATGTATGTAATTAGTTAACAATTAATATATTGGTCCTTAAAAATAGTTCCATTTATTCCTTCAAAAAATATAATGAAGCTATTTAGGTCTAAAGAAATATTGGGGATCTTAATGCTAATATGGAGTGTAAAGATAATAACAATATATATATTTTTTTATTTGAAGAATGATATAAGGTAATGGTATATTGATCGCTCTCTAAGCATGTACATAGTTTCTAAAAATAAAAAGCAAATTTTATTTTAGAAGATTAATTTTTCAGGATAAGAATAAAGATTAAAATTTTATTCTATTGGAAAACGAACCAAAATACAATGAGAGAAGCGGGTCGCACCATCAAACTCAATCCAAATATGGCACCACAGTATGAGACAAATTAACCCAGAAGAGAATTTCTTTCTGGTACGGCTGATGTCACAACAAATCAGTGTACAAAATCGGAAAAAACTAACAAAATGCCAAATGATTTTTTTTTTATTCAAATGCCAAAATGCTTTGTGTCACAACTCAGAAGAGAACGTTGGTTCTCATCTTTTCTCTCTCATTTGCAAAAGAGTTGGTCTTTTACGAACAGTAATAAAGCTAAGCTTGTGGACCCCGCTTCAGAAAAAAAAAAAGTAACGACTTAATTACCTTCAAATTTTGATTTTTAATTACCAACCAGGTCCGGAAAGTGTATTAAGTCCTCTCCCTTTCTTCAGCAAATGGATAATACAATTTTTTATTTTCTTGTTTTTTTAATCAAGGATAAGAAATCATTCTTAATGTAGAATTATTGACAATTAATCAATATGATACTCTTAAAATTATTATAAACAACCAAAATTATTTAGAATCTACGATGTATAATTATATAGAGAGAGATAGAGAGAGAGATGGGCTAACTTGCTTTGGGAAGTACAAGCCTCTTTGTACTCTTAACTCTAAACCCTATCAGATTAACTTCGAACTACGAATCTAAACCGTTAAATTCCTTCTACCTTACGAGTGATGCGTCTCCATGTGAAAATTTTAAAGTTTCGAATTAATTTAGTATAAAGTCAAGTGCTCAAAATTAGAAGGTTTCAAAATTAATTTTAATGCATTCATTTTTGAAAGCCTTTTGATCACTTGACTTTATACTAAATTAATTTGAAACTTTAAAATTTTCACATGCAGCGAATCACTCGTAAGGTAGAAGAATTTCAACGGTTTGGATTCGTCATTCGAGTTAATCCGATAAGTTTTAGAGTTTAGAGTACAAAGGGGCTTGGTACTTCTAGGAGTACCCTAGTTCTACTCTAAATATATATATATATATATGAGGAGGGATCCAATTACACCTTTTTTTTAACACATCCTGACACTGTTTTTTTTAAAGGTCAATTTTGCAATTTCAAAATCCAAACAATCGATCCGAACCGTTTAACATGATAACATATTAAAATGTACTTGGAGATCAAATTTTACATTTTTTTAAATTTTTTTACTATTTATTAAGATGGTTACAAAATTGCTGTTTTTCAATGGTCCGAAAACAACGATTTTGTAACCATCTTAATAAATAGTAAAAAAATTTTAAAAAATATAAAATTTCATCTCCAAGCACATTTTAATATATCAATCATGTTGAACGGTTTGGATATATATATGAATAATAATCAAATTTTATTATATAAAATCCCACTAAAAATAACGTAGAGGCAGTACCAAAATATATATTAGCCCCACTGAAAGTCGATTAGGCAATTTGAAACAGTTACTTGTTAATTATAATCTCAGAGCACTAATGCACTAATATTAACCTGAACAGAGAGCACTTGAAGCAGTTCACTAATGCAGTCCTGAATTAATTAGTTCTACTTGAGCATGATTATGGTACTCAAAATGCTTTATGTCACAGGTAAAAATGACAAAACCAGAAGAGAACGTTCTCATCTTTTCTCTGTCATTTGCAAAAGATAATAAAGCTGAGCTTGTGGACCCCGCTTCAAAAAAAAATGAAACGATCGACCTAGCTACCTTGAAATTTTGATATAAAAGAAATATTACCAAGCTGTGTATATTCAACAGGTGGGAAGCGCTACAAGAAAAAAGTACTACCAAGCTTTGTATATTTTTGTATTCCTTGCTTAATTTCTCCTTGCTTTTACTTGCACATGCACACTTGGGTTCAATGGGTTGTAGGGCACTGTTGGGGTTATGTTACCATGATAATATATGGTATAATATATGTATTCTCAACAGAGAGTGTAATTAATTTATTTTAATTATCTTAAATAATTACATAATATATATAATTTGTATGAGAAAAATAATTAATTAGATAGATGTCCAAAAGGCAATTGAAAAGGCATAAATTATGTCTGATATTTTGTCATTTTACTTTTTAATACGTACTGCTACTGCAAGTGATATTCTGTTCCATCTGAACTATATATATATACATATGTTGTACATGTATTAACAATGCAAGTAGTGACTAAGGACAAAGAGTGTAATGCTAAATTAATGTTCTAATTAATTATCGACCAATATAACTCAACAACAAATAATCCCGTGCGCATATATATATAGAGAGAGTTCAAATGCACCATATTTTTGATGCTCTAATATATTATATATTTTTTACTTTTCAATATACTCCATATTTTTTATGTTCCAATGCACCATATTTTTTTATATCCAAAAGGCATAAAGTATGTCTCATATTTTTGGTGCTCCAATCTAACATACTAGTGAATTTTTTTCATGTACAAATCTCAATACACAGATCAATGGTTTGATTTGAAAAAGCAGGTCCAGCTTGTCCATTTGGCAATTGGCAAGCAGCGAAGCAGCGGAGAAAGAAAAATATTTAATACTTAGGGATTAATCCATAGACGGGGCAACTCTTTTTATTTTTTTTATTTGATCTTCTCCGTTGCCCATAAGTAGATATTTCAATTAAATTGGAACATTTTTTACATTAATATGTGAAAGAAAAATATTTACTCTAGAAATTTCTTTATGAAGAGAGATCAACTATTGTATATCAAAAAAATTATTTAATACCATAGTAGATTGACGGTTAACATCACTATATATTTATTAAAATAAGAAAATAAACTATAGATGTATTGTTTTTTAATATCACTATCGTGTGACAAAAATAGTACAACATATATTACAATCATTTTAGCATCATAAATCTCACTCCTAAATTAATTGGTATGTACTTTAATTGTTTGAAAATTAATGCACTATCAATCTAAATTAGTTCGCACAATTATACCTTTTGTTATCTTTTTTTTTTTATGAAAATACCTTTTGTTATCAGTATAATGTTGAACAGATATGTTTTGCTCAGTTACTTTTTGCTTTTAAGTGTGCTTTTAAGTGTCATTTGTTTTTCGCAGAACTGATATAGGTCTTCTTTGCGTTTGAAAAAGTAAATATATTGTTTACTTGTTATACAGAACTAATTAATGCACTGCATGCACTTTAACTTAGTACGGATAAAGAATAGTTTTGACCATATTTTAGAATTCACTCAGATCCTGTATGCTTTACAATTAGTTAAAGAGCTCAGAGGTCACTATGTGAAATGTGATATATAAAAAATGTGTTTGGAGACCAAATTTTATATTTTGGAATTTTTTAAAATCACAGCTTTTCATTAAATAAAAAAATAATGTTTCTAAAACAATCTAAAATAATAGTTGAAGAATTTCAAATAATGATTTAAAAATAAAAAAATTAAAATTTGGTCTGCAAGCAAATTTTTAGTTCAATATCATATTGGAAGGTTCGAACCGATAATTTGAATTTTGAAAATTGAGAGATATGAGCAAAAAGTAAAACATCATATTTAATTTCCAAAGTAGGTTAGCCCATCTATGTGTGTGTGTGTG